>OY728127.1:515844127-517077044 GCA_963277665.1 Viscum album | reverse complement strand
TTGATCCTTCAAGAGACAACAACAAGCATGATAAAAACATGTGTGCTCACATAGCCTAGATTTTGACACTTGTATGAGTTTACCAATCTTTTCTAGGGCATGGATTTGGGGATCTAGAATTTTCCATGCTATTTGTGGCCATAGTGATATTTAAAAGAGAATTGTTTTTATATAATCCATTGAAAACATTTCATGAAGTTATCTTCTTGATCACAACCAGTGGATTGGTTACATTTAAGGCTCCGCTTTTTATTTTACCTATAGAGTGAACAAACATAGTGATTGAGTGTTATACGTCATCCATGGTTTCATTCATTCAGCATCAATCATCAGCATCAAATTCTAGCCCATGTTTTATAATTCACCATCTAATGTTCTTCAAGTAAGATGTTCATGTTCATTAGCTTGCCTCATCACCAATTCAGAATTTGGAACCATCTTCTAAAATTATTAGGTTCATGTGTTATGGGTATTGCAACAAATCACACTACCATAGTCTACGGATTCCTATAATGTTTTACAAGTTTAGTACTTCTAGAGTTTTTTTGTTAATCATAAAATCAAGATCGATCATTTCATCAATGGAATAAAATTGAATAATTTATACTTTTATACTTTCACAAATTTTACTTTTATATATTATAATTTTACACTTATAAATTTTTAAAACTATATTATTCTATAAATTATGTATACTTTTATAACATATGAGTGTCTTTGAGGTAAAATGATGTTTTCCAAGTGGTTTTATCCCTTGATATAGAATGATATTCAATGACAAGCGTTTAGGAAAAATCCTAAATGGATTTTTTTTAAAGAATTATTTTGGTTTTAAAATTAATGGTAATCACCGACTTGATGTTTTAAAAATTATTCTTGTGTTAATTGGATTTCAAACTAAGAGTTTGGGTGATTTGAAAGTGTTAAAATGTATGAAAATTTTGTTTTATTTTTAAATTGGTGAGTTGACCCTTGTGATATATATTTAAAACCACTTTTTTTAGCCTTGGTTAATTTTTATATCAACGTTTTGGGGTGTTTAAATCTTTTAATATTTTCAAATGAGATGTATTATTTCAAAAGGGTGTGTTTTCCCATGTGGATTGTATTTTAAAACTTATTGTATCTTTGGATGTTTTTCAATGGAAGATTAAAGTTTAGTGTTAATTCCCATTTGAGTTTCAAAGGTATTTTTATAAAATTGGTATGAAGATTAGATTACGATGGATTTTATAAATGATAAAATGGATTGTAATTCCAAGCATGCTTTGAAAATATAAGGACCATTTTAAATTTTATAAATGTGAGTTTTCATAAAAGTTTTGATACCCTTTTAAGACCCTTTGATTCTTGTATTACCATTGTAGCTTGTGATTCCATGTGGGGATGTTTGTTATTTATGACCTAGTTTGATGAGACTTTTTGGGGTGTGGATAGGTTTAATAGTGATGACCTAGTTTCATTATCTCTATTTTAAGTCCTTTTATTAATATAGCCTAGTGATGATGCCCGTGACACTAGAATTATTTTTAGGATCATTTAAGGGTTTTATCTCTATTATTCTATTGTATCCTGTGCTTTTTATATTATTGTATTGCATGAATTTTCTTGTCATTTTCCCCATGTTTTGTGACTTTACATAATTGTTCTTGATTGTGTGCTTTCTTCCTTCTTTGTATGTTTTTCTTTTCATATTTTTTTAAAAAGGATTATGAAAGATTTTTGAATAAGGAAAAAAGGAAAGTGTGATTTTGAAGTGTTCTACAACTATTTTAATAATGATTTTAAAAAGTTTTCTCAAATAAAAAAAGTTATAATGTTTTGTATTCAAAACTCCAAGAAGGTGTGAGTTTTGAAAATGGGATTTTAGGCCACCATTCCGAGTTTTATGGAAATTGTTGGTTTTCAAACATGTTTTAGAAAACTGTATGATAGCGGGAAACCTCTTTGAGTTTTGAAATGTGTATTTAAAAATGGGTGTTTATGGAATATTTTAAAGTCCAATTTTAAAAAATGTGATTTTACCAGGAGGTATTGGTTGAGGAAAAATGTTTTCCAAGTGATTGTTTTCATTTAATGAAAATATTGGAAAAATATTTTTAACACACTTTTATGTGTTACTACTTATTTTGTAAAACTTTATAGAAAATTTTTATTTTTATAATGTATTTAAAACTATATTTTTTAATGATTTAATATGAAATTGATCTCTTAGATTTGGTAGGTTGTGGTGTCCTACTGGACTTTTATATTACACCTATAATTTATAGGTTCATGTTTTTTCTGGGTTGTTTCACTTCCTTTGGATCTTATGACAGGGATATATGGTTGGATGGTTAAACTAGTTAAACATATTTTGTGTAATTATTTTTCTAAATATTAATATTACCAAATCAAATAGGATGTATATTAATAAAAAATGTATGGATGCTAATCATATGGAAAAAGAGTGTGAAGATGAAGTGAAAGAGTTCATCAAGTTTTCAAAATATCATGCATATGCCCCTTCTCAAATCCTTTTCCCATGTATTCATTGTTTTTATTCAAGAATAATTTGTCCAGAGGAGTTGGAAGAACACTTGATCTGTCATGGAATAGATCAATGTTAGAAATGTTGGAATAAACATGGGGAAAAGGAGAATTTAGCTAGTGGTTGGGATAACACTACATTTTATTGATCATCTGATAAAATTACAAGTTTTTACAATGAAGAAGACACCATATCAAGGATGTGATTATAGATGTGAATGATGATAAATATAATATTGAATAAATTACAAGTATAGTTGAAGATTAACTTCATGATTTCCCAAAATTATTTTAGAAGTTAAAGAGTTGTGCAAAGACGCCATTGTATGCTGGTTACACTAAATATACAGCATTGTCAGCCTTACTAAAGATGTGTAATTTAAAATCAGTAAAGGGATGGAGTGATGAAAATTTTATGAAACTACTTTCTCTCTTGAATGACATGAACTCAAAAGATAATGAGCTCCCTGGCTGAACATACGACATCAAATGAATTCTATGATCGATGGGTATGATCTTTGAAATAAAACACGCCAATCCGATTGAATGTATACTGTTTTTCAAGGAATAAGTGTGTGTGTGTGTGTGTTATCTTATAATGGTTATGTAAATAATGGTTATATGTTCTATACAAATGAACATGACGAAGACAGTACCATGAAAAATAGTAGAGTTACACTTGTATCTAAAGTGATGCATGTTTCTAGTACTAAGGACATAAATTCAATTTACATGAATATGTCATACTTTGGCATCATCAAAAAAATATGGTAGTTGGATTATAAAACATTTCAAGTGATGATTTTTTGATTCAAGTGGGTTGATAATAGGAGTGATGTTAAAATATATGAATTGGGATTTGTGAAAGTGGATTTCAGTAAGGAAGGGTATAAATATGAACAGTTTATATTGGAATCATAGGAATTATAAGTATTTTATGTTCTAGATACTACAAACTAAAAGTGGTCAATTGTTCTATTATCAACAAAAACCACTGAAGGGTCTGATGAAAATTCAACTGAGGATGACCCCTTCATTGGGACGTTGTAATCATTTCCTAGTAGTCCCAAAGTAGATCATGTTTTGTATGTCAGAGGTAACCATAATGAAGGGATTTGGATAGTCGATAGAGGGTTAAAATATATTCATACTTTAAAAAAAATATTTCAATAATCATGTTATATTTTTTTTGTAATATACATTGTGTTACCTCATGTTATTATCTATTCACTATTGCATTTATGTAATCTAAATTAAGTGTTCAACCACTTCTAAAAAAATAATTCTACACATGCTAGTTCTCACAATCCTGAGGAAAAATAGGTCTCTCAACCTTCTACTACTCATAGTGTAGAGGAACGACCTTCAGAATGTGCTAGTTCTCCCAATCCTAATGAACAATAGGTTTCTAAACCTATTGTTTCCCCTAGTGCAGAGGTACAATGACTATATAAACATGATAATTCTAATGATATAGAGAAACAACATATTGAAGATTTTGAATCTGAGGAAATGGTAGGCGAAGAAGGACCGATGATGCAGAAAAAAAAAGGATCATCATAGTTTGACGATGTTAGAAAAAATCATTAAGGTGAAAAGAAAAGGCATAAAATATGAGGTCATATGGAATGTGTGAAACTAGCATGTTAACCCTAACAAGGAAATGTTTAGTAGTTACATTGGAATCATCACTTGAAAACAGGTTTCGATTGATAGAGATTCATGGAACCATGTTGTTCCCATTCTTAAGACACTAGTGTGGGAAGAGATTACGGTAATATTATGATGTCATTTATTTATTTTAGAAAAAAATAAAATAATGAAACATTGAATTACTCTTAGTCATCCCTTGTAGAGTTCATTTATAGTAGATTAATCCCATAAGAAATATGTATTAATGCTTTCTGGAAGGATTAAAAAAGGCTTTCGCACAATTCTAATGAGATATCATCTTAACAACCTTGAAGAGAAAATAAACTCACACCCACTAATTGTGTATTCACACTAGATAACCCAAGAAGCATGGGATGCATTTATTGGCCATTGTGAAAATGTGTCTTTCTAGGTATATTGTGGCTAGTAATACATTTTTTACAATACATGTATTCATCACTTTGATTGAGAATTTTTTATTTATGAAATAGTAACTGAGTTCTGAAAATAAGGAATGGATAGAAAAACCAACGTAACCCTACCATAAATCAAGGATGTATTATAGATCACTTGAAAAATAATGGTACATATTTTAAATCTATTGTGACAATTTTTATGTGACATGAAATAACAGCATAATTATGTTCCTTTTTTATATGTAGATTGATGAATAAAAATCCAAATCCACTTTCATCCCACCCCATGTGCTATGGAAGGAGTAATGTGTAAATAAATATGGTATACTGATAGATGAAAATAGACAAAAATTGTGGGAAACATGTGTAAGTATGACATAATAATAAAAATTTATATTTATATTACATAATAATGATTACTTATTTTCTTATACTTTCTATCTGACATAATCACAGGAATAAGAAACACCTATACCGAATGAACACCTACTATTAGTGGCCTTTAAGTGGCTAGAATAGTATGGTCGCATTAGAGGTGTGGTATTTAGGGTGATACACCTTACATATTTTGAGAAAAAAACAACAGGATAAATGTGAAGAAATGAAAGATATGAGAGCAAGATTAGATGCCCTTGAATCAAAATTCCAATAGAAGATTGAGTTGCTAGAAAATTTTATGGGGATGAATCAAAGAGTATAAACTACTCAAGAATAACCATTTCATGAAGATCCCCCCACCCCACACCCGCCAGCTTTGAGGTGAGCCATTCCCTATAAAGAGTTGTCTTAGTTAAGGTAATCAATGTTCTGATAATTATTTCTGTGAAATGTGAATCATATAGACACTAATACCTTTATTGTACTGACATTATATAGGGTAAAAATGAATATGATTTATGTCTATAAACACCCACCCATAACCTTGTAGAGAGGGATACGGTGTTCAATATCTAAGATGGTAGTCTACACAACAGACCACTTCCAACAGGTCATGTGAGAGTGATGATTAGCATAGATCATGATTCAAGAACCAAGACACCTATTCCACTTGATAATGATGATATTAATACAGTCAACTGAGCTATTGTAACATTCATTATATGTTTGTCACATCTTGTAAAAAACCTTTTTGACAATGAGGTATTTATTTCCAATTTATTTTTCAAGCTAAACCTTTAAACATAAAACTCCTTTTAGTTCAGACAATACCTAGAAAAATCCCTTACTTAATTCCATCCCCACATCCTATAGTATTTTTATTTATCATAAATCCAATTTATGGAGTCTTTAGCTATAAACCTAAAGATTTGGTCTGAAGAAGAGGCATCACTCTTAACCAAGAATTTTTTGTATTGTTTCTTATTCCACCTCCTTAAAATATTATTAAACCATAATAATTTAATAAAAAAATTATCTTATATATACTGAGATTTTATTATGTTAATTTCATAACTTTCATCCATCTCCTCTTCTATCAAATGATAAATGAACCATCATTCGTGTATACAGACTACCACCTCATGAACCAATTTCATTTATTTTCCATAATCTACTCTAATAAATTTTCATAATGATTTATTTAATGTTTATATATGATATAAATGAAATATTAATCAGTATATATAATTAATGTAAGATCCCAACCTTTTCTAGAGTATCTCAGGATTGAATTCAGGGCTTTTTTTAGGGGATCCAAGGTCATTCGACCTACATTCTTTGAGATTCAAATCCTGAATCAAAGATTCATTATTCTCCTAGGATTTATATCTAGAACTAAAATATATGTCATCCTGCTTATTGTAATTTGGGTATTTCCATTGAGTGAACATCCATCAATGAATTGAGGTGGGTGGTCTAATTTCTAAATCCCATAGTTGTGAATTTTTCTCATATATAAAAGTTGTAGGATTGCTAGATTTGTTTAAGAATTAAGACACCTAAATGAATTAATTAATATAGTAAATTAATTAATTGTGAGTGTTGTAAAATTATGGGATTCAGGGATTGTTTAATAAGATAATTAATTGTGATAATTAATTATTATTGGACTATGATAGTTGAGTTTTTTATTTGAATGATAAATAAAGAAAATTAATTGGTGAATTAATTATAAATGTAAATGATCGAGAAATTTGGATAATTAAATGTCTTGTTAATTATCAAGTTGTCATTTTTTGGGATCCAGAATAATTAATTGGTTATTTAATTATTGAATTCTGAGATTTAAAATGTTTAATTGATTGTAGAATTAATTAATAGGAAGTTGATGTTGTTAATTAGTTGTTGAATGAATTAACGGACTAGATTAATTTATTTATGAATTAATTAATTAATATAATTTTTTTTATACATGTTATTCTACACTAATGGGATTTTGGGTGTTAGACATTGCATTCTGTACCAATTGAATCTAGGGTTTTGGACATAGCGTTATGCACCTATAATATAAATAAATGGATGGGATTTCGAGTGTTAGACATGGAATTATACACTAATGGGATTTGGAATGTTAGACATGGAATTCTAAGCTAATGATAGATATATTTGTATTGTTGAGAACTAGGGTGTTAGAAATGACAGTCTACATCAATGATAAATAATAACAAATGATATTTTACGTGTTCGACATGGTAATCTACATCGATGAGATTTTGGGTGTTAGACATGGTGTTCTACACTGATGGGATTTTGAGTGTTATACATGGATGTCTATGCTAAGGATAAATATATATATAAATTTTGAATTGAATGTGTGACATTATTCAAACCTAATAGTCTATGTGGTTAATAAGTATTAATTGATAATTTAATAATTGTTCAATTATTCATTGTATTTATTTTCCTTATACAACTGCATAAACTTTCTATTGACTGGATTTTTTTAGACATCGTTGGTGGTGGTTTATTGAGTCATACTCACACCCTATTTGGGCTTCCTGATCAGTACCCAAATAGACTTTATTGTTTCAGGATAGGTTAGGGAAAAATTCTTTAGATTAGATTACTAAGTGGGGGTGGAGCTTGGATGAGGGGACCAGAAATAGTTTAGGATCCACTTGGGAGTCATTAATTTATTTAATTTCAGTTTCATTTTAGAATCTTTGGAACTTAGTTTGGCATGTCATCTTTCCCCTTTAGTTGAGTACTCTGTTTTCTTATTCTGGTTATCTTGTGACATTGGAGATGTTTATGATTATATATGATTTCCACTTTTTTCTATTTATTTCTTCTGGTGTTTTACTTTGGTAAAAGAGGGTATATTCCCCCCACGGTTGACTTATCAGACCCTCACTACTAGTCGACAGCCTTTGGAATATAGGGAGGCATGCGTGATGTCATGTGGTGGTCCGAATCAGGGCATCAGTTCATGGCACCTAGGTTGGGATGTTACAAAGTGGTATCATAAACCAGTTTTCCATTTTTCTTCTATCGTCTTACTATTTGGGAAAGGTAGACATAAGACTAGTAAGATTTTAGGTCTTGGTAATGATCTCATTCATGGGAGTTGTATACCCTTGTATGGGGGGAAACCTAAGTACTCAAGGTGGGATTGTTGTTATTGTTGTTTGTTGTTAGAGTTGAATATTATTTCACCTTGGGTGATTCAATTATTGTGTGATGTGGTTATTATTGTTGAAATTTCATAGAACAAACTTGTGGACCAGAATAGAATGGGGTTTTAAATTGCATGCATCATTCTAGAAATTCAAGAATATTTTTTTCCATGCATCATTTTAGGCACACATGAGAGAACGAGTTTTAAGTAAATTATTGAGCTTAGACTGTTTTTCCTTGATTTTAAAATTAAATTGAAAATAGTTCCTAATATGAATTATAGAATAATAAAATTATGCCAAAAATAATGAGTGATTTTATAAATGAGAAACCTAATTAATGAGAATGTGGTTACTCTTGTTAACAAGACCTAGGTGTAGGGTGGTTAAGGGTAGTAATAGCGCCTTGGTTTTTACTATGTAGAGAGGGTTGGGAAAAAGACTTATTGAGTCTTGTATCGGTTTTTCCTCTAGTGTAGTTATGATAAAGTTTGTTACGGGTCCTAAGTTTTGTGTTTGTATTTGTGTATAAATTTCTCCGTGAAGGTTCTTATTAAGAGGAAGATTGGATGACATGGCTGTGGATGATCCTCTAGTGGTGGAACCTGAGGCACTGATAGTGTTGGGGGAGGAATTAGGAGAGAAGTTCCAAGATAAATTCACTCATTTCATCCATACGATGGAAGGAGACCCAAGGTGAATTGTCAAAAACATGTTTGATCTGACGAGGGGGTTTTGGTTGCAGCACCCTTTGACTTTAACTGGAGAGGGTGGGCCTGAGGGAGATGGGTTTTGGATAGAGTCTATCAAGACTATACTTTAAAACCTGGAGACTCCTATTATGAGTAGATTCAAGCTGGCAGCTTACATGTTTCATAGTCAAGATAAATGTTAGTGGGACATCTAGACACAGACTGGTCAGGTTGATGGTATGGAAGGAAATGATTTTCAGGAGAAGTTCTTTGAACACTTATACCCATACACACTGAGGAAATAAAGAGCATATGAGTTCATGTGGTTTACTTAGGGGAATCTATATATGATAGACTATGATGGATGATTTATAGACATACATCATTTTTCTCCAGTATTGGAAGTAGATGAGGTTACTTCAAAAAGAAGATTTCAGGATGGAATTAAATGTGAAATTAAGTCTTAGGGGAATATTTTCAGGATGAAGAAGTTTACAGAATTGGTAAATTGGGTTCTCATTTATAAGGGAAACATAAAGGAGGATTCTATTGGAAAACAAGTGATTCATGTTGGACAATCAGGTGGTACAAATTTCAAGAGTAGTAAGTCATGTTATGAGAATTTAATCTAGAGTAATGGGAAGTAGAGTGGCCAATCGGGGAGATCAGTTACATAGGATCTTACCCATGTGATTTTCCACCATTGTGGTAGTCTAGAACACTTTTGGAAACATTATTCTTGACCATGAGTAGAGTGTTGATCTTGTATCAAGACGGGACATCTATAGAGGTTCTACATGAACTCGAGGCAATTAGGTTGTGATAGAGGAGATAGATAGAACCAGAGTGTGGGAAGGGGGAATTTTACACCGTACTAGTCTGGAAGCTGGAGTTCTACTAACCAAGGAGGTAGTGGTAGTGAACATGGTGCTTTTGGGAAAGATCACCCATATCAACAGAGAAGTACAACTCAAGGGAGTCAGAAAACATCATGGGGAAGAGGGACATGACAGTTTCATGTGGTGTCGCCTACACTTTTGGATAGTGGGGTTAGTCCACCAATAGTGAGAGGTACTATTCTTATAGCTTCTAAATTATCTAGTGCCTTATTTGATAATGGTTTCTCTCATTACATTATATATACTAAACTTGTTAGTGTTTTGATCTTGGTGGTCGAGTTTTTGAGTGGGTTTATGATGATAGATACACCTTTGGGAGTATGGTCTCGAGACATTTGTGTTTTCAATGGATTTTCTCTTAATATTGGGGAGTACTATTTTATATGGTATCTCTATATTCTTGATATTATAGGCTTTAATCTAATTATGGGTATGGACTGGCTTGTCACATAATGATCCCACATAGACTGTTACTGCAGGATAGTTATATTTACATGTCCTAAGGGTGACCTCTACATTCACCAGGGAGAGTGGGATATCCAAGCAGGATGAGTAGGGATAATTACTTAGTAACTGGGAGAGCTCACAGCCCAAGTTGCTAGTCTTTTACTGGATGATGAAGGTGTTAGGTAATATGTCCTTCCACAAGTAGTAGAATAGTTTCAGGATGTCTTTCCTAAATACTTCTCGGGGTTTCCACCTGAGATATATGTGGAATTAACTATTGAGCTCATATCAGGGGTTGATCCAGTGTCTATTCCACCATACAGAATGGCACCGACTGATCATTAAGAGCTCAAATCTCGTATGGAGTAATTGAAGGATAAACGATTTATCAAACTGAGTACGTATCCTTAGGGATCACATGTGTTGTTTGCAAAGAAGGTCGGCAGGACTCTAAGTTTTTTCATTGATTATAGGAAGTTGAACCAGATGACTATGAAGATCTGATATCCTCTTCCGAGTATTGATGATCTTTTTGACCAGTTAAAGGGTTCTTGTGTATTCTCAAAGATTGAATTGATATCAAGGTAACATTATTTGAGAGTTCGGACATCTAATATAATGAGGACTACTTTCTGGAGTAGGTATGGGATTTATGAGTTTATTGTAATTCCATTTGGGTTGACAAATGCACATACAGTTTTTATGGACTTGAAGAATAGAATCTTTCATTCGTATCTAGATCAATTTGTGTTGGTATTTCTGGACTACATATTTGTTTACTCCAAGACTCATGATGATCATGAACAACATTTTGACATCGTCTTGAGTACACTGAGAGAGCATCAGCTATACACCAAGCTATCTAAGTGTCAGTTTTGGTTTGACTAGGTACACTTCTTGGGACATATCATCTCAGAGAAATGTGTGTCAGTAGATCTAGAGAAGGTACAAGAAGTTACGTTTTTGTAGAATCCCAAGAATGTTATCAATATCTGAATCTTTCTAAGATTATCTTGATATTACTGGAGATTCATCCAAGACATTTCCCATTTGGAATCACCACTTTTGTGCTTGAAAAAAAGTTAGTGAAGTTTGAATGGTTGGAGGCTTTTGAGAAATATTTTTAGGAGTTGAAGAAGCAGTTGATGTCAGCACCAATTTTGATTATACCTTAGTCAGGTGAGGAGTAAACGGTGTATTGTGATACTTCTAGAATTGGAATCAGATCTATGTTGATATAAGGGAATAAATTTGTGGTGTACAGGTTTCGGTAGATGAGGCCACATGAACAAAATTACCCTATGCATGAACTCAAGTTGGAAGTAGTGGTTTATGCTCTTAAGTGTTGGTGACACAACCTTTTGGGAGAAAATTTTATAGTTTATACAGATCACAAAATCTTCTAGTATATATTTTTATAGCATGATTTGATTCTTCAGCAGTAGATATAGGTTGAATATATACAATTATTTGATTTTGATCTGTCATATACACTTGAGAAAGGAAACAATGTGGTTGATGCTTTGAGTAGGAAAACTCAGACTTAGATGGTTCAGGAATCCAGTGCTAAGTGGAATATGATGATGTTTCTAGCAGAGATGCATGTTGTGGTTTAAGAGGGACAAGGTCAGTTGACCCACACATCAGTTGTAGTGGAGTCTACATATTTGAGATAGAGCAGGGAAATGCAGTATGAGAAAATAGAGTTCTTGGCCTTAAGGTAAATATTTAAAGGTGCGGAGACACCTTCAAACTAGATAATAGATGAGGATGTAATTATCTATGTGAAGGATTGAGTGGTTCTTCCAACAAGAATGTGAGAGGAGATTATATGGTAATTTCATGCCTCTAATTGGTTAGTGAGTCCAGGTGTGACAAAAATGTACCATGACCTATGATGATATTTTTTGTGTTTGGGTATGAGGAAGGAGATAACAAGGTTTGTGACACAAATCTTCACCTATCAGCAGGTGAAGGCAGAGCATCAATGACCTGGAGGTTTAATAAAACTATTTCCCATTCCAGAATATAAGTGGGATAACATAATCATGGATTTTGTGTTAGGTCTTCTAAAGACAATTAGGAATAATGATTCTATTTGGGTCATTATGTATTGATTAAAAAAGGTGGTTCATTTCTTTCTTATAAAGGACACCTTTAAAATAGATCAATTGGGGGAACTTTATGTTCAGGAGGTAGTCTATCTGCATGGGGTGCCACAGACTATAGTTCCATATCATGATCCATACTTTACTTCATGCTTCTAGAATGGATTTCAAAATGAACTTTGTACAAAGGTATTATTGAGTATAGCTTTCCACCCAGAGATAGATGGGAAGTCAGATCATACTATACAGGTTCTTGGGGATATGCTACAGGCATGTGTTCTAGACATTAGTGGTTAATGGGAGAAACACTTGGCTCTAGTGGAGTTATCCTATAACAACAGTTATCAAGAAATATACAGATGGAACCATACAAGGATCTTTATAGTAGGCCTTATAGATCACCGTTGTGCTTGATTGAAGTAGGTGAGTCAAAGTTGTTGGGACTGAGTCTCATGCAGGAGACGTCAGGACAGGTGTAGTTGATATAGAAATGTATGGATATGGATTTAAGTAGGTATATTTCATGTGCTAACAAATGGAGATGACCCCTAGAGTTTATATAGGGTGGTTGTGTACTCCTTCGAGTGTGCATAGGTTGTTTCACTGGAGGATACGAAGGCAGGGTAGGTTGGAACCCAGGATTATTGGACTATTTTAGATAGTTGAGACAATTGGGCCAATAGAATACTGATTAGCTCTTCCACAGAAATAAATTGTTATGCATGATTTTTTTATGTATCACAACTTCGGTAGTATCACCCTGACCCTTCTCATGTGATCGATTTGGATGATGTCAAGCTTGAGATAGATGCATCCTTTGAGGATCATCTGATACATGTGTTTGATTATAGTGAGAAGTTTTTTAGGAGAAAGACCATTCCAATAGTTTGTGTATTATGGAAACATGGGCATGTATAGGAGGAGACATAGGAAAGGGATGCAGATATATGAGCTCAATGGCCCAATCTTTTTTGCAGAGAATCTTTAAAAATCTTGGAAGTGCACCTTGAGGATGAGATATTATAAGGTGGGGAGATTTTAAGATCCCAACCTTTTCTAGAGTATCTCATACTAAAATTAATAGCTTTCTCGAGGGGTTCTAAGGTTTTTAAACCTTTATTCTTCAAGATTCAAAGCCCAAATTGAAAATCTATTCTTATCCTAGGATCTAGATCTAGAACTCAGATCTACCTCATTGTGATGCTCAGATTTTTGGGATTTCCATTGAGAGAACATCTATCGGTGAATTTAGGTGGGTAGTCTAATTTCTAAATCCTATAGTCATGAATTGTTCTCCTATATTAAATTTGTATGATTTATATATTTTTTTAGCAATTGAGACCCCTAATTGAATTAATTAATATGGTAAATTAATTAATTATGAAGGTTATGAAATTGTGGGATTTTGGGATTATTGAATAATATAATTAATTGTGAGAATTAATTATGATGGTACTATGATAGTCGAGTTGTTTATTTGAATGAAAAATAATGATAATTAATTATTGAATTAATTATCAATTCAAATGATAGAAAAATTGGGATAATTAAATGTTATGTTAATTACAAAGTTTTCATTTTTTGTGATCAAGAATAATTAATTTGTTAATTAATTATTGAATGATATGATTTGTAATGGTAAATTGATTATAAAATTAATTAACAGTAAGTTTATTTTATTAATTATTTTTTGAACTAATTAATTAACTAGATTAATTAATTTATGAATTAATTAATTAATGGGATTTTGGGTATTAGACATGGCATTCTACACCAATGGGATTTGGGGTGTTAGACATAGAATTCTAGACCAATGGAATTTGGGATGATAGACATGGATTTTTCTCCAATAATATAAATAAAAGAATATAATTTTAGGTGTTATACTTGGCATTATTCACAGATGGGATTTGGGGTGCTAGACATGGAATTCTACACCAATGATAGATCTATACATATTATTGAAAAATGGGGTGTTATACATAGAATTCTACATCAATGATAAATAATAAAAAATGGAATTTTAGGTGTTATACATCGCGTTCTACATCAATGATATTTTTAGTGTTAGGCATGGTGTTCTACACCGATGGGATTTTGAGTGTTAGACATGGCATTCTACACTAAGGATAAATATGTACAAAAACTGTGTATTGAATGTGTGAGACAATTTAAATCTGATAGTCTATGTGGTTAATAAATATTAATTGATAATTGAATAACTATTCAATTATTAATTGTAGTTATTTTCCTTATACAACTACATACATTTTCTATTGATTGGATTTGTTTTAGACACTGTTGGTGGTGACCTGCTGAGTCGTACTCACACCCTATTCAGGTTTCCTGATCAGTACTTGAATAGAATTTATTATTATTAGAAAATTTAATATAAAAGGCCCTAGATTATATTTTTGATTATCAATAGATCTTGGATGATGGGACCAGACAAGGTTTGGTACCTTCTTTGGAATCGTTAGTGTCTTTACTTTCAGTTGAATTTTATACACTATGACACTTACTTTGGCATGGCATGTTTTCCCTTTAGTTGAGTACTTTGTTTTCCTATTATAGTTAACTTGTGACATTAGATATATTTATGATTATATATGATTTATTATTTTGTATATTTTTTCACTTTTGTTTTACTCTGGTAAAAGAGGGTATAGTCTCCCCATGGCTGACTTATTAGACCCTTGCTACTAATCGGCAGCCTCTGGCATACGGGGAGCTGCACCTGAGGTCATATGGTGGTCTAGATTTGAGAACTAGTGGATGGAACCCAGGTTAGGATTTTACAATTAATATATTATATACAATCTTACCTTAAAATTCATTGAAAAATGATGACGTTGTTCGTGTGTACGACATACTACACCTCGCAAAGTGATGTGATTCGTTTATTATTACTTCACTAAATGGATGGTATATTTAAAAGTATTTGAATAAATAATAATATATTTATGATATAATTATCATTCTATAAATATAAAATAGCACTCACTTTATTTCCATCATGATCGTTGAAAAATGGAAACATTACGCATGCGTATGTAAGGCCTACCGTCTCCATGATTGTAACATTGGTCATTTTTCAAAACCATATTTCTTGGTTAGTTTTAAAAGTAAAATTTATTTATAAAAATTATACTTATTTAATTATTATTATTCTATATATTATTGAACAATTAACCCTTTTACCATGGTCAACACTCTGATTCTGTTTTGATTTTATGAATTGAACATCGTCAAAACCCCATATGTGAACATAACTAATTAAGTAATGTGATATGTCATTAAAATAAATTAATTATATGGTTTAATTATAAGTAATTAAACATGTAAAAGGTTACTAATAAAAAAAATTAATGTAATTTTATTATATAGAAGATAAAATACATGCAGGACAAGTCTGGAATCGAGGTAAGGGGTTTCTTAACTTAATTTCCATTCATTGACTTATACTTCTACTCCATTGATTACGTTATTCCCTGATTATGTGTGTATTTACCTATGATTATTTTATGTTTTATTTCCACTTTATTTATTTGGATTTAAATTTTTTATACAAAATCACTTCATTGGTTAATCCTCACTTCAATGATATGATCTTTGTAAGGGATTAAATCACAATTTCCTTTCATTGAGGCATATTTTAATGTTATACACCTAATTTATTTTTATGGTGTATATAATTCCAATTTTTCTACTATATCATGAATCCTTCATGCATAATGTTATTTGAATTTATAATTCATTTACCTAATTCCTAGGTTTTATGATCCAATAGTTACAAAAGTGGTGAGGATTTATGCTTCAATATCGTTTTAATTGGGATTGTTTATGCTTGAATTTCAATTGAAGGGAATTATTTGATCATTATCTAATAAAACCATTTAATTTTATTATCCTCTGGTTATTCATAAAATTTCCATTTAACATTACACTTTTACACTCTTTTTTTACTTAAAATTATTGAGGGTATGTTTTTAAGAAAATCCAACTTTATTTCTCTTTTTTGATAAAGAATGATTTTTATTACATATCCATATCTTACTTAAAATGTTTTAAATAATTTTTTTAAATATTATAAAATGATTTATTAAAGAAATTTTTTCCCATGATTTAATTTAAAAAAATGTTTCAAAATTCATCTTCTTTTCATTTTCTAAATTAATTACTTTTTGACTTATTAGAAAATTTTGAAATGAATGTTTTATAAATTGTATTACATGAACACAATTTCCCACCAATATGACTAATCAATTATTTGAATTATCCTTTAAAATAATCCAAGTTTATTTTAAAATATAATTTTTTCTTTAATGTTTGAGTGATTTTTATATTTTAAATAAGGTATCTCTCTAAACCACCCTTTATTTAATGTTATTACTATTCTCTCTTAATATTACTTTATCTATCTTTTTAATGTTATAGAGTGATTATAAATTTATATGTGTGTGTGTGTGTGTGTCTTATATAAACCTATCTAAATATCCCTTCATTTGATAGGGTAATACATGTCTTATGTTCATTTCTTAAAGGTCTCCTTTATGAAATTTCCTTGTATTATGATATGAGGTGAGATTATGAAACCCATTTTCTTTCAATGGGTAATTAATTTTTTTGTGCCTTATGATTGATTTACTTTCTATGGTACAAAAAATAATGTACATGTTATGATGGGAATTCCCAGATATAACTCCAATGCATTAGGTAAAAGTTTAGTCTCATAAGACTTAATTTATGGGATTAGAGAGAAAACTTAATCCATTATGGGAGTTTTTAAACCATGTGATATTTTCTAGGAATTTATCCTCGACTCATGATTATACTATGTTATATGTTGTTTCTACATTTACTATGTTTCCATGATATTATGATACCATTTTCATTATGTTATTCTCCCATATGATTACTCATGTGCCTTCTCTTTTATGATATCATGTTATACCTCTGACTCATATGTTATTTTTCTTTATCATGTTTATTCCCCTATTATAATTTTTAGGTCACCACTTTATTTTATGTATTCCCCAGGTTATCCTATACAGTTTTAAGATATCAAGGAATTTATAATCTCATTATGTAGATTAAAATAAATAAGTTTTATTTTAGTTATTTTAAGTACTTAGTCTTCCAAAGATACTAGGCTTTTTCGATCCTTAGTTTGTATTTAATTGAAATTTATGTTAAAAATCATGTAATAATATGTGTCAAAGGCTTGGTTATCCATATTATCATACATCAACCTTCTATACATCCTATTAATATATATATATATATAACATTGTTATTTTTCATGTCATAAAATCTTTGATACAATATTGAAGTCAAATCAAAAATATATTTAAGGAAAAAATACCTGTCCACTTTATCTCAATAACCATGAAAAACACTGAAATAAGATTTAAATAAGATACATTTTAAATTACTCACCATTTTTTTACTTAAATACCAAATTTAACATACAATAAAAAATCATTTAAAAAACATCTTAGTTTATCTTGAAAACTGAAATTTGAGAAGGGAAAAGGTCATTTGGAAATAATTCAAACTATATATTTATCACCCATATAATTAATTTCATAAATATATCCCATGATATAACACAATAACATTTACATAAAACCATAATATTAAAATCCATTATATCAATGAGTAATAAATATACCTAATACAACACAACAAAATCCAATATGTTGTCGAAGATAGATTTCACAAAGACTCAAGATGGGGTGAATTGAGTTC
This sequence comes from Viscum album, assembly GCA_963277665.1. Taxonomy (NCBI): domain Eukaryota; kingdom Viridiplantae; phylum Streptophyta; class Magnoliopsida; order Santalales; family Viscaceae; genus Viscum; species Viscum album. Next base: position 517,058,995 of record OY728127.1, on the reverse strand, counting down.
TTAAAATTTCCTTTACTTAGAAAACCAACCTCATGGATGATGTGATAGTTATTGATATTTTAATTAACACTAGAATTATTGGAAAATAAAATCACAAAAAAAAAGATCATAAACATAAATTTATAGTGGTTCCAGAAACATAAATCCCCTAGTTCACTCCAACAACACTTTTCTCAATGAGTTTAGTGATTTTCACTAGACTAGTCTTTTTATTGATTACTATCAATCCTACATCTAGGGACTGTATGACTGATTTGAAGAATCTGATACTTGTCACAACATCATAGGATATTTAAATCAGGCTCCATCAAGGCTTAACAACCATTATGCTTCAAGGTTATTTTTCTATTAAAATTTATAATGAAAGAGATAAACCTGATTATTTAAAAGTTGAGAACACATTTTTAAGATAAAAAGGATATATGGAAGACATATCTATGATATATAATAATAAAAAGATAATATATTGAGGGTATTCATCTAAAATGAAATCAAGTTTGAACAAGATATCATAGTTGTAGATAATGATGCTTCATCTTCTTATCATGTAAAATAGAGTAGCGTAAAAGATCTTTAAGAGAGAGAGTTATTGGATAGATGAGTAAGAACTTTCGTTCTTCTATATATTGTTCTTCAAAACTCCATTATACTCTAAAATAATGAAATTTTTTCTTTTTAATTACACAGAAAAAAATCCTTAAAATATTAGGATCTTGATTTAAAAACACACATGCTTTTCTTGGAAAAACCTCATCAATAGTAATGTCAATTAAATTATCCTTGTAATTATTTCCTTTATTAATACTTTATTCTTATTATAATCATCTTTACTATAAATATGTAATTCAGTAATTAAATATTGAAAGGAAGAATTAAAATCTCACTCAAGTGCTTCAATGGTAATAAATACCAGCCTATAGATTTTCATAGATGATTATAGATTATAATTTAGACGAATTCTACACATTTGAATTCATGTAGACGATTTGATCCATGTCTCCAATTTGATCCATGTAGTTAAATTATCTATGTAACTTAATTCATGTTGGCCTTATTCACGTATCCAATTTTCTTCATGTAACTAATTTTTCTATGTAGGTGAATTTTATTCACAATCCCAAATTGATTTATATAGGCTTTTTACTTATATAGCAAAAACTGATGTAGTCAATCAAAATCGCATAGCCAATTTTACTATGTATCTAATTTAAATGGTCGATTACTCCACATAACTAATTTACATAGCTGATTGATCTATGTAGCCTATTGATCTACATAGCTAATTTCTCACGTAGTCAATTTATTTACATTTGAAATTTCCACATAATTGTTTCTATGATGTATTTGATTCATGTAAGTGAATCCTTCATGTAGAAAATTATAACATCCCGGTTCCAGAAGCCACCCAGAGGTGCCCCCTACCCGGTTGGTCACATGGCCTCAAGGGCATTTTCCCGAACGCTAGAGGTTGTCAACTAGCAGTGACGGCCTTGGGTGTGATAGTGGGGAAACTATGCCCTCATTGGTAGAGTAATACAGTATAAGAAAACAATATGCAATAGCGGAAGCAGTAATAATCCATACAAGAGTAAACAGCGGAAGACTGAAAGTAAGAAACAACTGGAGCACATATATAAATGATGCATGATACATATGTCAAGGAAAGGAGCCGAACAAATCACAATGCTGGAATACAAATAGTACTAAACCAAAGTACAAAAAAAACAGATAAACAGCTCCTCATCATCGCAAGTCATAGCTTGGTCTCATGCTCTCCCGCTCCACATTCAATCAAGAACCTGAGGTATAAGGATGCTTTCCCTTTTCTATATCTGCAACAATGTAATTTGTTTGGGCCCAAAATCATAACACATACTGGGTGTGAGACTAAATACCAGTAGGCAACCACCCAAAGATCTATGCCTAATAGTCAGTGAGTAAATATGGAAGGAGGTAAGTAAAAGAGCAGTAAACAATTCCACAGTTTCAAAGCATTCAATTCCACATATCAAATAAGAATCTAAAATCAAAACAGGTAACCCTTTGGAAAGTACACACAGCCTATCCCCTTTGGTCCCGCTATAAGAATATATAAGGAAACTCTAAGGAAGCTCACATAGTCAATTCCCCTTATAGTCTAAGTGATAACTGGCTCTCGGAGGAGGCTCACATGGTCAATTCCCTTTATAGCCAAAAGTGTTTTAAATAATCTCTTAGTAAGATCACATGGTCGGTTCCCCTTATAGTCTAATGTTATCTATGAATCTCAAAGGAAGCTCATATGGTCAATTCCCCTTATAGTCAACAATGGTTAAAGACTCTCTGAGGAAGCTCCCACAGTCAATTCCCCTTATAGTCTACTACACCAGGTTCCCACGGCCCTGTGTAAGTCAAACGAGCATAGTAGTGCAATACAGTCAAAGTAAAACTCCAGAACTACTTGGCTAACAGTCTAAAATAGATCAAGAATTTAATATAACAATAAACACTTCATCTTATAGTATGTGGAATGGGAAGAACATCAAGGAAGCCTAACAGGACCATAGGACCAAACAGTCATAAACTGAACATGCATGGGAAACCACATCCAAAGCATAGCAATCAACCCTATTCATATCCAAATAACCTCTACTCAGGCATACTATCATGACAAGAAATTAACAAGGGTAAAATGGTAAACATGCAATACCCCGTTCAAGGGTATGGGTTAAAATTGCACATATTACACAAATACTTTCAATGAAAAGGCAAAAACCACCTACCTCAGCGTTGGGAGATCACTATATGTGAACCTCGAGGATTGAATCACCTTATAATTCCAAATATCTACAAAAACACCTAAAATGTTCAACATAGGATAACCTGAGAAATAATGGGAATCATGAAATGATGCTCAAGAAGAAGAGAGAGATTACCAAGGCAATCCCAACACAATCGACGATAGTCGAATCGGAGATCGGATAGAGGCTCGGGGTCTCGGAGAATGATCGCGGTCGTACGGGTTCTCACGGATGAAGAAAACCTAGAAGAAGGGTGTTCTGTCAATTAGACGTGACCCTGGTCCATTTAATGAAAAAGAAAGTACACAGTGTGTAATTTTGAAGTACATGGTGTGTACTCGCCATTTTCATACTCCACTTTAGGTGGCCTCCAAGTCACCCCCACACAGTCGTGTGTGTGGACATTACACGGCCTCCAGCAGCAACATAGTACACGGCGTGTACTCATAAAGTACAGAACGTGTACTTCAGAAATTTCCAGAAAATCCTCTATTTCTCGAAAACAACCAGAAAAGGAAAACATACCTGAAAAGAAGGTCTGGGTTCTTACAAACTTACCACCTAAAATAAATTCATCCTCGAATTTCCCTAGTGTGGCGTAGAAGAAGAAACCCTGAACAGCTCCGGCCACTGTTCTCATACATCAGCCTCCCTCTCCCAAGTCTCATCCTGTACTCGCCAGTGCTGCCATAGCACCCATACCAGAGGAAGATATCGGCCATAGAGAACCTTTGTACTGCGATCAATAATACGTATAGGATGCTCCTCAAATGATGCATCCACTTTGAGCTCAACCTCCTCAGGTTGAAAGACATGACACGGGTCTGAAAAGTAACGTCGGAGATGAGAAATGTGAAAAATTTCATGCATAGCCCAGTACCATTGGGATAACTGCAACTGATAGTCAACCAACCCAACTCTCTTCACAACCTCAAATATCCTGACGTACCTCGGTGAAATCTTACCCTGTCTCTTCATTCTTTTGTGCCCTAACCTCGGTGTGACATGCAGGAAAACCTGATCCCCGACCTCGAACTCTAGAGATCGTCTCCACTGATCAGCATAAAACTTATGTCGAGACTGTGTTGTAGTTATCCTCTTCCGAATCATCTATATCTGCTCTGTAGTCTCTTGAACAAGATGAGGTCCCAGCAAAGCTGCCTCTCCTGCCTCCATCCAACATAAGGGTGATCTTCATGGCCTACCATACAAAGCCCCATAAGGTGCCATCTGAATAGTTTCTTGAAAACTATTATTGTAGGAAAACTGTACAAGAGGTATGTGCTTCTCCCAAGAACCTCAAAAATCCAAAATGCATGTTCAGAGCCTACCCTCAAGCACTTGAATCATATGCTTGGATTGGCCATCTGTCTGGGGGTGGTAAGTTTTACTCAAAAGTACCTGTGTACCCAACACCTTCTGAAGCCCCTTCCAAACCCAAGAAGTAAAATGGGCATCTCTATCTGAAATAATGGAGTTTGGAACTCCATGTAAATATAGAATCTCTCAGATGTACAACTACCCCATCTCATCAATACTAAAGGTCTCCTTGATCAGCAAGAAGTGAGCAACCTTCATGAGTTTGTCAATGACAACCCAAACTACATCATTCCCATGAGGTGACCTCAGTAAACCAGTCACAAAATACATCGCGACATCATTCCACTTCCACTCGGAAATGGGTAACTACTGTAAAAGCCCTGTTGGTCGCTAATGCTCCGCCTTCACCTGCTTACAGGTGGAACACCACATGAAAAAACCAGCAACATCTCTCTTCATGACTGGCCACCAATACTGACGATGTAGATCATGATGCATCTTGGTGAATCCAGGATAAACTGCCCAAAATGAGGAATGAAAGTCTTGCATCAGCTCCTCGCGTATGTCTGTTGGCACCCATATGCACCCCTGGAAACACAAGATCTCATCCTCCCCTATGGTCCATCTAGGAATAGAGTCCTCTCCTAACATGCATTCTCATAGGACTAGGTCTTCTAAATATGATAGTTGCCTCATTCGCACTTGATCAAGAAGATTATATTTAACAAATAAAGAAGAAATAAACCTCTACCCCTATCCATTGTACACCTCCAAATGCATCTCAGAGAGAAAATCCATAAGATTCCACTCACTGATGGCCTCATGAACTGCCTGTATGTGAGTCCTCCTGCTCAGTGCATCAGCCACTGCGTTGCCTTTCCTATGTGTATAGGCAAGCTCAAAATCAAAGGACTGAAGATAATCAACCCACCTTCGTTGTCTCAAATTCATAACACGCTAATTGAATATGTAATTGAGACTCTTGTGGTCGGTGAAAACCACAAAATGATCTCCCAGCAGATAATGTCTCCAACAGTGTAAGGCATGAACAATTGCTGCCAACTTGAGATTGTGCATCTGTTAATTCCTCTACTGAGACCCGTACACAATGACTCCTTCTCCCTGCATAAGCACAGCTCCCAGCCCAATACCTGATGCATCATAGTAGATATTATAGCTCTTTCCTAGCTCTAGAAAGACTAGTATCAGTGATGAATTCAGTCTCCCTTTAAGCTCTTGAAAGGATGAATCATAAGAATCTGACTACAAGAACCTTTCACCCTTATTAGTCAAACCCGTCAACGGTGATTCTAAGCAAGAAAAGTCTTTTATGAAGCATCTGTAGTACCCATACATCCCCAGAAAACTTCATACCTCAAAAAAGTTCTCTGGCTGCTCCTAGGAAACTACTGCTCTCACTTTCTCTGGGTTGACTGATACTCTTGTATCTGAGATAACATGACCCCAGAAGTGAATTTGATCCATCCAAAAGTGGAATTTTGAGAGCTTATCATATAACTGACGCCCTCTCAGTGTACTCAGAATGATCTCAAGATGGGTAACATGGTCATGTCGAGTATGAGAGTACACCAAGATATCGTCCATGAAGACCACCACGAAAGAATCCAAGTATGGATGGAAAAATGGTTTCATCAATCCCATGAAAACTATAGGTGCATTCATGAGACCTAACGACATGACCATATACTCATATAGACCATAAATGCTTCAGAAGGCTATGAGAGATACATCAGATGGTCTAACGTGCAACTGATGGTAACCGGATCTTAGGTCAATCTTCGAGAACACTCGGGCTACTCGAAGCTGATCATAGAGATCATCAATCCTAGGCAAGCGATATCGGTTCTTAACCATAAAATGGTTCAGCTTCTGATAATCCATGCAAAGCCTAAGGGTACCATCCGCCTTCTTTGCAAACAAGATAAGAGAACCCAAAGAAGAAGTATTGGGTCGTATAAAACCCTTTCCTTGCAACTCCTTCAACTGCTTCTTGAGCGCTTGTAACTCTAGTGTAGCCATCCTATAAGGAGGAATGGACATTGGTGCCGCTCTTGGAACGAGCTCAATAGAAAAGTCTACCTCTCACTTCAAAGACAAACCTGAAAAGTCCTCTGTGAAGATGTCCCTGGAATGATCCACCACTGGAGAAAAGTCTAACTGTGAAGTCCCATGGTCTTCCAGGTATAGACTAGTAATCTGGGCTGTAACTCCTCCCAACCCATGATGCTTTGGTTCCGCTCTGCCCGCCTAGACATCCCATTCGCCCTTATGAAGAAATGATACACCCTCTGGTGATGTGAAACTTACCCTATGGCGATAACAGTAGATGACTTCCTGGAAGGGAACTAACTAGTCCATTCCAAGAATGACATCATAGCCTATCATCTATAGAACATGGAGGCCCCATAAAAAGTGACATCCACCAACCTCCAAAGGGCACTCCTTACACTAATGTACACTATCCATTCTTGTCCCCAGTTGAGAGTCTAGTGTCAATATATTAGTAGGAGAAAAGATGCAGAGACCAAGGCTCTCCACAACAGCAATAGATATAAAGCTATGGAAAGCCCCCGTATCAAAAAGGGTAGTAGCTAAAACTGAGGCTACTAAGATCATACATCGAACTGTAGAGGGTCCGGGATCCTGATCCTACTAGGTCTGCTCCACTGAAAAATCTCATCCTGCACTGCGGCCCTGTGACCCTACCTGACCACTTTGAGCTGATCCACCCTGTTGTCTCTAAAGGCCTGGCGACTGGCTACCATGGCCATGACCTCCACCTCAACCTGAATGGCCAGAAGAACTCCAGTTCACTGATTGATGAGAAACTAATGGTGTTTCTCCATATTGAGGAGTCATAGAAGAACCCTTGTCTCCAGCTTTTGGTGAGAAGATCTAATAGAAACGCTAAAGGTGACCCATATTTCCACAAGATCGGCACTCCACTGGGTCTCTCGGACAATGTGGCCTAATATTCCCATTCTTCCCGCACTGGTAGCACACCACCTGGATACCAGAAGATGCATCCTGCCTACTATGATCTACTCATGCATACTCCCTACGGTGCTTCATTCTATCTAAATAATTAATACTAACTATGGATGTTGAACCTCCCTGGATCACAGCTCTAGAATCCCTCATATTATGCTCTGTAATCAGCGCTTGGTTGACTATAGAAGATATCGAAGTCAGCCTGAATATGTTCACATGGAATCGGATATCCTGCCTAAGACCATCCTCAAACTTCCATGCAAAGAATAACACATCTCCCCATAGAAAGGGTGTAAATAATTGCAGCTTGGTGAAGTGAGAGGAATACTCCATAAAAGAAAGAGTACCCTACTCCATACTCATGAAATATTAGTCTTGATTGGACCTAAAGGTCTCCAGATAGAAGTAATCATATAATATGTGATGAAACTCATCCCAAGCCATATTTTTCTAGTGTCCTGCCTGTGAGACCACTTCCCACCACCTCTTGGCGGAGTCTCGGAGCATGTACGTAGCGAGCATCACCCTCCTCTCTAGATATATCTCCAGATGCTTGAATATCGTCATCATGGCTTCGATCCATGACTCTACAGCCCGGGGTCCTCCATCCCCTTAGAAAGTGGGAGGATGCTGCTGTTGAAAGACCCATGTCAATTCTTCCATCAACGGGGTAGGAGGCAGAACTATCTGAAAGGTAGGCATCATCCTCATAAAACCCTCTCGGAACTGTGCATCAGCACCTATGTCAGGTATAACGGCTGGTGCCAAAACTGGCACAACTGGAGGATCTGCAAGAAGTCCTTAATCAGCCATATCTGGTGTCTGATCACCACCTGGAAACTGGCGTACAAACAGAGGACATCTCAGTGGCATGACTCTACAAGGTCAAGAACACACCTTAGATCAAGATTATAAAGGACTGAAAACTAGAAGTGTAGGGATGAAAAAGTATAAACAAAGCATTCAAGTTGTTCAAAACACGACTACACGGCGTGTATAGTTCCTAAATGGCATGTTCCTTTAATCCATTCACATGGAGTGTAATTTTGCCAACACTGGTCATGTAACGCCCCAAACACACGGCGTGTTGTCCTCACACATGACATTTACTTGAATCCTCTTCCCCTGACCAAGTCCTTCTATATGGTTAAGCCACACGGCTCTCCTAAGACAAGACTACACGGCATGTTCAAGATAGAAACAACGTGTACTAGAAATGATAACACTGACCCATGTTGTTGGTGACACGGCCGGGTACCTGGGTTATACTACACGGTGTGTTAAAGGATGACATGGCATGTATAACTTAAGTTGTTATCCATCTGTTTCTTTAGTCACACGGGTGGAAACAGGGTCGACACGACACAACATGTATGAATGGTACATGGCGTGTTCACTCCAGGATTTCCCTATCCTGTGTCTCTGTAATCAGCACTTGGTTGACTATAGAAGATATCGAAGTCGGCCTGAAGATGTTCACCTGGAATCGGATATCCTGCCTAAGACCATCCTAAAACTTCCATGCAACGAACAACACATCTCCCCCTAGAAAGGGTGTAAAGAATTGTAGCTCGATGAAGCGAGAGGAATACTCCATAAAAGAAAGAGTACCCTGCTCCAGACTCATGAACTCCCAGGCTTGATCGGCCCTCAAGGTCTCCGGATAGAATTAATCATAGAATATGTGATGAAACTCATCCCAAGCCATATTTTTCTAGTGTCCTACCTGTGAGACCACATCCCACCACCTCTTGGCGGAGTCTCGGAGCATGTACATAGCGAGATTCACCCTCCACTCTAGATATATCTCCAGATGCTTGAAGATCGTCATCATGGCTTTGATCCATGACTCTACAGTCTGGGGTCCTCCATCCCCTTAGAAAGTGGGAGGATGCTGCTGTTGAAAGACCCATGTCAATTCTTCCATCAACGGGGTAGGAGGTGGCACTCTCTGAAAGGTCGGCATCATCCTCATAAAACCCTCTCTAAACTATACATCAGCACCTATGTCAGGTATAACGGCTGGTGCCAAAACTGGCACAACTGGAGGATCTGCAAGAAGTCCTTAATCATCCATATCTGGTGTCTTATCACCACTTGGAAACTGGCGTACAAACGGAGGACGTCTCAGTGGCATGACTCTGCAAGTTCAAGCTCACACCTTAGATCAATATTATCAAGGACTGAAAACTAGAAGTGTAAGGAGGAAAAAGGAGAAAGAAAGCATTCAAGTTGTTCAAAACACGACTACACGGCGTGTATAGTTCCTACATGGCATGTTCCATTAATCCATTCACATGGCGTGTACTTCTTCCAACACTGGTCATGTAACGCCCCAAACACACGGCGTGTTGTCCTCACACATGACATTTACTTGAATCCTCTTCCCCTGACCAAGTCCTTCTACACGGTTAATCCACACGACTCTCCTAAGACAAGACTACACGGCATGTTCAAGATAGAAATGACATGTACTAGAAATGATAACACCGACCCATGTTGTTGGTGACACGGTCGGGTACCTGGGTTATACTACACGGTGTGTTCAAGGCTGACATGGCATGTATAACTTAAGTTGTTATCCATTTGTGTCTTTAGTTACACGGGTGGACACAGGTTCGACACGACACGACGTGTATGAATGGTACACGGCGTGTTCACTCCAGGATTTCCCTATCCCATGTCTCTACCCACAAGGCCTATGACACAGCTAGACACTACAGGGCCTATACTTACGGTACACGGCGTGTACTTAAGAAAAATAGTTTCTTCCTGAACAGAATAACACATGTCATGTAGTCAAAACTACATGGCATGTATTCTAGGGTTTTCCGGACAGTATGCCTCAGAAACTACTCTGGATCCCAGAAAAAAAATGAAACGAACATTAAAGTGCCAAATTCTAATTTGTGAGGCCCATACTCCCCACGAATCAAATCTTGGCATCTTATACATGTTATAACAAGCATAAACAAGGAAATAGTCCACCAAATTCCAGTCCATGAGGGCCCATAACACCTCAGGAACCAAAATTTTGCATTCATTCATACAAACCTTACACAAATTCAATATCCTATCAAGAAGCAGGTATCTATCAAGGAAACTATCACAACAGCATGAATATCTAGCACAATATCTATCACAACAACATGAAATCGCTAATGCACCCTAAATGGCATGGCCAAAATGCATGACATGTGATTTCCAGCAAGTTTCTATATGATTCATGAGATTTCATACCCTCATCTCATCGGGTTGCAACAGAAATAGAACCTCAATAACATCAACAGTAATAGCAGAAAACATGTGAGTCACCCAACGGTGAAAATAAAAACAACCATAACTTGCAAAACCCAAAAAATTGCAATAAACGAGGTAGATTGGATTTTCCTTTTACATGGGTTAGCTACTCCTGGGCACAGCTTGTAACCAAGTACCTATTCCTTCCTATCCCTGGCTAAAGGCTCCAAACAATAAGTCAATAGAAAATAATTCCTCTGATACCACTTTGTAATGTTCTGGTTCCGGAAGCCACCCAGAGGTGCCCCGTACCCAGTTGGTCACATGGCCTCAAGCGCATTTCCATGAACTCCAGAGGCTGCCAACTAGAAGCTAGGGCCGTGGGTTCTATAGTGAGGAAACTATGCCCTTATTGGAAGAGTTACACAAAGGAAGAAAACAATATGCAATATCGGAAGCAGTAATAATCCATACAAGAGTAAACAGCGGAAGACTAAAAGTAAGAAACAACTAGATCACATATATAGATGATGCATGATACATATTTCTAAGAAAGAATCCAAACAAATCACAATGCTGGAATACAAATAGTACTAAACCAAAGTACGAAATAAAACAGATAAACAGCTCTTCAGCATTACAAGACATAGCTTGGTCCCATGCTCTCCAGCTCCATAGTCAATCAAGAACCTAAAGTAGAAGGGTGCTTGCCCTTATCTATACCTGCAACAATGTAATCTGTTTGGGCCCAAAACCATGACCCAAATAGGGTGTGAGACTAAATCCCAGTAGGAAACCACCAAAAGATCTGTTCCTAACAGTCAGTGAGTAAATATGGCAGGAGGTAAGTAAAAGAGCATTAAACAATTCCACAGTTTCAAAGCATTCAATTCCACATATCAAATAAGCAGCTAAAATCAAAACAGGTAACCCTCTAGGAAGTACACACAACCTATCCCCTCTGTTACCACTATAAGAATATACAAGGACTCTCTGAGGAAGCTCACACAGTCAATTGCCCTTATAGTCTAAGTGATAAATGGCTCTATGAGGAATCTCACACGGTCAATTCTCTTTATAGTCTAAAGTGATCTATGACTCTATGAGGTAGCTCACACGGTCAATTATCCTTATAGTCAACAATGGTTAAAGACTCTATGAGCAATATCACATGGTCAATTCCCCTTATAGTCAACTACACCAGGTTCCCAAGGCCCTGTGTAAGTCAAACGAGCATAGCAATGCAATACAGCCAAACTAAACCTTCATAACTACTTGGCTAACAGTCTACAGCAGATCAAGCATGTCAGATAACAATAAACACTCCATCCTATAGTACTAGGAATTGGAAGAACATCAAGGAAGCCAAACAGGACAACAGGACCAAATGGTCGTAAATAGAACATGCATGGGCAACCAAATGCAAAGCATAGAAATCAACCCTATTCATATCCAAATAACCTCTACTCAAGCATACTATCATGATAGGAAATTAACAAGGGTAAAATGGTAAACATGGAATACCTCGTTCAAGGGTATTGGTAAAAATTGCACATATTACTCAAATACTTTCAACGGAAAGGCACAAACCACCTACCTTGGTGTTGGGAGATCACTATATGTGAACCTCGAGGCTTGAATCACCTTATATCGCTGAAGATCTATAAAAATGCCTAAGATGTTCAACAGAGGATAACATGATAAAGGATAGGAATCATGAAATAATGCTCAAGAAAAAGAGAGAGATTACTGAGGTGATCCCAACGCAATCAACGGCAGTAGAATCGGAGATCGGATGGAGGCTCGGGGGCTCAAAGAAGGATTGCGGTCGTACGGGTTCTCTCGGACGAAGAAAACCTAGAAGAAGGGTGTTCTGTCGATTAGACGCGACCCTGGTCCATTTAATGAAAAAAATAGAAAGTACACGGTGTGTACTTTTTAAGTAAACGGCCGTGTGTGCGGCCATTACACGGCCAGCACATGGCCTCCTTCGGCAACATAGTACATGGTGTGTACACATAAAGTACATGGCGTCTACTTCATAAATTTCCAGAAAATCCTCTTTTTCTAAAAAAAAACTAGAAAAGGAAAACATACTTGAAAAGAAGTTTCGGGTTCTTACAAAAATTAACATAGTTAAATGCTTAACATATCCAATTCTCCACATAACCAAATTCCTCATATATCTAATTTTACTAGAATTTGGAAAATTTCTTCCAAAGTTTCTAGAATTTCAGAATTAATGAATTTAATATCATAAAAACCTAAAATAATGATAAAACCTAATAAATACACTTTAAAAAAATAGTTAGTAATATATTAATTGTTATTTGAGATTTTAAAAACCTAATATAAATATGATATGTTGGAATATTAATATTCAAATAATATCCCTCTTTTTTATGATCACAAACCCCATAATACATTAAATATTAAATATTAAAATGTTTAACAGTATTTTATAGAAATCTATATAATATATATATTTCTTTTAAAATGTAGTGTTTCTGCATTATTTATCCCCCTTAAATTGACATTTAGGATCTCCCCATTAATGTAACATTTAGGTAAATTTCTTTCCATTTTTGTTTCATTAAAAATTTAGGGTAAGAATAAGGGAAACACTATTAATTTAGAACTTAGATAAATGAAATATTTAATTATAATGATGAAAATAAATTTTAAATTATGGAAATAAAGGAATTTATTTAACATAATAAAGATATAAAAAAAATTAAATAAAAAAATACACTAAGAAAAACACAAGAAATGAATAAAAAATAATTTCATTAATTATTAATAATTTTACAAAAATAAAACCAATCAACACCCAAAAAACAATAATAAAACATATCAGTAAGAATCCCCATTCCTATGAATTAGTTCTAACTGAGAAGGTGGTTTAGGTGGAGGTAATTTGATGGTAGGTTTGGTTATATAGGTAGTTGGAGTTTCCATTGGTGAAGGCATCACTTACTTCCCTATTTCTATATTAGATTTTGATTTTGATACCATATAGGATTTGACTTGAAGACACTGATTAGGATGGACACAAATGTTTTCAAGATGACCTTATGTAGTATCAAATCTATAGGGACTAATAAGAAAAAAAGGCACTCTCTTTAGAGGTTCAGAGGATAAGGTTCCTTCTCTAGAACACTCGCCAGTAAAGGAAGCATCCACCATGGATTTCTCTTTCTGGCAGATCAGGAATATATCATAAACAACATAAAATTTATTTCTAGTTCTTATAATGGTAACTAAAGAAGTAGGTTCTAGAGTCACTCTTCCTCTTAGATGATACAAATAATATGCACATATGTCGATAATCATGAATATATATTACTATATGAACTCAATAATAAGCATTTATTCTTATCTGTGCATTACAGAAATAAAGAAAAGAACATTTATTAGGATCCCTTTGAATGAATCAAGATTACCAGAGGAGAAACATGAAGGTTCACTAAGCATGGGGGAAAGGTCAGTAACATATGGACTCGTGGTAATTTATACTAATAATTTCTTCAGAATCTGTTCCATATAACATTTCACACAAATCATTCTTCCATTTACAGATTTTATCTTTATATCCATAATACTCACTTTATATATTATAATTTTATACACTTCCTGAATAGCATCGATTTGAGGTTAAGGAACTGAAGAACTAACAGTAGGTGCAATTGGAACAGGTACCATAGGGTAAGGTACTAGAGTAGGTGAAACTGGTTCCATAATTGGAATAGGCCTTGGATGTCAATAGACATTCAAATCCATTACTGTAATAGAAATTGGCATAGTTGGACCTTCTGTAGATTATGAACTTGATTCCACTTCTAAATACATAGATTAGGTCCCTTGAACTTATTCATAAACCTTGTATAGGAATGTTATAAAACACTTATGGTTTCTAGATACAGGACCAATAAATCTAAAAACCATTATTTGAGTATCTTTAAAAACATTCTAGATATCCTTAAATTATCCATCAGATTCCTCATAATATCCTACTATTTTATATATGGGAATATCAGTTCTAATACCAATCTTCCCAATAGCTTCTCTGGTATCTTGGAACTCACACAAAATATATTTCTTCAACTCTTTCATTAGAATTGGGTTGAACATACCACACTATAGGGATTGAATACTTAATGATAAAAAATTCAATTATAAGAGAATCTGATTGAATCCATACTAAAAATATGGAACCACTGAGGGTACTGAGATTGTAGATTCAAAGGTTCAAAACTTGTTTATTAACTCAAACTAACTTATCACAACACTTCTTAAAGTGTGAAATATTTCCTTAACTTCTATTCTAAAGGACTTAATCTAATCAAGAACTTATTGAGACATACCATATTGCATCATTTTAAAATTTTGGATTATATCTCTCAGAGATACAACTATTACTACAAGTATATTAAACTCAAACTTTGTAAGTAAGACATCTTTCAGATCTCATACAAGATCTTTCATCTCCTCACACTCCTTCGCACTTACTTTATAAACCTCTTTCTAAATTAGAGGAACTATCTGAATATTTTTTATCAAATTAGTTTGGGTTTCCATAATCCCAATAAATTTTTCAAAATCATCTTTTGGAACATATTTCTTCTTGAGTTATCTAAATCTCATATTTAGAAGAAACTATCTCATTTTTTAGATCATTATAATCTCTTTGAGATTGTTAAAATCAGTCAAAAGAGCATAGTAAAGGGATTTCATTTCATATCTTTCTGATATCTTAATAAAAAGGGTTCTTCCTCATAAATTGGAGGTGTTGATAGTACAAGTTGTGTATAAGAATGGTAAAATTTCTCTATAACAGCATCATCATCTCCATATCTATCATCATGTATTCTAGTAAGAATTGATTCCATCGTTTGATTCTCTATTTTATCTTCAACTATGGATTCAAGACCATAACCACTAGAAAATGTCTCAAATAGACTCTCTTCAAGAACAATAATATTTGTCTCAATAATTGGTTCCTCATGATGACATCCTTCAGAAGATTAAACCTCTACTACACCATGGATTTTAACAGTTTCTTCCATTGTAAGACTAACCTTTGGAAACTGAGGTTCTGTTCTAGCTACTTATAACTCTATTATCTCCCTATAAGGTATCATCTCATGAAGTTTTGTATCTCTAAGAAATGATGTTTTGGATGGCTCCCCCTAAGTCACAACTTCCTAACTAACTATATTTAAAGAGTTTGATGATGTGTCCTAGAAGTACCCAAAATTATTCAATAGAAATGAAAATAGGGTAATACTCTTATGTAATTTTACTGCATCTCAACCATTTAAATAGTTTTTTTTCTTGTTTAAAACTAGGTAGATTAGCTTACCATAAGAATAATAATTTATATAAATTTTACTTTACAGTAATGAACCATAAAATTCATCATGTGTCTAGAAATATTCATTTATGGATTGTTTATCAACACATATAACAAGTATATATCGTGAAACAAAACATTATCTATCACTCCTCCCTAGGATATCCCAGACTAAAAAAACTTACACATAACTTTCCACTCATCTTTAAAATCCTTCATTGGATTTTTTTTATAGGATGGGTTCCAAATAGAAATTTAAAAATCTATGTTACTCCTACATAACAAGTTGAAACCAACATCTGACTGGAGATCAACTGAACTTCATCGAGAAAATGAAAAAATTCATCAAACTCAAATAATGAAACCATTACTACCTTACTATTTATATTTGAGGAGATAACATCCTCTTTTCTAGTGAAATGGAACACATCATTCCTAAAAAACTCATTTACCCCTTTCTCAAACAAAAAAACTAAATTTCTTCTCTATAAAAATAAACTCCCAGCCTTGAAACCGAAGTACCTTATTCAATAACATCTCTATAGATTTCATCCATGCCAGTTATACTTCTTTCCTATTGAGAAATATATGGGGCATAGCACTTAATTTTGATGTCTTGGAATAATTAGAGCTTCCCTCATCTCTATGATTAGACTTTACCATATTAGACTGATCAATTGAAGGTCAATTGAAAATCAAGAGGTTTGGGGTAATGGTTTTACTTCTAAAGGAAATTTTGTATTGTGAGGGATAAAAAGATTAAGGGGTAACTAGGTTTTGGGTCATCAATCTAATTCATAAAGGTCTTACGTACACAATTGGTTTTGGGTTGATTCTAACTAAAAATGAATGAAATAAAATAGAAACTAAAAGAAAATAATATTATTTTCTGAAACCAAAAAAATAAAATATAATAGAGTAATTTAATTTCCATAAATAATTAAAATAAAATATTAATAAATAATACAAAACCTATAGTTCAAGTAAATAAAATAACTAAATTCATTTAAATTCAAATAAACCCAATTATCTTTTAATAAAATCAAACAGATCACATGCAAGGGTCTTAGTAAAAATATCTTCTAACTGATATTCAATAGAGATAAACTCAAGATTAATATCGCCTTTTTTAGGATAATATCTCAAGAAATTATGTATTAAATCAATATATTTTTTCTTTAAGGATTTATCAGATTATTTGTAATGTTTATAGCATTAGTGTTATCAAATTTGGCTGACAAATGATTATAATGGAATCCAAAATCCATTAAGGTTTGTTTCATCCACAATACTTGTGAACAACAACTACCTGCAACAAAATATTCTACTTTGGTAGTGGATAATGAAATTGAGTTTTGTTTCATACGAGACCATGATTCTAGGGATCTTTCTAGAAAATGGTAGGTCCCTGTGGAACTCTTTCTATCTAGTCTACAACACCAAATCATCATCTGAAATATGAAGTTATATTTAAATCCAAATATTTTGGAAAATGTAAGGAAAAATAAATTATACCATTTAAATAGCTTAAAATTCATTTGGCATCTTTTAAATGGGATTATTTCGGATATGCATGAAATCTATCACAAAGACCTACTATAAATATAATATCTTACCAACTAGTAGTAAAATATTGTATAATCCAAATTATTCCTCTATAAAGATTATTATCAACTGGTTTTATAGATTCATCAAAGTCAATTTTTCATTAGAACTTATAGGAGTTGTATTTATTTTTCCACTTTCAAGTCCAAAACTTTTAAGTAAGTAAATTGTACATTTTCCTTCATTTAAAAAATTTTCAATATCTTTTTAATAAAT
Organism: Viscum album; assembly: GCA_963277665.1. Taxonomy (NCBI): domain Eukaryota; kingdom Viridiplantae; phylum Streptophyta; class Magnoliopsida; order Santalales; family Viscaceae; genus Viscum; species Viscum album. The sequence goes on along the minus strand of OY728127.1, from coordinate 517,041,469 downwards.
ATGAAATCCATGAAAATAATTTAACTCACCCATCATGCTCATTTCAAATTATTTTTTTAAGAGTTTTGAAAATTCATTACACCGCTTTTTAGTTATAGAACTAAAAATTACATCAACAACATATATATGAACTAAAAAAATATCTAAAGTTGATGTTTTCTTAAATAGAGTAGGATATACATTACCTACTAAAAAACATAAAATAAAATAACTTAAGCATTCATACCAATTAATAGGTTCTTGTTTAAGGTGATAAATATCTTTAGTATGTTTAAAAATTAAATTTGGAAAATGAGGATTTTCAAAACTAGAATGTTGTTCCAAATAAAATTCCACCATATGAAAACCATTTAAAAAGTATATTTTTCATTTGTATGATATAATTTTAATTTAATATGAGATTCATAGGCTAAGTGAATCTTAATGTATTGCATTAAAACTATAGGTGAAAGGGTCTAATCATAATCTATACCTTCTTCTTAGTTATAACATTTAGAAACTAGTTAAGATGTATTCCTCATGATCAAATCATAAACATCATGTTTATTTCTAAAAACCCAATTTTGTTCTTATAACAGGATAGTAAAAGGGTCTATCAACTAATCACCAAACCTTGTATCTCTTTAACTAGTTTAATTTCTCTTGTATTTCTAGAAATCAACTCTTATAATCATGATAAAACCTGATGAACACACTTAAAAAAATCTTTAGTAATATATGAATGAGTATTTGAGATCATAAAAACCTAAATTATATGGGATATGTTGGAATAACATTAGTAATCTAACATAATATAGTTACAAAATGGGGTTTCAATCATGTTATGTGAAAAATTAATTGTAATGTTATTCAAACAAATTTAAAAAATAATTAATACATTAATAGAATAAATTTTAATAATACTGATTTATAAAGAGTAATAAAAATTTATTATAATCATCCCCTAAATTATAAAACATAATGTTAAATCATGAGAAATTTAATGATTTAAAACCCAATAAAAAACAAAATAAAACATCAAAACACAAATTTATTTAAAAACATCTATAGTGCATGAATTGATTCTTTTAAAAATAATGTTTTCAAAAACCATGAAAACCCATATTACATTATAACCAAATTCAACCAAATTTTATGAAATAAATCATCTATAACACATACCTATTAAAAAATCACACCACTTTTATAACACTCCCTTACAAAAAACATTTGAAACATTTATGTTCATTTAAAATGAATCACATGGTAATAAAAATAAATTTTAAGTCGTTTATAAATTAGGGAATGAAATTAATAAAACCACAAATAACAATAGAATTCAATCATGTATAATTACATCTATAAACACAAACTATTATAAATAAATGTTATGTATATGTATATCATAACTAAAATAATAGTCCATATGATAATTATAATATAAAATAAAGTAATGAATATCAAACATGAACCATGATATATACAGTGGTATAAATCTGACATGTTACAAACCAAACATAGAATTAGTTGAGTTTGGTTAATAACTAGATTATATTAGTAGTAAACTAAGTAAATTTTTAGTATGGAATATTTAATAATAATTTCTTACTCAAAACAACCCATACAAGGCATATTGAATAAAAAACATCTCCTTAGACATATAAAAAGAAATGAAATAGTACTTTATATAAATATGTTTCCACATATTTAATAAAAGTTATGAAAGATCTTTATATAACAAAATTCCATATATATAAAAGTTTTCATACACCATCCATTTTAAAATAAAGGAAAACTTATTCCAATGATATATATTGTGAAAAGTGAATTCTAGGAAAAATTATTTTACAGTTGAAAAAGAATACCAAAATAGATTTATTTTTGAGAAAATATTTATTAAATTAAATTCCTTGTATGAATATAATCTAAATTCCAAATTTTATAGAAAAAATACCAATATATATATTAAAAATATATATTACATTTTAAATTTAAACATGTTTAAGACTTGAAATTAGTAGTTTTAATTATTAAAATAAAAATTTGAAATTAATAATTTTATAACTTACTAATACATTCACAAAACAAAAAAATAATAATAAAATAATTAATTATAGGGTTACGTCATATATCATACAAAATAATAGGTTTATATTTGGTTTATATATAAGTAGCAAGTAACTAAAAAATAAATCACTTAAAATTAGATTTATTATGAAATACTATAAAAAATTAATCAAAATGAACCTTCATTCAATGAATTGTGAAAAATCCTGACCTAAATAATTCTAGGATACTGTATTATACCTATAAAAAATGAAAAATATTCTTGGAAGATTATATGATGAATTTGGAACTCACCAATTTGATTTTCAAGAATAACATAATTAAAACACTAAGTTAGGAGAGATCATCAGGGTGGGTAATAGAAGTGAATATTCCTCACGGGGTTAAATTAGGATGGGAATGAGATGGGAGGAGGGGATATTGTGCGACTAGGGATTTAATTTGAGGTTTATACCAATATTTTAAAAAAAATTGGTATAACCATCCTTTATACTAATAGTAACTATAAATTTTTTGGATTTCCTTCTCATAAATAGGTTATACAAATGGTTTTTTCAAATGGTTGGTATAGCTCCATTGGTATAAATCTAATTTTTAGTAGTATATTAGTGACCTCTATTTAATGATCAGTATTGGTATCCAACTTCCTTATCCATAAATGGTCTAATTTCTAGTAGTGTTCCAAACTTCCATTGTGATCAACCTATGTAGTGTCTCTTGATATAATCATGATATCTATGTTTTTACTCTTTAGTAAAATAATATAAGTTATAGGAATCTGTTAGTTTTCTCTTTACTTTTTTATTTTGTTTTTTTGTTGTTGGTATACCCAAATAACAGTCATATGGTCAAAAATTCTCATTATTTCATGCATAAATAGGATTGTGTGATGATTTAATATGGTTAATTTATTCTCCCACCCTTTATCTCTTGGGAGTGTTCTTATGGGTTTCATCAGTTGATTAAATCCATAAGAAAACACTCATGAGAGTTTATGTTTTATTATGATAACAATTAAAATATAGTCACAAACCTATAAAAACATGAACTTCATCATGTTTTTTCATGCACAGTTTTGATAATGATATTGGAATCAAATTGATCGATTACTGATGGTTGTTGGTGAATTACATCATGTTTCCAATTAAATTATAGGAGGCACTCTATTATAAATTTTTATATGTTATATAGTTAAACATGTTATAATTTAAGGAAACTATGATCTATCCAACATCCTTTGAGAGCGATGATGGTTGAGCATCAAATAGCACTCATTGGAGTTGGACATGATTCATATATATAGAAACATTCATTTTAATAACCTAGTTTCAATTATTATATTCAAATCATAAACCATATATTTTCTACATTATGATTTCTTATTTTTAAATTTAATTCTTTTTTCTATTTCATGATCTCAAGATTTGTTGGGAGAAAATCTAGGGTTACCGCTTTATTGAAAATTTTCAAGTCAAAATTAAAAATCTAATTTGACACATTCAACAATGTGGTAAATAATCTACCCTTGGAATTAGAATGACTCTTTATAGACTTACATTTATCCATATTCCCACCACATGTTTCATATATAACTCTCAAATTAAATCCCTCATCCTCTAGTTTAATGATTCCTTATTTATGTAGTTCTTTGGATAATAAGGCAGATTTAACCTCTTCAAATGTTGTAGTATCTCAATAATACATCATTGAATCATTAAAATAACTAAATGATAAATATAATGATGTTAATAGAATTATATCCAGGTATTAATCATTAATCATAACATCTATATTAGACAAATCTAAAAATAATTTATTAAAATAATTTATATGGATCATGATTGTAGTTCTACGATGCATTCTGAAATCAAAAAATTGCATTTTCTTATATAATTTTATTACCAAAGATTTATACAAATATAAGGCCTAAAGTTTCAACCATATTTGGGTACTATTTCACTCATAAATGATATCCTGAAGAGCATTATTATATAAGGAAAACAACATGAAACTCTAGGATTTTATATGAACATCAGTAGGAACATCTACTTTAGTAAAAATATCTTATCTACTATTAAACATAGTATTAACATTATTCTTGGGACTACACAAATCATCAATAATCTTTTTGAAATTGAGAAGAATATTTATTTTAACCCTATATAGATTAAAATCATTTTTACCATTGAAGTTATCTATTTTCAAGTTCATAGAACCCATCATTCTATATAATAGGGCTCTGATGTCAATTTTTAAGGGTTGTGTTATTTTGTAATTCTCTATGAAATGGAAAATATCTAGTGATGTATATAATGGATGATAATACCATATATTCATACATTTTTTCTTTTCTTTTAATGATATTTATTCAACCATTTTAATCATTTTCCATTAAATTATCAAATTTTTCAGTTTGATGACTATTTTTTATTTTATTGTGAAAATAGAACAATGTTAATGTTTTATAAGTGATTTTAATTATTACTTGATTTTTTTGATCAAAAAATACCTTTATTTTTTCTTTTGAGGAAAATTTTTTTATGGAACTTAAAATAAGTAATTTTGGTTAATTTTAGAATTTTATAGGACAGTCTTTCTCAAAGGATATTTCCAATCTATCTCGTAGGATATATTATTTTAAGATATTATACTTAGACAAATCTTTATCCCATATGGTATTTTTTTAATCTTTTAAGACATTTTCCATCTCGTATGATGTTTTACTTTTCTAAATTTTAATCCATATAAAAAATGTATGGTTCTTGTTTGAATTTTTACTTTGTCAAATACCAAAATCCTATATGAATTTTATGATCCTCATAGGATATTTTGGAAGCTCTCATGGGATATTTTCCTTATCCAAAATATTTTATCTCAAATTTCTTTTTCCTTGATCGTAGGATAACTTAAGCCCCAAAAATAATTTTTTCCATTCTCGTGTGAATTTTATGATCATTATGTGACTTCAAAACATAATTCCATATGACTTTTCATTTTATAAGATTTTAAAAATTCTTATGAAATGGAAATGAATATGATTAATTCTCAAATTACATATAATATGCACTTTATGAAATATTGCAAGAATTTGGTATTTTATGTTGATCTTTGAACCAAAGTTCTAACGTTCCACAACAAACTTCATTAAACTATTCAAAGGATTTCATATGGATTATATTTTGAATAATATTTTTACCAAGAAACAATGTAAGGGAGTAATAGATTTTCAAGAAAACTATATGTCCACATAGGGAATATGAGCCAGATAAGAGGAAAGATAAAGATTTCCAATGTTTAAGGATCATGGAAGTTTGGACAATACCAAAGAAGGCAGAAACTAAGGATCTATAAGAAGATTATAAGACTAAATGAAGAGAGATACATGGGTCATATGTATTGCTAGAGTTTCATCATAACTACTACTATTTATTTCATTATATTTTTTGTTTAATTTAATTTTTAATACATTCTCTTCCCCTCTTATTCTTAGTTACCATTCGAATAGAGGAGTAATATTCTAAGTGATTTGGTAAGGGAAGCTTATACTTTGTAATTTTTGAGTCCTCATTCCTAAATGAATAAAAACTCTTCCTTATTAATCGATTTTTTTTCTTAGGGAATGTTTAATGATTTGAATGAAATTGTGTTTAAGGATTCAAAATTGTTCATTATTACTGATTATGTTGATAATTAATAATCACTATTTTACCTAGGAAGTTTGTCTTATAGGAGTAGGTTGTATTAGGATGTGATTGTTTTGAAATCACTAGCATGTGTTTGTGGGGAGTGAGTTACACTTATATTATCAAAGAACACAAATACATGATTAGGTTTTTACTTATATGTTTAGAAGTGGTTTTCTATATTTTCACCCATAGAGGAAGGGAGGATGATCAATCAGTAATCACTGCTAGATTTTTCTCCATGCTAACCTTTAGCATAAGGTGATTTATGAGTCTACTAAATAATAAAATACTTTTCAATTAACAAGGAGATAAGTAAAACTATTTTAGGAATATGATAGAATTAAAAATGTAAATATGACCTTGACCCAAACACCTTTCTAATAATTCTATTTTCAACTCCTTATTTCCTTGTGTAATTTGTTTTTAAATATCACAAACCAAAAATATCCATTTTCTCTAATTAAAAGTAAAAATTTATTTTTTGTACTCATATTTAAGAGAAAACCAAAGGTTACCACTACTAATATATTTTAACCTATAAATTAAATTTCTTTTACCACACCCCATGATCGGTGTACATAAAAATTTTGTGTTGTTACCAAGGAGATAGTGCCAAAAAACCAAAAAAACTAACCATTAATTTTCAAGTTCTAATCCTCTCATAACCAACTATATGATTCTGGCCTAAGAATAAAAAGAACCATATTAACTAAGTTAAGGAACATAAAATTTTAATATAAATTTTAGGAGGTGACCTTGATAGACTCAAATGAGACTTCTAGTGATCACTTTGAACATACCATCCTAGAAGCCAACCCAAATTAGACTTTGATAGATCTTTGTTCTCCACAATTCATTAATCAACAAAATCAAATTTCTATGGCAGTATTACAGAATGAATTTGTAATCAGAACTAAATTCATTCAATTACTTCATAGATTTCATGGTTTAGTTGGTGAATATATGAATAATAATATCAAATAATTCACCATTGTTTATTCCAAATTGAATATGGGAGGAGTGGCTGGGGAGAAATAAAAGTGGAGGGAGTTCCCCTTTTTTACTTGAAGGATCTAAAAAATAATGGTTGTATAGTTTAAAACTTGAAGATATCCGTTATTTGGATGATTTATAATGAATATTATTACATATATTTCCCCCACATCAAAAATCATAGTCACATGGAATGAACTTTATAACATTAGGAAATCATCAAGATAAAATCATTATGCATTTTATGATAGGTCTAAGAAACTATGTGTTGGTTACCCATATTAATAAATATAGGAAAACCATTTCCTAGTATTATTATATAAATTATTTCTATACAATGATATGCACTTTATGTATTCCTCATCTGGAGGAACTTTTATGGATGAATTAGAAAAATAAGAAAAGGGATTGATTGAGAATGTTTCTCAAAACTCGCAATAATTTGTAATAATAGGTACATGTACAATAGGAATTTATAATGCAATAAATTCAAAATAATTTCTATTATTTTAATCTAGACTTTAATATAAAATAATCATTTTGATATTGATTACTATAAAATAAACAAGTGAATACTTGAAGTTCCTTGCAAGATTTTTTTCCTCCACTAAGAGGGGTGAATCAGTGGAGGGAAATTTTTAAATTTTCATTTCAATATAAATAAATATCTATAACTTTTTAGAGTTCAATACACTATAAATATAAATATATCAACCTCACATGATCATTTAGGAAATAAAATTTACAAAGGAAACACAATTTTTAAAAGGTTCAGATCCAATGTGGAACCCTCCTCCTTGTCATGGCCGGTGTCACTCTCCAAACATTGATTATATTCTCTATAAGAATAAATGACTTACAATTATAATATATCATGAATAATCACACTTCAAAGGGTATTAATCATACCTAACATCATATATTCACACTAAATTACAAAAATAATGAATAAAAGATAAAGAATATCACCATAGAAATCAGGTTGCTTCAACAAGAAAATATAAAGATCCACTTACATGAGCCTTTAGAATATACAAGATAAAATTTACCATAGTTTAGTATTGAATTACAATACAAAAATAATATCATACTCAGATAATATCTCCAAAAATCCATGAGATATTCTCCCTTTTTTACAATATATAAAATCACTTCACAATAGCTGCTCACTTTTACACTCTTAAAATGATGGTATCACTAAAAAATTTATTCGTAACGAAATTCAGAAACTCCATGATATTCATCAGTCATATCTTCTCATTAAAATTGGACAAAATATTCCCAATTAATTCCTCATTTAATATTTTTGAATCCCCATTAAAACCTTCTTTTTTTTAACTCCTTAAGATTTTAGCTTCAACTTTCATATGATATGAAAATATGTGCATAAAAACCTCCTAATTTAAATTTACAAAAGACTCATGTAATCTAAAAAATAATCCTACTATGATATTAAAGTATTAAAACCTCACAATAACTATAAAATTTTCTTCATCAAAATACTATTCAAAATTCCCACATATATGGTAGTATTCAAAAATTCCACATGGAACTCCTTCTAGAAATGTGTATATCTTATTTAGGGACTCCTGTATTGAATCATGATGATAATATTGATCATAATGTTTATTCCATGAATTATATAATAGGATCATCAAATTATTTCAAATCATCATTCTCAATTTTACTTTTTCCAGTTCCATCTATTTTTAAGGAAGAGTCATTACCAAATGTTATTGTACCTACTTCATGTTTCTAAATGTTTTTCAAAATTTTAGCCTCACCAGTCATGTGGGAGGAACAACCACTATAAATTATACATGTATTTGTCTTTTTTCCTGATTTACAATTAACTTCTACCAAACATGACTTTTCTCCATTGTAAAATTAAACTATTTTACCTTTATATATAGGTGTGAACTGATTGGGTAAGTTTCTCAAACATTTCTCAACTCTATGTCCCTTTTGATCACACCTTCTACACATCTCTTCAAGATAATCAAACTAATTTTGTGTTCTCAACTTGTAACTAGTTTCTATCTCTATATGATTTCTTCCAGAATCTACTTCCTTCTCATTGGAACTACTCCTTCTAGCTTCTTTCCTTCTCCTGGGTAATGACATATTATTCCAACAACTATATGATTTATGTCTGGACATTCCATAACACCAGAAATAACCCTAAAATAAAATTTTTCTTATAAAAATAGAGTTGTATACAAATATTTTTTTTCCATGATTTTGCATTTGTGGAACTGTTCAGTTCTAACTTGGTCTCATATTTGGTATAAAAGCATCATTTAAGCTTATCCTTTTATCAGACACTATTGATAGAAATTTATATCCACTTTTCTTGGTCTCTATTTGACCAGAATTAATATTTAAACCTACATTTTTTAGTGCTAATAGTTCTAGAAATATATTTTGAGATAAGGATTTTGGCTTACTTTTTTCATAATCTCTAGAGGATTCTCCCTTTAATTAAATAGTCATTGTGAATTTCTTCATCTTTTTCAGATATTTATCATATTAAATATATTTTTATGTTTTTATTAATAACTCTTTATCCTTCAAAGATATTTTTTCATTGATATCTTTTACCATATTCTCATATTAAATAGTTTCCAACCTGAGATTTTATTTGCTTCTATAATAATTGTCACCCATTTAACTTGCTCACATTTTTCATTTATTATATTCTTCTTCACTTTTACTAATTTATTCTTTTATTTAATGAGAAAAATATTTTTCTCAAAAAAAATCCTAAATTTAATATTTTTTTATTTATTAATACTCTTTTGGTTATGAATAATAATCATCACTATTTTATGAATCAATGGGTTTTTTAACATGATCTATAAAAAAAATTAAATTTCTTGTGTTTTTCTTCTTCAAAATAACTGCATGAGATGAGATCAATTTCATATTATTTACTCAAAAAAATTATTCTTTTGGTTCTTTAAAATCTCTTATTTCTTAAACAATAATTTGAGGATTATTTAGAATTTTTCTCCACTTATTTCCTTGAGCCTTTTTATAATTTTTAAATTAATAATCTAAGCTTATCTTATTATGAAAATTAACTTCATAGTGTCCAAGTATGTTACTTTTATAATACCTACCAGGGAATATACCTTTTTTCTTTAATTTTAAATTCTGAAATATTTTAGAAATAAAAGAAATAAATTTTTATATTCATCTTAATTATCATAATCAATTTATTCTCTAATATCTTCATTATTATAAATATATATATTCCTCATGGATTCAAAATATATTTCATCCTTTACTTTATTTTTGAATTCCATAAGCTTTCTCATTTTATATTAAATGAGAATATTAGGTAACTAATCAAGAGAAATATCTTCTTTAACTTCAACAGATGAAATTTTGGGGTCAAATATATCTGGAAAATTTCTCACAAACTTCTTCACAATTAATAAATCTTCATGTTTCTCATCAAATCCTCAAATATTACTCACAATTTTTTTTAACAAAGTAGAGAAATCATAAACAACTTTATCCTCTGTAATTTTAATGTATTCAAATTTGATTATCCAAATCTATAAGTTTTTCTATTTAACTTTCAAATTGTATTCATAACATCTATCTATATTTTCCTGGGATTTATTTTTGGATTCTAGTCCCATAAATTTAGCGTATTCTTTCTCTGATTGTGACGTGTGAATAAAAATTTTTCCTTTCCATCTATATCTATATTCATCTTATTAGTGAATATCATATGACCATTATTTAAAAAGGGTAGAAATACTATTATATCCATATCAAAAAATTCAAGTCTAATAGATAAAAGATATAGAAACATTCAATTCTTCCAAATGTGATAATTTTTTCCATAAAAATTTGGTGCACCCTTTTTGTTGATTGAATTAATATAATTTGTTCTCAAAAGTGAAATTATTGGATCCTACAGAGAGATCCTCCGTTGATACCACATCAATAATACTCAAAAAATTTGTAGATATTCCTCCTTATTCCACCAAAACATTTATTTTAATTTATTTAATGAGTATATTATCAATAGTTATAATTAGATCCAAGTTTTATAATAAAGACAACACCTTTAAAAATTCTAATGTGATTTCAATATACCCCTTTGTATTTCTTTTCAACCCAAAAAAAAATCATCCAAAACACTCATTTAAGAGTCACCAAATCACAACCCTTGTCAAAAGACAAACAACCTATCACCATAATATAGGTTAGAGTAATATTTTTGAGAGAACTCTATCCCTTAGTGATTTTAAAAAAATTGGCCAAGTGAAAATATGATCTCCTCCATAATGAGGGAATTTACTCTTCTAAATATCTTCCCTTTTATAAAATTAAAATAACTCCCTACTTCATATATTTGTGGGATATTTTCTACCCATTTTACAAAACAAATCTAAGTCTGTGTGGTGATAGTCTCAAAGAAACAAAATCTCAAGTGTTTGGGGAATGCTAAACATACAATTTCAGACTTAAATCTAAAAAATTATCATGTGGCATAGATTTCATAAAGATATCTAAAATTTTCTATTTTTTTGTAAATAAATAAGAGTTTGATGTCTCCAAAATCCATATTATCTTTAATAAAGTGATATATAATATCAATGTGTTTAAACTATAGGTGTTAAACAAGATTTTAAGAGATATCAACAACACTTTGATTAATATAAAGAATCTTCGATATTTTTTTAACATCAAATCAAAGATCTGAAAGTTGAACCTACATTCATAAATCATGTGTAACTATATGAGTACCAAACACATACTCTGATTCATATATACTCAAGTTAATGGAAATATTATTCTTATTATACCAGCTAACACAGTTATCACCAACAAAGAACACACACCACGTGATGTGGATCAATGATTTTTACAGTCAATTGCCCAATCTACATTAGTGTAACCAATAAAGTCCATATCCACATTGTACCTATAGACCAATACATAATTAAATATATTGTTTACATACCTAATAATTATTTTGATTGTGAGTATGTGTGAATCACTCAATTCTCTTTGATACCTAGCACACATATTTACAACATAATCAATTTCTAGTCTCGAAATAATGAGATACAAAAGACTACCAATAATACTTCAAAATTATTTATGATTATCCTTATTTTCCTTTTCATATTTTCTCAACTTTGTTCCAACTAATATAGGTGTATAAAAACCTTTTGAAACTTCTATTCCAAACCTTATTAAAAATTCTTTATCATATTTATCTTATAAAATAAAGATATAATCTTATTCTCAATTTTTAAGCCTTGAAAATAGTTTAGTTCCCTTAGAATTGACATCTCAAACTGATTTTTTATCTTATTAGTAAATCCCAATCATAAGAAACTTTTATTACTGGAAAAAAATATTTCATCCACAAATACCATGACCATTGGTGTATCTGAGTTATCCTTCTTCAAGTATAAATCACTGTCAAAAGTTCCTTTAGAAAACCTATTTTTTCTCAAACAATCATTTTTTTTAAATATCATGATATTGGAGCCAGTTTTAAGCAATAAATTAATTTATTAAATCTATAGATAATCCTTCCATCATTATCAATGGTGAAACCTTTTAGTTTTTCAATAAATACTTCTTCTCTAAGGTTACCATTTAGAAAAGTAGACTTTACATCTATTTGATATACCTTGTAATGCTTATGAGATACCACTACTAAGAACATTATTATTGTATCAAGTATATCAGCAGGAGAAAAAATCACTTCAAATTATATTTCTTCCATTAGAGATTGGAATTTTCAAACAAGTATAACTTTCATTTCTATTAATTCACTATTCTCATTCATTTTGTTCCTGAAAACCCATTTTATACCAATCATATTCTTAGTTTTCAATCATGGAACAAGTTCCCATGTTATGTTCTTCTCAATTTAATTTATTTTTTCATTCATATATTACAGAAATTTATAATTCTATATAGAATTAGTCATTATTCTATAATAAATTTTTATAATTTTTTTTATGATCATCACATAACCATTTTACTATTCAGTGTTTTGATATGTAGTACATAGAGAGTTGTGTACTAACCTTCCAAAAAATAAAGTTTTATCAAACCAATCAAGGATGGAGAGACAACTCATAAACCCACTTTGGATTTATAAATTATAATAACTATTATAGATAAAATTTTCAAAATAAATACCCAAAAAAAACCCTTACAAACTAACAAACCAATTACACCAAGAACCAACCTACCAATAGCCTAATAAGAAACCTTATAATCATTATACTTACCAACAGTCACTATAATTCCAAGAAAAGAAACATTATTAAAATACCTAAACTATTATACAACCATTTATATAGTAGAAATAAAATCCTATGATTGGTAATCTTAGTAATGAAGTGGGGTAGTCAATAAATTAGATCAATAGTTTTCTATAGATTTTGTATAAAAAAATAGGTAAGTTTTTAGCCTAAAAATACCAAACCCTAAGGATAATGATAGTGTAATAATAACAATATGTGGAAAGGAGATTCACCCCATGTCTAAAACAGAGCTATAATAATATCAACCTAGTTATAAAGAATAAGGAGTATAAAAACTTGAACCTGAACAATCACATGAAGGAATATAAGAGCATGTTGTGGGGGGATGTTGAACAAAACCCAGAAGAACCAGTTACAGAAGAACCTAGGAAGAAATCCAATGAACTCCAAGAGGGATATAAGAAGTAATATGAGAATAATAAACCAAGGTTAATAAAGAAAATAAATAATATAAAAAATTAAAGTGAAATAGAAAGACCTACCACTGCTATTTTTATCAATAGTGATTCATTCTAAAAGGATCTAAGAAAAATAATTCCAAAGACAAATTCTAGAGATATTTTAGAAAGATAATATCGATATTCCCCTCCACAATTCTCTCAAAAATATATCAAGTATGAAAATTTCTCAAGGATATTTTCTCTAAAAAGATAAGGCTTCAAGGAAATTAATTAATTAATTTAGGAAGAAGTGCCTCAGATCTTATCACAGAATAATTACCCAAAAAAATCCAATATCCATGGGAATTTTCTATCCCTTTAACCATTGGATCTATCATTTTTTTTAGATTATTTATGTGTTTTAGGTGATTCAATAAATGTTATTCCTCACTTGATGTTTACAACATTGAATATGGGAGATTTGAAATCCTCAAGAGTGGTTATGTGGCTTTTTAATAGATCTACTATTTTCCAATAAGGATTATTGGAAGATGTGTATGTAAGAGTCCAAGATTTGATATTACCAGTAGAAATTTATTTTCTCAACAAGGAAGAATACAGAAGCACAACACACTCACTAATCATTTTGGGGAGAACATTCCAAAATACATTAAATAAAATTATTAATGTAAATAAAGAAAAAATTACTATGCAATTTGGATACAACACAATCCATTTAAATATCTTTGACTCCATGAGGAATAATTCATCTAACCATCCACTAATTACACTTTATTAATTTTAATAGACTAATACTATTAAATATTTAGGTATGGTTCATGAAATCTTGGCCTTATGGAAATACTTTATCATTATGAACTCCATAGAGGATAGATTTTTCTTGAATTATGAAGAATCTATATTTAATTTAGATGCAAAGGTAACCACTAAATACCATGATTGATTTGTTTATTTATTTAATGATGAGTTAGATTATATTTCATTTTTGGGTAGAAAATATAAGCATTGGATGTCCTAATACAAAATTTTATTTAATCTTTTTAACAACTACTAAAAATAAAATTCTAGGAATTAACCTATCCCTTAACCAGAAAAATAAATTAATTGAGTGTTTAAAAGAGAATATGAAATAAATATAGTGGATCTTATGTGATATTATAAAAATTAAACCCAAAATATTATCACATATAATTTTACTTATTGGGAATTAAATGGTTGATAGGAATCCATAAAGGACGATAAATCCCACTATTATATAGGTAGTGAAAAAAATAGATATATAATTTATTATAACCGGACATCATTTACTCAATCTATGACTCATAATTGGTTAGTCTTTACCATTTGAATCCTAGGAAAACTATATTAACCATTGTAAATAATGTGAAAAATGACTTCATACCTATTAAAGTTGAGAATAGTTTTAGAGTTTTCATTGATTATAGGAAGTTAAACTAGGTAATTAGAAAGGATCATTTCTATATTAATTGTATTTACCATATGTTAAAAAGTTCGGCAGGTAAAACTACTTATTGTTTCATAGATGGTTTTTTGGGATATTTTCATATGCCTATTTCCCCTTTAGACCAAGAAAATACAACCTTTATATGTACCTTTAACATCTTTTTATATAAGTGGATTACCTTAGGGAAATTAAATTCCCCATTTACAATCCAAATGTGTATGGTAAGTATATTTTTAGACAACATTGAGGAATTAATAGAGGTATTTTTAGATGATTTCACTGTATTTGGTAATTCATTTGACCATTTTTTGAATGATTTGGAAGAAAATTTGAAAACTTGCATTGAAAATAATTTGGTTTTGAATTTTTAGAATTTTTATTTCATGGTAAAAAAGAGAATAGTGTCAGTGTGTGTCATTTCACATAAATAATTGAGGTGGTTAAATAAAAAATTGAAGTGATACATTATTTTCCTAACCTAAAATTTCTAAAACACATTTGATCTTTATTTGGTCATGAAGGATTTTATAGGAGGTTTATCAATGATTTCAATCATATGTACCTTCCCCTATATAGATTAATTTTTAATGATGTTGACTTTTATTTTAAGGGTGAGTGAAATGAGTCCTTTGTTGAATTAAAGAGTGTACTAATCACCCCATGAATGATGAAAACACCCAACAAGGAACAACCATTTGAGATGCATTGTGTTGCTTCCAACTAATCTATAAGAGAAACTATTTCTTATATAATGGATGGTAGAACTCAGGTTATTGTCTATGCCTCAAGAACATCAGATTCTTATCCACTCAACTATACAAAAACTAAAAAGGAGTTTCTTTTAGTTTTTTATTTAGATAAATTCATATCATATTTTATCATAACTAAATTCACTATCTAGTCATTTAGCACTTAGATACTTGATGAAGAATATTGAATCCAAATTGAGGATGGTTGGATGAATGATACTTCTACAAGATTTTATTCTACATATTAAGGAAAATAAAGAAGTTGAGAACTAGGTGTATGATCACTTGTGCAAACTATCCAATATTGTAAAAGAAAAAAATACATCCATAGAACCACTGAATGAAAACCTTCCTAGAGAGAAACTCTATTTAATTAAAGGAGTAATACGATATTATACTCATATGGTAAATTTTTTGGTAACTTCTCAGGTACCATCTCATTTAAAATACCTTGAAATAAAAAAACTCAAATATGAATACAAATTTTACATTTAAGAAGATCCATACATTTGGAAAATATGTAATGATCACGTTAAAAGGAGATTCTTAAATAAGAGTGAAATTGAATCTACTTTTGAATTATGTCTCTCTTTACCTTATGGATGCCACTTTGGAACTTAAATAACTATAAGGATGGTTTTGGAATATGGTATTTATTGGTTCACTTTATTTAAAGACTAATATAATTTTTTTTAAAGGTGTGAAATGAAAATTTCTTTAATATATTTCAAAAAATAATAAATTCACCAAAAACCAATTAACTTTTGTGAAATTTATGAATTCTTGGGAATAGATTTTATGGGTCCCTTTACCTTGTCATTTGTAAACTTTTATATTATTCTTTATATGTCTTATATTGAAAATTGTGTGGAAACTAAGTCAACCAAGATTGATAATTCTAATGTTGTGTGTTATTTTATTAGAACTAACATATTTTGTATGTTTGGAGTTCCAAGATCCTTCATCAGGGATAAATGGACTCACATTTCTAATAGTGGAATGGAGGATTTACTGAGAAAATATTTTGAACATCACAATATATCCACACCTTACCATCAATTAAAAAATAAGAAACTTGAAGTGTACAATAGAAAAATCAAGGGGATTTTAGAAAAGACTATAAAACCAAATAGTAAATATGAGAGCCAACGTTTGGAATGAATCTTATGAGATTATAGGAAATACTAAAAAACCACCAATTTGAATGATCCCATAAATTTTAATTTATTCAAATAGTTTTCATTAACCTACGGAGTTAGAACACAAAGAATGTTGGGCTATGAGAGTGATAAATCTAAACCTATAAAGAGATAAACAAGAGAGGAGATTTTAACTACAATAATTAGAAGAAATATAATGAGAATATTATGATAACTCAAGAATGTATAAAGAAATAACTTGAGTGTCTCATAAAAATTTGATTCAATAAAAATAATTCCATATAGGAGACCAATTATTGTTATACAATTCAAGAATCTAGTTGATGCAAGGTAAACTTTGTTCCAAATAGGAAGGACCACTTACAATTACTCATGTGTGACCTTTTGGTTTTTTTGTAGGTTATAAAAGAAAGAACCTAGAAATCATTCACTTTTAATGGGGACATGTATAATAAGTACCCTTGGAATCAACCCCAAAAGACTATATAGGAGATCACACTCCTCCTACCTATTTATCAATGAAAATCATCATCTTTTTCCTCTTATAAACATTTACTTTCATATTGTGATTCCATTTAAAATTTACTACATAATTAAATTTTTTTGGATACATTGAAGACACTTCATAATTTAATAGTGTGGGAATGAAAATTTTTAGTTTAAAATTTTCAATGTTTTGTTTTTTAAACTTTTTGAGTGTTTATTTTAAATTTTAGTGTTTTTTTCAAACCTGTTGAGATTAATTTGAATTCCCTTTTAATTTTTGAATTTATTACAATGTGTATAAACTAATTTTTTCCTCAAATCATCATAGATGAATGATTAAATGGGATTTTTTCAAATTCTAAGGGAGGGAAAGTCATGTAAAGCCCCCTGATTTTGAACCCCATACCATGAAATACTTTTATAAACTTTTAATCACCAACTTGAGAGGCTTTTGAAGAAAATTTGAAATATTATTCCCAATTACATTTGTCTTATGATAACCAAGAAATTCCTGAATAACCATAACATGCTAAGTAATCTAGTAAAAACCTGGGAGTATTAAAGGAACTTGTGCTATAAATAATTGTTGAATTCATTTGAATTAAATTCCATTTTTATAATGAACTCTATTGTAAGCATACCTATAAATTTATCCTTATATACCTTAGTATCTATGAATAAATTTGTAAGGCATACTCATTACATGAAAAATATCCCTGTCTAACTTGCTCTATAAGATGACGGATGACCTAGGTTGAATTCAAGTGTGGTGGAAGTGAGAAAGTGAGCTGGTACAGCTATAAAAAAATCAAAATCTACATGAGTTTTAGAAAGGGAGTGATGTAACATTTGTTTCATTTTTCTAAGTTAAATCATAAAATAAATAATGGAATAAAAATTACCTATATATCATCTAATGTTGGGAATTTAATTCTACCATTTTTTAATAAAAAAAATCTCTCTTACCATTTGAAAATTTAATTATCCATAAAATTTCAGCTCTAGATTTTATCTGAAATGATGATACAAAGAGTGGAAAGAAATAAGAAACATATTAATAATTTTTAAAGTTCTATAAGGTGGGATGTACAAGAATATGGATAAAACATTGAAAGAAAAATAGAGCTAAATTTTCTTTTATTTGTATCTTAAGAAAACTATTTGAAGAATTTTTTCACCTACTTAAGGAAGGAGCTAGAACACATCATAAGGAAAGTAAATAATTCATGAGATATGAACATATATATATCACACCCACTTAAAATATAATCTAATTTACCTCTCTATATTCAATAGAAAAATTGAAATAAAAAATGGAAACTGCTAAATGAAAGTAAGAAAATGAATGTTTACTATTATAAAAATGTTGAGGGTGTATATTTGAGCCTATGAGTGGCATCTATTCCCTTTCCCTCTCTCCTTAGGTCCTCTGAAAATCATTCTAGAGGGGGTATTTTATATCTGGTGCCTCCCCCTCCCCCTCATTATTTTTCCTCTCATATCTATCTCTTTTTCCCTTCTCTCTCAATGCTTTCTCATTGGTGCTCTATGTTTTAGCTTTTGTCGATGAGTTATTTTAAGATGGAGATGGGTGGTCCCAATGAAGGTTATGTCGTCAAATCCCTGGGTTGCTCAAACCACTAATCTGATCCCTTGTTCCTTTGTTTCTCTTCATATCAAATGTGGTATAGATGTTATATAGAGTTTTTTTGTTTGGTAGTTTGGAGGTCGATGGCAACCTGGCATGGCCTGAGTTGGATTTTTCTTATTTTTTGGGTACTTGTTTATGTTTAATTTTGGTTAAGGTTTGTTGTGTTTTCCCTATGAAATCATGAACTTTTTAGGCTTGTTTTGAGAGATTTAAATTTTTTTATTTGGTTCTGGTGATGTTCACTTTTGGAAGTGTTGGTGACTACCAGTGTTGAGTGGCCATGGCAATGAGCTCTCTGTCAAGGCCCTAATTCATGATGTTCTCTAATATTGTACTAGGATTCCACCATTATTCTCCTAGTTGGATCTACATGGTGGTTTTTATGGTATTTTGGGAAGTGATTTTTTTAGTCGATGGTGTCCCAGAAGGAATCTCTTGTAGTGGATTCTTATCCATCTTCGGGTTCATCCTGGCTAATCCTCATTTTGTTGTGAAGTCTTGAGTGGTGGTTTGGATTTTTTGTGGTGAAGCTGAACTCCAGTGAGGATTTTTTAACTCACCGGTAGGTGATGGATTTGGTGATAATGGTTATTGTGGATAGTGTTGACATGATGAAGGTGATGGTGTTTTGATGATGTTAGAGATAGTGCAGATTTGGTGATGGTGGTTCATAGCTTTGTCTCCAGATCTGGTGTGGTTAGGCATCATGGCAAACATCAGGAGTGGAAATCTATGATGTTACAATAATGAAGTTGTTACTATGATGGTGTTGACATTGTGTATGGTGCAGTGACTCAACTTTGATAGTGATGATGTAGTACATGATGTAGGATTATTGGGTAGCTGCATGATATGTGGTATGCATTGACGCACTCGTTCCCACAACCACCTTTTGAATTTGAAATTTGATTTTGTGATTTTAATTTTTAATGGTGTCCCTCTATTGTTTAATTTTATATGGTCTGTTCCTAATTTCCCCTCAATGTGGTTTTTATGAAAATAACAAAAAAATGATTTGGAGGTGTAAGGGTTGGAGTTTCCCAATAACAAACCCAACAGAGCGAAGTTGAATCAGTGGAAAAGGATAAAGGAAGAATCCATTCTAGAAGGAAACTAAAATTCATGCATTGGGATTTAACTTAGCGCAAAACCTCCCAAATCTACCATATAATTTTCATAATAATAACCACCAAACTTATTCCATAGAGAATCCTTACAAAAAATTTCATGATAAGCACAAATACTTGACTCATTAGGTAGAAATAAAAAAATTCATCTAGCCTATGGTGAAACTTACATGAACTTGGAATAAAGAGAACATTGATTGAAATTGATTTTTGAGTATTAAGGGAAATATTTTTGATAAGGTAGGAATAAATGTGCATGAGGGGATAAAATAAGTGAAAATTAATTGAATGTACTTAATAAAAAAAATAGAATCAGTATCATTTAAGTTGCATGATAAATTTAGAAGCATGGTTTTGTAGAAGTAAACTCAAATAATATTAGTATTTGAGTTTTTCTTTAGTAATATTTTTAAATTTGACTTGTCTAGGAGTCCAAGGGTTAAGAGCAAAGAAATTTACAAGGAAATATTTCCCATATTTTTTCTTGTGTTTCAATGATTTTTATCTAACCATTTAAATCATTTTTAATGAAATTATTTCATTTCTTGGTTTTAGGAGTACTTTTCATTTATTTTTAAAATTGGTTTAATTTAGTTTTTTTTTAAATTTTTTAGTCATTTATTGAATTAATTTATCATGTTATGTCTTTATTTATGTTTGGGGGAAAATTATATTTTCGGACCTTAAAATTAGTGATTTTTTCCTATTCTTGAATTTCATAGGATATTCCATCTCATGGGATATTATCATTCTATCTCATAGGGTATTTTTATCATATTATGTTTTAATTTGAAAAATTTTGATTATATGTGATATTTTGTGAGGCTTGTAAGACATTGTTTACCTCACATGATGTTTTAAGTTTCCAAATTTCTATCCTCATAATACATTTTTGGTATTTATATGAATCATTAATTTTTCAAATCATGAACTCCTACTTAACTTTTATGATATTCATAGGATATTTTTCTTTTTCAAAATATTAGATCTCGTGCGACTTTTTCCTAACTCATATGATAACATAAGACCCTAAAAATATTTCTCCATTTTATATGACTTTTATGTGTATCTTATAGCTTCAAAACTCAAGTACATATGACTTCTCATTTCATAATATTTCAAAAATTCATATGAATTATAAAATCATATGATTAACTCTCAAGAGTCTAATGATATGTACTTTATGAAAATTTCAAATAATGGGTATTTTTTACTACACTTCAATCAGAAGCTTTGGCCTACCACATCATCCTTTATGAAACCAATAAATGAATTCCAATTGGATTATATTTTTAATAATATTTAAATTAATAAAACATTAAAGGTAGGTGTGTATTTATAGGAAGACCAAATTGGAACTTAGGGAATTCGATCTAGAGGAGAGTAAAGATGAATATTTTCAAGGAATAAAGATCTCATAAGTTTGACCAATGCTAGAAAAGGAGGAAATATAGGATCTATAAGAAGAGGATGAGGATAAAAGAAGATAAATACTTGACTTGTGTATATTTCTGAAGTTTCATTAACATTGTTGTTGTTTATTTCATTTTATTTTACATTTACTTTAATTTTTTAACGTGTTATCTTTCCCATTTCTCCTCTGTTACCCTTTTAATAGAGGGGTAATATTTTTATTGAATAGGGATGGGAATTTTTTACCGTAGAATTATTGATTCCTTGTGATTTAATGAATAAAAAATCTTCCTTATTGATTTATTTTAGTTCTCAATTATTATTTACAAATTTGAATGAAATTGTGTTCAAGACTTCAAATATTTTCACTTTTACTTCTTAAATAAATAATTAATAACATCCCTCATATATTTATAGCTTGTATCAAAGGATAATGTTCTATTAGTAGGTGATTATATTTCATTTTTATGAGTGTGATAGGAGTTAGTTACACTTATATTTCCTAGGAATGCCAACACTCAGTTAGATTTTTTCTTGGAAGTTTAGGAGTGGTATCTTGACCTATCACAGACACATGAAGGGAGTTTGATCAATAATTAATTTTTATTAGATCATTATATATGATAACATTAATCCTAAGGAGTTTGATAAATCAATTTAGGAATATTTCATTTGTCAATTAATAAGGAAAAAAATAAAACCATTTTAGGACTATGATAAAATTGTAAGTGTAAATTTGACCCTAACCCAGTCACCTTCCTAATAATTTTTTTGAACTCTTTCTCTCGTTATCTACCTCTTTCCAAAAATCACAAACCAAAAACACCCATTTTCCCTAATTAAAAGTGAAAACTAATTTTTATAAACTTCTATCTAGAAGACAGCCTATGTTTATCACTATTACTATAATATAACACTATAAAATAATCAATAATATTAAATTATATCCTTTATCATCACTGAAAATAATAATTTATAAAATGATTACTTTTATTAGTGCTAAAAATCATTGATAAAAATCCACCCTTTGTTAATGCTTTTCTTAGTGCTGAAAACGATGCACCCTTTATTAATACAAAAGTGGTTTTTTAGAATTGATAAAAGGTTACCATCATAAAATATATATATTTTATAAAAAATGATATTTTAATATATTAATATATTTATATTGATAGAGATATGATATATTTTATTAAATATGATTTATATAATACTATATATGTATTTACTATTAATCTGTAATAGATTTAATAGAAAATGGTTATAAAATAATTTAAAAGTAATATTGATTAAATATTGAATGATTTTTATTGAGTAATATATATTTAAGAACACTTCTATGAAAAAAAATTAAATAATTTAAAAATCTCTTAAGATAAGTTTAAAAATGAATAAAAATTCTAAAAGACATAACTATAGATTTTAGGGTCTGTTTGGGCTCTATTAGATGTTAAATCAAAACTTATAAAGAGATCTAGGTCACTTAAATTGAGAAATTTGGATAATTAATATTATTCTTGGTCAAAAAGGCCTAGAATGCCTCCAAAACTAAGTTTTTAGTTGGGATACTATAAATTTTTAACATTCTATGGAATTTCATCTTCATTTAAGAGGCTCTTCTTGTATTTTTTATATGGTGAACGAATTTATTCTCTGGTCATACATTCATATGGATGTTATGGTGTTGAAATTTTAACATTTTTCATATTTTAGTGTTATTTATAATTAAATATATACATATATATATACATATTTTTATATATTTACAAATAGAAATTTAGCTGTATAAATATGTATTTGAATATATTTATAATTATAATATCTTATTAAATACATAAACCATTAACATTTATTTTCCATTTTATTTAAAATAAAATTTTACTCATTTTATTTACCATATAAAAATATAAGAAAATATATATACTGTGTAATTTTTTTATATTAATATATATGTGTGACTGTGTATTAATAAAAAAATATATATTTAGGTATATATTTTAATATATGTAAATCTATATATGTATATATATTAAAATAAGTATATATTTCAAAATATACATACATGCAAACATATATATTATGTGTCAAAATATAAAAAGTAAAATCAGTTAGGGTAGTGGTAAGTGTGATTATTATGGGTATATATATGTGCATATATATTTATATATTACAACAAATATATATTAAAATATATATACATTTATTGAGAAAAAGGATATTCAAAGATATAAATTGATGTCATGTTGTGTTTTTCATCAATCATCACTAAGTTAATCAAGGATTTTTCCATATGGGTAGGTTGTTTTCTCGATTCTTGGTTTTATGTTGGAAGTGATGAGAAAGGAGTTGAGAATAAAGGAAGTTTTCTAGAGATGTACAACTGAGCCAATCCAGGTAGGAGGATTTAGTGTTGTAGGTGGAATAGTTTTACAGTGTTTACTAAATTTTTATTCCTAAAAATCTAGGAGGAAAACAATTTATTTCCCTGGGAAGGCTTCACATTATTTCTATAGAAATAGATGAGTTTCATGAAAGTAATTTTATCAGAGTTGGTAAAATTATTCTATTAAAAATTCATAGTTTCATGAAATCCAAGAAATATTTCAAAATAAGGTTGTACAAAGAAGGTGGATGAAATATTAGTAAAGTATAAAGTCTTATGAAAGATCGATTTATTTAAAATTCATACATTGGTAAATCAAAAGCATAGTGTAGAGTGGGAGTTTTTTAGTGAGGAATAGTTTTGTGAGATCATAATTTTCTTCTATAAATAGGATTCCTATCATCATTTGAAGAATCAATATTTTGGAGGAGTACCAATTTGTATAAATTCATATAAGTCTTATCTGAATGTATTTATTACATGAAATATGAACTTTAAATGAAGACATGTTTCATGAAAAGTATGGTTGTGAACTAAGTTTAGAAAGGTATTTTAGTTAAAGGTGTTTCCTAAGAGTTAGGGTTCATGTGAATATTTTATATTTCATGAAAAGGGTATTTTTTTAAATTACTCACTTATGAAAAGTTTTTTGAATTCATTGAAGCATCATATTTAGATCTTCATGATGAAAAACATCATCAATATATGCTCAGATATGAATGCAGCCTTAAAATCCATAAATTGAGTAACACTTCACCAAATTTGTGTACGAGAGAGAGTTGTTGGAAGTGTTTTGAGGGAGGTACTGCATTGTCCCTAAAATTCTTGTAAAGGAATTGATCTTAGCATAGAGTGACCATGACCGAACAATTATAATCCATGAAATTTAATAAAGCTTAGTAGATTATGGTATGACTGACATATTTCCAATGTATACTCTTTGAACTATCCCTTTGTAGTGAACCAAGTAAAATAAGTTTATTGTGTTTCTATTTTATCATATGTGTATTAGGTGATGTCACAATTCAATCAGATAAGTTTAACAAGTTCCTACAAACATAAGGACAATATGCATTTAATTCAAAGAAAAAAGTTGACACTCTAATTCACCCCTCCCCTCTAAAGGTGTCCCAGGGTTTAACAACATTCATATTTATAGACACATACACATATAAAAATATAAATATATATACACACACATAAATTTATTTACAATAAATATTCATTTTATCATTATAAAAAATGTATATATAAATAAAAAATTATGAATAAAATATATAAATATATATGTATAAACATATTTTACATACATATATACATATAGAAATATAGACACATACACATGCATACACATATGTATGCATAAATGTATTTACAATTAATATCCATTTTATAAATACATTAAAAAATTATATGTAAATATACAATTATACGTAAATATATAAATATATAATAAAATATATAAATATATAATTTTTAAAAATGTATTTAAAAATAATTAATATATTAACAAAAAATGTAAATATATATAAATAAATAGATATATCATAAAAGTTTTGAGAAATTAAGATAAAATAGTGGTAAGGGAATTCATCTTGTAGGAATGAGATCACTGGTTCAAATATCCATGGATGTGATATTGTGCAAGTTTGGGTAATTAATTAGAGAACTGATAAAGAGGGGTTGGGAATAGACAAAGGGGTGTATGGGGCACTGATAAAGGGTGGGGTGTGGGTGGTCAGGGCACTGTTAGCTTCTAGGATTTTAAATAATATATATTTTTTGGGTTTTATCGGTGCTAAAAACTAGCCCTCATAAAAAGAGTGTAGATAAAATGGGGGTGTTGGAGATATTTAAATAAAATATATTGAGTTTAATTGATGCTAAAAAAGTGAGGATAAAATTCACCTTTATCAGCATAAAAAATGTGATGATAAAAAAGATCCCTTTATCGATGCTTTTTTAGCACTGATAAATGCAGATTTTATCAGTGCTCATAAAAGCAACCAAATTTTAAGGCTACTTTCAACATCATCGCTTTTTTTAATGCTGATAAACATGAATTCTAGCACTGATATGTGCTTATTTAGTAGTGTAACTAAAGAATAATTTTTTTTCCACAACCTATAGTAGGTCTGTGTGCGTGGCTTATAGAATTATTTGAATAAATTGTTTAATCTTGAAAGAAAATTAAAAATAACATAAAAGATTAATATGAACGCATTTCAAACAAGAAATCATAAAATAAAGGGAACAAATTAATATATCATTCTTTGTTCAGTGTTCAACCTATGTGCATGGCAAGAACACCACCACCTAACTTGTTATTATAAAAATAAAAGAAAAAAACAAAAACATGAAATTAATAAGGATCAAAGAATCTATATGAGGAAACAATCCCAACTAAACTAAGTGGAAGTCCTTAAACCATTCAAATGGAGTTATCATCTCATAATATTATATGGTCATACACTAGGAACTAAAGGAGTAAAAGGATACTATTAGAGTTGGTGCCCTAGAACCAACTTCTAAGTACATGATGATTACATGTATTCATTTTTTTTAATATTAATAAAGTATCTTATCACATCATGGTTGTTCCTCTGCATGACATAGTATGTAATAATGTCCTAAGGATAACTGTCACAATGAAAGTATATAGAAATTCTTCATTGTGATGAGATACTTTAGATGATATGATAGTATTACTTAAATCAATACTCTATGTTCGAATGATATTATCTAATGATACATAGCTGATATAGGATATTAGGGGAAGGAGTCTCATAATACATTGAGAAACATTCTAATAGTGTTTTACATTAATCTTTAAGAAGTGAGGTTATGAGAATGGACCCACTAGTAGTAAATTCACATTATATGTGTCGTTGGATGTTCCTATATACAAATGTGTGTATTGGTTATTAGACTCAAAAACATTATTATTGAATATAATAAGTTGCATACTTTTATAGATAGATGAAAACCATGATGACGTATGATTGCGGTGAAATTGGGTAAATTGGATTTTTCATGAGTGGTGTTTCATTAATAGATATTGTGGGAAAAGATTTGCCACTTTTTTATTAATAAAAGTTGACATCTCAGGCCCTTTAATGGAAATAAAACTTCTTAGAAAAATCTAGTACCATGGTATTCTATTGGAAAGTTCATTTCTGAATAATCAAAGAAAGATACATCAATAACATAGTTTGATGAATCTAGTATGCAG
Organism: Viscum album; assembly: GCA_963277665.1. Lineage (NCBI taxonomy): Eukaryota > Viridiplantae > Streptophyta > Magnoliopsida > Santalales > Viscaceae > Viscum > Viscum album. Next base: position 517,014,366 of record OY728127.1, on the reverse strand, counting down.
CCTGATTTATTATATATATCACATTAAATTGATTATATTACATAATAATCATTTATATGAGGATATATTTCATTGAAACATTAATTTATTTCTGTGTGGGTGCCTCAGCATGTTTCTAGACACTCGACTTCGACATTAGGTGTCTCTGACTATTGTCATGAAGAAAGAGGCCTAGAGAGTCACACACTAAGTGTATCCATAATCTTGTTTAAGATAAATATTTAATTTAACAAGTTACAATAAATATTATTCATGATTTATGGTTTAATAATTATTAAAATTTGGTTGATCACCAATTTTTAATCACAATTCATTCGAAAAAATAAGTGAGATAAATAATTATTATTATTATTTGTTTATAAGTTTTGGTAAAAAAAATTATTATATTCATTAATGAATAATGAGTTAATATTTATTTGTTAAATAAATAGTCATTATTCAAGTTTTGGTAAATTCCGAAGAGGATAAGCTGATCAAGATTAATGGTCAAATTGGAAATGATATAAATGATAGTTAGTTATTATTAATTGATTCACATGTAAAGTGAATAATAATTATATTATTATTAATATATAGGGTTATCTAATAATTATGCAATTAGAAAGGGTATTGTGTTAAAATTTCCAACCCGAGACCTACCTTAATAAATTTATAATTATATCACTTTCCAAAAACACACTTTTTGTGAAAAACAGATAGAGAGAATATCTCTCAATCCCAATAGAGAGTTCTAGAGTCTAGAGTATGCTATCACTCCCTCATCTCTCAATAAATTGAGATATCATTAAGTGAAGTTTATCCTCATAGAAGACTTATATTGTGATCAGCCACAAATGATGCAAGTGATTGGGATCAACCGTGTTATCACCAGGTTATTATACAACATGATTCGAAGATTATGGTGCATGTGTGGATCACCACTAGAGGGATCATGCACTTGGATATTTCATTACAATGACATTATGATAAGAGTAAGTCAACCAGATCATCAATGAAGAAATAATTAAAAGTTTGGGTAATTCTAGATCTGTTTATAAGTTAATTATAAATTGTATGTGATTATCCTTATGTTATAGTTCTAGCATTCAATATAGTCAAGTAATATGTGAATTCTTTTGATCATAAAAACATCAATCATGTACAAATATGATTATTCATAAATTAAGAAAAAATATATATGTTTTTCATTTCATACAACTGCTTTCATTATTCGCAAAACATACAGATAAATCGAAAACTGGAAATATAAACATGAAAGAAACCAAGAAACCTATTATAGTGACTCATCTCTACACCAAGATCTAATAAAATCTTGAATGTTTTATATATAAACCAAAATATTTACATGTGAACTTTCACACTCAAATAGATCAAATGCCTCCACCAATCTCCATCAGAATGAAAGATAGGTAAGTAATGGAAAAAACTAGTAAGTATTCATTCAGTGGACAACCAGACCTTAGATCAAGCATCTCCTCTAGAAGATCTCAATCTCTCTCTCTCAATAAGATGAAGAAACTATAGGTTTTCACTCTCAATGGTGAAGATGAATAAACTCATTGAATATAACAAATCATAGTACATGAAGTGATACCAAGTTAGGTGGCATAGAGGGATGATCGACACATGGATGGTGTAGATGAAACACATTGTTTACAATAATAACAATGTAATAATTCATGGAACACATGGAACAATTCCATAGGCCACAAGTCCTAAACACAGATCATCTTATAAGTATGAGATGGGGAAAACATAACATCAAAATCACAAACCAGACGCATGGGAGCTGTATGATCAAAAAAGACTAACAACCTCCAAAAGCCTCTACAAAAATACCTAGATCCCTCTAGAGGTAAGGAAAAAATCAAAATTCCAAAATATTTCAGGGAGTGAAATACAAATTCAGTCTACATAAATCAAACCCATACACCATGTGAGCTAGATGATATATTACAAATATCAATTAACCAATTTAACTATACAAAAAATAAATAGTGATTTGCATAAATTTATATACCACTACTAGAAAATCGCTTTGTGGTCGATATTTTCTATTATTGGTTGTATTGATACCACCAAATAGAAGATAATTTTTTACCATTGTTATTTCTTATAGTGACTTCCATTTGGCAGTCCCTGTAGACTAACCTAATATGTCCTATAGTAGCCACTATTTAGCAGTTGTTATAGTTGTACACTATAGAAGACGTCATTATGTAGTCACTATACGTGTACCCTATTAATTCCCCCAATTAGATATACCTATAGTGTCCCCATGGTCTTGCCTATAGTGACCACTAAATAGAGTTTGTTGCAGGCTAGACTGGGGGACTTATAGTGATCTCCAAATGGAATCCTCTATAGGTAAAAAAAATTAAAATACAGCAGAATTAATAACCAAAAATACATCCATCATTCAAATATTAATTAAATTTATCCATGATATATAAATCAAATGATCATAAATAATCGTGTTCGATCATCTTAGAAACCCTATGCTCATCATCTAAAAAACATAATATAAAAAAAATAGTGTAGTAAAAAATCACAAAAATCTAACAATTGAAATAAAATAGAATATTTCAATTAAAATTCCATACAATAGTCATGGGTCATTTGATTTTTAATATATTAATAGTTTCTAATAATTTTTTTATTTTAAGACTACATATTCAATTGTTATGGGAATTACATACCTTCGATTACCATTTTGTATACTCTTACACATAAAAAATAATGAAAAGACAGTTGACCTATGATTTCACTTTATTTTGAAGTCGTATGCAATGGATTTAACCATTAAATTCATGTTTTGATATTTTAAAATAATAAAAGTGTGTTTTCAGTAATCTTGGGAAAATAGATCCTTGTATTGATGTTTCATTCTCTCCATCATTACGAAAATCATAGTATTGTTGTTTTTTACAAATTTTATAGCATTCAGAGGTCGTTTGGTTGGTTTTGACCCCCTAAAACATGTTTTTAAAGGGTTTATAAGCTTCAAAAACTTATTATTCAGTTGTTCCTAGTATAATTCATGTCCAATTAACTTTTCACCTACTTTCACACATCTAAAATAAAATAAATATTGTTTTATAATGATTTAATGTCATTCAGAGGTTGTTTTCTAAGATATGATAGTTAAATGCATGTTTTACTATTTTAAAACAATAAAAGTGTGTTTCTAGTCATCCTAGGTAAAAGGAAACTCATATTTATTTTATGTATGCTCAATAATTTCAAAAATCATCGCATTATTTTATTTCAAAACATTTAAAATTCATTTGACTAGTTTTAGCCCCCTAACTCGCATTTCTAAATGGCATCAAAATTTTAAAAAACTGATTATTTGGTCAATTTGGGCATACCAAAAGTCGAATTTATTTCATGGATACTCATGAACATTAAAAATAATAAAAATATGGATTTATTATGATTTCACATCATTCTGAGGTCATTTTCTATGGATCTAACTATTAAACACATGTGTTGGTGTTTTTAAAAAATAAAAATTCATTTCAAGTCATCCCAAGAAAATATAAACTCAAATTGATGTTATTTCAACTCCTCCATTTCAAATAATATTGTATGATTGTTGTAGTCTAATTTTATATCATTTGTAGTTCATTTGGTCGGTTTTGACCCCATAAAACATTTTTTAAAGGGAATCAAACCTTTAAAAACGGCATGTTCAGTTTTTATGGGAAGAACACATGTTTTATTGATGTTCAATATACTCTTACACATCAAAAATAAAACAAATACAGGTTTCCTATGATTTCATGTCATTCCTAGGTCTTTTTCTATGGATCTAACCATTAAATTCAAGTTTTGGTGTTTAAAAAAATAAAAGTATGTTTCCTATCATCCTAGGAAAATGGAACCTCGTATTAACATTACGTATACTCCACTATTTTAAAAATCACTATACAGTTGTATTTCTTTGATCTTATATCATTTGGATTTTGTTCAGTTTGTTTTGACCCCTTGACATGCATTTTTAGAGGGCATCAAACCCTTAAAAATTTCTTATTTTTTATTCATGGAATATTGAATGTATTATTGATGTTTATTATACTCATACATGTAAAAAATAATACAAATACAGGTTTCCTTATATTTCATATCATTTTGAGGTCATTTTCTCTGGTTTTGACCATTACACACACGTTTTAGTGATTTCAACGCACTAAAAGTTTGTTTTCAGATATATTAAGAAAACAAAATGCTTGATTGATTTTAATTATACTCTAACATTTCAAAAATATCTATAAAATATTTTTCATTTGATTTCACAGAATTTGAAGATCATTCAGTTACTTTTGACCCCTTGATGTATGTTTTTAAAGCACGTCAAACCTTTAAAAACTGGTTATTTGGTTGTTTTAGGTATAATTCATGTCTAATTTCAATGTATTATACACATACACATCAAAAATAAAATAAATAACGTGTCCCTATGATTTAAAATCATTCTGATGTCATTTTCTATAGATATGAATTTTAAAATTGTTCTAAAATAATAAAAATGTGTTTCATGTCATCCTTGGAAAATAGAACATTGTATTGATGTTTCATCTACTTAAATATTTCACAAATTAGTGTATATTTTTTTATTTATTATTTCATATTATTCATAGGTTTTTTTGGTTTTGACCCCCTAATAATCATTTTTATAGGCCCTTAAACCTTTAAAAATTTCTTTTTTGGTCGTTTTAATTAGACCACACATCTTATTGATGCTTTATCTACTTTTACACATAAAAAATTATACAAAGACGATTTTCCTTTTATTCCAAATAATTCCAAGGTCGTTTTCAATGAATATAACCATTCAACACATGTTTTGGCATTTTAAAACAACAAAAGTGATTTTTTGTCATCTCGAGAAAATAGAAACTCATATTGACATTCTATCTAATCCACCATTTCAAAAATCATAGAATGGTTGTTGTTGTCTGGTTTTATAGTAATTAGTGGTTGTTAAATTATTTTTTACCCCCTAAAACATGTTTTAAATGATGTCAAACCTTTAAAAAAATATTATTCAGTTGTTTCTAGAAGAATTCTTGTATGATTTATATGTCATCTACTCATACACATCAAAAACAATACAAAGACAGTTTTCCTATAATTTCACATCATTATGAGGTTGTTTTATATAGATATAACCATTAAATGCATGTTTCAGTGTTTTAAAACAATATAAGTGTGTTTCCAGTAATCCATGGAAAACAAAACCTCATATTGATTTTCTGTATGATCCACCATTTCATAAATCATTGTATAGTTGTTGTCCTATGATTTCATATAATTTTTTTAATGTCCTTGACTAAATTCCATTAAACTAGTGCATCGACCCAATTTTCCACAAGACCCCAAGTGCGCCTCCCCACATTCCATAGGCTTTTAACTGATGGTAAGGTTCTAAAGGTGGTATAGTGGGGATACTATACACTCATATTAGTGTAAAATAGTGGAAATAAATAGATATCATCCAAGTAGTTGATAAAAATAGTGTGTAAGTAGTAAGTAAACTGAAATAGAATATGTTGTAATAATAAATGAAATGCTATAAAATCCTGAATATCCAAGTCACACATACAACATGGATCACCCACTTAGTTGACCATACATACAAAAGTACATAAAGGAAACTAAAATAAAATTATAGGGCTCTCCCACTAACTCTAATCCAGACCACATACTTGATCTCCTCATACATATATGATCCATCCTACTCTATCATTCCCAAGAATCGGCCCTACCTATGCCTATAACCAAGTGAACATCTGCTCAGGTACCCCAGTGCAACGAAAGCCCGAGCAGGGTGTGAGTACAAAACTCATTAGGGAACCACCAACATGGTCCTGTACATAGCTAGTAATATGAAGTGTATAAAAAATTGATCTACTCATTATTATAACAATAATAATAATAAATAACTAGCTGCTAAAAAATAAAAGAAAAAAGTCAACAACTGATCCTTGGGTGTGTGATCCCAATCATTTGGGCACAGTTCCATCTTATATAAGTATACATATGCATGTATATTTATCTGTCCCCATAAATATATATGTCTATATATACTTGTGATCACATATACATTTATATAAGTAAGTAAGTAAAACATTAAGAAATAAATCCACAACAGATCTATGGATCCATGATTCGGTCAACTGGACATCAGGAAAAAAGGCATTGAGTTGGATTTCATACCACTAAAAGCATGTGTAATTAAGTCGATCCTTGGGTCTGTAATACTAATATATAATATGTGATTCATCCATCACTATAAATATATATAATTAGGCTATGTCACTACAGTGGGATACATTTCCTAACCCTAAGTTCACCCATACTCTCCTATAATCACTAAAACAAGGGATGTTATGTACCAATGGACCATCCTATAAAGATGTATTTGCACCAAATATGGACCCTGCTGAGTGTATTAAGTATCGAACCTATGATTTCCATTGTCCGAGGAATCCTTTTATATTCTATGGTGCATATCCATAGAAAACTTAATATAATATAGGCCTATATGGGCTAGGACCCAGGGTTATTGACCATGGTTTCATCTTCAAGCCCACAGAGTACATCCATAGAAAACTTAGTATAATATAGACCTACATATAAATGTATAAAAAATTTGTAAGTGGCATACCTTAATCTTCTCAATTTGTGACATACCATAAGTAATCATAACTAGGGGTCATAGGTCCCATACCTTGATTCCCTTGTCAGTTCCATACCATCATAAGAAGTTGGTACTATACTGAGATATCCATATACATAAATAAGGCTCAAAATATAGATCCCAAGAACTACGTCTGGGATCCTAATAAAACACACCACATTACATCAATCACATCAACCACAATCTAGGAATCACCATGGTATATCATATATACATTAATTGTAACCATGTGAATGCATAAACAAAATAGTGGGGGTGGTCGAATGCCTAAACCCACCACTACTACGATAGACTCACTGGCTTACAAGTTCTGTATGGGTTCTAAGGTGACACCCTATACCATATCTACCCGAACCCATGACATAAAAGCTTAGGGTTGATCAAACATTGGGGCACCCACTAGGTCCCCAAGGATATTTCTTAGGAGATTTGTCCTACCTGGGTTCCTCATGGTTCACATGTAAGTAGGGGCTTCCCTCTTTGGATCCTTAAGTCAAAACACAAGTGATGGAATCCATCATGGGGTCCTCACAAGGAGTAATAATAATGAGGCAACCTACATGGTATCCTCAAGTTCATATCTTACATTAATGCATCCCATAGGGGACCCTCAGGCTTAGTGATAAGTTGAGCATGAACATAAAGCATAGGGGTTGTTAGTGGACCCTGGAATTCATCCATTCAATTACCAAATTAAATAATTTAATTAAGAAGTTAATTAGAATAACTTAAATAGAGGTAATTGACCTCATGGGAAATCCCAATCATAAACATACTACCATAACATTCATATGTATTCTAGGGCAGGTAAGATGGACCACCTACCTTTAGGAAGCTTTCCATCTATTTTCCAAAGGCTTTAAGTAGTTGTTAAGGCCTATACAAGCTCAAATGAGTTGTAATGGATCTGTATAATAATCATATTAGTAGAATTAATTAATTATAACATCATTATAATTAATTAATAAAAACAAAAAATCTATAAAAAATAAAAAACCACTTTATTCAAAAAGGGAATAAAACTCAAAAGCTCACTAGCTGATCTCATCACACTGGAATAGAAACCTAACACTCACCAAAAAAAAGTGGTATACAACCAACCTCGAATTGAGTAAAATACATAATCAATGGTATCAAAAAAAATTGAAATTTTAATTAAGACATTAAAGATTTATAAATCCATCATGGTGATGTACCTCTTTAAAACAACACATGGTGAAGTCCAGATGGCCTCTCATGTTTTCCTCTTCCAAAGAAGATCAAAAACCCCAACATTGGTATACAATTACACCATGAACTAGTGTAATCAGAACCAAAATCCATAACCAAAGAAACCTATGTTTGAGGAAGAATGAAAATAACACAATGGAGGATAACTGAGTTGACTATTTACCTTAGGGATTCTAATGAAACAGAGTGTGATCAAAATAGACTAAGAATGAGGGAGCGTCACCTAGGGGAAGAGGAGGCAATGAAGTTTCACCTGTGAGAGAGGATAAGGGAGAAAATATGGGCTAAACTCTTAGATTCCAAAGGGGAAAAGGGGAAATTTTACACTTTTTAATGGGTTGTGGGGTTTGGATACATGGTTGGCCAAACTATGTTCCAACTATGTGGTTGGAACTTTCCAAGTACAAACCCCATGCATGGGTATAGCACATGATTTAATATACTGGGATCCAAGAATATGAAATGTCTTAAATAAATTACAAACATCCACATAGTTTTTTATGTCATACCCCATGGTATCTCTAGCCCATGTGCTTATACAAACTGGGTTGCATGGTTTGACTTCATGGTCAACACTAACCGTACACTAACTATGTGCCCTCTGCTGTACTTTACCCAAAAATATAGTTTTGAGTCCCAAACCCCTTGGATTCTCTTGAAACCACCAAGATACAAAAAAAATACTTATTTCACATCTAAAAAATAATTTAGAGTCATTCCAACCTTTTTAATCCCATTCTGAATCACAAATAAATATTTGACTCACCTAGTAAACCAAAAATTCAAATACCTTCTAAAATTTCCTTCATGGAAAAACACAAGATCTTAAAATCTCCCCACATTATAAATTATCACCCCTGAGAAGCCCTGGTGGACAATTAAAGAATCTCCCTACCTACTTGGGTCAAATATTGTTTTCTTAAATGGTTGTGTTGTGTTTCCAAACACCCAACACACCTCCAATAGTTATTTCAAACTTACAGTACCTAAGCCATAAAAACTCAATACAATGAAAAAAAACTATTATCAAAACTCTAAGATGGTGCTTATGTGATCTTGTTTAACCCAAGAAATTATCACATCATTGTCTCTTCTATCATCCAGTTTATGGCGCTCCCCACCATGGGTATTGAACTACTATGGTCAAAAACTGAGCCACAATACTACAACTATCAAATTTGATTATCAAAATATGTTCTACATTTCCTAGTTAAACTTTTAATGAATTTATCAAATTACTTGTGATGGGACTATGCATGGTCCTCAATTTGATCATATTGGTTGAACTCCCATCGACCAACCTCAACTAGTTCATACTGACATCTCCTTGAAATGTTATAACCAACCCTCGAACTACAAACATATCATACCAACAGAGTACTAAATGTAGTACCCTATCAGCTAAATCAAACCATTTGAGGAGAAATCAATTCAAATTGCCTCTGGTCAACTACTCCCAAGAACAATTAACTCCCACGGCCAATGCATCTTCAAAAAAAATATTTCCATAGCCTTATCTCAAGGTGTACTGAGACTATTTTGAGCATGCTCGCTAAATCAAGTACCTAAATTCTGGTGAAATATCCTCAAAGAACCTTATATTGATCAAAACTATAGTCATTATATAGTACTGTCACCAACCAAAACCTGATATAATATCCATGGATCATCAAAGCTACACTGAACTTAATGCCCACATCTGGATTTCACCAAAATCTATAATCAAACCTATACCTGGAATTTACTAATATTTATATCCATACACATTTAATTTATCAAGTGATGTCTAACTTACAAAACCACCATCATATGATTGGTCTCATAGTCCCATGACCCTTCCCACATGAGTTTATCCCTATTGTGACTGATGTCCTCCTCCCCACCAAAGGATAATCCTTTTCATCACATTAGAAAAATGAAATCCTATTCATCATAGCCCATTTCCTATTCACTTATATACATAACAATCAGCATGGATAAAAACTCACTCATCCTTGAGGGTCAACTCACAACATCCAAACATAACCCATTCCCATTTCCTAAGAATGGTTTCCATGGAAACTGAAAATTTTCAATACATCACGAGGGTCACCATACTTAAACAGAAAAAGGTTTACAATGAATTATTTGGATTACTTTTAAAATACACCCTGAGGGAAACATCAGCAGTTTCCATCAACAACTGGGGAATATATTTTAAAAGATAAGAAAATCATCATATAACTGATGCTCTCTCTACATAATCAGAATTATTTCAAGATAGATCATGATCGAATATAACTATGAGCACACTCATATTCCATAAAAAGGTGTATATATCTCTCCTGATCCATGATCACATCAAAACATGTTTTACTTTCCTTTAAGAAAATCCTGACACTATTTCTTCTGAAAATGTGTGTCCAGGTCCATCCATGGTTAATCGTCTCACAGAACATGATTTATCCTCGATGTCACCTCTACCATGGAGGGATAATCCCATTTAACCAAAACCCATGGGCTGTTATTCCCATGGAAAGTCTTGAAAACATTAGTCCATGAATTTCATATGAAATCTCGCTAATTTAAGATTTAAATGGCACCACATAAAACCAAATTTCACCTTTATCACCCAAATCATACTCTTATGAGTTGTCTACTACTAAAAACAAGCTGAACATGCTATAAATAATGTTAATACCAATAATCTAGGAGATCCCTTGAACTCTTATTAAAGATTTGGCACCTCACATGCTCCCTGATATATTCCATGACTGCTGATTGCCCAAAGTCATTATATTCATGAGTTTCTACCCATGTTCTTACTACCTTAGCAAAAATATAACACTAGTAAATAGGGATAGGAACCTGAACAGTTATGCCTACCAGAGACAGTCTCGAAAAAAAATCTCCCTAGGTGCTTCCTCAAAATTTGAAGGCATCTCTATGCCTATATCGCAAAACATGATTACTAACTATGCATTTATTTCAAACGATCATAAAACCTAGATCCCTATATAAAAATACATCCATAAACTCATGCCAACCCTACTCATAGGTTTCCCTTGATCAAAACAAAATTTCGACCTACAAGGGTTAGAGTCAATACTAAGGGCCTCTAGGTCTCCCACTTAGACCTCATAATCAAGTCTCATAGAAAGGTATCTAGGTCTAACCACCTATCCCAAAAAGTCAAACATCTCTAAAGGAGGTAAAAATAACACTGACCTACAAGGGTTAAAACTATCAACATTATCCTACTATGGCCCAAATCCTCTCTGAGAATCCTCATAAGGGACTTCCCCATAGAGTATCATGATATGAACATTGGGAGAATGATAAATGGACACTAAATGGGAATCCATATTTGTTAATACCACCTCAAGGTCTAGTTCATTGTAAAATTTTAGGTTTTTATCATCAACGTACAAAGCGACCTAACTAGATCACTAAAAACAAAAGGATACACCCGTAAAGGGTCTACTATAGAAGAATCAACTGCTCAAACTGACCTACATTGGTCAGTAACATAATCACATGGTTTAGTTAAAAAACATTCACTCCAAGATATGTATAAAAACATTGTATATGTATTTACTAACACTTTAAATAAGCAAACCTATGAAACAATGCCCAATGGGGGATCCATCGCAAGGGAATCATATGCCCTATCGACCTACTAGTGTCACTACACCTCCAATACATGAGTACTAAGTCATCTACCTCACCATTAAATGTATCAATATAGATCCACATCACCAACCATTACAGTGAATTGTATATGCAATTCATCCCAATTGAGTAGAATGCCGCCAAAAACCTCTATGGGAAGACATCATTTAGGTTTTCATTGACACTTTAAACAATAGGCCTCTATAGTTAGTAAAATCACACACTAGAAGGACTATAACATATGAATCATATATTCCAAGTTTTTTTCATGAGACGCCTCTTACCTTTTCTATCCAACATTCAAAGTCAATCACTAGACTCTTTCCAATGGCCAAGCTCCATAAATCCAATAATAAATCATAAAATCCACACAATAAGTGCATATCTCAAAGTGAAATTAATATAAAATTGTAAAAACACATATCGAAAACGTAATCCCATATCTCAAGTAACCATAAACTTTTACCATAATAATTGTTCGCAACACACCCATCTGATCTCCATCACATGTTTTGAAACATTCCTAATACTCATGCCTACCATATCCAAAATAGAAAATCAATAGAAAAGATTCAACCTCTGATGTCAATTTGTAACATCATGTCTTGGATATCACAAAATTGGTGCCCTAATCAGGTTCTCAACAAGGCCTCAAGTGCACCTCCCCATATGCCAAAGGCTTTCCACCACCATCGAGGGTCTAAAGGTGGTATAGGGGAGACTATACCCTCATATCAGATTAAAAATAAAAAAAACTAGATATCATTAAATCAGTATATAAATAGATTGTAGATGTAGTAAATAAATTGAAATATAACATTCTGTAATAATAAATGAAATGATATAAAAGACCAAATATCTAAGTCGTACATTCAATATTGATCACCCATAGGACTGACCATACATATAGGAGTATATAAAGAAAACTGAAATAAAATTACATATCTCTTCTACTAAATCTGAGATAGACCACATACCTAATATCCACATACATATCTGGTCCATCCTTCATGATAAAATCCAAGAATCAACCCTACATATTCCTACAACCAACTGAACATCTCCTTGGGTACCCAAGTTTAATGGAGGCCTGAGCAGGGTGTGAGTACAAAATTCAGTAGGGAACCACCAACATAGTCTATTAAAAAGCTTGTAATATGCAGTTTTTCTAAAATTGAGATACTAATCATGATAATAATTATAATAAAATAATAACTAAATATTGAGAATAAAGGAAATAAGTCCACAACTAGTCCTTGGGTCCATGATCTCAATCGTCTAGATGTATTTCCATATTATATAAGTATATATATGCATGCATATTTATATATCCTCATAAATATATGTGTGTGTGGGTATTCTCACATATACATTTATATAATCATGGTATTGAAACATAAATAACTAAATCCATAGTAGATCCCTGGATCCATGATTTGGTCAACCAGACATCCTGAAATAAGGCATTGAGCGGGATGGCATACCACTCAAACCATGTGTAATTAAGTCAATCCTTAGGTTTATAATCTTGATTGATGGTACCTTCTTCAACCAACACCAAAAAATTCTTTGATCAAGCTACATCGCCCATGGGGGATACATATCCTAACCCTAGGTCCACCCATACTCACCTCTAATCACAAAAATGAAGGATGTTATGTATCGAAGGACATTCTCATAAATATGGAATTGTATCAACTATATCCTATGATGGATGTATCATGTATCAAGCCTATGAGGACCAAGACCTAGGGCCATTTTACAAGGCATCCTATTAGAGTCCATAAATCACATCCATAAAAACTTGATATAATATAGGCATGCATGGTCCAATACCCAAGTCCATTGACCAAGGCATCCTCTTCAGGTCCATAGAGAGTATCTATAGAAAACTTAGTATAATATAGACCTACATGGGCTAGGTACCAAGTAAATAACTAGGGTGACCTTATCATAGATATGAATGTATACATAATTCATTGGTGTCATACCTTGATCTTCCCCATAGGTACCATACCATAATTAATCAAACCTAGGGGTCATAGGTGTCAGACCTTGATTCCATCATTAGTGTCATACTAATATGAAATAGGTATCATACCTTCATAATAATTCATTGTCATATCGAGATATCTATATACATAAATGAGTCTTAGAAGTTGGATCCCATGAATTATTTCTAGGCATACCAATAAACACACTGCATTACGTCAGGAATATTGTCCACAAACTAGGAAACACCTCTAGCAATCATAACTACATCAACAATAACTATTTTATTACATAAAAAAGAGTGAGGGTGGTCAAATTCCTAAATCCACCACTACTACCATAGCCTCACAGGCTTACATGTTTGGTATGGGTTCTAAGGTGACACCCACTACCATCTCTATCCAAACCCATGACTTACAAGCTCAAGTTTGGTCAAACCTAGGGGCACCCATTGGGTCTCCTAGGATAGTGTTTATGAGAGGAATCCTACTTGAGATCCTCAGGGTTCACATGTAAATGGAGGAATCCCTATTAGGATCCTCTAAGTCAAAAAATAAATAAGGGGTCCCTCTTGGGGTCCTCGTAAGGAGTAAAAAGAAGGCATCATCCTACATGGGATCCTCTAGGTCATATCAAATGCAGAGGCATCCCATAGGGTCCCTCGGCCTCAGTGATATTTTGAGCATGAAGCTAAAGCACAGGGGTTCTTAGTGACCCATGGAATTCATCCATCCAATTTTCAAATTAAATAATTTAATTAATCAGTTCATTAGAATAACTTAAATAGGGGTATCTCCCACATGGTACATCCCAATCATTTACATAATAACATAAAATACATAACTACTCTCAGGGAGGTGTGATGGATCACCTATATTTATGAATCCTTCCATCTATTTTATAAAGGCATACAGTAGATGTCAAGGCCTGTCTAAGCTCAAATGAGTCATACTAGACCTATATCACAATCAAACCATCAGAATTAATTAATTATAACATCATTATAAATAATTAATAAAGCTAAAAATTTATATAAACTAGAAAACCAACTTTATTCAAAAAGGGTATAATTCTTAAAAGCTCATTGAATGATCTTATCGCCCCAGAATGGGGACCTAACAATCACTAACAACAAGTAGTATACAACCAAACTTTAATTGGGTAAAATACCTAATAAAAAATATCAAAACAAAAAATTTACAATTTTAATTAAGGACTTATTCATTTAGAAATTCACCACAATGACATACCTAGATGAAAATACATGCAGAGAAGTGAAAATGGACTCTCGAGCTATCCTCTACCTAGGAAGAGAGAAAACCCCAACATCAATAACAAATTCCACCATGCTCGGGTGGAATCGAGACCAAAATCCATAATTGGATAAATCTAGGTCAATGAAAGAAGTAAAAGAACACAATTGAGGATAATGGCGTCAAAGTCTTACCTCAAGTCATTCAACGCACCTGATAGTGATAAAAATGGACCAAGAATGAGAAATAATAACCCAAAGGAATAGGATGAAATGAAGGTGTGTGTGGGGGGGATATGTGCGAAAAAAGAGGGGCTTCCCTCTTAAATCCCATAGGGGAAAATTTTAATTTTATAATTTTTTATGGGTTATAGGATTTGGCTTCATGGTTGGATAAACCATGAAAAAACCATGTCATTGGAAATATCCAAGCACTAACCCCATATACGGGCCTGGTGCATTGTTTAATAGACCATAAGATAGCTGTGTGAAATGTTTGTAAAAAATTTCATACATCTTCATGGTTTTCCCCAGCCTTCTATATAGTCTCCCTAGCCCATGTGCCTTTAAAAACTGGGCCACACGGTTTAGTCGCACGGTCAATACTAATCATGTGCCAACCATGATCCCACTACATCACTTTTCCCAAAACTCAAGTTTTGGGTCCCAAGCCCCCAGGATGCTCTCAAAACCTCCAAGTTATAAGCCTAGTCTCATTCCACATCTAAAAAAATCATTTAGAGGTATTCTAACCTTTGTAATTCCATTAAGAATCTCCAATCAAGATTTGAATCATCTAATAAACTGAAAATTTAAATCCCTTATAAAATTTCCAACTCGAAAAAAACATAGTATATTACAATTTAGAGGTTATTTGGTTGATTTTGACCTATAGGTGCACATTTTTAAAGGGCTTTAAACCCTTAAAAACTTCTATTTCAGTTGTTCTAGGAAGCACATATTTTTGATTGAGTTATATCCTAATCATAAACATCAAAAATAATATAAATATGGTTTTTCTAATATTTAAAATTATTTTGAGGACATTTTATATAGATCTGACTGTTAAACACATGTTTTAGTGTTTTAGGAAAATAAAATTGTCTTTCCAATCATCTCAAGAAAACATAACCTTAGATTGATTATTTGTATAGTCCAACAATTCAAAAATAAATACATTTTTTTATTTCTTTGATTCATGAAATTCAGAGGTTATTTGATTGGTTTTGACCCCATGACACACCTTTTTAAAGGGAATTAAACCTTTAAAAATTATATATTTAGTTTTTTTGGGTAGACTGCATGTTTGATTTATGTTTCTTCAACTAATGCTCATCAAAAATAATAAAAATATGGGTTTACTATTATTTTAAATCATTTCCTATGGATCTAACCATTAAATACATGATTTGGTGTTTTAAAACAAAAAAAGTGTATTTCCAATCATCCTAAGAAAATGGAACATTATATTGAAATTATGTATAATCCATCAATCAGAAAAACACTATAAAGTTGTTTTACTATTATTTCATAGCATTTTAAAGTTGTTCATTTGGTTTTGACCCATTGATGCATGTTTTTAAATGGAATCAAACCTTTAAAAACTGCTTATTTTGTTGTTTTGGGAATACTTCTTGTAAAATTGACATGGCATCTAATCATGCACATAAAAAATAAAAATATGATTTTCTTATGATTTCACATCATTTTGAGATTGTTTTATATGGATATTATTGTTAAATTCATGTTTAGTATTTTAAAATAATAAAAGTATTTTTCTGGTCATCCTGGGAAAAAAACCTCGAATTGAAGTTCTATCATGTTATCAATTTAAAAAATAACTGTATGATTTTTTTCATCTGATTTCATGTCATTTAGAGGTCGTTTGGTTGGTTTTGTCTCCCTGAAAGAAATTTTTAATGATAATTAAACCTTTAAAAATTTTGTATCTTGTCTTTTTGGGTAGACCACTCATCTAATTGGAATCCACTCTACTCATACACATAAAAAATAATCAAAATATAGTTTTCTTATGATTTCACATCATTATGAGGTTTTTTCTATGGATTTGATCGTTAAATATAAGTTTTGGTGTTTTCAAACAATGAATTGCATTTCTAGTCATCCCAAGGAAATAGAATTTTGGATTTAAATTTTTTCTACTCCACCATATCAAAAAACACGGTATAGTTTTATTTGTATGGTTTCATGGAATTTAGAGGTCGTTCAGTTGGTTTTGACCCCTGGATGCAGATTTTTAAAGGGAATTAAACCTTTAAAACTGCTTATTTATTTGTTTCAGGTTAAACACACATTTTTTTGACATTTTGTCTTCTCATACATTCTGAAAATAATAAAAATAGTGTTTTGTTATGATTTCATATAATTCTTAGGGTGTTTTCTATAGATATAAATGTTAAATGCATGTTTTAATGTTTTAAAACAATAAAAGTGTGTTTCTAGATATACATAGAAATAAAACCTTATATTGACATTATGTACACTCCACCATTTCAAAAATTACTATATTTTTGTTTTTTTTAGATTTCACAGTAGTCAAAGGTCTTTTAGTTGATTTTAATCCCATGAAACACTTTATTAAAGATCCTCGAAACTGAAAAAAAGGATTATTCGGTCATTTTAGGAAGACTTCATGTTCTATTGATGTGTTTTCTACTCATATATGTCACAAATAACACAAATATTGGTTTCCTATGATTTTATGTCATTATGAGGTCGTTTTCTATGGATCTAACTGTTAAATGCATGTTTTTGAATTTTAAGACAATAAAAGTGCATTTATGGTCATCCAAGGTGAGTAGAAACATAGATTGACAATATGACTACTCCATAATTTCACATATCATTGTATGGATATTATCATTTTCTTTCATGGTATTCAAAGGAATTTCAGTTGGTTTTGACCCCTTGATGCATATTTTTAAGGGGTGTCAAACCTTTAAAACTGCTTATTCAGTTGTTCTAGAAACACCGCACATCGGATTGATGTGACGTCAATTATTATAGTTCAAAAATAATGAAACTATGGTTATTCTAGGACTTCACATGTTTTTAAAGTAATTTTCTAGATATCTAACTATTAAATACATATTTTGGTGTTTTAAAACTATAAAAGTGTGTTTTTGGTAATCCTAGACAAATGGAAACTCTGATCATTGTTCCATCTACTCCACTATTTCAAAAATCACTATACAGTTGTTTTCATCTAATTTCATGGAATTTATAGGTTATTTGATTGGTTTTGACCCCCTAATACATATTTTTAAAGGGCATCAGACCTTTAAAAAAACTTCGTATTCAGTTGTTTCGGGCAGACAACATATCTGATTGACATTCCAATTTCTCCTACACATCAAAAATAATGAAAATTTGATTTTTCTTTGATTTCACATCATTATATAGTTTTTTTCTATGTATTTTATCATTAAAATCATTTTTTGTGTTTTAAAATAATAAAATTGTCTTTCCAGTTATTTCAGGAAAATAGAACATCATATTGATGTTATTTCTGTTCCAAAATTTTAAAAATTACTATATTTTTGTTTTTCTATATTTCACTACATTCAAAGGTCATTCGGTTGGTCTTGACCCTTAGAAACACATTTTTAAGGGGTGTCAAACCACTAAAAACTACTTATTCAGTTATTTTGGGCATACCACATGTCTGATTGATAATTTTTCAACTATAACACATCCAAAATAATACAAATATGTTTTTCCGATGATTTTATGTCATTATGAGGTTGTTTTATATGGATTTAACTATTATATTTATATTTTGGATTTTTAAACAATAAAAGTGAATTTCTAGTCATCTCAGGAAAATAGAACCTCGTATTGATTTTATGTTTGCTCCAGCATTAAAAATCATTGTATTGTTCTTTTCCTATGATTTCACAGCATTCGGATGTCATTTTTTTGTTTTTAACCCCTGATGAATGTTTCTAAAGGGCTTCAAACCTTTAAAAACTAATTGTTCAATCATTCAAGGAATACTACACATTTGTTTGATGGGTTGTCTGCTTATACACATCAAAAAAATAAAAAGATAGTTTTTCAATGACTTCACATCACTCCAAGGTTTTTTTCTCAGGTTTTGAACATTATAAGCATGTTTTGGTGGTTTTAAAACACTAAAAGTGTATTATCATCCATCCCAAGAAAATTCCACATCTAATTTATGTGTTATATGCTCCAAAATTTTACAAATGAGTTTATGTTTAGTTTTTTTATTTAAAAATAGTATATGATCATCTATTTAGTTTTGATTGTGACACTATAATGTAATACATATTTTTTCTTCATAATAAATATTTTTAAATATAAAACACATTTAAATCATCTAAAATGAAATATTAAATATTAAAACAGAAATATAAAATACCTCATGCATCAAGTGCATCCTCATCCAGATCACTCAAGAACTCGTGATGATGTCTACAAGAGCATACAGTATATATAAATATTATATATTATATGTATATCAAAAAAATCAATATGAGTATATTTTATTTTCATTTTTACCAATGGTTCCATTTTTGTGCTATCTAAAATACATTATGTCATCACTTTATCTATAAATTTTTACATATGTGATAATCTCTCCTCATACTCTGCTCATAGTTGTTGAAACTGATCATCCATACTACATTGCATAGTCTGCATGGAGGTGTCTACCTCAATCGGTGTGTGCATCCTTACATAGGCATTGCATATTACCCCCACACATGCAATTTCATGGGAGGAGATAGATTTTAGATCAAATATATATATATTAAAACTTATGTTTCGATGGAATATAAGAAGAGAAAATAATGTAAGGTTAAGTATTATTTAATTTAGAAAATGAAATATAAATCAATGAGTTTTAGTTGGTTATAAAATGGTATTCCAAATAATATTTGTTCTACTTGTTATACCAAATCGTGTATGATCCTTGTCGAGAATCTAGTTGCAGTGGTCCAATTTCATGGCAGAGGAAGACTACTTATTGAATAATCATGTACCATCATGATAGAGGACTAATAATATAGTCATTGCAAAGCATGAGAGAAGAATATGTTAGATCCTTATAGAGGATTACACCTTTATAGGGGGTGAATTATGGTATAGAATTTAAAAAAAATCTTCCTAGTAATGAAGATCTTATTCTCAAACCTAGGAATACTACAATTTTTATTTATCTTTTTCTCTCAAGTAAATATGAAAGCAGTAAATAACAAAAAAGATTTTACTTGGTTTACCTATACTGGGATACATCTAAGGAGCATGCACAAAAATTTGTATATGCATCAAATTAATAAAATCTCACTAATTTAAAAGTACAATTTGGAGCCTTATCATTCACACTCATGGTCCACTACCATGGATATTTAGAGAACATGCTTATCTTCTTTAACACGGAACTCATTGCTCTATTTATTGAATACTACCTTCTTCACATGAATATGATGAAAACATACACCAATGATGGTGTTTTTATTAAGAATAAATAATTTCAACATCCAGTAAGAATATTTTTAACACCCGAATCTTCCACAGTATGTTTCCCTTTGAATAATGAAATAGCTTGCATTGTACGTAACTTCGAGATTCTAACACACTATGACCAATCAAACTAGCCGTTATGAATAGTAATGCCCACTTTTTAAAATTTTATAAATTTTATCTTTCAAAATGGACTTAATTTTTGGATTCAGAATATCGAAATTATCCTAGGGTGAAATTTTGGTATTTTTCTGAAAACTTTCATATTTTGATGAATAGTGAAAATTACTAAATTTTAATTAAAAACAACTTTTTTAATCGAAATAATTAATAGTGATAAATTATGAATTTGAGTGGTTTTAAAGTATATTTAGAATATATTTTTACCATTTAATACAATTTTGGTCATTGGACATAATTTCACATTTAAACCAGACATAAACAAGTGTCAATCTTTTGATAGTTATTATTTCTTAAAAACACGCTTTTTGTTTTGACAGTAAAAATTAATTTTAAATTAATTTCTACCACTTCTGTGTTTTGAATTTGGAAAAATGGATTCCATATTTGGAATCAGGATTTCCAAATTTTTTAAATAGGTAACTCTTATTTTTAGACATTTTGAATAATTACTTCGGTAAATATTTTATTTACCATGGTTAAAAGGTAAATCCGGTAAATAAGGGTAAAATATAATATTATAATAATACTAAATTACCCTAAAACGTGTCCTAACCCTATTTTTTGATACATGTCTGACCGTGGGCATCTTTGGGTCGATTTTGGGACCCCATGGATCCACTAGTAAGTGATAATGACACTTTATATTAATTAAGTTAAAGTAAATACAAAAATGATATAAGCATATATCTTTTAGCAAAACAATTTTTACTAAGGCTTATATATGTTATATTTTAGACTATAAATATTCATTAGAAATATAAAAATATTTCCTAAATAATTATATTTTATTTATAATTTTTATACATTGAATAATTAAATTTATTTATGACATAATAATGATGCAGTATTTTTTTATTAATGAAAGAATCAAATAATTTTTATTATAAATATTAAAATAAATATAATTTGAAAGTTTTGATGCCATAAATGAATTTTATTGGTTAATATTACATGTTAGTATTACTTAAATTAATTTTGTTTTAATTAATAATGTTGTTAAGACTTTAACAAAAATCAATTATTATATAGTGTCAAAATTGACATAAATGAGTTTTTAAAACAAATATTATATTATTAATTGATATTATATTTCTAAAAAAATAAGGTTCGGTCAAATGACTTATATAATGATATTTTTATCATTAATTGACCACTTGGGGGTCTCTTGGAATTTCATAGTAAGTTTATTGACTATATAATATAAAAAAACAAAGAGACATGGTAAATGTGAAACTAATTAACTAAGAGTTAAAACTAAAAGATAAGGTTAATATAGTGACCCAAAACTGTCTAAAACCTATTGGTTGGGTGGTTTTCGACCCATATCCACCTTAGACTTTAAATAATTCAGTTTGGATCCATTAGAAACTGAATATGAATTTATTATAAAATAATACTTAAAGTTTTTCCTAAAGAGCCCCTCCTCCCCCTTATAAAAGGACACCACCTCTAACCAATTCCTCACACCTCTCAAGCCTTTTGGATCCTCAAAACTCTACTCAATTATGCTCCCAAAATCCCTATACTTCTTTTAGAAGCCATAACTTAGGCATAAATCACTTCAAGAGTCCTTTTTGGTTCAAACCAAAAGGAGTTACCCAAATTAAAGGTAACCATTTCTCTTAGCTTCTTCTATTTTATTTTACTTTTCCAACCCCTAAACTCTTCTTATTAATTTATTTTGTAACAAAAAGAGTATAATAAATATACTATGATATTATTATAAAAATTATTCAAACTACACTTACACACACCTCCATCTAATGGGTGAAAAACATAATGTTTCTGTGGATGGAAACCAAATGCCTCACGAAACGATGATTGTTCAATTATCCTCTACCACCTCTCATGGTGGCCATTATGATGGCACTGTAATTAAATATGATATTAATGATATTTATTTTATATATAATCTTTTGTAATTCCATTTTATATCATACCATTATTCATTTCATGTTGTATATATAGACGATAATTTCATTTGAGGAAGTGCGGACTACCGCCCCCTCAAAGTGATATGACTCGTTCATACCATACATGGAATGTATAAGGTATGGTGTTAATGAACATAAGTAACATATATAATATATTATATTATACTAGAATAATAATATACCTATGTATCATTTGGTTTTGATTCCTTTTGAAATGAAAAATGGAATGGAATTAGCGTTCATGCGTACGTACGGACTACTGTCTCCACGAACGAGATGAGACTCATTCCCCATCATATACATTCAGGTCTAATTCTCATTTGATGATTAAAAATAATTTTTAAGGACTTGATATCATTCTGGATATGAATAATATACAACCTATCCCTAAAAAACACAACTTATGTAACAAAACATATAAAAGAAAATGAGTAAGTGAACACCCGAAACGACGATAATACTAAGATATTATTAACAAAGAAATGTTAAAAGATCATATATGATATCATATTAATGTATATGATTCTTTTATAATTTAATAACAATTATTTAACCATTATACAGGAAGTTAACCTACCCTCAACCAAGGAAAATTACAAGGTAAGGGTTTATTTCACAATCTCTTTATTATTCGAGGTTGTTTATACGTAATTATCTATTGGGACCTCTTTATCATCCACAACCATGTTTCTTAAAAAGTTATTTCAAAACATTCTTATTATTTTATAGAATATGGGTTAAAGTCATTTATACCCTTGTTTGACTTTTTATAAGAAGTTTATAAAGGAATATTTACGTCATTTTCTAAACAAGGACCTTTTTAACCTTTTCGACAAATTAAGGTAAGAATGTCTTTTTTTAACTTATACAGCGGGTGAGGCTATTTTCCACTGTTATAAAATCTTTGAAGCTTCCCTTAAAAGATTATAAGAATATTTTCAAATTAAATGTTTTATTTTATAATTATGTGACTTTTAAATGATTTCAAAAAAATAGATATTTCTCTCAAATAGTTTTGATTTCATCTATGTCAACATCCTTTGATGGATTTTAAACTTATTTGAAGTTGATTTATTATGATACAAAACTTCCATATTGTATTGAAGGTTTTGAGATATGTTTGACTATGGATGTGCTATTTTTATACCATTCATGTTTTATGGATAAAGTATTTACATTTTGTATGCTAGTTTTAATACGAATGTTTATGTTATGTTTAAACCTTTTCATATGGTAATGCATTGGACTTAGTAAGTGATGGGTGGAGCCCTCTATAGCTCCTCGATACATTGGTAGGTCTCATGAGACAAAATAGTCTCTTGGCATAAGGCCATAACAACATCTTATTTGTAGTCTTGGCACGAGGCCTTGGATACATGGTTATGATAGTCTGGCATTATGCATTCCATAATTATGAAAGTGGTTATTGATATTACATGTGATTATACGACTAGTATAATATCCATGTGAATAAGTAAATAGAATTATTTCAATTTATTTTTGTCATGTTATTCTGAAGTTAAAGTTTAAAAGGATTCTGTTTTAGTTATACATTGCCTTAAATGTTTATGTTTATTTAAGAAACTTTCCGCTATATTGTTATCCTTACTGAGCAACTGAGCTCACCCCTTTCAATGTTTTATTTTTCCCAGGATGTGAAGAATTATTTTATGAATGACCTATAGGGATAGTATGAGGGAATATGAAGACAAGATTTTGTTACAGTTTTTCACTTTATTATGTGATGTAAGACTTATGAATGTATCTAGTGTTTCTAAGGCTACTAAACTAATCGGTCTTTCGAGACATGATCTTTTGTAATCATGCCAATGTTATGTAATAATGCACCGACTTTGGGTAACTAGGGTCAGGGCATTATAGTTGGTATCAGAGGAAGTTTAGTACAAACCTTGGAAGCTAGATTTAGATAAACTCTCATTAGAGCACATAGACCTAAGATGGACTTTGATGATTAGTATAGAATAACTTCCTAGAATTTTGGTATTGTAGAGATTTTGTGAGTTTTCTGAGCAAAACATCCCTGTATAGATATGAGCAACTAGAGACGGCTCTGGCACAGATGTACCTAGGGGTAAAACCTGAAAACACCGCTTTGAGCCAGACTCGAACAGGAATTGGTGCACGACAACGGGCCTTGCTGCACTCTTGGTTACGACACTCCCGGGGGATATGCTTAGGATAATTCTCATTTTCTTTACAAACCATTATGAATGTTTTATGAGTATATACTTCCTTTAAGAAAACATTTTTATGATTATGGATTATATCTATAAACTTATCAATTCATGTTAAGTGTTTTACAAGTTTGGATTTATGTATTGTGATTCATAAACTAATCTAGTGTATGCCATTTTTTAGAAATGGTGCCTAGTGGAAGAAATGGAAAACGTATCAATGCACGCACTCCATGTAGGGATTTCCCTCCTTTTAAAGATAATTATAGTGGAGCTAGTGATGAAACTGGTGCTGATCAGCTAATCACCATACTGGGAAAACTCACTCAGGTTATGAATAATAACCTTACCCGTATGGAGCACCTCGATCCGCAGCGTGGAGGATCAATGTTAGATCACTTCATGAGGAAACAACCACCAACATTAAATGGGGGTACAAATACACTAGTAGATGAGGAGTGGATAAGTTCCCTAGAGAAAATATTTCAGGCTTTGGGGAGTAGTGAAAGGGAAAAGGTTATCATGGCAGGTTACCGACTCACTGGAGATGTTGATCAATGGTGGTCATTAATTCAAAACACAAAGGATGAGGAAGAAGTATCAAGTACGGAATTGAGTGAGTTTAAAGATATTTTCTTAGAAAAATACTTTCCTCGTGACCATCGAGGGGATATGGAAAGACAATTTCTGAGTCTGAGGTGAAAGGAGGACGAGAATGTTGCAAAGTATGAGTCTAACTTTACAAGGTTAGAAAGGTATGTTGAAGATTATATATGTAACCCAAGGAGTAATATTGAACATTTATTTTATGGGTTAAAACCATTTCTCTGTAGAGAATTAGTCTCACAATCCTTCTCATCATACGAAGACATTGTCTCATGTGCTATAAAGACAGAAAAGGAATTCTCTAAATCTTATGACAATAAAGTAAAGCAAGATAAGAAGAGAATGGTGGAACAAGAGACAGATAAAGGGAAAAAAGGAAAGAAGGATTTTCCATTATGTGATAATTGTGGGAAGAAACACCCCGGTACTTGCCTAAAAGGAATGGGAGTTTGTTACAAATGTGAAGAAAAAGGTCACCAGGCTTGTGATTGCAAGGGAAAGAAAGATGATGTCAATGTTGAATGCTACAATTGTAGAGAAATGGGGCATTATGCGAATGAATTCCCTAAGCACCAAGGAAACTAACCTCAGAAAAGGCCAAGGGATCAAGGCCAATCTTATGTTGTTACTACAGTTGAAGTGGAATAATTAATGTATTTGTGTTTTTGGACTCAAGGATTATATTCTGGTTATAAGAATAATGTGATATATATAAGGATTGTACTGTAGTACTTGTTGTTTTCATTAAGGTTTTAATGTGAATAAGGTAATCATATTTTCAGTAAGTGATAATAGGATAAACTTTACTTTGTCTGGGGAATCTGATGTGACAATTGATTTTGGAATTTAGATACCTTTTACAGAGAGTCTGGACCGAGGTACTTTGGATAACTATAATATTTGGAGTGTATTAAGTTTAACTTTGGATATTATTGTTTAAGTTTAAAACAATTCTTAGGAATAATTTTTGGAATATTATGATAATATAGTATTAGGAAAAGGACAACCTGCAGGACGGGAAATAACCCGTGGTGTCGGACAAAGCTACGGGAATCGAACCCACAACCATAGTGCGACAGACCTTTATTAACTACCACTAGTCTACAGAAAGTCCCTGGTTATTTCAAAATATTATTTTTCATTTTAATGGTATGTGTTAATATTTGGAACCTTATACGATTAGGATAAATATAATATTTTTGTGTTCTATTATCTTTTGGAGTGAAAGATGAGTTTGTGGTAGAAATTAGTTGAAGGATAAAACTCTACCTGTCGAGTATATATATCTTATTCTATGAAGAAATTAATTCTTAAACTTTAGGGAAGGGATATTAAAACAAAAAAATGTGTTATCCTAATACCTTATATTTTGTTGAATTGATTATATTTTAAATCATCATAGATTGATGGCTTTGAGTCCCTCAATTTTACACTTGTTTGTGATTGATGACCTCAATCACTCAATATAAATATTTACGTTTTTCCTCTAATTACCTGTCTATAATTTCCACCAATGTTCTCCTATTCAAAACCCTAATTTGGTGGTGACCCTTTCATTTCTCATTTCCTCTTATTAAGACTAAATTTTATTAACCCAATTTCCGATGCGGGTTTTCCCACAAAGATATTTTCTATTTTCAACCTTTTATTTTCAAAGAAAATTTTCAAATTGTGAGGATGCAATTTATTGAAGGAGGGGAGAATATAACACCCCAATCTTCTACAATACGTTTCCCTTTAAATAATGCAATAGCTTGCATTGTACGCAACTTCGAGATTCTAACACACCGTGACCAATCAAATTAGCCGTTATGAATAGTAATACCCACTTTTTTAAATTTTATAAATTTTATATTTTAAAATGGACTTAATTTTTAGATTCGGAATATCGAAATTATCCTTGGGTGAAATTTTGGTATTTGTTTGAAAACTTTCATATTTTGATGAATAATGAAAATTACTAAATTTTAATTACAAACAACTTTTTTAATTGAAATAATTAATATTGATAAATTATGAATTTTAGTGGTTTTAAAGTATATTTATAATATATTTTTACCATTTAATACAATTTTGGTCATTGTACATAATTTCACATTTAAACCAGACATAAACAAGTGTCAATCTTTTGATAGTTATTATTTCTTAAAAACACGCTTTTTGTTTTCACAGCGGGAATTAATTTTAAATTAATTTCTTCTACTTATGTGTTTTGAATTTGGAAAAATGGATTCCATATTTAGAATCAATATTTCCAAATTTTTTAAATAGGTAACTCTTATTTTTAGACATTTTGAATAATTACTTCGGTAAATATTTTATTTACCATGGTTAAAAGGTAAATTCGGTAAATAAGGGTAAAAATATAATATTATAATAATAATAAATTACCCTAAAATGTGTCCTAACCCTATTGGTAGATACATGTCTGACCATGGGAATCTTTGGGTCTATTTTGGGACCCCATGGATCCACTTGTAAGTGATAATGACACTTTATATTAATTAAGTTAAATTAAATAAAAAAATGACATAAGCATATATCTTTTAGAAAAACAATTTTTACATAGGGTTATATATGTTATATCTTCGACTATAAATATTCATTAGAAATATAAAAATATTTCCCACATAATGGTATTTTATTTATAATTTTTAGACATTTAATAATTAAATATATTTATGACACAATAATGATGCAGTATTTTCCTTATTAATGAATGAATCAAATAATTGGTATTATAAATATTAAAATAAATATAATTTGAAAGTTTTTATGCCATACACGAATTTTATTGGTTAATATTACATGTTAGTATTACTTAAATGAATTTGGTTCTAATTAATAATGTGTTTAAGACTTTAAAAAAACAATTATTAAATAGTGTCAAAATTGACATAAATGGGTTTTTAAAACAAATATTATATTATTAATTGATATTCTATTCCTAAAAAACTAAGGTTCGGCCAAATGACTTATATAATGATAGTTGTATCATTAATGGACCACTTGTGGGTAGATTTTAAGTTTATAGTAAGTTTATTGACTATATGATATAAAAATACAAAGAGACATGGTAAATGTGAAACTAATTAACTTAGAGTTAAAACTAAAAGATAAGGTTAATATAGTGACCCAAACCTGTCTAAAACCTATTGATTGGGTGGTTTTAGACCCATACCCACCTTAGACTTTAAATAATCCATTTTTGAGCCATTATAAACCGAATATGAATTTATTATAAAATAATACTTAAAGTTTTTTCCTAAAGAGACCCTCCTCCCCCTTATAAAAGGACACCACTTCTAACCAATTCCTCACACCTCTCAAGCATTTTGGCTCATCCAACTTCTATCCAATTAATCTCCCTACATCCCTCTCCTTCTCCTAGAAGCCTTACTTTAGGCAGAAAGAACTTCAAGAGTCCTTTTTGGTTCAAACCAAAGGGAGTTACCCAAATTAAAGGTAACAATTTCTCTTAGCTTCTTTTCTTTTATTTTACTTCTCCAACCCCTAAACTCTTATTATTATTTTATTTTGTAAAAAAAACAGTATACTCAATATACTAGGATATTTTTATAAAAATTATTCAAACTACACTTACACACACCTCCATCTAATGGGTGAACAACATAATGTTTCTGTGGATGGCAACCAAACGCCTCACGAAATGATGATTGTTCAATTATCCTATACCACCTCTCATTGTGGCCATTATGATAGAACTATAATTAAATATGATATTAATGATATTTATTTTATATATAATCTTCTGTAATTCCATTTTATAGCATAAAATTATTTGTTTCATGTTGTATATATAGACGATAATTTCATTTGAGGAAGTGCGGACTACCACCCCCTCAAAGTGATATGACTCGTTCATACCATACATCGAACGTATAAAGGATGGTGTTAATGAACTTAAGTAACATATATAATATATTATATTATACTGGAATAATAATATACCTATGTATCATTTGGTTTTGATTCCTTTTAAAATTAAAAATGGAATGGAATTAGTGTTCATGCGTACGTACGGACTACCGTCTCCACGAACGCGATGAGATTCATTCCCCATCATATCCATTCAAGTATAATTCTCATTTGATGATTAAAAATAATGTTTAAGGACTTTATATCATTATATATATGAATAAGATACATCCTGTCCATAACAAACATGACTTATGTAACAAAACATATAAAAGAAAATGAGTAAGTGAACACCCGAAACGACGATAATACTGAGATATTATTAACAAAGCAATGTTAAAAGATCATATATGATATCATATTAATGTATATGATTATTGTATAATTTATATAACAATCATTTCCCCATTATACAGGAGTTTAACCTACCCTCAACCAAGGAAAATTACAAGGTAAAGGTTTATTTCACAATCTCTTCATTATCCGAGGTTGTTTATATGTAATTATCTACTGGGACCTCTTTATCATCCACATCCATGTTTCTTCAAAATGTATTTTAAAACATTATTAATATTTTACAGAATATGGGTTAAAGTCATTTATACCCTTGTTTTACTTTTTATAATAATTTTATAAAGGAATATTTACGTCATTTTCCAAACAATGACCTTTTTAACCTTTTCGACAAATTAAGGTAAGAATGTATTTTTTTAGCTTATACAGTGGGTGTGGCTATTTTCCACCGTTGTAAAATATTCAAAGCTTCCCTTACAAACTTATAAGAATATTTTCAAAGTAAATGTTTTATTTTATAATTATGTGAATTTTAAATGATTTCAAAACAATATATATTTCTCTCAAATAGTTTTGATTTCATCTATGTCAACATCCTTTGATGGATTTTAAGCATATTTGAAGTTGATTTATTATGATAAAAAACTTCTATATTGTATTGAAGGTTTTGAGATATGTTTGACTGTGTATTTGTTATTTTTATACCATTCATGGTTTATGGATAAAGTATTTACATTTCGTATGCTAGTTTTAATACGATTTTTTATGTTATGTTTAAACCTTTTCATATGGGAATGCATTGGACTTAGTAAGTGGAAGGCGGAGCCCGCTATAGCTCCTCGATGCTTCGGTAGGTCTCATGAGAAAAACTAGTGTCTTGTCACAAGTCCTTGACAAAATATTATTTGTAGTCTTGGCACGAGGCCTTGGCTACGTGGTTATGATAGTCTGGCATTATGCATTCCATCATTATGAAAGTGGTTATTGATATTGCATGTGATTATTCGACTAGTAGAATATCCATGTGAATATGTAAATAGAATTATTTCAATTTATTTTTTCCATGTTATTCTGATGTTCAAGTTTAAAATTATTTTGTTTTAGTTATGCATTGCCTTAAATTTTTATGTTTATTTAAGAAATTTTTCGCTATATTGTTATCCTTACTGAGCATCTGAGCTCACCCATTTCAATGTTTTATTTTTCCCAGGATGTGAAGAAGTATTTTATGAATGACCTGCAAGGATAGTATGATGGAATATAATGACAAGATTTTTTTGTATTTTTTCACTTTATTATGTGATTTAAGACTTATGAATGTATCTAGTGTTTTCAAGGATACTAAACTAATCGGTCCTTCGAGACTTGATCTTTTGTAATCATGCCAATGTTATGTAATAATGCACCGACTCTGGGTAACTGGGGTTGGGGCGTTACAATATTAATCCTATAATAACACCTTATTTAACCTTAAACCTTCTTGATTAGATATAGAAATCCCCACTAGAATTATGATCCAAAAAACTCGCCTTATGTTTACTTATTTCTCTCTATCCTTCACAGTAGGACACTCTCTCTTTTTTACTTCAATCCAATCATTAGGATTGACTCTCCTTTCACAAGGATTTTTCAAGTGTCCCATGTAATTACTATGACCATCATACACCATTCAATTTGAATTTAATGTTAGGATATTCAAAACATAATTCCATCTGTTTCTATTTTTTCTCTAATAGACTAAAACAATTAGGTTCAGCTTGGTCATATATGTTTTGTCATAGTGTTACCAGTTTTTCATTATCTATGGAATGGCCTCCTTCCCTCTAGTGCAACCATCAATTCCTCAGTATTCACTATGATGTGGTCAAAAACACTGTAATGTGTAGTCTTATAGTAGATGTAACATCTCATTACCTTTTTAAAGTACACCTTCTCCCTTCTTATGATTTACCTTTTTATTGGATGGAGTCCAAATATAAATTTATTAATGTATTTTTGGGGTTCTCCCCAATTTCAAAGAAATTATAAGGTGGTTTGGATTTTTCTACTTGAAACAGGAATTTTCATAGTCTGCTAGACATTTACATGTCATGTGATCGGATTACACACCGTGTGTTGTTCACCGGGTAGATGTTGTGAACTTAATACATGGCATGAAAGGATTAAATTCCATGTAAATGGTAATATCCATATTTTTAATTTCAATAGATTCTATTTTTTTACTTATGTGGGCTTGGTGTATTACACGATGTGTAATGGGATTAAACGCCTTTTAATTCTTATATACATGGATTTTATGGTACTTTATGACTGATCTATCTTTCACTAATTTTAATCCCTCTTCCTAATCAACCTAGAGGTGATTTTGGATAACTTCAATCCTTTTGGATCATTTCATTCAATGATTCATCATCTTTATAGTTGTAGTGTGTTTTTATGTCTGATTATTCCTCATTTTTCTTTACTTCCTTCGATTATGGTAGTGAATTTTCATTATGATAGTAGATTCATTAATCTTTCATGTTAATTATTCTTATTTACTTCTATATTTTTCATGTGATCTTTCTATAGAGGCTAATCCTTATATTGGTTGTGGTGTGACATGTGATTTTCTCAAGGTGTGTCATATTCTAACCGCTTTGATCTTTTTTCTAAAATTAACCAATTATAAGATGGGTATATTGATTCTAGGGCCTCTGTTGTCTTCATTGTGATCTTCCTTGTTAGAGGATTCTGTTTTGGGTGGGTGTGACCCAAGTTTGAGGTAGGTGGTTCTATCTCTATCCTATGTTTGATAAACTTTATTTTTTTGGTTTTTATAAAAAAAATTATAAATTAAAATAGCATGATTTATTGATTGATTTGTGTGTGTGTATAAATGGGATTTGGATAAAATATTGTTTTCCCAAGATTTTTGTAAATGAAAGGGGTTTTTCAAATAATTTTTAAATGGTTTTACAAAATGGTTTTCAAATCATGGTTTTGATGAAATTATTTAAAAATAAAGCACATTGGTAGAATTGGATAATTAGGTGAAAAGCGTAGTTTATGGAAATCATTCATTTACTGTAGAGGTTATCTTTTTAGGGTGTTCCTCTTGTCCTAGAGTGAATATTCATGGGCTCTAAGAACATGTGTGATGTTGTAGGTTTCACTTTACAAGGTGTTCCTCTATTTCTGAAGTGTATATGAATGGGATCTAGGAACCTATAGTGCACACTAGTTCATATAATGCGGTATGAGTAGTCTTCTGGCCTACCCTAATGTGATCCTTTGGGTTCTTATCCTCTATGATTTTGTCATGTACTATTTTAGCTTTTACTTCCATGGATTTTATAATATTCCTATTTTTATATTTTTGAAATTCTTTGAAACTGATTTACCATTATTTTTTATAATTGTGAAAAGATGGGGAAATTAAATTTTTTCCATGCTTTTGATCTAAAAAATAAAAACTATATATGATTCTTTATTCTCTTTATGGTTTATAATGTTTATATTATGATACAAATACTTATTATGGAACACCATGGTGGGATCTTATTGATCCTTTTAGATCACACATTTTCCACCCCATTGGTGTAGAAAATACCTTTGTATATATTTTTATACAGGGAAAGGAAAGGTGTTGTAGTGAGATAGTGATGTTTTCTATCAAGTGGGTCTGGGTAGCTGGTGGTGAGATGATGTTAGTTTCCCACAATATCACATGGATATTATTGGATTAATTAATCTATCTTTGTTTTCTTTTGATATTGGACTTGTCTATGAGATATTTTTTAGCTACATTTTGAGTTCTATTATTTCCTATATCTTTTTTTAGTTATGGAATATTTTTATCTATTCTATTCTTTCTCTTTGTTATATATATATATATTCAACATTTGATGCTTTAGATCGGAGGAAATTGTTTCATTTATATATTTTTTTTATGATTGGGTTCTAGTATCCAACCTGTATGGGTCGAAAACTCCCTTCAAGTATGTGTCACTTCGGTTCAGGTACAGATTTGATAGGGTATTCAGTTTGGGTACTGCATAGTTTTTTATCAGATGGAGGTTGAGTTGATGATTGAACTAGTTCTAGGTACACAACCAATTTTGATACCCTCTTATCATATAGCACCAATAGAGCTTAAAGTAATCAATATTTAATTGGATAACCTGATAAAAAAAAGGTTTTGTTCACCCTAGTGTATTTCCTTGGGTATCCCGTGTGCTCTTTTTCAAGAATGCAGATGGTTCACTCTGATTATGCATAGATTATTAGAAGTTTAACTTCTTAACAGTTAATAACAAGTATATTTTTCTTCGTGTGGATGATTTAGTTGATCAATTAAAGGGGTAAATTAGTTTTTTAAGATTGATATTCATTTAAGTTATCATCAACTCAGAATTCAAGAGTCTGATATATCGAATAAGGCTTTCAAGAGAATATAAATCCATAAAAAATATCTTGTGAAATTTTTTTTATAATTAAATATCCTAAATTTCCATTTATTTTATGAATTGGGTATTCATTTAGTATTTTGACACTTTTCTGGAAGTGTTTATGGATGATATTTTGGTTTATTCAAGTTATTAGTGTGATAATGAGCACTATTTGATTTTGGTTCTAGAAATATTGTGAAATCTCTATTCGTATGGAAAGCTTTCAAAATGTAACTTCTATATCAAAGATGTGAATTTCTTAGGGAATGTGATTTTTGAGAATAGATTTTCAGTTAATCCTGAGAAGGTGGTGGTTTTTTGTCTTAGGAAGAGCCACATAATGACTTTGAGATTCATATCTTATTGTGCCTTTTTGGATATTATCAATTGTTTGTAAAGTATTTCTCAAATTTATCATCACATTTTACTACTCTAACTAAGAATGGGGTGAAATTCATATGGTATGTAAATTTTCAGCCTTCTTTAAATGAGATGAAATGACTTATGGCATCATCTCTTATTCTAATCTTACATGATCATGGTAAGGGGTATATGGTTTTCTATAATTATTTTGGTTCTAGTTTTGGTTGTGTGCTTATATAGGATGATCATATGGTGGATTACAAATCTTTTCATCTTCAACCGCATGAGAATAATTACCCCACTCAAGATTTAAATCATGTTGCAGTTATGCATGCACTTAATTATTGGTGGTATTACCTTTTTAGGGAGAGGTTCATAGTATTTTTTGACCTTAATAGTTTGAGTTATATATTTCCTCAGAAATACTTGAATCTCAAATAATAAAGGAAGTGGGTGGAATACCTTCAAACGTTTGACTTTGACATTTCCTACACCCCACGGAAGGGGAATGTCACTGTAGATTCTATCACTAGGAAATTACTATCATAGCCTATTTTAGAATCAAATAAAGAGTGAAAAATTATTGGACTCTTTTCTTAGTTGCATAAGATTCTCAAGATAGTATTTTGGGTATGGTTTTGACCAATGATTTGTTATCATCATCTCACCTAAATCCTATTCTGCAGAGTTAGTAGTATGATGATGAGTTTAGAGAAATTTTAGAAATCCTTTATGGTGGGGAGACCATTTCTAATTGGTCTCTCTCTTTAGATGATATTCTTCATTTTGGTGATTGGGTTGTCATCCCATCATTAATGAGGAGCTCATTTTTGTTTGATTTCCATATTTCTTTTTGGGATGTTCATTTGGTAACAAGGAAGATATATTATGACATGATATGAAAATTCTAGAGGTTGAGTAAGAATAATGACATTTATAATTATGTGTATTGCTATTACACCTACCAACAGATAAAGGAAGAGCAACTAAAACCTTTTAGTTTTCTTTATCCTCTTCTTATTATAGTTTGGAAATGCAATAATGTATCCATGGACTTTTTTGTTAGATTACCACAGACTCAATGATGAATAAATGATATTTGAGTGGTGATTGATCAATTGAAAAATTCATCTCATTCTATTCCGATCAGGGACACCATAAAAGATGATGATCTAGGTAAGTTTTATGTGCAGGAGATCATGAGGTTACATGGGGTTCCTTTTACCATTGTTCATATAGGGATCCTAGGTTTACTTTGAGGTTTTTAGAGGATTCTCCAAGAATTAATTAGGAATCAGATTATTATGAGTAGAACTTACCATCCACAGATAGATGGTCATACATGGTGTATTATCTAGGTCCTAGAGGATATTCTTCGTGATTGTTTCTTGGATTTTGGTGGATCTTGGGATAGCCATATGGGACAAGTTGAGTATTCTTATAATAATAGTTATTAGTCATAGATTATAATGGATTTCTTTTATGATTTTTATGGTTTCTAGTGTAGATTACCTCTTTGTTGGGAAGAGGTGGGTAAAGCTTATTCGGTGGGACCAAGTCTCATTCAGAAGACATTATTAAGAATTTGGGATTTAAATAATAATCTGGTAACATCTTGGAGTTGATATAAATATTATGTGGATCAACGACATCATCTTTTGGAGTTTTCCATAGGTGATCAGGTTTTCTTGAAAATTTCTCCTCGGTTGGGTCATCATCATCTTGTAAAATAGGGAAAGTTGGCACTGAGGTATGTTGGACCATTTGAGTTCATTTATCAGCTTGGGTAGGTTTATTATGGTTGAAATTTGTGGTTTATTTGATATACATTCATTATATTTTCCACATATCACAACTTATTAATTACCATCTTGATCCCTGTTACATTTTTATTATGGAATAGATTGAGTTAGAGCCTGATATTTTAATTATAGAGCATCCAGTGGAGATCATTGATGCTCAAGTGATAGTCTTGCATGGGAATTAGATCCCATTATTCAAAGTGTTATAAATACATAGATCATATTCTCATGAGACTTGGGAATGTGAGTCTTTTATGAGGGAGAAGTGGCCTCATCCTTTTACTTGACATCATTCTTCCACATGACATCTTAGGGATAGAAATCCTTATTATGGGGAGTTTTTAACATCATGTTACCTTTTTTACATACACCTGATCTCTTCTTATTAGTTACCTTTTCATTGGATGGAGTCCAAGTATAAATGTTTTAATGGATTTGTGGGGTCCTACCCATGTTTGGAGAACTTTCAGGGTGGTTTGGAATTTTCTACTGAAAACAAGACTTTTCACAGTCTACTGTACATTTATACGTTGTGTATTGGTCACCAAGAAAATGTCGTGAACATGATATAGGGAATGAAAGGATTATAAGCTGTGTAAATAGTAAAATCCTAATTTTTAATATGAGGTAATGCCTTTTTGGAATATATGGTATTCGTGGATTGCAAGACATATAATGGGATTATACACCATGTAATTCTCACAAACATGGATTTTAGGGAATTGTGTGGATGATCTATCTTTCATTCATTTTCATCCCTCTTCCCTATCGACCTAGAGGCTCTCAGGGGTGATTTTTAAGACCTTTTATCCTTTCGGGTCATTTTGTTCAAAGATTAATCATCGTTGCAGTTGTGGTGAATTTCTATGGGTGAGTATTCTTACTATTTCTTTATTGCCTTGAATCATAGTATCACAATTTCATTGTTTTTAT
This sequence comes from Viscum album, assembly GCA_963277665.1. Classification (NCBI taxonomy): domain Eukaryota; kingdom Viridiplantae; phylum Streptophyta; class Magnoliopsida; order Santalales; family Viscaceae; genus Viscum; species Viscum album. The sequence goes on along the minus strand of OY728127.1, from coordinate 516,977,348 downwards.
ATACATTTTTATCTATCATGTTTATTCTTATTTTTTCCTTCTTGATCCTTCGTGTGATATTCATCTAGAGGATAATCCTTGTATTGTTTGTGGTGAGGCATGTGATTTTCTTGAGGTATGTCATGTTATGACCTAATCACCAATATTTTTACTAAATTGAATCAATTCTAGGTTGTGTATATTAATTATAGTTCATATACTACTGTCGTTGTGTTATTTGTTTTGTTGGATTTTATTGTGGGCATGTGTGATCCAACTTTTAGGTAGGTGGTTCTATCTTTAGCCTATGTTGGATGAACTGTATTTGTCTAGTTTTTATAAATTGTTTTTTAAAATGAAATGGAATGATTGATTGATTGATTTCATGTGTGTGTAAATGGATTTTTGATAAAAGATGGTTTTCCCTTGGTTTTGGTAAATGAAAACGTTTTTTTAAAGTATTTTGAAATGGTTTTAAAAAATGGTTTTCAATGAATGGTTTTGATGAAATGGTTTGGAAAATGAATCACATGGTTAGCCTTGGTTACTTAGGTGGAATGTATATTTTGGGGTCATAATCCATTTACTATGGAGTTTCACTTTCTCAAGGGTTCCTCTTATCCTAAAGTGTAGATGCATTGGATTTATGAATGTGTATGATTTTTAGGGTTTATATTTTAGGGGTTTTCCTTTATTCCTAGAGTGTATATGCATGGGATCCTAGAACCTATAGTGTGAACTAGTCATATGATGTGGTATGAGCATTCTGCTAGCCTTCCCTAATGTGATCCTTGGTGTGCTTATCCTCTATGATTTAGGTTTGTACAATTTTAGCTTAAACTATCATGGATTTGATATGATATGTGACACATAATTTGTTTGATATGACTCTTTTGATATATGTCAAATTCTTTGAAACTGATTTACCTAGATTTTTTTGTAACTGTGGAAAAAGGGGGGAAATTTTTTTTCATGATTTTGATAAAAAAAAATTACTAAACTATATATCATTGCCATATTTTCTTTAAATTTGATCATGTTCAGATTATTATAAATTGTCTTGTTATGGAACACCTGGTTGGGATCCTACTGAGCCTATTAACTCACACCCTTCACACCCCTCTGGTGGTGCATATACCTTTGTATATCTTTTGATTTAGGTAAATTAAATGTTCCATAGTGATGGGGTGAGGTTTTCAGTAAATTGGGTTTGGGTAGATGGTGGTGATATGGTGGTATTTTTTCATGATATCACATAGAGATTATTGGAGTATCTATTCTTGTTGTGTTATCCTTTATTGTTGGAATTGTCTCTTGGATATTGTTTAGATACCTTTTAGTTGTATTATTTCCTCTATCTTCTTTTAGTAATGGAATATGTTTATCTCTTTGGTTTTTTCTCTTTGTTATATATATATATATATATATATTCCATGTTTTTTTCTTCAGGTTAGGAAAAATTATTCCCTATGGATATTTTTTGATGCTCGGGTGCTATTCGCCAGCCCATGGGGATCAAGAACTCCCTTTGGTTATGTGAAAATTTAGGTTGTGTTTCGGTTTAAGAGGGTATTTAGGCCAGGTTCTTCATGGTTTAACAGGTCAAATTCTCTCAGAGTAGTAACTCCTTCATTAGCCAACGCATGATTTTAGGCATGATCTCCTCAAACTACTTCTCCAACTAAATTGTTCATAGTGTGTACACAACACTATTGTGTAGTCTATCATAGGAATTAAGATCCTAAATTATTTACTTCTTATAAATTTGGACCCCCACGATAGAAGGAGAATATGTGGAATGGGATCCTTCTCTTCTTAAAACATGACGGTGTATCCAATCTCTATATCATGGACACCTAAAATATTCTAGTGGCACCAAAATTCCTATTACTCACCTTTATTCCATGGTTGATCTAGATATATAATATCCTTCTCTCTATGGAGTGTATACCTAAAAATATTCTGATTTGAGCTCAAGTTTACCCTTATTCATTATCTAGTTAACCTTTACACATAGATGGCTTGAGCTTTGTACCCTTACATAGTGGGTGATCTACCCTTACGTATAGGGTCTTACATCACGGTGTACCTACCTACAGAAAGGACAAAAATCTATGGCTTAGCTAAATGAGATTTGTCATAAGCTTCTTAAATTACATGAATTCTACTATATGGAGTGTGAGCTACCATGTAGGCTCTTTATTTAAGATATAACTCCTCTTCAGATACCTCATTTTTCACCTTGTTAACAAACACAACCCATACAAACATCTAAAGGGATTTTGTCCAATAATCTCCCCCTTTAGTTGTGTTGACAATACTTTAAATGCTACATGAATCACATCCTATGAAAATTACACATTTATGATGTGTATCAATGAGACACTAATCACAAATTATAAGACCATGTGATCCATGCTCGGTATGAGAAACAATAATTGAGTGAAAAAAATTTCACTAACACCTTTGATTCCTTTCAAAAACCACATGACTTGCCTTTATTTGTCATTGAAATTATCTCACCCTTTCAAACACTTCTCCCCCTTAGAAATACACTTGTAAATTTCTCCCCCTTTCTAAATAAACCCAAATATATCTAAAATGTTCATATAATATGGTTTGAAATCCAATAAATTGATGCTAGAAAACAATACTTACTCATGAAATCAACTATGGGGAGTGGGTGATCCATCCCAAATATATTCAAGTAGATGGATACAATTAGACTCCAAGAGAAAACCGGTACTTATCAAACACCACTTTGGGAAGTTCCTTTATCAAGATATCAATAAAATGATCTTTATTCGACACATACCGTCACGACCCATCCCTCGGGGGCCGTATCGTGACTACCCCAAGCCCACCTTCCATAGGCCAGGGGCTGGCAACTAGCACCAAAGGCATAAATCCCTAAACTGGGAATACATTACATTTATAACAGTAAAAAAACAATAGAGTACGCAACGAGAAGTAAAACACTAAGTGAAACTGTATACAAAAGAGGGTGTTGTAAGTAAAGGGGCCAGAAATACAAGCCCAACAGTAAAGTACAATACAACTAAAAAGCTAGTACAACTGCAGTAAAGTAAAATATAAAGTATTGAGTCATCCTCCGGGATTCCCACCTGAATGGTGGGTACAGATGGCCTCCTCAACACCCCATGTCCATCTGTTCGCTCCATGAATGTCTCGCCAAGTGGTCCACCTCCGGGTACTATCCATCTCTACAACTCTCTACCTCGATCAGTGATGTTTGTCATATGCAACCAACACAACGAGATGCGGGCATATCCCGTGTAGGGGTGAGTATAAAGATACTCATTAGGGACCCCGAGACCCTCAAGGTCTCACAATATCCAACCAGGATAAACAACAAAGAAAGATACAATCACGAAGTATCAACCAACCCTACTTAGGAATATGCCCATACTTATACCTAAGTTATAAATCACAGTTCGGCTCCAACTCTTGAGCCCAAGCACAAACCATTCCACAAAGGAAGTAAAGTAAATCACCACAATGATAATATTTGAAAGACATGACTCAGCTCACACAGGTATACATCTTTTGTAGAGTGATAGAGAAGATCATATGTAGTCACTGATTCATCTAAGCTATCAGACCCACACAGGACACAGGACCAGATAAACTGTCGGACCCACAAAGGATATAGGACTAGCTATTCATCACTGATTCATCTAAGATGTCAGACCCACAAAGGATACAGAACCAGCTAAGCTTTCGGACCCACATAGGATACAGGACCAGCAATTCTGTCGGACCCACATAGGATCCAGGAACAGAAGTCAGAACTGTCGGACCCACAGAGGATCCCGGTACAGTAGTCATCACTATCAAACCCACGGAGGATTCCGGTACAGTATTAATCTATGTTGAACCCACATAGAATTCTGGTACATAAGTCTTCACAGTCGCAGCCAGCCCTATGGTTCCCGCACACAGTACGCCCAATTCCGGGAGGGTCCGCTCCTCGAGCCATGTGTCAAGGCATCAAATATCATGAAATCCTAAGTTGATGTATCGCGTAGTTCCGTCTCATAATAAGGAACCCAACGCGACAGACGGCATGTCAATCGGACGCCTGATCTGAGAGTTATTGGCATTTCCGTTCCAGGGGCCCGATTGGTTTTTAGGTTCAAACCAACCTGACCGTACCCCAACTGCATCCAAACCTCAAGCGGTGTATGCCAAAAGAATCATCTTTCTCCAAGAATTCCATCATTGTAGGTGGTTCGTTAATCGGACACCTGAACCCCAAGATAGGGGCGAAAAGGTAAAAATGGCCATAGCGGGTCCGGGTCTGGTCCGACCCAGTTAGACCGACCCTGCCTGAACCGGTCCACGGGTGCGGCCCGACCCGAGTGGTCCGCCCAACCCGAGTGGGCGGCCCAAACCAAGGGAGCGGCCCGGCCCGAAGGCGCGGCCCGGCCCGAAGGCGCGGCCCGGCCCGAAGGCGCGGCCCGGACAGAAGGCGCGGCCCGGCCCGAAGGCGCGGCCCGGCCCGAAGTCGCGGCCCGGCCCGAAGGCGCGGCCCGGCCCGAAGGCGCGGACCGGCCTGAAGGCACGGCCCGGCCCGAGGTGGCCCGGCCTAGGGGAGGCCCAGCCATGGCGGCCTAGCCGAGGGGTGGCTCGGCAGAGGCGGCCAGGCCGAGGGGTGGCCCAGCCGTGGCAGCCCAGCCGGCCATGCGAGGGATGGGGTGTCGCTTCCCTCCCCAGTTTGTTAACAGAAATGGCGCCTTGCGTCGGTTCAGGGGTTGCGGGACCCGGGTGGTGCCACGTGTCCTGCTCCACGGCGGTCGGCCCGGCCGGCCGCCCCCACACCTCCACCGCGGCGCGACGGCACCGCGGCGTGATGGCACTGTGGTCCTCCTGCTCTCCGCACGGCTCGACGGCACTACGCCATCACCGTCGTAGCCCGACCTGGCCGCGGCCTTCGGCTCCACCGCGTAGCACGACGGCGCCGCGCTTCTCCATCTGTCGTGGCCCTCCCGGCCATGGTTCCTCTCCAAAGCGATGCGACGGCACCGCACCCATTTGTCATGGCCCGCCCTCACCGCAGTTCCGCACCTCTGGCGCGGCACGGTGTGATGGCATCGCGCCTCTTTCGTTTTCCACGGTTCTTCTCCGGCACGATGCGATGGCACCGTGCCCTTCCGGCTCCGCCTCCGACATCAACCAAACAAGAATCAACATAGGGACGTCGGGCTGTGTTTGTTCGGCCAGCACCCTCTGCATTAGGTGATAACAATTTCCCATCATCGAACCAAAATAAACGTCGATGAACGAGGTTAAAATTCATAGATTAATATAATCAAATCCCCCTACCTTGTAATCGGTGTTCGCTCGGCGGAGCCACGGCAAGGCGGCGTCGTTTCGTTGACGTTGGGAGGAGATGATGTCGTCATTGGCGACGTTCTTCGCGGGTGGCGTCTTCCCTTTTTTCCCTGGTTGGAAAGGGAGAAGACGGCATCATCATTCCTCAGTGGAGACGGGTGCTCTTCCTTGAGAGGATATCATTATTTGTTGGAGAGGATATCGTTCTTCATTGGAGAGGATGCTCTCTCTCTATTTCTCCAAGGCTCCACCAAAGTATTATGTGCCAACCCAAAATAATATAGGAGGAGTCTATTATTTTTTGGCACAACAACACACAAGAGTTGTGTTTAATTAAATTAAACAACTCACTAAATTAAATGGGGTGGAATAATTCAAAAGTTTTTAAAAGATAAATAATTGAGTCATTAATTAGCTCTTAGGTGTGTTGGCACCATTAAGGGGTAAATCAAGATTTTCCACCATTAATGGGGAACTCAAGGGTTAAAGGGGGTTTAAGGGGTTTTAAGGGGGTTTGAGATCGTGTGGGCCCCACCACATAATATCCTCCCAAGGGAGGTTATGCGCAGGTGGACCCCACCTCCACCCTCCCCTTGGAGGATTAAACCACCACTCAATTAAAAATATGCTAGACATATTTTTATATAATTTATTTAGAAACCCCAAAAAAATTAACTTCCAACCTCGATAAAATGAAACTGTGGTGATGGTCTCCTTGAATACCGGTGCTGCGAGTTCAACGGTGACCTCGGATTTCAATTCCGAGCACCGGTTCAAAATATATAAAATCCCGAACGTACATTTACTGAACGTACCCGAAAAAAAGTTTGGAAAATTATTGTCAGTCACCCTCGAACTATGATGGTCAAGGTTAGGCTCTTCCTAGGTGAAATACACCCCAAAAAACCCAACGGTACTCTCGTATTTTCAATCTGAGTTACCATTTAGAAGTTATGAATTTTACAACAAAATAATTGTGACTTAATTATTTTATTTGCAGCCAAAAACTAACTTTCTCTGGTGGCCCTTGCCGACCCAAGTTAGTATCTTCTTAAAGAAATCTTACCCTCACGAGTTCAGTGGTGGTCTCGGATTTTTAATCCAAGCTACCATTTTTTTAGTTATAAGCATTTGAAAGATAAAATAACTTTATTTATTTATTTTATTTACGGTTATTCCATTTTCGGGTTTTCTCACAGGAGGCCTGTGCCGACTAAACTTAAGTCATGCCTCGGGTAAACCCGCAATCCTGAGTGAAACAGTGGCCTTAGATTTCTGATTCGAGTAACCATTTAAGATTTATTCCACTTTTTCCGGAAAACTGCATACACGTGCTAATTTAATCTTAACAAAACTTCGACGGATCATTCCGGACACTCTGGGCCTTAGAATCGCACGCCGTCAAAAACTTCAGACTCTCAAAATTCCCAAGTATTTAATAAAAAAAATTCACGGAATTTTCAGGTCTTTAAATTCTCTCTACCTCAGGGATTTACATCCCCATAAGCTACAACTCAAACTAAGGGAACAAATGGGGGTACTGAGCATGAATATAAGCCTCCTGCTCCCATGTTCTCTCCTAGAGGTTCTCGTGCTGCCAATGAACGTGCACCAAAGGTATCGACCATCCACTTTGGACCCGCTGCTATCGATCCTCAATCTCTACTAGAACCTCCGTGAAAGTCGCCTTGTCGTCAACATCCATCTCGCCATGGCTGATGATGTGGGAAGGTTCGTGCACATTTCTCTTCAGATGGGATGCGTGGAAGACGTCGTCCACCCGGTGAAAACTGTGGTGGAAGAGCTAAGTGGTAATCCACCTTGCCTACTCTGCTGAGGACCTGGAAAGGTCCGATGAATCATAGAGTTAACTTGCCTCCTCAGCCAAAACTCTGTAGACCTCATCGAGGTGAGACCCATAGAAAGACGTGGTCTCCATCCTCGAACTCTAGAGGTCTCCGTCTCTTGGATGTACATGGAAGACCCATCATGAAGTCCATGGATATCACTTCCCTATTCCACTTTGGGACCTCTAAAGGCTAAACGAAGTCTGCTGGTACCTGATGCCCCGCCTTCACTTGCTGACAAGTGAGGCATCGAGAGACAAATTCTGCTATTGTCTTCTTCATACCTGGCCACCAGTGCTGTCGTCGAAGGTCCTAGTATATCTTCACCAATCCTAGATGTACCGCTAATGGATATGCATGGAACTCCCTCAACACTTCCTCTTTAAGTGAAACTGGTACCATAGTACGTTCTCTGAAGAGTATGACGTGCTCCCCACCTTCATAAAATCCATCAGGTGCCTACCCTATGGATATCTGAGCACGTTGTGTCTCACAGTCAGCATCGCCATGCTGCACCTCCCTGACTCACTGAAGAAGTGGGGGAGTGACTGTAAGATACTGAAGGAAGGCTACTCCATCTCTATCCACAAAGTATATTTGCAATGCGTCCAACTGCTCTGTAGCCTTTCCTAGCAGTTGAATGTCTGATCTCCTACTGAGAGCATCTGCTACAACGTTCCCCTTCCTAGGATTATAGACTATCTCAAAGTCATAGTCCTTGAGAAACTCAATCCAACGCCACTATCTCGGGTTCAGGTCCTTCTGTGAGAAGATGTACCTGAGACTCTGGTGGTCAGAGTATACTGTAAAACATTCACCCACAAGATAGTGTCACCACATCTTCAAGGTGAAGACCAACGCTGATAACTCCAGTTCATGGGTAGTGTAGTTCTACTTGTGTTGTCTCAACTGCCGAGATCTATATGTGGTCACTGCTCTCTCCTTCATCAGGACACACCTGAGTCCAGTCCCTGATGCATCACAATATACTACATACCCTACACCCTCCTCTGGTAGCCTCAAGATGGGCACACTAGTCAACCTCCATCTCAGCTCCTGAAATATCTGTCGGCATCTCTCTAACCACACGAAGGGTTGCCCCTTCTTCGTCAATGCTGAAAGCGGTGCTGAAACTCTGGAGAAGTCTGGCACAAAGGTAAGTCTGGCCAACTCATGAGTGATCGACTGCACTCTCTTATGCATGATTCCATCCTGTGTTGCCTGGGTTTTCCTTTTCACCGACCAAGGAAAACCCCATCCCAACATTGTAGATAAACCACAGCCTTTTGCCTAATACAATCAATCTGTGTATGAACTGTGGTTGCCCAGTCCATACCCAAACTAACGTCTTAAGGCCTCGATGCTGCCACCAGGAGGTTCCAACCGAAACTCTCGCCTTAAGGGTCAAATCACACCGTTGGCATAAGTGTGATTATAGAGTCTCCTCCCAAACGTATCTTCAGACGTGAGGTTCAAGTTAATGGTTTAACCGGAAACTCTAGGTCTGGGACAAGATTCGTGGAAGGAAGGAATGATTGGTACCTATGTCTATTGATACGGCAGCTAGTAGTAGACACAGACCGTACCTAAAATCATTCCTAGAGCCCTTGGGTAACACTCCTTGACCACATGCAGCTACTCTCTTCCCCTGCCCTCTGGCTCCCTGAGACTAGCGGGGATTACAAAGGTGGGTGGTTGTAACATGTCGAAATGTTCACCACCTCATGCTACTCTCCCAGCTCCACTTCCACGTCTGCTGCCTTGTAGATTCACCTATCCTTAACACTTACTCTTCCTGAAACATCTCACATGACCAAGTCTCTGAGATCGATACCAGTTCGTAGCTTCCCAGTACTAACATACATTAGTTATATCCACTCAGCCAAAGAACATTCAACCACTAAGGTTCTCTCTAGCACTCTAACATAAGTAGGAGTGCATAGAGGAAAAATTGTGGGCTCGAATGTCCTTAAACACACCTCTCTCATAGGTTCGTGCCCTAAATCATTGTTCGAATCATTTTCATCGAGTCCCAGGAATGGTCGGTACGCCTAGATGAATACTCAACTACCGACATGTCGTCCTACTGAAACTGCATAATCTCTAGAAAACTCTCAACCACCTCCTCAATCCAGTCCTCAGCAGCCTGAGGGTCAGGCTCGCCTTGGAACTTGAGGGATATCTAGGGTTGAAACACATGTAAGGCACTAATCCTACAAGTGTCCTCTACAGGTACCACCGGTAGTGTCTGTTGACCAACGGGCAGTGATATTGTTGGCACACTGCCCAAAGGCACCATCTCAGAAAACGGTCCAAGTACCGAAACCTCATTACTATGTGGACCATCCTAATGGTCACTCACTGAAAAAGATTAGTATCTAAGATCAAAATATGCTCTAGTAGTGTCTCAACTAGGTGGAAAACTCCAGTAATCGCCTCCATCCAGTCCTCTACTGCCTGGGAATCTGTCTCGGCTCGAAACCTTGGAGGCCTCTATCGTTGGAACTTATAAAATGCGCTCAGTCGGCATGCATCATCCGCCAGTGCAGCTGGTGGTATCTGTTTCCCAACGGGTGGTGGTTCTGCTGGTACACCACCCTAAGGTGCCAATGTATAAAGAGGGCCTTAAAATGGAGCCTCATCACTCGGTGGGTCGTCATCGTGTACTCTCTCAGAACCCTAGCTAGTTGTTTACGTAGTGGCATCCTGATTAGGGACAGGTGTCCCACAGTTTATAATTATACCTGGTGAGCTGACTCAAAGAAAACTTTTAAAAACACACACACCCAATCAGTGTTTTTGTGCACTGAGTCGGAAATCAGAAGTCAAGGTCCTGGTGTATGGATACGTCGGCCGCCGCACCAACACTGGACTCCCTGAACTGAAAACCACACTCGGTACCCTTAACACTATTGCTTCACAGTAAGACAGATCAGAGTCATAAGTTCTGTGGTAGAACTGAATCCTCTAATACCAATTTTTCACGACCCATCCCCAAGGGTCCGTATCGTGACTACCCCAAGCCCGCCTTCCATAGGCCATGGGAAGGCGACTAGAAACAAAGACGTAAATCCCTAAATTGGGAAGACATTGCCTTTATAACAGTAAAAAAACAACAGAGTATGCAACGAGAAGTAAAACACTAAGTGAAACTATATACAAAAGAGGGTGATGAAAGTAAAGGGGCCAGAAATACAAGCCCAACAGAAAAGTACAATACAACTGAAAAGCTAGTACAGCTGTAGTAAAGTAAAACAGTAACAACTGAGTCCTCCTCCGGGATTCCCACCTGAAGGGTGGGTACAGATGGCCTCCTCAGCACCCCAAGTCCATCTGTTCTCTCCATTTACATATCTCCAAGTGTTCAACCTCCAGGTACCTTCCATCTCTACAACTCTCTACCTCGATCAGTGTTGTTCATCGTCTGCAACCAACACAATGAGGTGTGGGCATAGCCCGTGCAGGGGTGAGTATAACGATACTCAGTAGGGACCCTGAGACCCTCAAGGTCTCACAATATCCAAATAGGATAAACCACAAATAAAGATACAATCACAAAGTATCAACCAACCCTAATTAGGTATATGCCCATACATATACCTAAGTTATCAATCACAGTCCGGCTCCAACTCTTGAGCCCAAGCACAAACCAATCCACAAAGGAAGTGAAGTCAATCACCATGATGATAATAGTGGAAAGACATGACTTAGCTCACACAGGTATACATATTTTGTAGAGTGATATAGATGATCTGATGTATTCACTGATTCATCTAAGTTGTCGAACCCACACAGGATACAGGACCAGCTAAGCTGTCAGACCCACACAGGACACAGGACCAGCTATTCATCACTGATTCATCTAAGCTGTCGGACCCACACAGGATACCGGACCAGATAAGTTGTTGGACCCAAACAGGATATAGGACCAGCAATTCTGTCGGACCCACACAGGATCCAGGAACAGAAGTCAGAACTGTCGGACCCACGGAGGATCCCGGTACAGTAGTCATCACTATCGAACCCACAGAGGGTTCCAGTATAGTAGTCATTGCTGTTGAACCCACAGAGGATTCTGGTATAGAAGTCTTCACAGTCGCAGCCAGTCCTACGGTTCCTGCACACAGCACGCTCGATTCTGGTAGGGTCCGCTCCTCGAGTCAGGTGTTGATACATCAAATATCATGAAGTCCTGAGTTGATGTATCCCGTAGTTCCGTCTCATCATAATAAACCTAACGCGATAGATGGCGCGTCAATTGGATGCCCGGTCTGAGAGTTATTGGCATTTCTATTCTAGGGGCACGGTTGGTTTTTAGGTTCAAACCAACCCTACCGTACCCCAACTACGTCCAAAAATCAAGCGGGGTATGCCAAAAGAATCATCTCACTCCAAAAATTCCATTGACATAGGCAGTTCGTCAATCAGACACCCGAATCCCAAGATAGGGGGAAAAAGGTGAAAATGGCCATAGCGGGTCCGGGTCCGGTCTGACCCAGTCAAACTGACCCGGCCTGAACGGGTCCGAACCGGGGTCTGACCTGGTCAGCGGGTGTGGCCCAACCTGAGTGGTCGGCCCGACCTGAGTGGGCAGCCCAAACCAAGGGAGCGGCCCGGCCCAAAGGCGCGGCCCGGCCCGAAGGCGCGGCCCAGCCCGAAGGCGCGGCCCGGCCCGTGGCGGCCCGGCCCGAAGGTGCGGCCCGGCCCGTGGCGGCCTGGCCTAGGGGCGGCCTGACCGAGGTGGCCCGGCCGAGGGGCGGCCCGGCCATGGCGGCCCGGCCCGTGGCAGCCCAGTCGGCCACGCGAGGGAGGGGGTGTCGCGCCCCTCCCCGGTTCATCGAACAGAACCGGCGCCATGTACCGGTTCAGGGGCTACGGGACTCGGAAGGTCCTGCATGTCTGGTACAACGGCAGCTGGCCTGACCGGCTACCACCACACCTCCACTGCGGCGCGACGGCTCCACGGTCCACCTGCTCTCCACGCGGCGCGACGGCACCGCGCCATCACCGCCGCGGCCCGACCTGGCCGCGGCCATTGGCTCCACCGCGCAGCGCGACAGCGTCGCGCTTCTCCATCCACCGCGGCCCTCCCGGCCGTAATTCCTCTCTGGTGCGGCACGACGGTGCCGCACCCCTTTGTTGCGGCCCGCCCTGGCCATGGTTCCACACCTCCAGCGCGGCGCAGCATGACGGCGCCACACCTCTTTCGTCCGCCGTGATTCTTCTCTGGCACGGTGCGATGGCACCATGCCCTTTCGGCTCTGCCTCTGACGTCAACCAAACAAGAATCAACGAATGGATGTCGGATCATGTTTGTTCGGCCCATGCCCTCCGCATTAGGTGATAACAATTTTCCACTATCGAACCAAAATAAATTTTGAAGAATGAGGGTAAAATTCATACATTAAAATAATCAAATCCCCCTACCTTGTAATCGGTGTTCTCTCGGCGGAGTCGTGGGAAGGCAACGTCGTTCCGTTGACGTTGGGAGGAGATGACGTTGTCATTGGCGACGTTCTTCACGGGTGGTGTCTTCCCTTTCTTGCCTCGGTTGGAAATGGATAAGACGGCGTTGTCGTTCCTCAGTGGAGACGGGCATTCTTCGTTGAGAGGATGTCGTTCTTCGTTGGAGAGGATATCGTTCTTCATTGGAGATGATGCTCTCTCTCTATTTCTCCAAGGCTCCATCAAAGTATTATGTGCCAACCCAAAATAATAGAGGAGGAGTCTATTATTTTTTGGCACAACAACACATAAGAGTTGAGTTTAATTAAATTAAACAACTCACTAAATTAAATGGGGTAAAATAATTCAAAAGTTTTCAAAAGATAAGTAATTGTGGCATTAATTATCTCTTAGGTGTGTTGACACCATTAAGGGGTAAATCAAGAGTTTCCCCTATTAATGGGGAACTCAATGGTTAAAGGGGGTTTAAGGAGGTTTGATCTCGTGTGGGCCATGCCACATAATATTCTCCCATGGGAGGTCATGCGTGGGTGGACCCCACCTCCAGCCTCCCATTAGAGGATTAAACCACCACTCAAATAAAAATATGCTACACATATTTTTATTTCATTTATTTAGAAACTCCAAAAAAAATTAACTTCCAGCCTCGATAAAATTAAATTGCGGTGATGGTCTCCTTAAGCGAATACTGGCGCTGTGAGTTCGACGGTGCCCTCGGATTTCAATTTCGAGCACCGGTTCAAAACATATAAAATCCGAAATGTACGTTTAGTGAACGTACCCGAAAAAAAGTTCTGAAAATTATTATCAGTCACCCTTGACCCGTGTCGGTCGAGGTTAGGCTCTTCCTAGGTGAAATACGCCACAACTAACCCAACGGTACTCTAGGATTTTCAATCCGAGTTACCGTTTAGAAGTTATGAATTTTACAATAAAATAATTTTCACTTAATTATTTTATTTGCGGCCAAAAACTAACTTTTTCTGAGGGCCCTTGCCGACCCAAGTTAGTATCTTCTTAAATAAAGCATACCCTCACAAGTTCAGCGGTGGTCTCGGATTTTTAATCCAAGTTACCGTTTGTAAGTTATAAGCATTTGAAAAATAAAATAACTTTATTTAATTATTTTATTTATGGTTATGTCATTTTCGGGTTTTCTCACAGGAGGCCCGTGCTGACTAAACTGAAGTCACGCCTAGGGTAAAACTGTCATCCTAAGCACAACGGTGGCCTTAGATTTCTGATCTGAGTAACCGTTTAAGATTTATTCCACTTTTTCAGAAAAAACTGCATACACGCGCTAATTTAATCTTAACAAAACTTCGACAGATCATTCCAGGCACTTCGGGCCTCGGAATTGCATGCCGTCAGAAATTGCGGACTCGCAAAATTCCCAAGTATTTAAGAAAAAAATTTCCACAGAATTTTTGGGTCTTTACACATACTCTAAAATAAATATTCAATAATCCACATTCTTATTATAAAGTGATATTTGATCTCAATGTGCTTAGCCTATGAATTTTTGTAACACCCCAAGCTTTCACGGTATGTTTCCCTTTGAATAATGTAATACCTTGCATTGTACGCAACTTCAAGATTCTAACACACCGTGACCAATCAAACTAGCCGTTATGAATAGTAATAACCACTTTTTGAAATTTCATATATTTTATCTTTCAAAATGGTCTTCATTTTTGGATTCGTAATATCAAAATTATCATAGGGTTAAATTTTGGTATTTTTCTGAAAACTTTCATATTTTGATGAATAGTGAAAATTACTAAATTTTAATTAAAAACAACTTTTTTAACCTAAATAATCAATAGTGATAAATTATGAATTTGAGTGGTTTTAAAGTATATTTAGAATATATTTTTACCATTTAATACAATGTTGGTCATTGGACATAATTTCACATTTAAACCAGACACAAACAAGTGTCAATCTTTTTATAGTTATTATTTTTTAAAAACACTCTTTTTGTTTTGACAGCGGGAATTAATTTTAAATTAATTTATGCCACTTCTGTGTTTTGAATTTGCAGAAATGTATTCCATATTTAGAATCATGATGTCCAAATTGTGTAAATATGTAACTCTTATTTTTAGACATTTTAAATAATTACTTCGGTAAATATTTTATTTACCATGGTTAAAAGATAAATCAGGTAAATAAGGGTAAACATATAATATTATAATAATACTAAATTACCCTAAAACGTGTCATAACCCTATTGGTTGATACATGTCTGACCATGGGTATCTTTGGGTCGATTTTGGGACCCCATGGATCCACTTGTAAGTGATAATAACACTTTAAATTAATTAAGCTAAAGTAAATACAAAAATGACATAAGCATATATCTTTTAGAAAAAAAAATTCCATAGGGATATATATGTTATATTTTAGACTATAAATATTAATTATAAAGATAAAAAGATTTCCTACATAACTTTATTTTATTTATAATTCTTAGACATTTAATAATTAAATTTATTTATGACACAATAATGATGCAGTATTTTCCTTATTAATGAAAGAATCAAATAATTGCTATTATAAATATTAAAATAAATATAATTTCAAAGTTTTGATGTCATCCACGAATTTTATTGGTTAATATGACATGTTAGGATTACTTAAATGAATTTGGTTCGAATTAATAATGCTGTTAAACCTTTAACAAAAATCAATTATTAAATAGTATCAAAATTGACATAAATGAGTTTTTAAAACAAATATTATATTATTAATTGATATTTTATTCCTAAAAAATTAAGGTTCTGAAAAATAACTTATAATGATATTTGTATCATTAATGGACCACTTGGGGGTCTCTTTGAAGTTTATAGTAAGTTTATTGACTATATAATATAAAAATACAAAGAAACATGGTAACTGTGAAACTAATTAACTAAGAGTTAAAACTAAAAGATAAGGTTAATATAGTGACAAAAACCAGTCTAAACCCTATTGGTTGGGTGGTTTTCGACCCATACCCACCTTAGACTTTAAATAATCTAGTTTGGATCCATTAGAAACTGAATATGAATTTATTATAAAATAATACGTAAAGTTTTTCCTAAAGAGCCCCTCCTCCCCCTTATAAAAGGACACCACTTCTAACCAATTCCTCACACCTCTAAAGCCTTTTGGATCATCCAACATCAGCCCAATTAAGCTTCCTAAATCCCTTTACTTCTCTTAGAAGCCTGACCTTGGGCATAAATCACTTCAAGAGTCCTTTTTGGTTCAAACCAATAGGAGTTACCCAAATTAAAGGTAACAATTTCTCTTAGCTTCTTTTCTTTTATTTTACTTATCCAACCCCTAAACTATTATTATTATTTTTTTTTCTAAAAAAAATAGTATACTCAATATACTAGGATATTTTTATAAAAAGTATTCAAACTACACTTACACACACCACCATCTAATGGGTGAAGAACATAATGTTTCTGTGGATGGCAACCAAACGCCTCACGTAACGATGATTGTTCAATTATCCTCTACCACCTCTCATGGTGGAAATTAGGGTGGAACTGTAATTAAATATGATATTTATGATATTTATTTTATATATAAGCTTCTTTAATTCCATTATATAGCATACCATTATTCGTTTCATGTTGTATATATAGACGATAATTTCATTTGAGGAAGTGCAGACTACCGCCCCCTCAAAGTGATATGACTCATTCATACCATACATGGAACGTATAAAGGATGGTGTTAATGAACTTAAGTAACATATATAAGATATTATATTATACTTTAACAATAATATACCTATATATCATTTTGTTTTGATTCCTTTTAAAATGAAAAATGAAATGGAAGTAGTGTTCATGCGTACGTACGAACTACCGTCTCCACGAACGCGATGAGATTCATTCCCCATCATATCCATTCAAGTATAATTCTAATTTGATGATTAAAAATAATGTTTAAGGACTTTATATCATTCTGGATATGAATAATATAAAACCTATCCATAACAAACACGACTTATCTAACAAAACATATAAAAGAAAATGAGTAAGTAAACACCCGAAACTACGATAATACTAAGATATTATAAACAAAGCAATGTTAAAATATCATATATGATATCATATTAATGTATATGATTATTGTATAATTTAACAATAATTATTTCACCATTATACAGGAGTTTAACCTACCCTCAACCAAGTAAAAGTACAAGGTAAGGGTTTATTTCACAATCTCTTCATTATCTGAGGTTGTTTATACGTAATTATCTACTGGGACCTCTTTATCATCCACAACCATGTTTCTTAAAAATGTATTTAAAATAATTCTTACTATTTTACAGACTATGGGTTAAAGTCATTTATACCCTTGTTTACTTTTTATAAGAATTTTATAAAGGAATCTTTCTGTCGTTTTCCAAACAAGGTCCTTTTTAACCTTTTCAACAGAATTAAGGTAAGAATGTCTTTTTTAACTTCTACGGTGGGTGCAGCTATTTTCCTCCATTAAAAAATCATCTAAGCTTCCCTTAAAATCTTATAAGAATATTTTCAATGTAAATGTTTTATTTTATAATTATGTGACCTTTAAATGATTTAAAAAAAGAGATATTTCTATCAAATAGTTTTGATTTCATCTATGTCAACATCCTTTGATGGATTTTAAGATTATTTTAATGTGATTTATTATGATACAAAACTTCCATATTGTATTAAAGGTTTTGTGATATGTTTGACTATGGATGTGTTATTTTTATACCATTCATGGTTTATGGATAAAGTATTGACATTTCGTATGCTAGTTTTAATATGAATGTTTATGTTATGTTTAAACATGTTCATATGAGGAATGCATTGGACTTAATAAGTGATGGTTGGATCCTACAATAGATCATCGATGCATCAGTAGGTCTCATGAGAAAAACTAGTGTCTTGGCACAAGGCCTTGACAAAATCTTATATGTAGTCTTGGCACAAGGCCTTGACTATGTGGTTATGATAGTCTGGAATTATGCATTCCATCATTATGAAAGTGGTTATTGATATTGCATGTGATTATTCGACTAGTATAATATCCATGTGAATAAGTAAATGTCATTATTTCATTTTATCTTTTCCATATTATGCTGAATTTCAAGTTTAAAAGGCTTTTGTTTTAGTAATACATTGCCTTAAATGTTTATGCTTATTTATGAAAGTTTCCGCTATATTGTTATCCTTACAGAGCATCTGAGCTCACCCCTTTCAATGTTTTATTTTTCCTAGGATGTGAAGAATAATTTTATGAATGACCTGCAAGGATAGTATAAGGGGATATGACTATGGAGACAAAATTTTGTTATATTTTTCACTTTATAATGTAATGTAAATTTTATGAATATATCTAGTGATTCCAAGGCTACTAAACTAATCGGTCTTTTGAGACTTGATATTTTGTGATCATGAAAATGTTATGTAATAATGCACCAACTCTGGGTTACTGTGTTCGGGGCATTATAGTTGGTATCAGAGGAAGTTTAGTACAAACCTTGGAAGCTAGATTTAGATAAACTCTGATTAGAGCACATAGACCTAAGATGAACTTTGATAATTAGTATAGAAGAAATTCCTAGAATTTTAGTATTTTAGAGATTTTGATAGTTTTCCAAGAAATACATCCCTTTCTGGATACGAGCAGGTAGAGGTGGCTCTGGCACAAATGTACCTAGGGGAAAAACCTGAAAACACCACTTTGATCTAGACTCAAACGGGAATCGGTAAACGACAACGGGCCTTGTTGCACTCTTGGTTACGACATTCACAGGGGATATGCTTAGGATAATTCTCATTTTCTTTACAAACCATTATAAAGGGTTTATGAGTATATACTTCCTCAAAGAAAACATTTTTATAATTATGGATTATATCCATAAACTTCTCTATTCATGTTACGTGTTTTACAAGTTTGGATTTATGTATTGTGATTCATAAACTAATATAGTGTATGCCATTGTTTAGAAATGGCACATAGAGGAATAAATGGAAACTGTATCAATGCACTCACTCCATGTAGGTATTTCCTTCCAACTCAAGATAATTATAGTGGTTCTGGTGATGAAACTGGTACTGATCAGCTAATCACCATACTGGGACAACTTACTCAGGTTATGAATAATAACCTTACCCGTATGGAGCACCCCGATCCACAACGCGGATGATCAATGTTAGATTACTTCATGAGGAAACAACCACCAACATTCAATGGGGGTACTAATCCACTAGTAGCTGAGAAATGGATAAGTTCCCTAGAGAAAATATTTCAGGCTTTGGGGAGTAGTGAAAGGGAGAAAGTTATCATGGTAGTTTATCGCCTCACTAGAGATGCTGATCAATGGTGGTCATTAATTCAAAACACAAAAGACGGTGAAGAGGTATCAAGTATGGAATGGAGTGAGTTTAAAGATATTTTCTTAGAAAAATACTTTCCTCATGACCATCGAGCGAATATGGAAAGACAATTTCTGAGTCTGAGGTAAAAGGGGGATGACAATGTTGCAAAGTATGAGTCTAACTTTACAAGGTTAGCAAGGTATGTTGTAGATTATATACATAACCCAAGGAGTAAGATTGATTGTTTCTTTGATGGGTTAAAACCATTTCTCTATCGAGAATTAGTCTCACAATCCTTCTCGTCATACGAAGACATTGTCTCGTGTGTTATAAAGACAGAAAAGTAATTCTCTAAATCTTATAACAATAAAGTAAAGAAAGAGAAGAAGAGAATGTTGGAACAAGAGACAGATAAAGGGAAAGAAGTATTTTCCATTATGTGATAATTGTGGGAAGAAACACCCCAGTACTTGCCTAAAAGGAATGGGATTTTGTTACAAATGTGAAGAAAAAGGTCACCAGGCTCGTGATTACAAGGGAAAGAAAGATGGTGTCAATGTGGAATGCTACAATTATAGAGAAATGGGGCATTATGCGAATGAATTCCCTAAGATCCAAGGAAACTTACCTCAGAAAAGGCCAAGGGATCAAGGCCAATCTTATGTTGTTACTACAGTTTAAGTAGAATAATTAATGTATTTGTGTTTTTGGACTCAAGGATTATATTCTGGTTATAAGAATAATGTGATATATATATATAAGGATTGTACTATAGTACTTGTTGTTTTCATTAAGGTTTTAATATGACAATGTAATCATATTTTTAGTATGTGACAATAGGATAAACTTTACTTTGTCTGGGGAATCTGATGTGATAATTGATTTTGGAATTTAGATACCTTTTACAGAGAGTCTGGACAGAGGTACTTTGGATAACTATAATGTTAGGAGTGGATTAAGTTGAACTTTGGATAGTATTGTTTAAGGTTAAAACAATTCTTATGATTAATTTTTGGAATATTATGATTATATAGTTTTAGGAAAAGGACAACCTGCAGGTCGGGCGATAACCCGTCGTGTCGGACAAAGCTGCAGGAATTGAACCCACAACCATAGTGCGACAGGCCTTTATTAACTACCACAGATCTATAGGAAGTCCCTGTTTATTTCAAAAAAAATTCATTTTAATGGTATGTGTTAATATTTGTAACCTTATACGATTAGGATAAATAAAATATTATTGAGTTCTATTATCTTTGGGAGTGAAATATGAGTTTGTGGTAGAAATTAGTTGAAGGATGAAACTCTACTTGTCGAGTATATATGTATATATATATATATATATATATATTTCTATTATTCTATGAAAAATTAATTCTTAAACTTTAGGGAAGGGATATTAAAACAAAAAATGTGTTATCCTAATACCTTATATTTTGTTGAACTGGTGATATTTTAAATCATCATAGATTGATGGCTTTGAGGCCCTCAATTTTACACTTGTTTGTGATTGATGACCTCAATCACTCCCTATAAATATTTACATTTTTCCTCTAATTACGTGTCTATAATTTCCACTAATGTTCTCTTATTTGAAACCCTAATTTGGTGTTGACCCTTTCATTTCTCTTTTCCTCTTATTAAGACTAGATTTTATTAACCCAATTTTCGATGTGGGTTTTCCCACAAAGATATTTTCTATTCTCAACCTTTTATTTTTGAAGAAAAATTTCAAATTTTGAGGATTAAATTTATTGAAGGAGGGGAGAATGTAACACCCCAAGCTTCCATGGTACGTTTCCCTTTGAATAATGCAATAGCTTGCATTATACATAACTTCGAGATTTTAACACACTGTGACCAATCAAACTAGCCGTTATGAATAGTAATACACACTTTTTGAAATTTTATAAATTTTATCTTTCAAAATGGACTTCATTTTTGGATTTTTAATATCAAAATTATCCTATGGTGAAATTTTGGTATTTTTCTGAAAACTTTCATATTTTGATGAATGGTGAAAATTACTAAATTTTAATTGAAAACAACTTTTTTAATCGAAATAATTAATAGTGATAAATTATGAATTTGAGTGGTTTTAAAGTATATTTAGAATATATTTTTACCATTTAATACAATGTTGGTCACTAAACATAATTTCACATTTAAACCAGACATAAACAAGTGTCAATCCTTTGATAGTTATTATTTCTTAAAAACACGCTTTTTGTTTTAACAGTGGGAATTAATTTTAAATTAATTTCTACCACTTATGTGTTTTGAATTTGGAAAAATGGATTCCATATTTGGAATCAGGATGTCCAAACTGTGTAAATTGGTAACTCTTATTTTTAGACATTTTTAATAATTACTTCACTAAATATTTTATTTACCAGGGTTAAAAGTTAAATCCGGTCAATAAGGGTAAAAATATAATATTATAATAATACTAAATTACCCTAAAACGTGTCCTAACCCTATTGGTTGATATGTGTCCAACCATGGGAATATTTGGGTCGATTTTGAGACCCCATGGATCTACTTTTAAGTGATAATGACACATTATATTAATTAAGTTAAAGTAAATACAAAAATGATATAAGCATATATCTTTTAGAAAAACAATTTTTACATAGGGTTATATATGTTATATTTTCGACTATAAATATTCATTATAAAGATAAAAAGATTTCATAAATAATTTTATTTTATATATAATATTTAGACATTGAATAATTAAATTTATTTATGACACAATAATGATGCAGTATTTTCCTTATTAATGAAAGAATGAAATAATTGGTATTATAAATATTAAAATAAATATAATTTGAAAGTTTTGATGCCATACACGAATTTTATTGTTTAATATGACATGTTAGGATTACTTAAATGAATTTTTTTATAATTAATAATGTTTTTAAGACTTTACAAAAAATCAATTATTAAATAGTGTCAAAATTGACATAAATGAGTTTTTAAAAAAATATATTATATTATTAATTGATATCCTATTCCTAAAAAACTAAGGTTCAGCCAAATGACTTATATCAGTATATGTGTATCATTAACGGACCACTCGTGGGTCTCTTGGAATTTTATATTAAGTTTATTTACTATATAATATAAAAATATAAAGAGACATGGTAAATGTGAAACAAATTAACTAAGAGATAAAACTAAAATATACGGTTAATATAGTGACCCAAACCTATCTAAAACCTATTGGTTGGTTGGTTTTAGACCCATCCCCACATTATACTTTAAATAATCTAGTTTGGAGCCATTATAAACCGAATATGAATTTATTATAAAATAATACTTAAAGTTTTTTCTAAAGAGCCCCTCCTCCCCCTTATAAAAGGACACCCCTTATAACCAATTCCTCACACCTCTCAAGCCTTTTGGCTCGTCCAAACTCAGACCAATTAATCTCCCTACATCTCTCTCCTTCTCCTAGAAGCCTTACCTTAGGGAGAAATCACTTCAAGAGTCCTTTTGGTTCAAACCAAAGGGAGTTACCCAAATTAAAGGTAACAATTTCTATTAGCTTCTTTTCTTTTATTTTACTTCTCCAACACCTAAACTCTTCTTATTATTTTCTTTTGTAACAAAAATAGTATAATAAATATACTAGTATATTTTTATAAAATGTATTCAAACTACACTTACACACACCTCCATCTAATGGGTGAAGAACATAATGTTTCTGTGGATGACAACCAAACGCCTCACGAAACGATGATTGTTGAATTATCCTCTACCACCTCTCTTGGTGGCCATTATGATGGAATTATAATTAAATATGATATTAATGATATTTATTTAATATATAAGCTTCTGTAATTCTATTTTATAGTATACCATTATTCATTTCATGTTGTATATATAAATGACAATTTCATTTGAGGAAGTGCGGACTACCGCCCCCTCAAAGTGATATGACTCATTCATACCATACATGGAACATATAAAGGATGGTGTTAATGAACTTAAGTAACATATATAAGATATTATATTATACTGTAATAATAATATACCTATGTATCATTTGGTTTTTATTATTTTTAAAATGAAAAATGAAATGGAAGTAGCGTTCATGTGTACGTACGGACTACCGTCTCCACGAACGTGATGAGATTCATTCCCCATCATATCCATTAAAGTATAATTCTCATTTGATGATTAAAAATATTTTTTAAGGACTTGATATAATTCTGTATATGAATAAGATACAACCTATCCATAACAAACATGACTTATGTAACAAAACATATAAAAGAAAATGAGTAAATGAACACCCAAAACGATGATAATACTGAGATATTATTAACAAAGCAGTGTTAAAAGATCATATATGATTTCATATTAATGTATATGATTCTTGTATAATTTAATAACAATTATTTAACCATTATAATGGAGGTTAATGCACCCTCAACCAAGGAAAAGTACAAGGTAAGGGTTTATTTCACAGTCTCTTCAATATCCGAGGTTGTTTATACGTAATTATCTACTGGGACCTCTTTATCATCCACATCCATGTTTCTTAAAAATTTATTTCAAATAATTCTTACTATTTTAAAGACTATGGGTTAAAGTCATTTATACCCTTGTTGACTTTTTATAAGAAGTTTATAAATGAATCTTTCTGTCGTTTTCCAAACAAGGTCCTTTTTAACCTTTTCGACAGAATTAAGGTAAGAATGTCTTTTTTATCTTATACGTAGGGTGCGACTATTTTCTACCGTTATAAAATCGTCTAAGCTTCCCTTAAAATCTTATAATAATATTTTCAAATTAAATTTTTTATTTTATAACTTTGTGACTTTTAAATGATTTCAGAAAAAGAGATATTTCTCTCAAATAGTTTTGATTTCATCTATGTCAACTTCCTTTGATGGATTTTAAGCTTATTTGAATGTGATTTATTATGATAAAAAACTTCCATATTGTATTTAAGGTTTTGTGATATGTTTTACTGTGGATATGTTATTTTTATACCATTCATGTTTTATGGATAAATTATTGACATTTTGTATGCTTGTTTTAATACGAATGTTTATGTTATATTTAAACATGTTCATATGAGGAATGTATTGGACATAATAAGTGATGGGTGGAGCCCGAATTAGCTCCTCGATGCATCGGTAGGTCTCATGAGACAAACTAGTGTCTTGGAACAAGGCCTTGACAAAATCTTATTTGTAGTCTTGGAACAAGGCATTGACTATGTGGTTATGATAGTCTGGAATTATGCATTCCATCATTATGAAAGTGGTTATTGATATTGCATGTGATTATTAGACTAGTAAAATATCCATGTGAATAAGTAAATGGAATTATTTCATTTTATCTTTGCCATATTATGTTTAATTTCAAGTTTAAAAGGCTTTTGTTTTAGATATACATTGCCTTAAATGTTTATGCTTATTTATGAAAGTTTCCACTATATTGTTATCCTTACTGAGCATATGAGCTCACCCCTTTCAATGTTTTATCTTTCCCAAGATGTGAAGAAGTATTTTATGAATGACCTGCAGGGATAGTATAAGGAGATATGACTGTGGAGACAACATGTTGTTGTATTTTTCACTTTATGATGTAATGTAAACTTTATGAATGTATCTAGTGATTCCAAGGCTACTAAACTAATCGGTATTTTGAGACTTGATCTTTTGTGATCATGTCAATGTTATGTAATAATGAACCAACTCTAGGTAACTGGGGTCAAGGTGTTACAGTTGGTATCATAGGAAGTTTAGTACAAACCTTGGAAGCTAGATTTAGATAAACTCTGATTAGAGAACATAGACCTAAGATGGACTTTGAGGATTAGAATAGAAGAACTTCCTAGAATTTTAGTATTGTAGAGATTTTGTGAGTTTTATGAGAAATACATCCCTGTCTGGAAACGAGCAGGTAGAGGTAGCTCTGGCACAGATGTACCTAGGGGTAAAACTTGAAAACACCGCTTTGAGCTAGACTCGAACGGGAACTGGTGCACGACAACGGGCCTTGCTGTACTCTTGGTTATGACACTCTAGAGGGATATTCTTAGGATAATTCTTATTTTCTTTACAAACCATTATGAAGGGTTTATGAGTATATACTTCCTCAAAGAAAACATTTTTATGATTATGGATTTTATCCATAAACTTCTCAATTCATATTAAGTGTTTTACAAGTTTGGATTTATGTATTGCGATTCATAAACTAATCTAGTGTATTCCATTGTTTAGGAATGGCGCCTAGTGGAAGAAATGGAAACCGTATCAATGCACGCACTCCATGTATGGATTTCCCTCCTTCTCAGGATAATTATAGTGGTGCTAGTGATGCAACTGGGGCTGATCAGCTGATCACCATACTGGGACAACTCACTCAGGTTATGAATAATAACCTTACCCGTATGGAGCACCCTGATCCACAGCGTGGAGGATCAATGTTAGATCACTTCATGAGGAAACAACCACAAACATTAAATGGGGGTACAAATACACTAGTAGCTGAGCAATGCATAAGTTCCCTAGAGAAAATATTTCAGGCTTTGGGGAGTAGTGAAAGGGAAAAGGTTATCATGGAAGTTTACCACATCACTGGAGATGTTGATCAATGGTGGTCATTAATTAAAAACACAAATGACAATTAGGAAGTATCAAGTATGGAATGGAGGGAGTTTAAAGATATTTTATTAGAAAAATACTTTCCTCATGACCATCAAGCGGATATGGAAAGACAATTTTTGAGTCTGAGGAAAAAGGAGGACGAGAATGTTGCAAAGTATGAGTCTAAATTTACAAGGTTAGCAAGGTATGCTGCAGATTATATACGTAACCCAAGGAGTAAGATTGATCATTTCTTTGATGGGTTAAAACCATTTCTCTGTAGAGAATTAGTCTCACAATCCTTCTCTTCATATGAAGACATTGTCTCATGTGCTATAAATATAGAAAATTAATGTTCTAAATCTTATGACAATAAATTAAAGAAAGAGAAGAAGAGAATGGTGGAACAAGAGATAGATAAAGGGAAAAAGGGAAAGAAGGATTTTCTATTATGTGATAATTGTGGGAAGAAACACCTCATTACTTTCCTAAAAGGAATGGGAGTTTGTTACAAATGTGAAGAAAAAGGTCACCAGGCTCGTGATTGCAAGGGAAATAAAGATGTTGTCAATGTTGAATGCTACAATTGTAGAGAAATGGGGCATTATACGAATGAATGCAGTAAGCACCAAAGAAACTTACCTCAGAAAAGGCCAAGGTATCAAGTCCAATCTTAATTTGTTACTATAGTTGAAGTGGAATAATTAATGTATTTGTGTTTTTGGACTCAAGGATTATATTCTGGTTATAAGAATAATGTGATATATATAAGGATTGTATTACAGTACTTGTTGTTTTCATTAAGGTTTTAATAAGGCTAAGGTAATCATATTTTCAGTATGTGACAATAGGATAAACTTTACTTTGTCTGGAGAATCTGATGTTACAATTGATTTTGTAATTTAGATACCTTTTACCGAGAGTCTGGACAGAGGTACTTTGGATAACAATAATGTTTGGAGTGGATTAAGTTGAACTTTGGATAGTATTGTTTAAGGTTAAAACAATTATTATGATTAATTTTTTAAATATTATGATAATATAGTTTTAGGAAAAGGACAACCTGAAGGTCGGGCGATAACCTGTCGTGTTGGACAAAGCTGCAGTAATCGAACCCACAACCATAGTGCGACATGCCTTTATTAACTACCACTAGTCTACAGGAAGTCCCTAGTTATTTCAAAATATTTTTTTTTCATTTTAATGGTATGTGTTAATATTTGGAACCGTATATGATTAGGATAAATATAATATTTTTGAGTTCTATTATCTTTTGGAGTGAAAGATGAGTTTGTGGTAGAAATTAGTTGAAGGATGAAACTCTACTTGTCGAGTGTGTATATATATATATATATT
Organism: Viscum album; assembly: GCA_963277665.1. Taxonomy (NCBI): domain Eukaryota; kingdom Viridiplantae; phylum Streptophyta; class Magnoliopsida; order Santalales; family Viscaceae; genus Viscum; species Viscum album. Next base: position 516,950,375 of record OY728127.1, on the reverse strand, counting down.
TCTCTTATTCTATGAAGAAATTAATTCTTAAATTTTAGGGAAGGGATATTAAAACCAAAAAAAAATTTATCCTAATACCTTATATTTTGTTGAACTGGTGATATTTTAAATCATCATAGATTGATGGCTTTGAGGCCCTCAATTTTACACTTGTTTGTGATTGATGACCTCAATCACTCCATATAAATATTTACTTTTTCCCTATAATTACATGTCTATAATTTCCACCAATTTTCTCCTATTAGAAACCCTAATTTGTTGGTGACCCTTTCATTTATCTTTTCCTCTTATTAAGACTAAATTTTATTAACCCAATTTCCGATGTGGGTTTTCCCACAAAGATATTTTCTATTTTCAACCTTTTATTTTCTAAGAACAATTTCAAATTGAGAGAACGCAATTTTTTGAAGTAAGGGAGAATGTAACACCCCATGCTTCCATGGTATGTTTCCCTTTGAATAATGCAATAGCTTACATTGTACGCAACTTCGAGATTCTAACACACTGTGACCAATCAAACTAGCCGTTATGAATAGTAATACCCACTTTTTAAAATTTTATAAATTTTATCTTTCAAAATGGACTTCATTTTTGGATTTGTAATATCAAAATTATCCTAGGGTGAAATTTTGGTATTTTTCTGAAAACTTTCATATTTTGATGAATAGTGAAAATTACTAATTTTTAATTAAAAACAACTTTTTTAATCAAAATAATTAATAGTGATAAATTATGAATTTGAGTGGTTTTAAAGTATATTTAGAATATATTTTTACCATTTAATACAATTTTGGTCATTGGACATAATTTCACATTTAAACCAGACATAATCAAGTGTCAATATTTTGATAGTTATTATTTCTTAAAAACACGCTTTTTGTTTTGACAGCTGGAATTAATTTTAAATTACTTTCTGCCACTTCTATGTTTTGAATTTGGAAAAATGGATTCCATATTTGGAATCAGTATCTTTAAATTTTTTAAATAGGTAACTCGTATTTTTATACATTTTGAATAATTACTTCGGTAAATATTTTATTTACCATAGTTAAAAGGTAAATCTGGTAAATAAGGGTAAAAATATAATATTATAATAATACTAAATTACCCTAAAACGTGTCCTAACCCTATTTGTTGATACATTTCCGACCATGGGAATCTTTGGGTCGATTTTGGGACCCCATGGATCCACTTGTAAGTGATAATGACACTTTATATTAATTAAGTTAAAGTAAATACAAAAATGACATAAGCATATATCTTTTAGAAAAACAATTTTTACCTAGGGTTATATATGATATATTTTCGACTATAAATATTCGTTAGAAAGATAAAAAGATTTCCTAAATAATGGTATTTTATTTATAATTTTTAGACATTGAATAATTAAATTTATTTATGACACAATAATGATGCAGTATTTTCCCTATTAATTAAAGAATCAAATAATTGTTATTCTAAATATCAAAATAAATATAATTTGAAAGTTTTTATGCCATACACGAATTTTATTAGTTAATATGACATGTTAGTATTACTTACATGAACTTTTTTCGAGTTAATAATGTTTTTAAGACTTTAACAAAAATCAATTATTAAATAGTGTCAAAATTGACATAAATGGGATTTTAAAACAAATATTATATTATTAATTGATATTCTATTCCTAAAAAACTAAGGTTCGGCCAAATGACTTATATAATGACATGTGCATCATTAATGGACCAGTTTTGGGTCACTTGGAAGTTTATATTAAGTTTATTGACTATATAATATAAAAATAAAAGAGACATGGTAAATGTGAAACTATTTAACTAAGAGTTGAAACTAAAAGATAAGGTTAATATAGTGACCCAAACCTTCTAAAACATATTGGTTGGATGTTTTTCAACCCATACCCACCTTATACTTTAAATAATATAGTTTGCAGCCATTATAAACTAAATATGAATTTATTATAAAATAATACTTAAAGTTTTTCCTAAAGAGCCCCTCCTCCCCCTTATAAAAGGACACCACTTATAACCAATTCATCACACCTCTAAAGACTTTTGGATCATCAAAACTCTGCCCAATTAAGCTCCCTACATCCCTATCCTTCTCCTAGAAGCCTTAACTTAGGTATAAAGCACTTCAAGAGTCCTTTTTGGTTCAAACCGAAGGGAGTTACCCAAATTAAAGGTAACAATTTCTCTTATCTTATTTTCTTTTATTTTACTTAAACAACCCCTAAACTCTTCTTATTCTTTTATTTTGTAACAAAAACAGTATAATAAATATACTAGGATATTTTTATAAAAATTATTCAAACTACACTTACGCATGCCTCCATCTAATGGGTGAAGAACATAATGTTTCTGTGGATGGCAACCAAACGCCTCACGAAACGATGATTGTTCAATTATCCTCTACCACCTCTCATGGTGGCCATTATGATGGAACTGTAATTAAATATGATATTAATGATATTTATTTTATATATAAGCTTCTATAATTCCATTTTATAGCATACCATTATTCGCTTCATGTTGTATATATAGAAGATAATTTCATTTGAGGAAGTGTGGACTACTGCCCCCTCAAAGTGATATGACTCGTTCATACCATACATGGAACGTATAAAGGATGGTGTTAATGAACTTAAGTAACATATATAAGATATTATATTATACTGTAATAATAATATACCTATGTATCATTTGTTCTTTAATCCTTTTAAAATGAAAAATGAAATGGAAGTAGCGTTCTTGCGTACGTACGGACTATCGTCTCCACGAACGCGATGAGATTCATTCCCCATGATATCCATTCAAGTATAATTCTCATTTTATGATTAAAAATAATGTTTAAGGACTTGATATCATTCTGTATATAAATAAGATACAACCTATCCATAATAAACATGACTTATGTAACAAAACATATAAAAGAAATTGAGTAAGTGAACACCCGAAACGACGATAATACTAAGATATTATTAACAAAGCAATGTTAAAATATCATATATGATATCATATTAATGTATATGATTCTTTTATAATTTAATAAAAATTATTTCAACATTATACAGGAGGTTAACCTACCCTCAACCAAGGAAAAGTACAAGGTAAGGCTTTATTTCACAATCTCTTCATTATCCGAGGTTGTTTATATGTAATTATCTACTGAGAACTCTTTATCATCCACATCCATGTTTCTTAAAAATGTATTTCAAATCATTCTTACTATTTTACAGACTATGGGTTAAAGTCATTTATACCCTTTTTTACTTTTTATAAGAAGTTTATAAATGAATCTTTCTGTCATTTTCCAAACAGGGTCCTTTTTAACCTTTTCAACAGAATTAAGGTAAGAATGTATTTTTTAACTTATACGGAGGGTGCGGATATTTTCCACCTTTATAAAATCGTCGAAGCTTCCCTTAAAGGCTTATAATAATATTTTAAAAGTAAATGTTTTATTTTATAATTATGTGACTTTTAAATGATTTAAAAACAAGAGATATTTCTCTCAAATTGTTTTGATTTCATCTATGTCAACATCCTTTGATGGATTTTAAGATTATTTGAATGTGATTTATTATGATACAAAACTTCCATATTGTATTAAAGGTTTTGTGATATGTTTGACTATGGATGTGTTATTTTTATACCATTCATGGTTTATGGATAAAGTATTGACATTTCGTATGCTAGTTTTAATACGAATGTTTATGTTATATTTAAACCTGTTCATATGAGGAATGAATTGGACTTAATAAGTGATGGGTGGAGCATGAAATAGCTCTTCGATGCATCGGTAGGTCTCATGAGACAAACTAGTGTCTTGGTAAAAGGCCTTGACAAAATCTTATTTGTATTCTTGGCACAAGGCCTTAACTATGTGGTTATGATAGTCTGGCATTATGTATTCCAACATTATGAAAGTGGTTATTGATATTGCATGTGATTATTCGACTAGTAGAATATACATGTGAATAAGTAAATGGAATTATTTCATTTTATCTTTGCCATATTATGATGAAGTTAAAGTTTAAAAGTCATTTATTTTTATTTATACATTGCCTTAAATGTTTATGATTATTTATGAAAGTTTCCACTATATTGTTATACTTACTGAGCATCTGAGCTCACCCCTTTCAATGTTTTTTTTTCTAGGATGTGAAGAATTATTTTATGAATGAACTATAGGGATAGTATAAGGGGATATGACTATGGAGACAAGATTTTGTTGTAGTTTTCACTTTATGATGTAATGTAAACTTTATGAATGTATATAGTGATTCCAAGGCTACTAAACTAATCGGTCTTTTGAGACTTGATCTTTTGTGATCATTCCAATGTTATATAATAATGCACCAACTCTGAGTAACTGGGGTCGAGGTGTTACAATGTTGGATAGTATTTTTACAATTATTTATCACACTTGAGTTATCAAAAATATTTAGAGTAGGATAAATCACTTTGAACACCCACATCATCAAGTTATTGTTTCATCTATAGTAATTGGGTTCATTCTTGAGTGGAAGAAATGTACTCACCCTCTACAATGATACAAGATATGAAATCCTACTTCTTGATTTTCCATGATATACATGAACTCCCAAGTTAAAAAGATCCACATAGGTTTATTTTTGGTCGTCTACTGAACCATCCCAAAACGCATCAATAAACACCAAAAAAATCTATTGGGAATCATTACAATAAAAAACCCCATAGTCCATCATATTATTGATATATTGACGTATTATTTTCATAGATTTCATGTGAGTTTCCTTATGATCACTTTGAAAATGAGGGGTTTGAAAAGTATCAAATAAAATATATGATTGAGTGGTTGTTAGATAGACTAAAATATCAATGATTTTCTAAAATGTGATCACATCAACCTTGTTTCCCTGATCATATTTTTATAATTTCAATCTTGTTGCCACCGGAGTTTCCATGGGCCTTAAATCATCAATAGAGAATATTTTTAAAACCTCCATGGAATAATTGGTTTGTGAGAAAAATATACTATCCAAAATTTGAATAACCTTAAATCCAAGGAAAATTGCATTTCTCTAATTAGAGACATCTTGAATTTTCACCACATGAGTTATGAAAATTGCTTGCATTGGTTATCATCCAAGCCTCTAAAAATTATTCCATCAACATATTCAATTACTACTCATTCTCCTTCTTTATATAGAGGTTGTGACCAAATCCTCCTCTATATAAACCAAGATTCTCCAAAATTGATATAAAATATAATACCATTCTCTTAGTTCTTGTTTGATCCCATACAAATCCTTCTTTAGTTGATATACCTTTCCATCATCTTCATCAATGAGAAACTAATCTGGCCACTCAATATACACTTCCAGTTTAAGGAAACCATTCCAAAATGAATATTTTATTTCCATTTGATATACTTAGAAACCCTTTTGGATCACCATTTCTAAGTATAAATGAATATTTCAAGTCATGTGAAAAGAAAAAATGTATCATTAATGTCAATTACTTTAATTTTAAAATATCCCTTGCACACAATCCATGCATTATTATAAATCACTTTTCCATCTTCATTAAGTTTTTTTTTTGAGAAACCCACTTTGTTATGATAATATTCTCATTACTTAGCCTTGGAATAACTTACCATGCCTTGTTTTTTTTACTATTTCATCAATCTATTCATTCATATCCTTGACCCATATCTCATAATTTTCATATTCTTTAAAAAAATAGTTCCACCAATGATTGTAAAGATACCTACTGTTTAGACTTAATTATTTTATTTTGTGACAAGGTTGTCTAGTACCCAAAAATGATTCATTTTCTAATTTTAATCCTACTCATTTTTCTTCTTGATCCTATTGGAATTTCTGCAATTTCTTCTTAATCTAAGTCTTTATCATAATTCAATTCATTCTTTTTAACTCCCTCTAAATCTTATCATTCTTCTTTATCTTAATAATCACAAATTGGTTTGTTATCATGATAAATATCGTCATATTCTATTATCATTTTTTCACTTTCAACCACCACAATTTAATTACTTTCAATCATCTTACCAAGTCACTTTTTGTAACACTAATAATATTTACTCTTTTATGAGTATCCAAGAAATATCTATTCATCACCCAAATATTAAAATTTTCTGCTCTTCTACTTGTTGAGAACAAAACATTTACTTCCAAACTAACAAAATTACTTGAGTTTAGGTTTATTCCCATTCCAAATTTCATATTGTGTTCTCTCGTCATTTTTACATAGAAATTATCTATTATAGATGTACACTACTAAAATAATAACTTCTTTCCAATATATTTCTAGAGGATACTTTTCAAACAACATTATCCGGGCTATTTTGTTGATTATGTGATTTATTATTTCTAATACCCCATTTTTTAGGGGTGTTCTAATAGCTAAAACCTGATATTTAATTCATTTATTCTCCATATCTTCTTCTACTTTATGATTTTTTAATTCAATCCCATTTTTAATTTGAAATTTATGAATATTCACACCAATCATCTTTTCGTCTCTCCTTAGATATAGAGTAATACATCTGTACACCTCGGTCATGTGGGTGATAGGTATAATCCAATCCATCTTGATGAATTCATTAAAAAACAACACATAGTACCTTACTCTATTTGTTTCTTTGGGTGAGATCAGCCCACAAATATCCATGTACACAAGCTCAAGAAACTATAATGCCTTTATCTTCTTTAGATTATAAGACTTGTGAGTAATATACCCCTTTCGATGTGAATCGCATATATGAGTGTGATTATACATGATATGGGTAATATATCATACTCAATTTCTCTTTACCAGCCTATCTAGATATTTTTGGATCAAATGTCTAAGCCACCTATTCTATACTCTATTATCTTCCTTTTTAGATATCGTACAAAAATTTTCCTCTCCAAAAAGAAATAGATTTCCCTTGGTCCTTATTCCATGAAGAATAAGTGAACTATATTTATCTTTTACAATATATTAATTTTCATTAAACTCCATGACATGTGTCACAACTCGACCCACTAGGGCTTTCTTGGATATCAATGATCCAAGTTTCCCAATACTACCTCTAATAGGTCTAGGGACGGTGACCAGCACCGAGTAGGCATATCACATAGATGGGAGGCCTTCACCTATGGTACTTGTATGCATGTGCATACATTCATCTCCATGAAACATTGTATATATAATAATACAACTAAAGCCAAATGAATTTATACATTTATCACACAATAAGAGTACAATAAAAGTACTAGAAAGTGAAAAAAGGTAAAAATATAATCCTACCAAAAATTAGTAAAATTTTCCAACCTATTTATAATTAGGGGACTATTTTCAAATGAAACTATATATACACACCTTGTTCTATCTATATCTATATTCTCTAAATACTCTGAGTCCTCCTATGACTACATCAAAAGGCATTTCATATGCATAAGACATGACATGTCTAGGAATAACCCATGTAGGGGTGAGTATAACAATACCTAGTAGGAACCCTAAAACCCAAAATAAAAGGGAGAATCTGAAAGGAAACTATCATCTCAACCCATATCCAAAGGGTATAGAAAACCCAAGTGAGTGAGAATAGAAATCTCTATCTCGAAATATCGTCTATAGAAGACTAGTCAGCTCATTACTACATAGTATGTCAATAAAATATGAAACATAAAGATAGGACTCCCAGAATAACCCATATATACTCACCTAAAACTCCAAGTCTCATGATATTAAACATACATCCATCTATGATATTCTACTCGGGGCTCATAGGTATCGCTCATCTAGGATAATTCACTCTACAAGCCCTTTCATCCTCGATGGAACTCATTCGAGATATTACAACCATTGAGTGTTTCCATAGAGAAAGCCACACTAGAACCCAGTAGATATCAATACTCGGATAGTTGATCATATCCATGTCTCATGGGGGACTCCACAAACCCTATTGAAACTCAAAAGATCACAACACACAAATAGGGGATCACTCCCAAGACCATTAGGGAACACCAAAAACCTAATCTAGAAAAATGGTGATCATAACACTTAGATAGTGGATCACACCTACAACCATTAGGGGACATTGAAAACCCTATTAATGCTCAAAATCATGATACAGATATTGGGGATCTCACTTATTACTGCTTAGAGATAATTCAAACCTAATTTAGAACTGCCTGTCATGTTGGGGATCATATAGATGACGATAACATGAATCCTACCATATCAATCCTCTAATTAGGGGATCAATTTCATGCATGAGGGTCATGCTGATACCAAAAACCCCACTTAAGAAAGAAGAAGATATGATAGATAATCCCACCTCAATCTCATAAAGGGTACCACAAACTCTATCTAAACCAATCTTGTAGAGAGGATCACAATAATATGTTGAGGGTGTGATTCCACACTGTACCCTCAAGGGGTGGACCAAGGAAACACACCCATTTGATATTGTCCAAGCATCACTGAAATAAGTTCCCCACTAGAATCACCTCATGTCTCATCTATAATTCTGAAACCATGTCCACCATTAGATTGCATGTGAAAAAACACTTAGGATAGGCTACTCATAGGACTCCATATGAGTCCTGAAGATAGATATTCACAAGGGAGAAGTATATGAGGGGAGTATATGGTGTGTACTGATAATACAAAAAAAATTATGAATACAAAACCCTGGATGTTTCCCTTATGGTACTTGTCATTTATAAGTAACATACATGGCATGTACATCTAATTACATGGGGTGTAACCCCACCTAATTAGTTGGGCATGTCCTTTCCTACACACGGCTTGGTTGGCCATGTTTCCCCATATGGTGTGTACCTCTTGGCCTAGTCCAAGTAATTTTCCTTATTCATTCCCATGTACCGAATCATGTACCCATGTACCTGGCCATATCAACTGGCCCATGTACACCTAGGGTCTGTTCATGTACTTCCACATGGAAATTTCCTCTCACATGGCATGCCTTACCATGTACCTGACCACCTGTACAAACCTCACTACACGACGTGTACCCCCAGTATACAGTGTGTAGTTCCCAAAATATCATATTCCCTAAATGAGAATAACACATGGCATGTTATCTTATACTACACACCGTGTGATTGGGATTTATAAATTTAAATTCACTATGATACAATTTAAACCCTCTAATTTCCCCAAAACCCCATAGATATAACCCCAAGGGATCTCTAGAAGTCATGATAGGGATCCAAAATCTTAAAATAATCTATATAAGGGGATAGGGATGTAAATATCTTAAATATTCCTACCTATTGATGAAATTCTAAATCTTCGGGTCCAGATATGCTCTCTTAATTCACTGCATCATGATCTGAGGTGATCTCTGTCAAGAACGGAGTTCGACGGTACCTCTTCTCCCTCAATTAACCCTTAGGTCAATCATCACTCAATATTGATATATACCTATCCTCTTCCATGCATAGAAACCAAAGGGATATGGGTAGGTTTTTTAATTAAATTTTATTAAATAAATAAACCCCTCATCATCGTCCCACCAGCGGTCACCTCCAACTGAGTGCCTGATGCCGAAAATTTTTATGTTTCACCTAGGGTAAAACCCACATTTTGAACTCAACAATGGTCCCTAATTTCCAATATGAGGCTCCATTTATATATTATTCTACATTTTATTAAAAACTATGTGCATGTGACATAAATAATTTAATATTTTTAATATCACCACATCGAGGATCTCTGGTCCCTGAAATCCCTAGCCAACTCGGTGCTTGGATTTGTTAATATTTCTCCAGAGTCAGGTCACATTACTGATATGATTTAATGACCTATAATAATCTTTGATGAAGCCTCCAAGTATAAGGTTCAGATAAAATTCTCCACTGGTATTGCTAGGCCTCAAACAAGGGCTATGCTTAGGGAAAATTGGTTCATGACTTTGCACTAACTACAGTTGGGGGTGTAAAGTCACATGTCGTACCTTAAACCATACTAAAGCCTCTATCATAGTTTCATATTCTTCCTAAATATCATCATTTCTATTTCCCACATATTCTCCATAACCAAGGACCTCTCTGGCACCTCAACACACCAAATTTCTCTGAGAACACATGTCAAAGGAACTCTTTTACCACACCTCGACACTATCTTCTATGGTTAGCACTAACTTAGAAAAATAGTTTTAATCACATCCAAAGAATGTATCTCATTGGGGGAAGTATATATCTTCCATGTGAGTCCAAATATATGTCAAAAATCACCACAACATGAATCCATCAATGCCACAAATCACCCTAGAAAATATTCAAACAAGAAGTGTTAAGAAAAGAGTAGCTCGCACCTATGTCTAACATTACTACTGAAAATTTATAAAGGATATAGATCATACCTATAATCATCACCAGAGCCTTTGGTTCATAAGACTCTATGGCCTACAGCTATCCCTGACCCTATCCTCTAGCTCCTTGAGCCTGGTGTGGACCACCTGTGGGTAGTGGTGATGGTAGATCGAACCATATGCTACCCCATACTACTCTCCCCACTCCCCTTACATGTCTATCATCATACATAACTCCTTGATATTTTCATTGTGACTTCTAGGGTGTTCCATTAACCATATCCTTTCTAGATACAATATAGGTTGGAAAATCCTGTGTGAGATGTCCCAGTCCATCATAAGTGAAACACCACCTCTCTCACGGCTGACTAAAACCATCATGTGAGCCCTGAGTCATAGACCCACCATCCTAGGACCATCTCTTGAAGCATATCTCATAACTAGATCCTTGAGTTTACCATTTACTCCTACAAAGGCCTCATATCCTATGTACTCATCACCAACAGTCGGCATCTACTCATCCAATAATCTTTCCACTACCAAGACTCACTCGAGCACTGCAGCATAAGTGGGAATGCATAGAGATGACACAAAATCCTTGATATCTCAATGTAATACCTTATTGAAGGTATTTTATTGTAAAAATGAAACTTTAACCGTATATAGGGAGTATTAAAAAAGGTTAGTGAACCTCGTTGAATACTCTTCCATGACCATGCTACTCTGATGAAGCTATAAAATCTCCTAGATATGCACTGATCACAACATGGATGGATAAAACTATTCCATAAAGATACACTCAAACTCTATCCAAGTGAGAATAATATCATCATGGATCTATATAAATATATTCCACCATCTCCTCTTGAATACCTGAATAATACTTGCTGTTAGGACCATCATATGATCAGGAGGTTTTGTCACAATGTGGAAAACATGTGCGACTGCCTCAAGCCAGTCATCATAAACCTAAGGATCTAGATCCCCCTGAAACCTGGGAGGTCTCTACCTCTGAAAATCATAGAGGGAACTTAACATGCACACATCCTCATCCAATACTATTGGAATAACCTATATCTCAAAGAGTGGTGGCATAACTGGAAAACCACTCAGAACCACTACGTCATGTGCATACCCCTGCATTGAAGCCTCATCACTTGGTGGATCATTATCGTGATATTGTCATGGAAATCTATATAGTTGTTGTCATGGAGTCACCCTATAGTAGTTACATCATGTTATGAGTTAACAAGTGGGTTATTAGAGTCCTAGTGAATAAATAAGTTGGTCGCTGCACCGACATTGGAGTCCCTGACCTAAAATCTAAACTCAAAACACTTAATATTGTTTCTATATAACCCAAACCAAGATTGTAGCTAGAAATTCTAAAAACTCTTGTCCCAAATTAGGGCCCGCTATAATACCACTCTGTCATGACCCAACCCACTAGGTCATTCCCGGCTGATGACGAGCTGAGTGCAACTACCCCAAGATCACCTCCAATAGGCCAAGGGATTGAAACCAGCACCGAGTATGAATATCAAACACTTGGAAGGAATTAGACTATTATACCTATATGAAGGCACATACATCCATCTCCATGAAATAGTTAAGAGATAATAATACAAATAATTCAAAATGAATAAATAAATCTATAACACAATCAAAGTATATCACATGTACTATAAAGAAAAAAAGACAAAAATACAGTCCCCCAAAAAATTGGTAAAAGCATCCAATATTCTTAGAAGGAGGGGATTATTGTAAAATGAAACCACCAGTACACACCTCAGTCTATCAAGATATTTATGCTCCACTTGCTCTTGTTCCTCCTAGGACTCTATAAAAAGGATTTTCATCTCTATAAGAAATGATATGTGTGTCTATAACCCATATATGGGTGAGTATAAAAATACCCAATAGGAACCTAAAAAACCCAAAATAAAAGGAATAAATTAAAATAAAAGAGTTATCTTGACCCATATCCATAGGGTATAGAAAACCCAAGTGAGATGAAATGGGAATATCCATCTCCACATCACGGAAATACAAGACTATTCAGCTCATCACCACATAGTATATCAATCAAATATGATACATACCACAATAACTCAAAAATTAACCCATATATACTCACATTAGACTTCAAGTCTCATGGTCTCAACCATATATCCAGCCACAAGATTCTACTCAATGCTCAAAGGTATCGTTCAACCTGGAGAACTTGCTCCACGAGATCTATCATACTCGATGGTACTCATCTAAGAGATTATGTACATTGAGAATATATAGAGAAAAAGTCATGATGAAACCTATAAAATCTCAATACTTAGATAGGAGATCACACCCATGTCTTATGGTGGACTACATGAACCCTATAGAAACTCATAATATCTCAACACACGGATAGGTGATCACTCCCAAGGCCAATGGGTGGCATCATGAACCCAATATGGAACACTAGAGATCATAATGCTCAGATATGGAATCAAACCCAGGACCAATGGGGGATGCTGAAAACACTACTAAGACTCAGAATCATGATACAAGGATATGGGATCTCACTCTGAACCATTGGGAGATACTGCAAACCCAATATGAAACTACCTACCACGTAGGTGATCATATATATGATGATACCACAAACCCTACTGGATCAAGCATCTAAGTAGGGGATCAACACCCATGCATGAGGGTCACACTGATACCATAAACCTCGCTTAGGAAAGATGAATAGATGATAGAGGATCCCACCATGGTCTCAAGAAGTGATACCACAAACTCTATATGAACTAATATAGTAGAGAGAATTACAATCCTATATAGAGGACGTGATTCCACACTATACCTCAATGTGATGGACCAAGGGAATACACCTATCTGATACTAGCCAAACAACGCTGAAATAAGAACCATATTAGCATTACCTAGAATTTTATCTCTAATTCCAAAACCATGTCCACTATCACATTCTGCATGGAAAACACTTAGGATAGGCTACTCATGGGACTCTAGCTAAGTCCTGAAGACAAATATGTGCAAGAGAGTGGTCTATTAGGGGAGTATAAGGCATGTGCCTATAGTACATAGCATGTATCTCAACACTAAACCCTGGTCATTTACCTCATGGTACTCGGAATTTATAAGGATCATACATGGAATGTACATCTAGTTACATGGTGTGAAACCCCACCTGATCACCTAGGTTTGTACTCACTCTCACACTTCCTAGCTAGCCATGTCACCCTACACAGTGTGTGCCCTCAATACAAGATGTGTACCTCTTGGCCTAGCCCAATAATGTTTCCTTGCTTGTGGTTGTAAACTAGAGTCCATTCCTATGTACCTAGTTATGTCCTCTAGCCTATGTACACCTAGGGTCTGGCCATGTACTTCCACAAGGCCATTTCCCCTCACATGGTGTGTCTAACCATGTCCTCAGCCACCTATTTGAAGGACCCCAGAACACCCTGAGAGGGGAGGGGTGAATCAGGGTGTCAACTTTTTCTCACAAAATGACAGATCTTGTTCCCACATGGGAAGGAACCTATTAAACCTTTCAAAAGGAAAAGTTCAGAAGATAACCAATCACATGAAAAGAGACAACATAGCAATTTTACTTGGTTCACCACTAAGGAATAGTCCAAGCAGCATATTATGACATTGTGTCATTCATACCAAAGTCCACTAATCTTCTCTATTTGTGGATTATAGAATTTTTTTCATAGTCACTCTATTCTAGGAACACTACCTTTACAAGATTTTAGGGAAATCTCATTATGTCCCTCAGAACACTTCTGATAACTCCTCCTAGCTCACTACTTTGAGAGGAGTCAAACTCAGTTTATTGACTTGATGGTATCTTTAATGGATTTTCATTGATGTATTTGTATCTATCCATCATGAGACTCTTCTTGCATCGGATTCATGAATTGATACACTTGAAATAATTGATCAAACAAACTGGTTATCTAAAGCCTATTAGAATCTCAACACTGCACTTTTGCGTAACACCTGTTCTTGCACGCAAGATTTGGGATTATCATATAAGATGACTTTCACACAGACCTTATCTTTCACACACCCCTTATCCTTCATGCAACTACACCATAAGTTTCCTTTGGTATTTTTAGACTAACGTAACACTTTTCGCACAATATTTATTGTGCGTAAATCTTCCATGCACAAATATTTTTCACGGTAGAGAAAACAGATCTCCATTGGGAAATTTGTAACTCTTGAGTGGGGGTAGCCAGCTATTTATAGGCCTCAAATACCATGTATGTAAGTTCCTAACACATCTTCATTAGTGTGCATAATATTCTCCTTGAGTATGCAAAAGTACTTTTGACATCACATTTGGCGCATAAGTCTCTTCCACACAACCTCCTCTTTCATGCACATTTCAAATATTTTACACACTTTTTCATTTTACATATTTTCATGAAATGGTCCCAAAATATTACTTTCACACAAGTTACCAAAACACCTTCAATATTGCATGCAAATTCCTTTTCCAAAAACACTTTTCTATATTATCCAATTTTTGGAACCAAAAAATTGGCAAACACTGGGAAACAAAACCTCCTTCAAAATTATTACCAGTTTGAACTGTAAGATCCCCTTCCTTGAAAACTTACGAATCTATCATGTGAGGATTGACAAAAAACACAAACCATGCTTCATTTCCAATGAAGAATAGTCTTGGTTCCAAAAATCTCCCCATTTGGGTTTGTTGTAAATATGCACATAAAATCAATGAAGCGCCATCCACTATCAATACCTGATACACAAGAAACAACCCAACCAACACTCTAACTCTATGTGAGAAATACTCTGTGTAGAAAACAAGAGAGAAATCAGGAATTGGGTTCTTATGTCTTATAATTATTTAAGATTTCCAAGAGAATCTCTGATTGTTTCCTCATAACATCAATTTTTTTTCTCCATTCTCATTTTCTCCCTTTATAACTCAACTTTCTCCTCCATTGTAACTCATTAAATTTCTCCATTATACATTCTCTGTTCTCCTGTAACTTCATTATCCACATTTGAGCCATTGTATTGAATTTATCCATTCTCCCCCATTGGTAATAAACCCAAATAACCTAATCTTGACATATAGAGCTTAGAACATACTCCCCCTAGATCATATCTCCCCTATAAACTTGCATCACTTCCATAAAAAGATTGAAATAGTTAAATAAATTGGGGAGAGGGAAACTACTGTAACCTCCTCAAGAACTGGGAGGTGGTTGAACACTGAGGTTCAACTAGTTTTTCTCAAACACTTGCACCGCTAAGGTATTGGTCAAAATGTCATCCACTTTATCATCAATTCCAACATGATCCATTCTAATCACACCTTGTTCAACTTTTTTATTTATGAAGTGATACCTGATTTCAATATTCTTCATATGATAATGTTGAACATTATTATTTGTAAGATCAATATCACTCTTATTATCACAGTGAATCACCATTGATTATTTTACCTCATCACTAATATTAGTCAGTTGTTACTTTAGCCATAGTAGTTGAGTGCATGCCTTTGTAGTACAGATATACTCTACTTCCGTAGTACTAAGAGAAGTACTTTCCTATTTTTTAATTAACTATCCCACACATTTCTTAACAATAAATAAGGTTACACTACTTTTGGAATTTCTATCAATAACATCTCCAGCCCAATCAACATCATAAAATGTTTATAGTTCACTATCTACTTTTACAATAAAGTATAACCCATGATTGTGAGTGCCTTGAATATACCTCATAATTCTTTTCACTTCCTCCATATGTTCTTCCTTCATATTACATTGAAAGTGGTCCACTAAGAATATTGCAAATACAATATTTGGCCATGTTTCTATCAGGTACAGTAAGCTTACAATGATTCTCCTATACATTGTGGGATCTACAAATGTCCCAACCTCATACTTTCCCAGTTTGGTCATAACTACAATAGGAGTAGACATTGGTTTGGATTCATTCATACTGAATTTATTCAGAAACTCTCTCACATATTTTTCCTAAGAAATAAAAGTTCATTAATTCCTCTAAATCACTTCCAGTCCCAATAAATATGTGAGTTCACCAATCATATACATTTAAAATTCTGACTTCATGTGGTTGGAAAATTTATCCACTTATCCCTTCCAACTTTCACCAAATATAACATGGTCAATGTACACCAGTACCATAAACTAATCTTTTTGAGAATTCTTCATATAGAGATTGTGATCCACTCCTCCTATTTTAAATTAGACCTTCTTTAGGTAAGAATCTAACTGAGAGTACCACACTCATGGTGCCTGCTTCAAACCATAGAGTGACTTATTTAATCTAAAATCCTTTATTTAATCATCTAGCTTCCTTGAGCACCGAGAGTCAATGTGCCCCACTCTTCCACAATGAAAACAGGTTAAGGGAATCTTTCCTTCAAATCGTCCTTTTCCTCTCTTGAATTTCTTTCCAAAAAGAGAAATAATTTCATCTTCTTCATTATCTTCATCAGCTGCATCACCAGATACCTCAAGATTTTCATATATTTAAAATCTATTTCTTTGCTTACTAGAGTCATTGCATCTTCAAGTTTGACACTCATTTCATATTCCACCATACTACTCAGCAGATCATCCATAGATATTTTAGATAGATCCCTTTCCTCAAGGGCTGACACTTTTGGGTTGTATAGAGGTGGAATCCTTCTCAAAATTTTATTTAAAATGTCAATTTATTTGATTTATTCTCCAATCCCTCTAATTACTCTTACAACTTTAGTAATTCGATTGAAGAAGGAATATACATTTTCATCAAGATGTATCTTCATATCATCCAACCTATTGTGCAGGACTTGTAGTTTCGCCTCCTTTATTTTTTTGTCGCCTTCATATATATTCTCCAATGTTTACCACATAGATTTTACTAAAGTTCAACTCATCACCTTTAGGTAGATCTAATAATAAAGAGTACTAATGAGAGAATTATGTACTTTATCATCTGTATTAAGAATTTTCCTATCTGTATCAGTCATAGAGAGCTCTGTTGGATCAGTGACCTGTATTCCTTATGTAGTAGAAAAAAGGACTTCCATTTAAAGTGATATTACATGATATCTCATTCTATTTTTCCAAATTTGTAAGTTTCTTCCATCAAATAAGGGGACTCCTGTAATATTTAATGATATTTACATGTCAACAAAGAAGGACAGATTTAACACTAGCAACCTGTAGGCTCTGATACCACTTGAATGACCCTGGAACACCCTGAGAGGGGAGGGGTGAATTAGGGTGTCAAATTTGTCTCACAAAGTTATGGATCTTGTTTCCACATTGGTAGGAACTTGTTAAACCTATTAAAAGGAAAAGTTCAAAAGACAACCAATCACATGAAAAAAGACAACACGGTAATTTTACTTGGTTCACCACTAAAGGATAGTCCAAGGAGAATATTCCAAAAGTTTGTAGGTCATACCAAAGTCCAATAATCTTTACTAGTTATGTATTACATAAGTTAGGTCACAATCACTCTATGTTAGGCACACTACCTTTACAATATTTTATGGAAATCTCATTGCATCCCTTAAAACACTTCTAATGACTCCCCCTAGCTCACTATTTTGAGAGGAGTAAAACTTAGTTTATCAACTTGAAGGTATATTTAATATATTTTAATTTAAGTCTTTTACATTTTCTATAATGATACTCTACTTGAATCGGAGTCCTAAATTGATTCACTTGAAAGCAATGATCAAAAAAACTAGTTATCTAAATCCTGTTAGAAGCTCAACACTGAACTTGTGTACAACACCTGTTCTTGCATGCAAGATTTGGGATTGTCATGTAATATGACTTTTGTGCAAACCTTATCTTTAACACACCCCTTATATTTCATGAAACTGCACCATAATGTTTACATGGTTCTTTTAGACTAAAGAAACACTTTGTGTGCAAGATTTACTACGCATAAATCTTCTGCATGCAAATCCTTCATGCAGTAGAGAAACCGGATCTTCATTGGAAAAAATTTAACTCTTGAGTGGGGGTAACATCATATTTATAGGCCTCAAATACCTTTAATGTATGTTCCTGATGTGTCTTCATCAGTGAGCATAAGATTCTCCCTAAGCGCACAAAATCCCTTTTAACGTCACATTTGGCACGTAAGTCTCTTCTACACAACCTCATCTTTATCACGCATTTTAAATATTTCACACACTTTTTTCCTTTTCCATATTTTGATTAAATGACCCCAAAAAATTACTTGCACACAATTTTCCAAACCACCTTCAATATTTCATAAAAATTCCTTTTCCAAAAACTCTTTTTTCTATTCTCTAATTTTTTTACCTGAAAATTTGGAAAAACACTGGGAAATGGCGCTTCCTTCAAAACTATTTTGGGCTTGAACTATAATATCACTTTACTTGAAAACTTAATGATCTATCATGTGAGTATTGGTAACAAACACAAACCATAATCCATTTCTATAAAAAAAATCCTTGGTTCCAATACTATCCAAGCCTCATTGTACATCATATACCTCTAGTACATGGTGTGTAGTTCCCAAATGATCATCTTAACTAAACAGGAAGAACAATCTATGTGTTCTATTTCACTATAAGATGTGTGATCAATATTTAATAATGGAAATTCAATATGATGCTTCTAAAACCCCTGATTTTCAATAAAAACTCATATATCTACTCTTAAGGGATCTCTAGTAGTCTTAATAGGTCTATAAAACCTTAAAAAACATATACGATGATTAATATGTAAATATTATAAATATGATTACCTCATGGTGAAACATTGAATATTTGAGTCCATATATGTGCCTGGAATTCACCACAACATGATCTAAGAGAAATCATCATCAAAAATAAAGTTTGTTGGTGTGTCCTCTCCCTTGATTTTCCCTCAAATCATCTGTCTCATAAGAGGGGGTTCTCCCTCTCCTCTTTAGTGCATGGAAACCAAAGAAGTAGGGGTGGTTTTATTAATTTATTTTATCAAATTAATAAACCCCTCATCATTATCCTACAAATAGTCACCTCCAACCAGGTTCCTGATGCCGAAAAACTTTATCTCTTTTTTTGGGTAAAACCTACATTCCGAACTCAATTGTGGTCCCACATTTCTGATCTGAGGATTTATAAGGAAGTTATTCTACATTTTCTAAAAAACTCTATGTGCATGATATAAAACATTTAATATTTCTAATATCACTAAATAGAGTCTCTTTGGGACCCAAAATCCCATGAAGAATCAGTTCATAGATTTTGATATATTTTTAATAATATTATAAAGTCTTCCATAGAAAACCCAGAGTCACTACAACATGAACATGGTCACATAGTTGGTTGAAACTTAGAATATTATGACACATCCCATCAACCAAGAGTTATTGATGAGATCTTTTCCTTGAATCTTTGATTTTTTTAAACCAACAATCTTAGGACTCTCATCATTCCCAAAAAATACGACCCCATCATTTTTTTGCTTGAAATTTGAAATGAGGCCTTTATTTCTGATCATATGTGATGTGACTCCACTATCCAATATCCATGAACTCAACTTATTCGATTCCCTCAAATAAATCTCAGCAATATTAGCCTCCTCCAAAATCCCTTTCATTACCCAGTTGGTGATGAATGTGTCTCCTCAATAGTTAGCTCCATAAACTCTTATTCTTCTTATGAAACTAAAAATATATTGTATTATATATGCTACTAGATGAAGATTATAGATTTTTATTTCTTACACATTGTGGAATTATTGATAAAAAAATTCATTCTTGATGTGAAATTTATTTCCCTATACCTGAAACCTTTATAATAAAAACTGTAACCACTAAATGAAAAAGAACAATTAAAAATTATGTTTACTTGTTTGGATTCATGTTGCTTCTGAAATGACCTCCTAGTAATAGAGCACACATAGTTAGTGTTTCCCAACATTATTTAAGAAAAAAATATTACTCTTGAAGAATTATAGTTATCTCTGGACACATGGTTAAATTCTCTTCCAATGTCATAAAGATCTTTCTTCTTTCAAGGAGTTGGTGCTTGTGTTTTTTTAAAAACCACATATATCTTCCTTTATTCAAACTACTTCACTGTATATTTTCCTATATCTTTGAACCAGTGAACTTGAGGAATAAGTATATTTTCTTACTCAATAATATTTTTTACTTTAATTAATAATTATTCCTTTAAAAAAATTCATCATTCTGGATATCAATAATCATTCATGATCATCACACTTCTGATGCAAATTCATAACTTTTTCTTCAAGATCCTAAATTCTATATATTATATCATTGATAGTTTTATACAAACAAACATTTATTTGTGTTTGTTATTCAATTTAACTCTTATTTTAACTTCTTTCCCTGAGTTTACTAAATTTATAGATTTGAGTTTTTTAATCCCAGACTTCATCTCTTTTCTTTCTTATTCTTTTTGATTCATGTAGATATTGGAATCATGCACCATTGTATTTTTATTCTTAGTATTTTCCCTCCAAACATATATTTCTTAAAGGGATTCCTCAACTAATTCTTGCAAATCAACCCTTCCAATAACTCCTTCATTCTCATTATCACTGTCATCATCTCTTGGATTAAAAAAATATCCATCAAAACACCCTCATCCTTACAAATATCAACTTCTTCTACTTCACTCTCTCCAAATCTATGTTCTTATTTAGAAATAAATTTTTTCCTTTTGAAGGTCGTCCATTGAGAATCCTTTTTACCTTCATTTTTCATCTCCTTGTGTTTTTTTACTCCATCATCACTTTCTTAATGGTTTTTGGGACATTTACCCAAAATATATCCCACCTTACCACATTTGAAGCAAGCAAGAGAAATAATACCCTTAATAATTCATTTTCATATCTTAAGATTATAGGATAGAAATAAAATAACCTCATCATGTTCAGAAACTTTTGAATTCTCCCTAATTGAGAGTTTCTTCATATAATTAAAGGTCATCTCTGAATTAATTTCCTTCATTATTGACTCGTTATCTTCATTTATCTTTTTATAATCCATGATATTTATTTTCAAACTATCAAGAGAAATATCTTTCAGATTTTTTTCTTTTAGAACCAATACTATTTCATTTAAAAGATGAGGGACTATTCCCATGATCTTTGTCGTGATATTTTCATCTTTGAGAAATTCACTTATTCCTCATATATCTTTAATAATAAAATTTAGATGATTAAAAAAGGCATAACTATCACAATTGAATTCATTCTCAAATAATCATATTTATTCCATGGAACCTACAAATTTTCATCCAGAGAATTCATATCTCCTTCATAAATATTTATAATCTTTTCCCACATAACATGAGAGGTTTTATAGAACATTACCTTTGTGAAAATGGGATTGGAAAAAGCACTCACCTAGGAACTTATAGATTTTTTTTCAATGATCTCTCTTAATCAAGGATACTCTTTCAATATTATTGGTGAATCCATAAATAAACACTATTTAGGAATCCATTCCCAAGGATATGAAATATTATTGCATCTAAATTTTTCAAAACTAGAAATTACTACCATCAAAGATGGTGATACTTTATGGTTAAAAACCATTACCATAATTCAAAGAGAGAAAAGAAATAAATGCCTCTTTGATACCAGTTGTTATATCCCTATAGATATTTACACCCAATGGTGGGGTGAATCAGGGTATAAAATATTAAAATAATTCTTCCCAATTATGAGTATCTTGTTCTCTCACCTTGAGAGATACTTTAATTTCTCTCTATATTTTCTCTCAATGAGTGATTAAAGTAGTAAATAGCACAATGGACTTTACTTGGTTTACCCTAACTTGGATATAAAAAATTAGCATGCACAATAATTTTTCTATGCACCTAATTAACTAAAGTTAACTAGTTTAAAAGTATAATTTGGAGTGATCTCAATAACCCTCGTAGTTCACTACACTGACCATTCAAAGAATCCATTGCTCTCCTTAAACAAGGAACTCACTACTCCTTTGGTTGCATATTTCCTTCTTTACCTACATATGATGAAACCATACAACAATTATGGTGATTCTCTTCAAAAAAAAATAATTTTGACTTCTAGTGATAATAGGACTCCTCGAATAATAACTTCTTCAACCTTCAACCTTCTAGGTAAGATCTGAAAAAACCCTTCGAAATTATGCTTCAGAAAACATTCCTTGTGTCTTCCTTATTATCTCTATCCTATAAAGCAATAATCTACCTCTTTTTAATTCAATTTAATCATTAGGATTGACTCTCCTTTCTTAGGGATTATTCCGAGTGTCCCCTATAATTATTGGGTTCATCATGCATAATTCAATTTGAATTGATAATCAAGATATTCAAACTATAACTCCCTCTCTTTATGTTTTTAGCTCTAGTAGATTGAAAAAACTTTTCTGAAATGTGGTAATATATTCCCTGGAATAGTGTTACTCATTTTTTATTAACTACATATAGCTTCCTTCACCATGGAACATCCATAAATTCTTTAGTCTTCAATGTGATGTGGTCAACAACACTATGGTGTAGAGTCTTGTAGTTGACCATATCTACTTTTCATGGGGTATTAACTCTTTCATTAACCCACACATGATTTCAGGAATGATCTCCCCAAACCTCTTCTCACACCAAATTGGATGCATCATGGACACAACAGCACAACATCATCTCCCGTATGAATGGATATCCTAAACTCTTTACTTATACTAAATTTGGACCCACCATGATGCAAGGTGGAGTTGCGGTGTGGACTCCTCCTCTTCTAAAGACACTGCGCATAACCATATCTCTACTCCTTAGACACCAAAAATATTCCAGTGGCACTGAAATTCCTCTAACACTCCTTTACGCCATGGTTGATCTAGTTATGGCTTAGCCTTATCTCTAGGGAATGGATACCTCAAAATACCCATACGTGAGCTCAGGTTTACCCATAAATGAGATCCAATTAAGCTTTATGCACAGAGGGCTCAAGATATATACCCTTAGATAGTCAGTGATCTTCCATTATGCGTAGGGTCTTAGGTTGTGGTGTACATGCCAACAACATAGACAATCCTCTATACCATAGCTGAATGAGCTATAGTGTAGGCTTATCAAATTCCATGAATTTCATGTTGTGAAGTGTGAGATGTGGTGTGGGCACTGCCTTAGAGCAAAACCCATCTTCAACTTCCTCATTCTTCAAATTGTCAACAAACACAACCCATACAAACTTCCAAATGGATTTTGGCCAATAGAAATTATGACCTAGGGGAATGGTCACATTAGAGGGTTGTATATTAGTGATTATTTCACATGAGTAGTTGCAACCTTGTATTGATTTGTATTCTAGAATTAATCACAAATTCCTCTTTAGATTTCTTGTAGGAGGAGAAGAGAACATGCACTACCACAGATCGGGGTAATGGAATTGCCTGCTTTTATCAGGGCTAAGCAGAAAGCGCTAATAAAAGTCTCACCTTTATCAGTGCTAGCTAAAAGCACTAATAAAGTCACGTTTATGAGCGCTAAAAAAAGTACTGATAAAGGTGTACCCTTTATCAGATCTTTTTTAGCACTGATAAAGGATAGATTTATCATATCTATTCTTATCACTGATAAAAAAATTTAATAAAAAATTTATTAATTTATATAAAATTATTATATTTATATTCAAAAATAATGTTAATTTATATACATTAATTAAAAAATGCATGTTTATAATTAATATAAATATGATATATTAATATATATTTTTTAATAATTCAAATATATATAATTTTTTAAAAAAATTATTTATAAGATTATAATTAAATAAATGTATATTTAAATACTTATAAATTTATAATAAATTTCATAAATAAAAAATATATTTATTATATTTATAATTATATATTTATAATTATTGATTTATAATTATATATTTATAATTATTGATTTATAATTATATAAAAATATTTATATAAAAATATTTTTAAATATATTTATTTATAATTATAATTATAAATATATATACATATATTTAAAATAAATATATGTCTCCGATGAATATGGTCAATATATATATACCATGAAGATGATATTCATGGGGATTTCCATTATTTATGTTCATATGATGCATGAGTATAATTGACGTTGTATGATCATAAGTTTATTTGTGGACATGATTGTGGGTTAATAAATGTTAAGATTAACTATATTATGATGACATTTGCATATGTTATGTATTCATTATGAATGTTCATTTATACATATTGACACCCTTATTATTCATGTTGTCCATATATGTTGTTTTTTATGATCTATACTCGGCTAGGTACATATGATTCATTCATGTTATACCCATGAATCTATTATGTTCTCATAAATACTTATAAAATTACAATAAATATATTTAAATCATAAATATATTTATTATATTTATAATTGTAACTTTTTAAATATATATAAATACTTTTTAAATATATTTATTTATAATTATAACTATATATATATATTGAAATAATTATAAAATTACAATAAATACATATATTATAAATTTATAAATATATGTATTTATATATTAATATATATATATATATATATTTATAATTATATACAAATATTTATAAATATATTTATTTATACTTATAAATATATATATATATATATATATTTAAATCATTATAAAATTATAATAAATATATTTATTATATTTATAATTTCATAAATATATATATAATTTTATAAATATATATAATTATTTAAATATATCTATATTTATTTATAATTATTTTTATAAATATTTGTATATATTTATAAATATATTTATATAATTATATATAGTTATAAAATTATAAATATAATAAATATATTTATTATATTTATAATATTTAAATAAATACTTATTTATTTAAATAATTATAAAATTATAATAAATATATTTATTATATATATTTAAAAATTTATAACTATAAATATATTTATATATATATATATATTAGGTGCTTGAGGGTGCAATTACATTAAACACACACACCACATACATAGCCCAAAAAGGCAGGTCATACCCCCCCCCCCCAGGGATAGCACAGCAATCAAGCCTTACTTATTCAGTACATGGCTCAAATGCCCAGTAGGCATAAAGCCCAATACATGGGCCAAAGGCCCACAAACTGGCCTGAAGGCCCGTTGCAGCAGCATGCCTGCATCATCGTCTACATATGTTATGCCTACATCACCACCTATCTGCATCATGTCTGTATCATCGGCTACCAAAGGAAATTCACACCCAGCCGAATTTGAACCCGGGTCTCATGCAGGATTACGGGGAGCCTTTATAATAAATACATTTATTATATTTATAACTATAAATAAATATTTATTTATTTAAATAATTATATAATTATAATAAATATATTTATTATATTTATAATTATTTAAATAAATATTTATTTATTTATAATTATAATTATAAATATAATTAATTTATTTATGATTAATTTATAATTATAAATAAATATTTATTTATTTATAATTTTATAATTTTATAAATATATATAATTATATTCATATATACAAATATTTATAAATATATTTATTATATATATAAATAAAAATAAAAATTTATTTATTTATAGTTATAATTATAAATATAATAAATATATTTATTATAATTTTCTTATTATAAATATATATATATATATATATATAATTTTTATAATTTTATAATTATACATAATTATATAAATATATACAAATATTTATTAATATATTATTATATATATAATTATAAATAAAGATTTATTTGTTTATAGTTATAATTTTAAATCTATATATATTTATTATATATATAATTTTAAAAATATATATAATAATATAAATAAATTATTAATATTAGATCTTTATCAGTGCTTTTTAACACTGATAAAGATCCCCTTTTGTCAGTGCTAAAAAATTCTAATAATACTAGTCTTTATCAGCACTATAATTTTAGCACTAATAAATACACATTTTATTAGCAGTTTTGATTTTAGCACTGATAAAACTACCCTTTATCTCTGCTTTTTTGAAATCTCTGATAAAAGTCTTATCCTTTTTAAAAAATATACCCTAATCAGATGCCTTCTTTTCACACCTTCAAGCTCTAGTGAATTTCAACTATTGTTGTGTCGTCGCTCTCGCTGAACCTCTTTGTTTCCCCACCACTGCTTCACTGCTCTTGTTGAGTCACACTAGTACCGTCGTCGTTGCTCTTGCTAGACCCCACTATCACGTCACCGAAAACCATTATTGCCTCGCTCTTCCACCTCGTTAAACACCACTGTTGCCTCGTCCCCGTCTCATCGAACCCCACTGCCACCTCACTGAACCCCACTACTGCCTCACCCCACCACTTCACCAAACACCACTGCTACTTCACTGAACCCCATTATCGGTGCATCTCTATTGTTGAACATTTTCAATGAATCAAGACCCCCAAAACTAAAGGTATTCTATTCAAATATTATTTTTCATTGGTTTTGAAGGATTATTCATTGTAGGGGAAATTTTGAGTTTTGGTAACCTAGATTCATTAGGATAAAAAATTAATATTTTTTGGATTTTCTAACATGAATTGCGTTTTGGGTGTTTTTGGATCATGTATAATAGGAATTGTGTGTGCATGTATTGATTGTATTAGATTAATTTTGAATTCAGTTTTAGAAATAGTGGTCTAACCTTGGATATCATCTCACTCCTGATTACGTCATGATTCTATTCTTTAAATCTCTATTTAGATGGAGGTTTGTTTGGTCATTGTGGTGATTATTTTTAGTTCCCTCATTATGATGCTACAGTCTTGAGTTGGGAGTATATGCTAGATCCTTCAAGAGACAAAAACAAGCATGATAAAAATATTTGTGCTCAAATAGCCTAGATTTTGACACTTGTATGAGTTTACCAATCTTTTCTAGGGCATGGATTTGGGGATCTAGAATTTTCCATGATAGTTGTGGCCTTAGTGATATAGAAATGAGAATTTTTTTTATAAAATCCATTGAAAAAATTTCATGAATTTATCTTCTTGATCACAACCAGTGGATTGGTTACAGTTAAGGCTCTGTTGTTTATTTTACCTATAGAGTGAACAAATATAGTGATTGAGTGTTATACGTCATCCATGGTTTCATTCATTCAGCATCAATCATCAGCATCAAATTCTAGTCCATGTTTTATAATTCACCATCTAATGTTCTTCAACTAAGATGTTCATGTTCATCAGCTTGCCTCATCACCAATTCAGAAGTTGGAACTGTCTTCTAAAATTATTAGGTTCATGTGTTATGGGTATTGAAACAAATCACACTACCATAGTCTATGGATTCCTATAATGTTTTAAGAGTTTAGTACTTCTAGAGTTTTTTTGTTAATCATAAAATCAAGATCGATCATTTCATCAATGGAATAAAATTGAATAATTTATACTTTTATACTTTCCTAAATTTTACTTTTATATATTATAATTTTATACTTATAAATTTTTAAAACTATATACTTCTATAAATTATGTATACTTTTATAACATATGAGTGTCTTTGAGGGAAAATGATGTTTTCCAAGTGGTTTTATCCCTTGATATAGAATTATATTCAATGACAAGCGTTTAGGAAAAATCCTAAATGGATTTTTTTTAAAGAATTATTTTGGTTTTAAAATTAGTGGTAATCATCGACTTGATGTTTTAAAAATTATTCTTGTGTTAATTGGATTTCAAACTAAGAGTTTGGGTGATTTGAAAGTGTTAAAAATGTATGAAAATTTTGTTTTATTTTTAAATTGGTGATTTGACCCTTGTGATCTATATTTAAAGCCACTTTTTTATCCTTGGTTAATTTTTATATCAATGTTTTGGGGTGTTTAAAGATTTTAATATTTTAAAATGAGATTTATTATTTCAAAAGGGTGTGTTTTCCCATGTGGATTTTATTTTAAAACTTATTGTGTCTTTGGATGTTTTTCAATGGCAGATTAAAGGGTAGTGTTAATTCCCATTTGAGTTTCAAAGGTATTTTTATAAAATTGGTATGAATATTAGATTAGGATGGATTTTATAAATGATAAAATGGATTGTAATTCCAAGCATGCTTTGAAAATATAAGGACCATTTTAAATTTTATAAATGTGAGTTTTCATAAAAGTTTTGATACCCTTTTAAGACCCTTTGATTCTTGTATTACCATTGTAGCTTGTGATTCCATGTGGGGATGTTTATTATTGATGAACTAGTTTGATGAGACTTTCTGGGGTGTGTATAGGTTTAATAGTGATGACCTAGTTACCTTATCTCTATTTCAAGTCCTTTTATTAATATATACTAGTGATGATGCCCATGACACTAGAATCCTTTTTAGGATCATTTAAGGGGTTTATCTCTCTTATTATATTATATCCTGTGCTATTTATATTATTGTATTGCATGAATTTTCTTATCATTTTCCCCATGTTTTGTGACTTTACATAATTTTTCTTGATTGTGTTCTTTCTTCCTTCTTTGTATGGTTTTCTTTTCATATTTTTTGAAAAGGGATTGTGAAAGATTTTTTAATAAGGAAAAAAGAAAAATGTAATTTTGAAGTGTTTTACAAATATTTTAATAATGACTTTAAAAATTGTTCTCAAATAAAAAAATTTATAATGGTTTGTATTCAAAACTCCAAGAATGTGTGAGTTTTGAAAATGGGATTTTTGGCCACCATGCCTAGTTTTATGGAAATTGTTGGTTTTCAAACATGTTTTAGAAAACTGTATGATAGCGGGAAACCTCTTTGAGTTTTGAAATGTGTATTTAAAAATGAGTGTTTATGAAATATTTTAAAGACCAATTTTAAAAAATGTGATTTTACCAAGAGGTATTGGCTGAGGAAAAATGTTTTCCAAGTGATTTTTTCATTTAATGAAAATATTAGAAAAATATTTTTAATACACTTTTATGTGTTACTACTTATTTTGTAAAACTTTATAGAAAATTTTTATTTTTATAATGTATTTAAAACTATATTTTTTATGATTTAATATTAAATTAATATCTTATATTTGGTAGGTTGTTGTGTCCTACTGGACTTTTATATTACACCTATAATTTATAGGTTCAGGTTTGTTCTAGGTTGTTTCACTTCCTTTGGATCTTATGACAGGGATATATGGTTGGATGTTTAACCTAGTTAAACATATTTTGTGTAATTATTTTTCTAAATATTAATATTACCAAATCAAATAGGATGTATATTAATAAAAAATGTATGGATGCCAATCATATGGAAAAAGCGTGTGAAGATGAAGTGAAAGAGTTCATCAAGTTTTCAGAATATCATGCATATGACCCTTCTCAAATTCTTTTCCCATGTTTTCATTGTTTTTATTCAAGAATAATTAGTCTAGAGGAGTTGTAAGAACACTTGATCTGTCATGGAATAGATCAATGTTAGAAATTTTGGAATAAACATGGGGAAAAGTAGAATGTAGCTAGTGGTTGGGATAACACTACATTTTATTGATCATCTGATAAAATTACAAGACTGTACAATAAAGAAGACTATATCAAGGATGTGATTATAGATGTGAATGATGATGAATATAATATTGAAGAAATTACAAGTATAGTTGAAGATTAAATTCATTATTTCCCAAAATTATTTGAGAAGTTAAAGAGTTGTGCAAAGATGCCATTGTATGTTGGTTACACTAAATATACAGCATTTTCATCCATACTAAAGATGTGTAATTTAAAATCAGGAAATGGATGGAGTGATGAAAATTTTATGAAACTAATTTCTCTCTTGAATGACATGAACTCAAAAGATAATGATCTCCCTAGCTGAACATACGAAATCAAATTAATTCTATGATCGATGGGTATGATCTTTGAAATAAAACACGCCAATCCGATTGAATGTATACTGTTTTTTAAGGAATAAGTGTGTGTTTGTGTTATCTTATAATGGTTATGTAAATAATGGTTATATGTTCTATACAAATGAACATGATGAAGACAGTACCATGAAAAATAGTAGAGTTACACTTTTATCTAAAGTGATGCATGTTTCTAGTACTAAGGACATAAATTCAATTTACATGAATATGTCATACTTTGGCATCATAAAAAAAATATGGTAGTTGGATTATAAAACATTTCAAGTGATGATTTTTTGATGCTAGTGGGTTGATAATAGCATTTATGTTAAAATATATGAATTGGGATTTGTGAAAGTGGATTTCAGTAAGTAAGGGTATAAATATGAATTGTTTATAATGGAATGATAGTAATTATAAGTATTTTATATTCTAGATGCTACAAACTAAAAGTGGTCAATTTTTCTATTATCAACCAAAACCACTGAAGGGTCCGATGAAAATTCAACTGAGGATGACCCCTTCATTGGGACGTTGCAATCATTTCCTAGTGGTCCCAAAGTAGATCGTGTTTTGTATGTCAGAGGTAACCATGATGAAGGGATTTGGATAGTCGATAGAGGGGTCAAATCTATTCATACTTTAAAAAAAAGAGTTCAATAATCATGTTGTATTTTTTTGTAATATACATTGTGTTACCTCATGTTATTATCTATTTTCTATTGCATTTATGTAATCTAAATTAAATGTTCAACCACTTCAAAAAAAATAATTCTACACATGCTAGTTCTCACAATCCTGAGGAACAATAGGTCTCTCAACCTTCTACTACTCATAGTGCAGAGGAACGACCTTCAGCATGTCCTAGTTCTCTCAATCCTAAGGAACAATAGGTTTCTCAACCTATTGTTTCCCCCAGTGCAGAGGT
This sequence comes from Viscum album, assembly GCA_963277665.1. NCBI lineage: Eukaryota > Viridiplantae > Streptophyta > Magnoliopsida > Santalales > Viscaceae > Viscum > Viscum album. The sequence continues at coordinate 516,919,230 of OY728127.1, read as the reverse complement.
ACAATGACCATCTAAACATGATGATGCTAATGATATAGAGAAACAACATATTGACGATTTTGAATATGAGGAAATGGTAGGCGAAGAAGGACCGATGATGCAGAAAAAAAGGAGCGTCATAGTTTGACAATGTTAGAAAAAATAATTAAGGTGAAAAGAAAAGGCATAAAATATGAGGTCATATGGAATGTGTGAAACTAGAATGTTAACCCTAACAAGGAAATGTTTAGTAGTTACATTGGAATCATCACTTGAAAACACATGCCGATTGATATAGATTCATGGAACCATGTTGTTCACATTCTTAAGACACTAGTGTGGGAAGAGATTACGGTAATATTATGATATCATTTATTTATTTTACAAAAAAATAAAATAATGAAACATTGAATTACTCTTAGTCATCCCTTGTAGAGTGCATTTATAGTAGATTACTCCCACAAGAAATATGTATTAATGCTTGCTGGAAGGATTCAAAAAGGCTTTCGGACAATTCTAATGAGATATCATCTTAACAACCTTGAAGAGAAAATAAACTCACACCCACTACTTGTGTATTCACACTAGATAACCCAAGAAGCATGGGATGCATTTATTGGCCATTGTGAAAATGTGTCTTTCCAGGTATATTGTGGCTGGTAATACATTTTTGACAATACATGTATTCATCACTTTGATTGAGAATTTTTTATTTATGAAATAGCAACTGAGTTCTGAAAATAAGGAACGGACAGCAAAACCAACGTAACCCTACCATAAATCAAGGATTTATTATACTTCACTTGAAAAATAATGGTACATATTTTAAATCTATCGTGACAATTTTTATGTGACATGAAACAATAGAATAATTATGTTCCTTTTTTTATATGTAGATTGATGAATAAAAATCCAAATCCACTTTCATCCCACCCCATGTGCTATGGAAGGAGTAATGTGTAAATAAATATGGGATACTGATAGATGAAAATAGACAAAAATTGTGGGAAACATGTGTAAGTATGACATAATAATAAAAATTTATATTTATATTACATAATAATGATTACTTATTTTCCTATATTTTCTATCTGACATAATCACAGGAATAAGAAACACCTATACCGAATGAACACCTACTATTAGTGGCCTTGAAGTGGCTATAATAGTATGGTCACATTAGAGGTGTGGTATTTAGGGTGACACACCTTACATATTTTGAGAAAAAAACAACAGGATAAATGTGATGAAATGAAAGAGATGAGAGCAAGATTAGATGCCCTTGAATCACAATTCCAATATAAGACTGAGTTTCTAGAAAATGTTATGGGGATGAATCAAAGAGTATAAACAACTCAAGAATAACCATTTCATGAAGATCCCCCCACCCCACACCCGCCAGCTTTGAGGTGAGCCATTCCCTATAAAGAGTTGTCTTAGTTAAGGTAATCAATGTTCTGATAATTATTTCTGTGAAATGTGAATCATATAGACACTAATACCTTTCTTGTACTGACATTATATAGGGTAAAAATTAATATGATTTATGTCTATAAACACCCACCCATCACCTTGTAGAGAGGGATACGGTGTTCAATATCTAAGATGGCAGTCTACACAACAGACCACTTCCAACAGGTCATGTGAGAGTGATGATTAGCATAGCTCATGAGTCAATAACCAAGCTACCTATTCCACTTGATAATGATGATATTAATACAGTCAACTGAGCTATTGTAAAATTCATTATATGTTTGTCACATCTTGTAAAAAACCTTTTCGAGAATGAGGTATTCATTTCCAATTTATTTTTCAAGCTAAACCTTTAACAATTAATAAAAAAATGTCTGAACCAATGAATGTTATTACAGATAGACAAAGTGAAGGGGGTGAACCAAAATACTGACTCAAAACCATCAAAATTATCAACCAACTGATTCTCTCTCAAATTTACCCAAGAGATAAAGGTAGAACGGTCTTTGTAGTTTAAATTGTGTTATCGAATCCTCAGAGACCTAAGAATAAACCTATAGACATGTACATTCTATGGAATGTTTTTGGCTATGAAGTGGACAACTTGGGTTGATTTTATATGGGTTTAAAGGATAACTAACATATTTAAGTGAATTCAATTTAAAAGAATGAGTTGATCCTAGGTTATCGCTCGGGGTGGATTGGACGTATTTCCTTTTCAATGATTTCAATTTCTTATATTTGAGATGGGTTCATTTAAGGAGATAAAACAACATCATAACTTACTGGTTTAATGCCTAAACCCTTTAATACTAATCACCTATATACTTGAAGGATCAAAGTTTTGAGCACTTCAAGTTAAAGGTTCATATTAGCACTTGAATTGTGTGGCCTTAAATTTAACAAGGACGATGGAGTTTAAAAATCATCAAATAAAAATCTCAATTAAAGAAGTGATTATACATTAATGAGGTGATAAATAACATCCAATCCTTCCCATTTCTACTCCCTTGGATCAACACATAAGTGGGTTATCCCTCCATTGATCCCTTGGTTTCAATGGAAGCGGAAAGTAGACTCAAGAGGGAGGAAATGGAGAAGTAAAGAAAACAACAAAAATAAAACGATCACTCCACCGTTGTGTGAATAATTTCACAAGATTTGGTGTGAATAAATTCAAACCTTGACACAACAGTATAAAATTGAGATATAGAACAATAGAATAAGAGGATAAGAAGAAATTTTATTAAGAAACTAAAGTGAATTGAACAACTTACATGTGAAACACAAACTTGAGACAACAAAATTGCAGCATAACATTATAATTGAACAAATCACCAAAGATCCTCAACTACTCCACCACCACTGCCTTAAATAGGAATTTTTTAAGCCTTGGGTCGAGTCTCCAATAGTCCAAGTCTTCTCAATTAATTTTGGTAGGCCATAGGTGGGTGGAAAGTTGAGGGAGAGTTGATTTTCCACCCTTGACCCGAGGTGGCAGTCATCTTGCTTCCACCGAACAGATGAGCCTGTAAGACCTTCTATATGGACGAATTAGAGTGGTCCACAGAAGACTAAAATGGATCCCAGGATGTCTTATAACCATATATAAAATGTGGGCCCATTTTAAGTTGTGGATCCGGATATATGATTATATTAGTGGGATATTTTTCTGGGCCACAGAATCTGGCCCATAATTTTATCTCTCACTTGGGCCGCCTAAATGACTACAATGGAGGCCTAATTAGCACTAAATCATGAATAATTATTTGTTACTATGTATGTATTCTAGCCTCACACCAAATTTGGGATTCATTGGGTTTGTAATTTGGGTCCCATAGTCTCATCAGTGGGATGGTGTCCAATCTGCTTTCTCTAGAATTGCTTCCATTCATCGCCAAATATCTCCATCATCCTTTATGAATCCTCCATTGATCCCTAAATTAAAAATGTTCATATTTAAGTTTAGATACAGTTCCCAAAATATCAAATTAAAATATAGATAATTAAATTCCTTAAAATCATATGAATCATTGGGTACTTTAAATGATGTTAAAAAATGTACCGCATAATAGTGCATTTTAAGAAGGTATTACAATCATAATGTGAAATGATGCTCAAAGTGTAAAATGCACTAAAATGGTGTTTATTAATAAAAAAGAACATGAATATTATATATATTAACAATGAATATTATCCTCATTTATTGGCTAATCACACCCCCCAACTTGAGTTTTGCTAGTCCTAAGCAAAATATATCTCATCAAAAATGAAATTAAAATTCCTTTTTCCAAAAACATTTTAATACACAATGATCACCAAAAACCCTTATACCAAACAATAATGAAACCCATCAAAATATTTTAATACAAGATATTTTCATAATCAGATCCCAATCCCAAGCCCATTCCTTTTTTCAAATTCATTTTCATATTTCATCCAATATCAATTAAGTATGAGGATGTCTTGTGCATCACAATAGAAATGGGGGTTCATCTTTATTCAAGGGGGAAATTATGTAAGTGCTAGGTGGAATCACATTTCAATATTAAGATGAGTATTCAAAAAAAACATTTGTATTATATTTTTTTTTGTTTTTTTTTTGTTTTTTTTTTTTGCAATTTTGCCATGGTAAATGAAATTGCACTCAAAAGAGTCAACCCCTGTAGCAAGACTTTGTCGATGACTCCCAGGCTCAAAAGCCATAGGGCACCAAGTGAAGCCCACATACTTGGGCATCATATCGAGTTAACTTAGTCAAAAACAAATTCAAATTACCAAAAATAGAGATAAAATTACTAACTCTGGGCCAGACAACTATGGAGTCACGATCCCCAAGTGTCGAAAGCCACTCATTAGGTCATTTCATTGCTCTACGTGCAAATTTATTGTTTTTTTAATACTCATATTAAAAACAAAATGATAAAAAAACCTATACTATTTATTTGGGGGACCCCATGAACTTAAACTAATACCCCATTATCCAAAGGACGTGCATTGTGATCATTTTTTTGGATGAAAATATAAACGATGAAAAATAACATTGGACAACCACACTTTCCAAAATCTATGCTCATGAAATTATACAAGGATTAAAATCAGAATTAGGGCATGCTAAATTATTTGATATTCAGTTTCAAAGTGTGCAATGTGTATTACCATGTTTAAAGTTAAAGGAATTTTTCCTTCCATTTACACATTTTTTCTTCTTCAAATCATTCTTTTTTTTGACAAAAAAGCATTTTTCATTTTATCTTCCCCCCAAACTTAAACTAACACTATCCCCAGTGTTTAAAAAAAATTAGAAGGGGGTAGAGGTAGAGAATGAAAGTTCAAAAAGGAAATTTAAAATGAGGATCATGGAATGAAGTCACCTGGTGGTTGAAGTTGAAATTCTTGCTACTCCAAATTAGTCCTTTGAACTCTTAGGGGATGTAGGCACCTCCTTGATTGAACATGTATCACCCAAAATAGTCCTTGAACCATAAAAAGAAGAACAAACCAGAAAAAACAAACAGAACAATGACTTATTGAAATCCAAGTATCATTATTTTTATGGTTTTCCATGTTTTTTTTTAAATCAAACTAATGATGCATTGTCTTATTTTAAATTTATGGGTAAGGTATTACTCAGGGATCACACTGCGTGACACAGATGAATACGATGCTCCCCTTTCATACCCATCCATACTCTTAAAAGAAGAACAGGTCAATAGTCTAATTTTTTTATTAAATAACAAAATGATTAATTAATCCTATTTAAAATATAAAGTTGATTAAAACAAAAAAATGATAGGAAACTTGAAAACCATGGGTTTCCTCCCATGTAGCGCTTTTTTTAACGTCGTTAGCCCAACATGGATCCTAAATCTATCAATTTTTTCCTGGTTCATAGGTTGGATCAGTTAACTCAACCTCTATTTCCTGTTTTTTGAATGATTCAATGAATGGTTTTAACCTTTGACCATTGACCTTGAAAATGTAACCACTTGTGGGATCTTTAATCTCTACTGCCCCATGGGGGTATACATGATGCACTATGAAAGGTCCTGACCATATAGACCTTAACTTTCACAGGTGTAAATGAAGTTTTGAACTATACAAGAGCACAAGTTTTCCCGGTTCAAAATGTTTGACCTTGATATTTCTAGATTGGTAGGATTGAAATCTAGATTTATTGATCCTTGAATTTTCATAAGCCTCTATCCTTAGTTCCTCCAGTTCATTGAGATCTAATTTCCTTTTTTTTCCAGCCAATGATAGGTCATAATCCATTTTCTTAATTTCCCAAAAGGCCTTATGCTCAATTTCAACAGGTAAATGGCATGACTTTCCATAAACCAACCTATATGGTGACATTCCTATGATGGTTTTGAATGTTGTACTATATGCCCAAAGAGCATCCAAGAGTTTCTCGGACCAATCTTTCCTAGATGGATTGACAGTTTTTTCAATAATTTGCTTAATCTCCCTATTCTCTAACTCAGCTTGACCATTGGTTTGAGGATGGTATACAGTGGACACCTTATAAGAAATACCATACTTAGACATGAGTGAAGAGAATGGGAGGTTGCAGAAATGGGTTCCTCGATCACTGATTATAGCCCTAGGAATTACAAATCAAAAAGATATGTTCTCTTTTAGAAATAGAATCACAACTTGATGATCATTGGACTTAGTGGGAATGGCCTCAACCCATTTTGAAACATAATCAATAGCTAAGATTGTGTAGAGGTATCCCCTAGAGTTTGGGAAGGGACCCATGAAATCAATTCCCCAACAGTCAAATATTTCAACCACTAAGATGGGAGTGAGTGGCATTTGATTCCTTTTTGTGATGGACCCTACTTATTGACACCTATGACAACTTTGACAAAATGTGTAAGAGTCCCTTGAGAGGGTGGGCCAGAAGAGACCACATTGAAGAATCTTAGCAGATGTTTTCTTATAGGAAAAGTGACCTCCACATGCCTCACTATGACAGAATTTAAGGATGGACTCTTGTTCAGATTCTGGGACACACCTACTAATGACTTGGTCAAAGTAGAACTTTTAGAGGTATGGATCATCAAACACATAGTTTCTAACATCATAAAGGAATTTCCTTTGAGCTTGAGTCCCTAAGAATTTTGGAATGACTCTCGTAACTAAGAAGTTTTCTATGTCAGCATACCAAGGTTAGTCACTCACAGCGTATAGGTGTTCATCAGGAAATGAATCAGACACAAAAAGGTGATTTGAGTTATCTTTGAATTCTATCCTAGAGAGGTGATCAGCTAAAACATTTTCAACACCCTTTTTATCCTTGATTGTGAGGTCAAATTCTTTTAAGATAAGGACCCACCTAATCAGTCTAGCCTTAGCATCTTGTTTTTGGAAGAGGTATTTTAGTGCAGAATGGTCAATGAACACAGTGATGGGGGATCCTAAGAGGTAGGACCTAAACTTCTCTAAGGCAAAAACAATAGCAAGTAACTCCTTTTCAGTGGTGATGTAGTTGATTTGGGCATCATTTAAGGATTTTCTTGCATAAGCAATGACATAAGGATTTTTATCACAACGTTTTCCTAACATAGATCCTACAGAAAAGTCACTGGAATCACACATAAGTTCGAAAGGAAGGTTCCAAATTGGAGATTTCATGATGGGGGGAGAGGTGAGAGAGGATTTGAGGGTTGAGAATGAACCCTCGCGGCTTTCTGTCCAAACAAATGGAGCATCCTTTACTAGTAGAGCACAAAGTGGACGGGAGATTGAACTAAAATCCTTGATGAATCTTCTATAGAAACCAGTATGTCCTAAGAAATACCTCACTTCCTTGACAGTTTTGGGTGATGGAAGGTGATGAATGATTTCAACCTTGGCTTTATCGACTTCAATCCCCCTACTCGAGACCATATGGCCTAGAACTAGTCCCTATTTAACCATTAAATGGCATTTTTCCCAGTTTAGGACCAGATTTTTTTCTTCACGTCTGGACAAGACTCTCTCCACATTCTGCAGACATCCCTCAAATGTATCCCCAAACACATAGAAGTAATCCATGAAGACCTCTAGAAAATCCCCTACCATGTCTGAGAAGATTCCCATCATGCATCGCTGGAAGGTTCCAGGAGCATTGCATAAACCAAAGGGCATGTGTTTGAAGGCAAAGGTGCTGAATGGATAGGTGAATGTATTCTTCCCTTGATCCTCTAGGGAGACCTCAATTTTATTATACCCTGAGTACCCATCTATAAAATAGTAGAAGGCATGACCTGCCACTCTCTCAAGGACTTGGTCAATGAATGGTAAGGGGAAATGTTCCTTCTTGGTGAATGAGTTTATATTCCTAGAGTCAATGCAGACCCTCCATCCACTACTCACCCTTGTTGGAAGAATCTCTCCATCCTCATTGGTTATCACTGTGATTCCAGCCTTTTTTGGAACCACTTAGATTTGGTTCACCCACTCACTCTCAGCTATGGGATAGATGATACCAGCTTTTAACAATTTTAGAAGTTCCTTCCTCAATACTTCCATGAGATTAGGATTGAGTTGCCATTGAGGTTGATGACATGGCTTTGAATCAAATTCCAGAACAATCCTATGAGTCCCAATAAGTGGGATAATCCTAGGAATATCAGACAGGGTCCAACCAATGGATTTCTTATATTTCCTAAGGACATCTAGAAGCATCCTCTCATGATTGGCTTCAAGAGAAGAATAAATGACAATAGGATATGTTTGGTTGTCCCCTAGGAAAGCATACTTGAGTGCAGAAATAATTTCCTTCAATTCAAGATCAGGTCGGTTTAGAATTTCAGCAGAATATTGGGACATTGGATCAAGATCAATTTTACTTCCAAAAGTTTTAGATAGGATTGATTCCCCACATGTAGAAGTTTCAGCTACTAGATTAGCTTGATCAGATTTAGGGAAGGAAGTTGGAGTGGTATCCATGAAAGTGGTTTCTTGAACAGTTTCACTGATTTTTGGACCTAAGACTTCATCATAAGATCAATTTGAAAACGATTCAATCCAAGGAGATAAACTTCCTTCATATGAACAAAGAAAATAAATCTCATCCTGACTTAAACATCCATCAAATATTCCTTGATGTTCTATGGATTCATTATCAATGCTTCCTATCATGTTTACTTCATGAATGTCCTCATCATCCCCTATTTGTGAGCTTTCATTATAGATGTTCAAGTATAGACTCATGTTCCCAAAGGTGATGGTCATGTTCCCATTTCGGACTCGGATAACAGAGTTGATTGTTGCAAGGAAAGGATGACCAAGGATGATTGGGGTTTGTTCCTTATTTCCTAAGTTTGGATGGTTGTCAAGGACAATGAAGTCAGTAGGGTAGATGAAGTTTTCAACCTTTACCAGAACTTACTTTAAAATCCCCTTTAGAACCCTAATGTTACGATCGGCAATTTGAAGTGTGAGAGATGTGGGTTGGAGCTCTTCTAGGCCTAACTGGTAGCACACAGCATATGGGATGATATTGACACTAGCACCTAGGTCACATAAGGCCTTGACAACTTTTCTCTCTCCTAGTTCAACATTGATGTAAGGGAAACCTGGGTCTTTCAACTTAGGAGGAATGGTCCCTTGAATGGTGGTACTCACATTATCAGCCAAAAGGACTTGGTTTTTATGTGAAAATTTTCTTTTAAAAGTGCACAAGTCCTTAAGGTACTTTGAGTAGGCAGGTATGGTTTGGATTGCATTGAGAAGGGGAATGTTCAACTTGACTTGTGAGAATATTTCCCCCAATGTTTCACTTAATTCAGGCTTGGTTATCCCCCTCAGGAATTGAGGAAATGGTGCATGTTGTGGGGTTGTTTGTTGAAGAGTTGTTTCTTTGACAATTTTATCATGTTTTTCAGTTTGATCATTTGGTTCATTTGAATTTTCATCCAAGTTTTAATCTTTAGGGGGGGTTCTTAATTAGTTTTTCAGGTTTCTCAATTGATTTCCCACTTCTTAAAATAGTCACAGCCTTTAGTTGTTCATGATTTGTTTGAGTACAACTTGACTCTCCCCTTGAAGTTGAGGATAGAACTACCTGAGTAGGAATGGGTGTCTTTCCAGTTTTTATGGTTTGAAGTTCTTGTTTTAGGGAAGAGACTTCCGATTTCATCCTCTCCATTTATTTGAACAGTTTTTCTAGTAGGCTTTGTGGAACAGTTTGGGTTGGTGCTTGAGTAGGTTGGTTTATCCCAGGGGGATATTTTAGAGGTGTTATGGTCTGTTGAAAATGGACCGGTGGATGTTGGTATTGGATAGGTTGGGTTTGGAACTGGTTATGGGATTGTTCGTTCTGATGGGGGTAAGTATTTTGTCCCTTTGGTTGGCTAGGTTGTTAGTTATCTTTCCAGCGGAAGCTTGGGTGGTCATTATACCTTGGGTTGAATTTGTTTTGGTATTGAGGATTTTGAAAGTTCAAGGCATTTACTTCCACTGGGGGTCCTCCTAAAAGAACATCCTTGATGGATGGAATGGTCGGGTAGCTGTCTGTCTTATGGTCATGTTTGTCACAAATTGTGCAAACAGGGTCAACCGTTTGGATTTCATGGATTTTCCTAAGGTTTATCTCTTCAACCTTCGAAGAGATTGTTGTGAGTTTATCCCTAAGGATTTACTCTTCTCTAAGTGTATTAATTCCAGTAGTTCTTTGTGTCTTTTCAGAATAAGGTGAAGTTCCCCATGTTTGGTTTTGTTCAGAAAGGATTTCTAGATACTTGTAAGCATCATTTGGGGCTTTGTTTTTAAAGGTTCCATTACACATCATGTCAATGAATTGTTTGTTCCCTGGACCCAACCCTTCATAGAAAATTCTCACTTGTTCAGGAATAGAAAAATCATGGTGTGGAACCATGTTTAGAGTGTCCTTGAACCTCTCCCATATTTCATAGAATGACTCTCCCTCTTTTTCAAAGAAGTTTTGGATACTCTTTTTAAGTGCAATTGTTTTGTGGTGGGGAAAGTATTTTTTGTATAATTCTCTTTGTAGTTGGTCCCAAGAGTTGATGGATGATGGTCTCAAATTGTTTAGCCAATTTTTAGCTCGATCCTTTAAAGAAAAGGTAAATATCCTCATCTTAGCTGATTCTAGTTGATGTGGGGGACACATGGTTTCTACAATGTCATTGAACTCCTTAATGTGAAGGTAGGGCATCTCGGACTCCATTCCATGGAATGTGGGAAGGTGGTTTAGGACATGGGGTTTAAAGATGTAGTTGGAATCTCCTAGGGAATTGTGTCTAATGAATGAGGGGGCATTGGTCCAGGAAGGTGTGAGGTATTCATTCATGGTTTGATCAATTTCATTCCCCAAGTTTGGGGCTGCCTCATTTGGGTTTCCATTTTGCTTCCCACCCGGGTTTATGAGTTGGTTTCTTTGAAGACATTCTATAGAAATGGGATCAATTTTTGACTCGGGGGTATTAGGAAGATTAGGATCTAATGAAAAGAGTTACCTTGGTTTACTTGACTCCCCAACCCCAGGACTATCCACCGTAACTAGATGGTTTGATTGATCGCGGGTGTAGGCGGACATGCGCCAAAAGAAAAAAAAACGAGAAAGGGATAAGATAAGAGAATTTGGATAAGAAAAGGAGAAATGGGGGAGAATAGAAAGGGATTTAGATGACTTACTTGGGTCCTCGGAAACGGCGCCAAAATTTGATTCTCGCTCAAATTTACCCAAGAGATTAAGGTAGAACGGTCCTTGTAGTTTAGCTTGGGTTATCGAATCCTCAGAGACCTAAGAAGAAACCTATAGACACGTACATTATATGGACTGTTTTTGGATATGAAGTTGCCAAATTGGGTTGATTTTATATGGGTTTAAAGGATAACTAATATATTTAAGTTAATTCAATTTAAAAGAATGAGTTGATCCTAGGTTATCGCTCGGGGTGGATTGGACGTATTTCCTTTTCAATGATTTCAATTTCTTATATTTGAGATAGGTTCATTTAAGGAGATAAAACAACATCATCACTTACCAGTTTAATTCCTACACCCTTTAATACTAATCACCTATACACTTTAAGGATCAAAGTTTTGAGCACTTCAAGTTAAAGGTTCGTATTAACACTTGAATTGTGTGGCCTTAAATTCAACAAGGATGATGGAGTTTAAAAATCATAAAATAAAAATCTCAATTAAAGAAGTGATTAGACATTAATGAGGTGATAAATAACATCCAATCCAGACCCTTTTTACTCCCTTGGATCAACCCATAAGTGGGTTATCCCTCCATTGATCCCATGGTTTCAATGGAAGCGGAAAGTAGACTCATGAGGGAGGAAATGGAGAAGTAAAGAAAACAACAAAAATAAAACGATCACTCCACCGTTGTGTGAATAATTTCACAAGATTTGGTGTGAATAAATTCACACCTTGAGAAAATAGTATCAAAGTAAGATGTAGAACAACAGAATAAGAGTATAAGAATAACTTTTATTAAGAAAATAAAGTGAATTGAACAACTTACATGTGAAAGAAAAACTTGAGACAAAAAAATTACAGCATAACATTACAATTGAACAAAGCACCAAAGATCCTCAACTCCTCCACCACCACTACCTTAAATAATAATTTTTGAAGCCTTGGGTCGATCCTCCAATAGTCCAATTCTTCTAAATTAATTTTGGTAGGCCATAGGTGGGTGGAAAGTTGAGGAAGAGTTGATTTTCCACCCTTGACCCAAGGTGGCAGCCAGCTTTCTTCCACCTAAAATATGTGCCTGTAAGACCTTCTAGATGGACGAATTAGAGTGGGACATAGAAGAAGAAAATGGATCCCCGGATATCTTATAACCTTCTGTAAAATTTGGGCCCATTTGGAGTTGTTTATACTGAGATATTTTAGATTAGTGGGATTTTTTTCTGGGCCGCAGAATCTGGTCCAGAATTTTATCTCTCACTTGGTCCGCCTAAATGACCACAATAGAGGCCGAATTAGCACTGGATCATGAAGAATTATTTGTTCCTATATATTTCTTCTATCCTAAAACAAAATTTGGGCTTCATTGGGTTTGTAATGTGGGTCCCACAGTCTCATCAGTGGGCTGGTGTCCAATCTGCTTTCTCTAGAATTGCTTCCATTCATCTCCAAATATCTCCATCATCCTTTATGAATCCTCCATTGATCCCTGGATGAAAAATGTTCATATTTAAGTGTAGATACAGTTCCAAAAATATAAAATTAAAATAGGTATAATTAAATTCCTTAAAATCAGATGAATCATTGGGTACTTTAAATGATGTTCAAAAATGTACCACATAATAGTGCATTTTAAGAAGGTATTACAATCATAATGTGAAATGATGCTCAAAGTGTAAAATGTACTAAAATGGTGTTTATGAATAACAAATAACATGAATATTATATATATTAACAATGAATATTATCCTCATTTAGTTTCTAATCACCAACCAATCAGAAAGAACTTTTAACCTACCCATACAATATCTACATTTACTAAAATTGAAGGTTCATGTGGATACAAAGTTACAAAATGGTAGTATTCTCATAGTTTATTTTGAATAAAATATGTACATATAGGAATATATAGACTATATTGGTTTTAATAATGTAAATAAAATCCTTAACTATTAATGGCTAGGAGCCTTACTTTTAAATGTATACATGAGGTATGTTTTTATGATTTTTTTTACAAAATATGATATACTATGATAAATATGAATAAATACATTGCATATTTTTGGTAGGCATGTATATCAAAACTAATTGAGGGAATTTCCCCATGAAAAAAAAATTTGTACTCGTTAGTCCTCACAACACCTCTATAGAAAAAACAAAAATAGAATCCAAAAAAATGTATGAAATAGTGGAAAACCATGTTAACTCATTTGAATGAAAACTTACAGATGACATACTATTCTTAATACCAACATTATAGGGGTAAAACTCTACAATTTAATAATATCAAATATATTTTCATTTATTTCATTACTTATTTGTTTTTTTATTTTTAGGAAACATTGGATTCTCATTGTGGTCAATTTGGATACTCCAAAGATTTATTTCCACAATTCACTTCATGGATACCCAACAAACCAACCACACATGATGAAATTTGTTGATAATTAATACACTAAATCCAAAGTTTTAGTACTAAACTTAAAGTTATATAATTTAGATTGTGTTTTAATGAGGTTTATTTTATGATAGGGAGGTGTATCAATATTGTGAAAAATAAGGAATGAGGATAGGGGCTAAGAAAATGGATCCTAAAAAAGTTCTACAATCAAACAAGTATCATGGTATATATAATAATATTTCACTATCAAAACACATATCAAAACAAATTACTTATTTTTCTTTTTTTTTTGTAGTGTCTGAAACAAACAAATGGAAAAATTGTGGTTATTATGTTTGTACATTTATGGGAGAGATCATATTCCATCAACAAACTATCATACTTGAAGAGGTATTTTTGAATATAATTACTATTTCATTTAAAATATTTATTAATATATTGTGTATTTATATTTTTCTAATACTAATATGACTGTTGAAAATACTCATATTCACAAGATGATATTGATTTTATTAGAAATGAATAGGTAGCATACCTGATGGAATAATGTACACAAATAGTATGAATATGTGACTTACATGTAATTAGTGGATTTTTTTGAGACTTTGGGGAATTTAGGAATCAGCGGAACCTCAATCCAACACACGGTGTGATTGGTACGACTCCAAGTGCATCTTTTTATTTAAAATTGACATTAATTTTAGTAAAATAGACAACTTACATACTCAAAACCGAAAAAAATAGATTCATATTGTTTTGATACGTTAATAAAATGATACATAAGTCATTTATGATTTGTAGAAATTATCCAAACCTCATTCCAATTCACAGTGTTACCAGTATGACTCAAAGTGTATGTTATCAGTTTAAAAATGAAATTTTAGTTCAAAATGTGTCACTCACTAAAAACCAATCAAACACACTCATATTGTCTTGATAATTTATTAAATAAATTAATAAATCATTTTCATGTTTAGGAATTGGTATCCTATCAAAATGATACATAATGTGAATGGTATGATTCAAAGTATGTGTTTCCGGTTTAAAATGGCATTTTAGTAAAAAAAATAAGTAACATAACGAAAACAAAGAAAAATAATTCATATTGTTTTGATACTTTATTAAAACAATCCATGAATCATTTTGGATGTATAGAAATCGGTCACACTTCAATCTGATGCACGGTGTGATCGATATGACTCCAAGTGTGTCTTTTAATTTAAAAATGACATCGGTTTTAGAAAAAGGAACATGTGACTTACTAAAAACCAAGAAAACATATTTAAATTGTTTTTATACTTTATTAAAATGTTCCATGAGTCATTTGGGATGTTTATAAATCAGTCATACCTCAATCTGACCCACGGTGTGACCGATAAGACTCCAAGTACATCTTTTTATTTTAAATTGACATTAATTTTATTAAAAGGAACAAGTGACAAAATAAAAATTGATAAAACACATTAATATTGTTTTGATGCTGTAGTAAAATGATCCATGATTCATTTTTTATGTTTAAGAATCAACTAAACCACAATCCAATGCACGGTGTGATCGGTATGACTCCAAATGCATCTTTTTATTTAAAATTGACATCAATTTAGCAAAAGGAACAAATGACGTACTAAAAAATAATCGAAAATATTCATATTGTTTTTATACTTTAGGAAGATGATCCATATGTCATTTTTGACATATAGAAATCAACATCACCACAATACAATGCACAAGGTGACCATTATGACTCCAGGTGCATCTTTTTTATTTAAAATTGACATCAATTTTAGTAAAAAGGATAACTAACCTACTCAAAACTGATCAAATTCATTTTTATTGTTTTGATAATTTATGAGAATGGTCCATAAGTCATTTTTGACTTGTAAAAATCAACTTCACCTCAATATGACACACGGTGTGACCGATATGACTCCAAGTGTGTCTTTTTATTTTAAATTAACATTAATTTTACCAAAAGAAACAAGTGTCATACTAATGAGAAAACACATTCATATTGTTTTGATACTTTAGGTCAAAAATCCATGAGTCATTTGGCACATGTAGGAATAATCCACACCTCAATATGAGGAATGGTGTGACTGGTATGACTCCAAGTGTATCTCTTTATTTAAAATAGATATCAATTTTAGTAAAAATGACAATTGACCTATTCAAAACTAAGAAAACTCATTTGTATAGTTTTGATACTTTAGGAAAACAATTCATAAGTCATTTGAGATGTGTAGGTATCGGACTCATCTCAATATCACACATGGTGTGACTCGTATGACTCAAAGTGAATCTTTTTATTTAAAAATGACATCAATTTTAGTAAAAAGGACAACTTACCTACTCAAAATTAAGAAAATACATTAATATTGTTTTCATAATTTATTAAAATGATCCATATATCATTGGTGATGTGTAGGAATAAACCTCACCTCAATCCAATGCATGTTGTGATTGGTATGACTCCTAGTGCATATTTTTATTTTAAATCGACAACAAATTTAGAAAAATGAACAAGTGACATACTAAAAACTAAGAAAAAGAATTTGGATTGTTTTGATACTTTAGGGAAATGTTCCATCAGTCATTTTTTATGTATATGAATTATTATCACCTCAATCTAACACATGGTGTTACTAGTATGACTCAAAGTTCCTGTTATCAGTTTAAAATTGACATTTTAGTTCAAAACATGTGTCACTCACTAAAAACTAAACAAATGAATTCTAGTTGTATTTATAATTTAGGAAAGCAATTAATAAGTCATTTTTTGAGATATAGGAAGTAGTCTCACATCAAACTTACACATGATGTGACCCGTATGACTCAAAGTGCATGTTTCTAGTTTGAAATAATATTTTAGTAGAAAACAAAAGTGACATACTGAAAACACAAGTGACATTCTGAAAACTAAGAAAATGAATTTGTATTGTTTTTATACTTTAGGATAATAATCCCTAAGTAATTTTTGATGTATATTAATCATCATCACCTCAATCCCACGCACAGTGTGAATGCTATAAGTGACATACTCAAAACTAAAAAAATGCATTAGAATTGTTTTAATACTTTAGGACAATGATTCATACCTCATTTGTTATGTGTTGGAATTAACTACACCTCAATACAATTCACGATGTGACTGGTATAACTCTAAGTGTTTATTTTTATTTAAAGTTCACATTTCTTAATGTATTTGTTCATATTATTGTTTAATTTATTTATTTATAATATTACTAACAAAATATTTGTTTTATTACATAGGTGGATTATTTTTCATGAGTTGAGGTGATTTGTCTGGAAATAGATACCATGGGTGGACCTTTTTGAGAGGGATCACGAGTGCCAAAGACAATGAAATGTTACAGTTTTAAATTGTTTATGGATAGTAATTGTAAATGTTATTATACAAAATGTTGTTTGAAATGTATATAGTGGTGTTTTTTTATTATTGATGTGAAATTTATTTCAATTAAATTATATATTTTGTGTACAGGTTATAGGAGGTTACAGCAGTGTGTTGTTATACACACAGCACACTGCAGTAGATAGGGCCTTTATCAGTGTTATTTCTAGTGCTGATAAAGGACAACATTTATCAGTGCTATTGAAAGTGATAATAAAGTGGGACCTTTATCAGTGCTATAAATAGCACTAATAAATATTGGCCTTTATTAGTTCTTTTTTTAGCACTGATAAAGGAACCCCTTTATCAGTGTTGCGATTAACAATACTTTTTTAGCACTATTAAAAGTCTTTTTTCACGCTGTTAAAGGAAATATCTATAGTAGTGATGAGTAGAAGCCACCTGAGAAATGATAAATTAATTCTGATATTACTCACTTGGGGAATAATATAACTGTATCATTTTTTATGTATAATGAAAAAATAAGAATGTAACATGAAAAGGTTTCCTAGGATTATTTGGATTGATCCCCAAGAATGCATCACCGGGTTGGTCAAGAAAAATATGCTAGCCTCATTAGCTCTATTTTCCTCATCACCCAGGATGATACAATTAGGATCAAGTTCTGACCAATTCTATGTTACCTTCCCCAAAAAAATTGTGATACCCTAAAAATCATTCAAAATATAGACATCAGTGATGAATTGTTTCCCATTTGAACATTTAATCTAATGAACATATATAATCTTATATTTTTTTTAACTTCTTGAGGCCATGATAGTCCTTTACGTCTGTAGTTTCCACCTTCTTTGTTATGTAGATGGATACTTTTGGGGGTTTCAAAACCAAGTATTCAATTAAATCACAATAAAACTACTTAGACAAAGAAAGGCACATCTGATTACCTATAGCAACCATATATACATAGAAGAAAATGATATGGTCACAAGTCCAAAAAACATAGAAAATGGTATTAGGAATCTGGACAACCAATGGAAGTTGTATAATACTTGTTCCATACTCATCTTAATATGTTGTGAATCTTAATTATCTAAAATTAATAATTAATGAAAACTTTTAAATCATTAGTAATGGGAAATTATTTTTTTTGTTGAGTATTATCACTGTTTATATACACAACTTTTCACACTTTTATGGGAAAAAGAATATGTGTGGAAAAGAAAAGAAAAAAAAGAGAAAAGAGAAACCAACATAGGACAGTAAGGTTGTGTTTTAAAAACAATGATATATGATACTAAATGACTAACCATATTCTAATGGTAATAAATGTTGGACCAACCTATGGGTGACATAGAAGACACCTCCCATTTCCACTATCTTCTTAATTATAGGTGGGGATTGTATTAGTATTGGAACCTCATCCCTCATTTCACAACTACAGATATTCCCTTTTACATCATGAAAAAAACTTTTAACAGTGCTAAAAATCACTATTAATTGCAGCACTGATAAAGGGACCGCTTTATCCATGGTATTTTAGCATTGATAAGGGGGCCTTTATCGGTTCTTTTTTAGCACTGATAAAGTTCACCCTTTATCAACGCTCAAAATAGCACTGAAAAAGGCCTACCATGTTGGATGTGTTGTTAATATAATAGCACACCCAACAAAAACCTGTAACGTATCATCACAAAATATATAATTTAACTGAAATAAATTTGACATCATGAATAAAAAAACATTGTTATATACATTTAAAACAATGTTTTATATAATTACATTTACAATTATCCAAAAAAAATTAAAAACATTAATGTTTAATCTATTGATGCCCTTTATCCCCTCTCAAAAATGTATGCCCATTTTATCAGTTTCCAAAGAAATCATCTCAACCCAAGAAAAATAATCCCCCTATATAAGAAAACAAATATTATGTTAGTAATACGATAAATAAATAAATTAAACATTAATATGAAAGAATACATTAATAAAATGTCAGTTTTTAATAAAAAAAGACACATTTAGAGTTATACTAGTCACATTGTGCTTCGTATTGAGGTGGGGTTGATTCCTACACATCACAAATGAGTTATGGATTATTGTCCTAAAATATCAAATCAATCTGAATGTATTTACTCAGTTTTGAGAATGTCACTTGTTCTTTTACTAAAATTAATGTCAATTTTAAGTAATGACACATTTGGTGTTATTCCGATCACACCATGTGTCAGATTGAGGTGAGACTGGTTCCTACCTATCAAAAATTATTGATGGATCATTTTCCTAAAGTATCACAACAATAAAAATGCATTTTCTCAGTTTTCAGTATGCCAATTTTTTTAATAAAATGTCATTTCAAACTAGAAACACGTATTTTGAGACATATTGGTCACATCATGCATCGGTTTTATGTGATACTGCTTCATACACATCAAAAATGACTTATGAATTGTTTTCATAAATTATCAAGATAATCATAGAGCATTTTCTTGGTTTTCAGTGAGTGATACATTTTGAACTAAAATGTCAATTTTAAATTGATAACGGACACTTTTAGTCTTACCGGTCACACTATATGTTAGATTTAAGTGCGGTTTATTCCTACATATCAAAAATTACTCATGGATAATTTTCCTAATGTATCAAAAGAATACGAATTCATTTTCTCAGTATTTAGTATGTCACTTGTTCTTTTTACTTAAATTAATGTCAATTTTAAATAAAAAGACACACCTGGAGTCATAGCATTCACACAGTGCATCATATTGAGATGAGGTTGACTCATACACATAAACAATGACTCATGGGTCATTTTCTTAAATTATTAAAACAATTAGAATTAATTTTCTCAATTTTCAGTATGTCACTTTTTCTTTTTACTAAAATTAATGTCAATTTTAAATAAAAAGACACACTTGGAGTTATAGAAGTCAAACCGTGCATCATGTTTAGATTAGGTTGACTCATACATGTCAAAAACGACTCTTGGGTCATTTTACTAAATTATTAAAACAATTAGAATTTATTTTATCAATTTTCAGTATGTCACTTGTTCTTTTTACTAAAATTAATGTCAATTTTAAATAAAAAGATACATTTTGAGTTATACCGGCCACACAATGAATCATATTGAGGTTAAACTAATTAATACACATCAAAAATGGCTTATATATCATTTTCCTAAAGTATCAAAACAATACTAAAGTGTTTTCTTGGTTTTTAGTATGTCGGTTTTTTTACTAAAATGTCATTTCAAATTGGAAACGTGCATTTTGTGTCATACCAGTCTCATAATGAATCATTTTTATGTGATAATACTTAATAAACATCAAAAATTACTTATTTATATCTTTTATAAATCATCAAGACAATTGGAGCGTGTTTTCTTGGTTTTTAGTGAGTGATGTGTTTTTAACTAAAATGTCAATTTTAAACTCATAACGGACACTTTAAGTCATATTGGTCATACCATGCATCATATTGAGGTGTAGTTTATTCCAACACATCAAAAATAACCCATAAATAATTTTAATAAAGTATCAAAATAATCTGAATTTGTTTGCTTGGTTTTCAGTATGTCACTTGTTCTTTTTACTTAAATTAATGTCAATTTTAAATAAAAAGACACACTTTGAGTCATAACGATCACACCATGCATCAGATTAAAGTGATATTAACTATTGCATGTCACAAATTACTCATGTATCATTTTCATAAATTATCAAAACAATCCAAATGTGTTTTCTCAGTTTTCAATATATCACTTATTCTTTTTACTAAAATTAATGTCAATTTTAAATAAAAATAGACACTTTGAGTTCCACTGGGCGCATTGTGCATAATATTGAGGTGTTTCTGATTCTTACACATAAAAAATGACTCATGTATCATTTTACTAAATTATATAAACAATCCTAATGAGTTTTCTTAGTTTTTAGTATGTCGCTTGTTCTTTTTTCTAAAATTAATGTCAATTTTAAATAAAAAGAGACATTTTGAGTTATACCAGCCACACCGTGCATCATATTAAGGTGAAGATAATTTATACACATCCCAAATGACTCATGGATTATTTCCCTAAAGTATCAAAACAATAAAAATGAGTTTTCTTGGTTTTAAGTATGTCATTTGATCCTTTTTACTAAAAATGATGTCGATTTTAAATAAAAAGATGCACTTGGAGTCATAATGGTCACACGATGTGTCATATTAAGTTAAGGATAATTAATAAACATCAAAAATGACTCATGGATCATTTTTCTAAAGTATCAAAATGATACAAATGAATTTTCTTATTTTTCAGTATGAAACTTATTCCTTTTTCGAAAATTTATGTCAATTTTAAATAAAAATACGCACTTATAGTCATACCGATTATACCATGCACTGGATTGATGTTAGGATAATTTCTAAATGTCTCAAATGAATCATTTATCATTTTCCTAAATTATAAAAACAATATGAATGTGTTTTCTTGGTTTTGAGTTGGCCAGTTTTCTGTTTTACTAAAATTGATGTAAATTTTAAATAAGAAAGATGCACTTTGAGTCATATCAGTCAAAATGTGCCTTGGATTGAGGTTCAGATGATTCCTACACATCCCAAATGACTCTTTTATCGTTTCCTTAAAGTATAAAAATAGTATGAATTTGTTTTCTTGGTTTTTAGTATGCCATTTGTTCCTTTTTACTAAAAATTATGGAAATTTTAAATAAAAGGATGCACTTCGAGTCGGACTGGTCACACCGTGCATCGGATTGAGGTTAGGCTTATTCCTACACATCCAAAATGAATCATGTATAGTTTTCTTAATGTATTAAAATGATTTGAATTTTTTTTCTTGGTTTTCATTATGTCACTTGTATTTTTTACTAAAATTTCATTTTAACCAGGAAACATGAATTTTGACTCATATTGGTCACATCGTATATCGATTTGAAATGATAAAAATTCCTACACATCACAAATGATTTATGAATCCATTTCCTAAATTATCAAGAAAATATTAGATAATTTTCCCAATTTTCAATGAGTGATGCATTTTGAAGTAAAATTTTTATTTTAAAATGATAATGGACACTTTGAGTCATACTGGTCACACCATGCATCGGATTGAGGTGTGACTGATTCCTACACATATTAAATGACTTATATATCATTTTCCTAAACTATAAAAACAATTTTTATCTGTTTTTATGTTTTGGGTATGTTATTTGTATATTGTACTAAAATTAATGTCAAATTTACATAAAAAGACACCCATGGATTCATACTGATCACACCGTGTGTCAGATTAAGGTGTCATTAATTCCTACATGTCCCAAAGCCTAAAAAAATCCTAAATACCAAGGAATACACATTTATAATAGAAAAAATTTATGTTATTAATAATAAAAAGAAATAAATTAAACCTAAATATGAAACAATTCAATACTTCTATATAAGTCACATCTTCATGCTATTTGTGTACATTATATGATCATGTATGATGCCCATTTGTTTCTAAGAAAATGTATATAACCTTCTAAATATGATTATTTTCAATAGTCATATTGGTACTGGAAAAATATAAATACACAAAGTATTAATAAATATTCTAAATGAAGTAGTAATTAACTTTGAAAATATCTCTTTGGGGATGTGTTTTTTTATGGAATATGATCTCTCTCATAAATTTACAAACATAATAACCAAAATATTTTCAATTTGTTTGTTTTGGATACTTTAGAAACATTGATTAAAATAATTAATTTGTTTTGATGTGTTTTTATAGTGAAATCTTATTATATATACCCTGATAGTTATCCTATTGTAGAACTTTTTAGGGTCTTTGTGCGCAATGCTTGTCCTCATGCCATGATTTAGACAATATTTACACACTACCCTATAATAAAAAAATCCCAATTAAAACATGATATAAATTATATAACTTGATGTTTATTTATAAAACATTAAATGTAGTGTATTACAAATTGAAAAATTTCATCATGTTTAGTCATTTTGTTGGTAATCCAGGCAGTGAATCTAGGAAATAAATATTTGGAGTATCTAAATTGATCACAATGAGCATCCAATGTTTCTTAAAAACATAAAAAGGAATAAGTAATGGAAGAAATGGAAATATATTTGATATGATTCAATTGTATAGTTTTACCCTTGCATCATTGGTATTAAAAAGAGTATGTCATCCCCATGTTTTATTTCAAATTATTTGGCCAGGTTTTCCTCTATTTCATCCTTTTTTTTATTCTATTTATATTTCTATTATAGAGGTGGCGTGAGGAATAATAAGTAAAAAAATCATGGGGAAATACCTTCAAATGGTATTGAAATATACACCTCAAAAAATATAAAATCTATTTAGTCATAATTAACATAGTATATTAGATTTTGGAAAATTAAATCATGAAAACATACCTCATGTATAAATTTACAACTGAGGTTCCTAGCTATTCATAGTTGAGGATTTTATCTACATTCTATAAATTAATGTATTCAGTATCTTCCTTTCCATACATTGTTTCTTCAAAATCAACTATGTTAATACTACCACTTTGTATCTTTATATCCACATGAACCTTCAATGTTAGTAAATGAGGATATTCAATGGGCAGGGTAAAGGTACTTTCAAAAGATCTTTTCAATCAATTGGTTGATCCTTTAGATGGTTTTGAGTCAACCTTTCATTTCACCCCTTCCCTTTGTCTTTATATAATAACATTCATCAATTCATACCTTTTTTCATTAATTATTAAAGGTTTAGCATGAAAAATAAATTAAAAATTAATACCTTCTTGACAACATGTTTTTTACAAGATGTGGCAGCCATGTGATGAATGTTCCAACATCTTGTTAGACCTTATGAATATCTTCCTCATTAATTGGAATAGGTATCAAGGAACTCATCTCATGGGCTACGCTAATTAACACTCTCACTTTACCTATTGGAAGTGGCTTGTTGTGTAGCATGTTATTTTGGATATTGAACATTGTAGCCCTCTCTATTAGGCGATGGGTGGGTGTTGATAGATATAAATCACATTAATTATCACCTTATAGAATATTAGTATAGGAAAGGTCTCAGTTTCTATCTAATTCACAATTCACAGAAACAATTATTAGAACATTGATTACATTAGCTAAGATGGCTCTTTAAAGGGAAAGGATCACTTCAAAGATAGTGGGGGTGGGGGATCATCAGGAAATGGTTGTTCTTGAGTTGTTTCTTCTCTTTACTCCCCCCCCCCCATAAAATTTTCTAAAATATTTATCTTCTATTGGAATTATTCTTCAAGGGTAGCAAGTCTTTCTTTCATCTATTTTATTTCTTCACCTTTATCCTCCTATTTTTTCTAAAAATATGTTTGGGGTGTCACCCCAAAACCCACACCTCTGACATGGACATACTGTTCTAGCTATTTCAAGGACACTGATAGTAGGTATTCATCTGATATAGGTGCTTCTAATTCCTGTGACTATGTAAGATATAAAATATAAAAAAATAAGTAATCATTATTATGTAATAGTTATTTAAATCAAAAAAAAATATTATATCATACTTACACATGTTTCCCACACTTTTTGTGTGTTTTTATCTTTTAGTATTCCATCTTTATTTATATGTTCCTCCTTCCATAACACATGGAGTGGGATGGAAGTGTATTTAGATTGATATTCATCAATCTGCATAGAAATATAGGAACATATTTATGTTGTCTTTTCATGTCACAAAAAAAATTTACGATAGATTTAAAATATGTACCAATTTTTTTTAGTGAAGTGTACCCCGTCCTTGATTTATGGTATGGGTACATTGGTTTTTCTTCTTATTCCTTATTTTCCAAACCTAGTTACTATTTCATAAATTAAAAATTCTCAATTAAAGTGATTAATACACATATTATCAAAAAATGTGTTACTAGTTGCAATGTACCTGAAAATACAGCCCCCCACAAAGTCCAATAAATGCATCCCATGCTTCTTAGGTTATTAGGTGTGCATACATAACTGGTGGATGTGGGTTTATTTTCCCTTAGGCATCTTTAAGATGATGTCTCATTATAATTGTGCGAAAGCCTCTGTGAATCCTTCCAGCAAGCATTAATACATATTTCTTATGGGATTAATATACTATAAATGCACTCTACAGGGGATTATAAAGAGTAAATTAGGGTTTCATTATTTTATTTTTTAGTAAAATAAAGAAATTATATCATAATGTTACCATAATATCTTCCCACATTGGTGTCTTAAGTGTGGGAACAGCATGGTGTCATGAATCTACATCAATCTTCACGCATTGTTGAGTGATGAGTCCAATGTAACTACTAAACATTGATTTTTTGGGGTTAAAATGTTTTCCTTGTGCATTCCATCTAACCTCAAATTTTATGCCTTTGATTTTAACCTTAATTATTTTTACCAACACCATCGAACTACTATGCTCCTATTTTTTCTGTATTGTTGGTCCTTTGTCGCCTACCATTTCCTCACATTCAACATCGTCAATATGTTGTTCCACTATAGTGGTAGCATCAACATGTGCATAAGGTCATTGTACCTCTACAGTGGGAGTGGTAGAAGGTTGAGAAACCTATTGTTTCTCTAGAGTGATGGCATCATCATGTGCAGAAGGCCGTTGTTCCTCTGCAGTGTGAGCAGTAATAGGTTGAGAGACCTATTGTTCCTCTAGATTTGGAGCACCAGCACACACAAAAGTCATTATTTGCAGAAGTGGTTTAACATTTAATTTATATTTAATTAATTAAGTAGAGAACAAATAATAACATGATGTGACACAATGTATATTACAAAAAAAAATATAACCCGATTATTAAACTCTCTTTTTTAAGGTTAAAGGGATTTTACCCCTCTATCGACTATCTAAATCCCTTCATTATGGTCTCTTATGACATAAAAAATGTTGTCTACATTAGGAACACTGAAAAATTATTGCAATGTCCCAATGAAAGGTTCATCCTTAGTTGAATTTTCATCTAACCCTTCAGTGATTTTGGTCAATAACAGAAAAATTGAACACTTTTGGCTTACAAGATCTGGAACATAAAATACTTGTACTACCTATGATTCTATTATAAATGGTTCTTCTTTGTACCCTTCCTTACTAAACTACACTTTAATAAATCACAATTCATATATTTTAATAGAACTCCTATTATCAACCCACTTGCATTGAAAAAAAGGCACTTGGAATGTTGTATAATCCAACTCCCATATTTTTTGATGATGCCAAAGTATGGCATATTCACATAAATTGGATTTCTATCCTTAGTACAAGAAACATGCATCGCTTCTGCCACAAGTGTAACTCCACTATTTTTCATGGTAATTTCTTCATAATTTTCATTTGTATATAACATATAACCATTAATTACATAACCATTGTAATATAATACATACACACTGGGTCCTCCGGCTAGCCATCAAAGTTGTTCTAAAATTGAATCCAATTTTTCATCTGACTCCTCAAAAATATGGTCTTGAAACCATCCTATAAATTATTGATTATGTTTATTTGATATCCATCTTTCATCTCTTAGTGGATTCAAATTCCTAATAATTTTTTTGTGGGTTTCAACATATGGGGAAACCTCTAAACTATTATGAAAAACATAAAGGTGAGACTTCTTATGATGTGTAATATTGGTTGTGACAACATCTCTTCCAAAAATTACTTTACCCACAAGATTCCCAGTGTGATGAGATTTTGGTAAACCAATTCTTTCCACAGCGGACAAGTATTCGGTATATAATTCAATAGATTTCTCGATAATATATCACTCTGCAATACAACCCTCTAACTGACTTCAATTTTTGACATACCCTTTCAAAATATTCATATATTGTTCAATGGGGTACATCCATCTATAGTGTATAGGACCACATATTCTAATCTCTCTCACCAAGTGAACCATCAAGTGAACCATTATATCAAATAATTCTAGTAGGAAGAACATTTCCAATTCATATAATATGATGGAAATTTCTCTTTTCATATTAGGAAATTTCATCAGATCTATAAATTTTATTCATATAGCTTTAAAGAAGAAATAGAGCTTGGTTAATGTATGATGAAAATTCTTGGAAAAATTAAATGTAAAGATATAAGAATTATATCTTGCATCAAAACATGATAGTCATGTGATTTCAGAATCTTTAAATTTAAATCATTCATTGACATGATATTCTTGATATTCGGTGAATACCCCTCTGGAACCTTTATATCATTCCATAGGTTGAAAAAATGATATCTCTCCTTCCTAGAAAGAGTGTCAATAGTTAGAGGAAGAAAAGTTTGTTTTTCACCCTTCACTGGAACCAACTCTTCTCATATTCCCATGTCAACCATGTCCAACCTATCCTCAATTTCATCCTTTGTTTTTTTAGGTGCATTTAGCAATGTGTCGATGAAACTATCACATACATTTTTTTCAACATGAATAACATCATGAAATTTTTTTATGCATAGAAAATTATAGTATAGTAATTCAAAAAAAACTAATCTCTTTTTCCAACCAGTTTTCATAAGGTTTTTCCAAAATGGTTTACCAATATCAGTGTCCACGTATTTTAATTTTTCAAACTGTTGATCACCTTTTGGTGGAGATGGTGTTGTATTTTCTTATGAAATTCCATCGAATGATGTCATACAAGATCGATACTTATTTTATCGGAGTAGAAATATGTGATTTCATAGAAACATAGTCTTTGATGAATGTTTCAACCAAATAGATAGTGTACCTTGTTTGCACACGGGTCACCCTAGAGTTCCTTTAATACTATATCCTGAAAATTTTCCATAAGTAGGAAAGTCATTTATCATCCCATAAAATATGTCACGACCCGTCCCCTAGAGCTCATGACGTGACTACCCCAAACCCACCTTCCATAGGCCAGGGGTTGGCAACTAGCATCGGAAAGTCATATCCCTAAAATGGGAAGAAATTTCCTCAAAAACCTATACACACAGAGACAGGGAACATTGCGCACAAGTAAATAAAATAGAAGAAGAAAGGTACAATCAAAACTAAAAACCACCACTGAGTGTAAAAGTGAGTACATAATGTAAAGGGGTCAGAATACAAGCCCAGTGGAAATGGAAGTATAGAAAAAAGGGAAAAATATCCTCTAAGGTCATATGACAAGGTTTCTACCTGAATGGTAGGTATATGTCATCACCGAAACTCTCCACTTCTACCAGTCACCTCCGTACACTGTCTGACAATCACCTCCGAGCACCATCAAGCCCTGACTCCACAAGAATCAGTCTAGCTGTCTATCATATGCACAAGACACAACAAGGTGCGGGCGAATCCCATGCAGATGTGAGTATAAAAATACCCAGCAGGGACCCCGAGACCCCTGACGGTCTCCTAGAATTTCACAAAGGAAAATCCACAAAGCATGATCTCAATCACAAAGCACAAAGAAAAAGACAGCTCACACCAGGTATATTCTAGGATAGTAACAGTAGCATCATTATTCACATCTTCTAACACCTTGGCTACTAGAGAAATTATCCTCTATCTATTATAGTGGGCCTGCCAAGTCACATAGAGGTGCTTCCCACTAACCTTGATTAGCTTAGGTACTCCTCCCCATCGCGTATCGTGGGTCTGCTGGGTCACACAAATCCGCTCCCCCCCATGGCCTGCTGAGGTACTCCTCCTGTCGAGTACCATGGGTATTTCGGGTCACACATAACTTCTTCCCACCATGGTCCTGCAAAGTCACATAGAGGTGATTCCCACTGGGTCTTCGAGTCACACAGAGTCGAAAGTCAACAGTCTTCAGGTCTCAGCCAGTCACAGGATTCCGCACGTAGCATGCTTGGGAGAACCGCCCCTCAATCCATCGCTCATATTTCAACCAGTATTAATTCCCTCTAATAAGTAACCCGGTGATCCTCCATGTCATAAGGGTTCCATCACAACATACGGTGCATCAACCGGATGCCCGGTGTGTAATTTATAGGCATTTTAGTGCCAAGGGCCCGGTTGGATTCTGGTACGATCCAACCTATCCAAACTCCAACTTTATCTGAGTCTCTCATGGATTATCTCAAAAGAACCACCTCATCCTAGGGGTTCTGGCACCATAGACGGTTCATCAAACGAACATCTGGTTTAGGAGATACGCCCGTTTAAGCGTAAATGGGAAAAAAGGGGTCCGGGTACGGTCTGACCCAGTCAGACCGACCCGACCCAACCTGCTAGGCTTGGCCTAGTACAACTGGGCTTGATCCAGCCTATGGGGTCGCAGGCTCGGCAAGCTGGTCGTGGGCTAGGCCCGCTGGACCGCAAGTCCGGCCCGACCCACCCGGCAAGGCGCGGCCCGCCGGGCCACAGAACTGCTCGGCCCGCTGGCCGAGCACAGGGAGTCCACTCCCCTCCCAAAAGGCTTCAGCCATTCGGGTCTTCAAATCTGTGGTTCCAGATGGCGCCACACCTTCTGGCTGGTCCGCGTGGACCGGTTTGTTACAGACCCGCGGGTGCGGGTCCACCCTTCGTCGCGGCTCGAAGCCGCAGCCCTCCTCCATAGCACGCCGCCGCAGCGCGCCACCCGGATCAACAGTAGCACAAGATGGCACCGCACCACCTGGCCTTTCTGTACTGACCATCCTGCAATGGACCCATGGGTGTGGGTCTGTCCACCGCCACGGCTTGAGGCCGTGGCCTTCCTACGCGGCGTGCCACCCCAGCGCGCCACCCAGCTCTGATGCAGCCGACAAAGGTCGGTCGCCCCTTTTTCTTCCGCAGCACCTTCAGGCACTAACACCTTCTCGTGGCTAGTGGTAGCCGGACACCACCTCCTCTGGTTTTCGGTGCCAGAGATGCTTCCTAAAGCCACCATCGAAGCTTCGGTGTTCTGATTCCTTTTCCATCTGCACCTACAGACCTCCCAGGACGGTGCCTACACCACACGGCTTGAAGTTTCACCTTGCCGCCATATTTCTCGGTCACCCATGAAGAAGCCCACCAGCCCGAGATCGGAGAAGGGTCTAGGTCTTGTTCGGTTCATCCCGCGCCCTCTACATTAGCGTTATAACATGGGAAGGATTATTTAATCATAAAAACTCCCATAAGGAAACCATGCATTATCCTCCCTCATTAAAGAATGAAAAGTGGATCAACTCATTGGATAGTTGATCGGCGTTTTTCATAATATTCAAGAACGGTGAAAAAGGAGGAATTAAGCACATAACCCCCTACCTCGAATATGTTGGTAGACGGTGCGGATGAGGAAGACAGGACCACGTTAGAAGCATGTTCATTGGCATTCTTCGTTGTACGGTTCGAATCCTCTAAGGCATAGAAGATCTATTCTATGTTGGAGGATGTCGTCGTCAGCACTTCGTCAGAGGTTCCTCTTGTGAGTGCACAAAAACCATGCCCAAGCTTTGTTTAAAAAGATGTGAGGAACCAACCACATTTCATAACACTAATTCAGTTCATTAATGAACTACATTTAGTGTTCTATTAAAGCAACCAATGTCAAGGTTACGCAACCCAAGGGTCAAATCATTGAATGACCTATTAACTTCATCATCCCACCACATCACTCAACGGTTACCAAAATAGATAAAATAACTCATGGAGTTATTTTATTATTATTTTTTAAAGTCCAAAAATTAACTTTTTCGTCCGACCCTTGTTGGTCGAAGTTAAACTTTTCCTAAGAGAATCATGGCACTACAAATTCAATGGTTCACTAAGATTTTTAATCTGAGCACCAGCTCAAAATATGGAAATCGTTTCCCACGCGTTTACTGAATGTACCTTAAAAAAGTTCAAAAATAAATAACATTCACTCTTGACCCATGATGGTCAAGGTTAGGCTCTATGTAATGGGAACATGCCCCCACAAACTCAATGGTACTCTCATATTTTCAATCTGAGTTACTGTTTAGAAGTTAAGTATTTAACAATAAAATAATTGTTACTTAGTTATTTTATTTACGGCCAAAAAACTAACTTACACTATTTTATTGCGCTAGAAAATGATAGTATCTTCCTAAGTAAAGCATACCCTAACGAGCTTAGTGGTGGTCTCAGATTTTTAATCTGAGTCTCTGTTCGTGAGTTATAAGCATTTGAAAAGTAAAATAATTTTATTTAATTATTTTATTTACGGTTATGCCATTTTCAGGTTTTCTCATTGGAGGTCTGCGCTGAATAAACTTAAGTTGTACCTAGGGTAAACCTGCCATCCTAAAAGAAAATGTGCCCTCAGATTTTTTATCCAAGAAACCATTTAAGAGTTATTCCACTTTTTCAGGAAAACCACTCACGTGCGCTATTTAAATCTTAACATTTTTCGATGGATCATTCTGGGCACTCAGGACCTCAGAATCACGTACCGTCAAATTTTTCAGTCACGAAATAATTCCATATAATTAAAAATATATATATGGAAATTTCAGAATATTACATTCTCCCCACCTTAGGGATTTACGTCCCTAAATTCCAAAACAAAGGAAAATCAACCAAATGAGAGTACTGATCATGAATCTGAGCCTCCCACTCCCATGTGATCTCTTAGAGGTTCCCGTGTTGCCACCGAACTCACACCAGAGGGATCGACCATCCACAAAGGACTCACTATTGTCGATCCTCTATCTCCACTGGGAACTATATAAAAGTCGCCCCATCGTCAAAGTCCAACTCTCCCTAGTTTATAATGAGCAATGGATCATGAACGCATCTCCTAATCTGTGACACATGGAAAAAATTATACACCTGGTGCATCTGTGGGGTAAGATCTAGGTGGTAATTTACCTCGCCAACTCTGTTGAGAATCTATAAAGGTCCAATGAACCTCATAGATAGCATGTCACCCCAGTGGAATCTCTGCAATCCTCATTGGGGTGAGACCCATAAAAAGACATGATCTCCCTCCTCTAAATCCAAGGGTCTCAGTCTCCTATCATCATAAGACTTCTGTCGGCTTTGTGTATTCTTCATCCATTCTTGGATGATCTGCACCTTCTCAGTGGTAGCCTGTACCAACACTGGACCCATAAGTACTGACTCCCCTGGGTCTGTCTAGCATAGAGTTGATCTATATGGTTTCCCATACAGGGCCTCAAATAGAGCCATGCCGATGTTAGATTGATAACTATTGTTGTATGAGAACTCCACCAGTGGAAGGTGGTCCTTCCAACTATGGCCAAAATCTAGGATGCAAGGACAAAGAATTTCCTCGAGTGTTTGTATGGTCCGCTCTATCTGACCATCTGTCTGAGGATGAAAGGTGGTGATCAAGTGAATTTGAGTCCCGAATGCCTCCTGTAATCCCTTCCATAGCCAAGAGGTAAAATAAGCATCACGATATAATACAATCGTCAATTGTGCCCCATGAAGCCATACAATTCCCTGTACGTAGAGGCGTCCAAATACCTCTACTGATCTCTGCTCTCAGATGGGTAAAA
The DNA here is from genome assembly GCA_963277665.1 of Viscum album. Lineage (NCBI taxonomy): Eukaryota > Viridiplantae > Streptophyta > Magnoliopsida > Santalales > Viscaceae > Viscum > Viscum album. The sequence continues at coordinate 516,886,887 of OY728127.1, read as the reverse complement.
AGTGGGCCGACTTGGTGAGTCAGTCAACAATCACCCAGATGGAATTTTGGCCCCTAGACGTATGTGGTAGCCCTGTCATGAAGTCCATGGAGATACCATCTCACATCCATTTCGGCACCTCAAGTGGATGTTCTAATCCTGATGGAACCTGATGCTCGACCTTCACTTGATGACAAGTGAGGCATCGTGAAACAATCTATGTCACTACTTTCTTCATCCCTAGCCACCAGTATTGAAACTGGAGATCCTGGTACATCTTCGTCACACTTGGATGTACTGCCAAAGGGGGTGTGTGGAACTCCCTCAACACATCCTCTAGTAGAATAATTGGTACCATGGTGCGTCCTCTGAAAAGGATGACATGTTCCCCAACTTCATAAAATCCTTCAGGAGCCTGTCTTAAGGATATATGAGCACATTGTGTCTCGCAATCCGCATCCCCAAGTTGTGGCTTCTGAACTCACTGAAGGAGTGGGAGAGTGAAAATCATAGACTGGTGGTAAGTTGCTCTGTCACCTCACTCATCAACTACAGACTAGACCTCCTACTGAGCACGTCTTCCACCACATCCCCCTTCCCATGAGTATAGACTATCTTGAATTCAAAGTCCTAAACTCCAACCATCAACATTTTCTTAACTGCTGAAAATCCTACAGGCACCTTTCCATCCATGCAAAAGGATACCCCTTTTAACTAATTGGTGTTCCATCAACCCTTTAGTAGTGGGTACTCATTCTCCAAAGCCACTTGGTTAAAGTTTCGGTAATCCACACATAACCTCAAACACTGGGTCTTACTAATCCCTTTCTCTGAAAGTCTCCCAACTATACTCTCAACTGCTAGAACTCCATGGGAGCCATCCGATATGAATTTGTATATATCGGTGTTGTCCCTGGGTACAAGCCAATGCAGAAGTCCCTCTCCTTGTAGAGAGGTAATCCTGGAAACATCTTTAGAAATGATGTTCCTGCACTCTGCCACTATTGTTGGGAACTGAAAACTCAAAACTCCTACTGCCACGAGGGTAAGGCAAGCTGACTCAAGAGTGATCGGTTGCACCCTCCAATGCATGAGTTTATCTCATGCTACATGGGTTTCCTTTTTCATCTACCAAGGTAAACCTCATTCCAATGTTGTAGATATACCACATCCTTTTTTCTAAAACAAAAAATTTGAGCATGAACTGTGGATGACCAGTTTATACACAAACTAACATCGTAAGGCTTCGATTCTTCCACCAAGAAGTTCCAACCAAAACTCTCACCTCAAGGGTCATATCACACTGTTGGCATAAGTGTGATTATCGAGTCTCCTTCCATAGGTATCTATAGATGTAAGGGTCAAGTCAACGGTTTAACCAGAAACTCTAGGTCTTGAACAAGATTTGTGACAATATGGAAAGATTATTACTTATTTCTATTAATATGGTAGCTAGCAGTAGACATATACTGTATCTCAAATCATTCTTGGATCCCTTGGGTCACACTCTTTGACCACATGCAGCTACTCCCTTCCCATATCCTCCAGCTCACTGAGCCTGGTGGGGACCACATTGGGGTGGTGGTTGTAACATGTCAAAATGTATACCACCTCATGATGCTCTCCTAGATCCTCTTCTACGTCTACTACCCTGCAGATTCATCTATCCCTATCACTTCCTATTCCTGAAACATTTTACATTCCCAAGTCTCTAATATTGGCATCAGTTTCCTACTTTCCCACTGCTAACATTCACTAACTATATCTACTCAGCCAAAGAATATTCAACCACAAAGGTTCTCCCTACCACCCTAACATAAGTAGGAATGCATAGAGGAATAGTGTCAACTCAGATGTCCCTAAAAACATATCGCTCGTAGGTCCGAGCCCTAAATCACTGTTTGTATCATATTCATTGAGTACCATGAATGATCAGTACGCCTCAACGAATACTTAGCTGTCGACATGTCATCCTGCCGAAGTTGTAGAATCTATTTGGAACACATACCCCTTAGCTTTTTATGGAAAGATACCCCATCTCTTAGGAAGGTTCTGAAGCTCTATCCATAGAAAATTAACCTCATCGTAAAATCATGATAATATAAACCCTTTTATTTCCCTACTAATCCACATAGAAGGCTCACTACCAATACTTCCATCAGATCGAATGGTGCCCTGGCTAGATGGAAACTCGGTCACCACCTCAAGACAGTCATTAGCCGCCTGTGAGTCAGGCTCACCTCGTAACCTGAGGGGTATCTATTTCTAAAACTCATGTAATTCACTGAGCCTACATGTGTTCTATACTAGTAGCATCATTAGTAACTACTAACCAATGGGTAGTGGTTTATTGGGACACCACCCGAAGGTACCATCTTGGGAAACAGTCCCTATACCAAAGCATCATCACTCGGTGGACCATCATGATGGTCACACACTAGAATCATAGCTAGCTATCTGCGTGGAGGAATATTGATAGAGAATCAAGATGAACCACGGTCAAAAGGTCATACCTGGTGAGATGACTCAAAAGAGATCAATAGAAAAACATTTTCAAAACACATGAAACTAGTTTTTTCGTGTACCAAGTTGGAAAATAGAATTCAGGGTCCTGGTGTATGGATACATCGGCCGCCACACCAACATTAGACTCCCTAAACTGAAACCCAAACTCAAGACACTTAACACTATTGCTCCATTGAAAACATAGACTCTTAGTTCTTCTGGTATAACCGACCCCTTTGATACCACTTTTTCACGACCCGTCCCCTGGGGCCCGTGTCGTGACTACCCCAAGCCCGCCTTCCATAGGACAAGGGTTGGAGACTATCACTAGAAAGGCATATCCCTAAAATGGGAAGGCATTACCTCAAAAACATGTACACACACAGACAAGGAACACTACACACAGGTAAACACAATGGAAGAAGAAAGGTACAATCGCAACTAAAAACCACCACTAATTGTAAAAGTGAGTACTGAAAGTAAAGGGGTCAGAATACAAGCCCAACTCAATTGTAAGTACAACAACAAGGGAAAAACAGCTCCTGAGGTTGTTCTCCAAGGTTCCTACCTTAAGGGTAGGTACATCTTGTCACCGCAGCTCTCCACATCTACTGGTCACCTCCATACACCGTCTGTCAATCACCTCTGGGCACTGTCAAGCCCTGACTCCTTAAGACTCAGTCTAGTTTTCCATCGTCTACACAAGACACAACAAGGTGTAGGCAAAGCTCGAGTAGGGGTGAGTATAACAATACCCAGTAGGGACCCCAAGACCCCTAATGGTCTCCTAGAATTCCACAAAGGAAAAGCCACAAAGCATGATCTCAATCACAAAGCACAAAGCAAAAGATAGATCACACCAGGTATATTCTATTGTAGTAACAGTAGTATTGTCAGTCACATTGTTGAACACCTTAGCTGCTAAAGAACTCCTCCTCTATCGAGTACATTGGGCCTTCCATGTCACACAGAGGTGCTTCCCACTAACCTTGAACTGCTTAGGTACTCCTCCCTATTGCGCATCATCGGTCTTCCGGGTCACAGAGAGACATTCCCCACCGTGACTTACTGAGGTACTCCTCTTGTCGAGTACCATGGGTCTGTTGGGTCACACAGATCCTCTTCACACCATGGGCCTACAAAGTCACACTGAGGTGCTTCCCACTGGGCCATTGAGTCACATTGAGTCGAAAGTCAGAAGTATTCATGTCTCATCCAATCGTAAGGTTCCGCACGTAGCACGCTTGGGAGAACCGCTCCTCAAGCCATCGGTCATATTTTAACTAACATGAAGTCCCTATAAGAAGTAACCTGATGATCCACCATGTCATAAGGGTTCCATCACAACAAACAGCGCGTTAACCAGATGCCCAGTTTGTAAGTTATAGACATTTTAGTGCTGAGGGCCAGGTTGGATTCTGGTACGATCTAATCCAGCCAAACCCCAACATTATCCAAGTCACTCGTGGAGTGTCTCAAAAGGACCAGATTGTCCTAAGGGTTCTGGTTCCACAGACAATTCATCAAATGGACATCTGGTTTAGGAGATACGCCTGTTTAAGCGTAATTGGGAAAAAAGGGGTCCTAGTACGGTCCGACCCAGTCCGACCAACCCGACCCAGCCCGCTGGGCCCGACCCAAAGGGGGTGGGATTGGTATGGTATGACTAGGCCTGATCCGGCCCACTGAGCTGCAGGCTCGACCCGCTGGGCTGTGGGCTTGGCCCGCTAGCCGTGGGCCAGGCATGCTAGACCGCGGGTCCAGCTCGGCCCACCTGACAGGGCACGGCGCATCGGGCCGTAGAATAGCTTGTCCCCCTGACTGAGTGTAGGGGGGTCTGCTCCCCTCCCAAACATATTTGGCCATTAATATCTTCAAATTCACGGCACCAGATGGTGCCGCACCTCCTAGTCGGTCCGCGCGGATTGGCCCATTACAGACCCACAGGCACGGGTCCGCCCTCCACCACGGCTCGAAACCATGGCCCTCCTCTATGGTGTTCCACCGTAGTGCTTTTCCCATCTCAATAGTGGTGTCAGATGGCACCGCACCACCAAGCTGGTCCGTGTGGACCGGCCCACAACTGAGTTGTGGGCGCGGGTCCATCCTCCGACGTGGCTCGAAGCCACGACCTTCCTTCGTGGCGTGCTACCTCAGCGCACCACCCTACTCTGACACGGACGGAAAAGGCCAACTGCCCCTTTGTCTTCCACTACACCTTTGGGTGCCACCACCTTCTCACAGCCAATGGTAGCCGGACACCGCCTCCTCCGATTGTTGGCGTCACTGCACCGACGATGCTTTTACAAGCCACCGATGAAGCTTTGGTGGTCTGATTCATTTCCCATCTACGCCTATAGGCCTCCCGGGATGGTGCCTACACCACGCAAGCTGAAGTTTTACCTTGCCGCCATATTTCTCAGTCACCCAAGAAAAACGCCACCAACCTGAGATCGGCGGAGGGTCTAGGCCATGTTCGGCTCGGCCCACACACTCTGCGTTAGCATTATAACATGGGAAGGATTATTTAATCATAAAAACTCCCATAAATAAAGCCTTCATTATCCTCCCGCATTAAAGACCGTTGGAAGTTTGATCCTTGTTTTTCATAATATTCAAGAATGGGAAAAAAGGGAGGAATTAAGAACATAACCCCTAACTCCAATACGTTGGTAGACGGTGCGGATGAGGAAGATGGGACCACATTAAAAGAATGTTCATTGGCATTCGTCGTTGTCCAATTCAAATCCTCTAAGGTGTAGAATCTCTTTTCTACATTGGAGGAAGTTTTCATTGGCACTTCTTCAGAGATTCCTCTCGTGAGTGCACAAGAACCATGCCCAAGCTTTGTTTAAATAGATGTAAGGAACCAACCACGTTGCATAACATTAATGTGATTCATTAATGAACTGCATTTAGTATTCCATTAAAATAACCAACATCGAGGCTACACAAATCAAGGGTCAAGTCATTAAATGACCTATTAACTCTGTTGTCCCACCACGTCACTCAACGGTTACAAAAAGAGATAAAATAACTCATGGAGTTATTTTATTATTTTTTGTAAAGTCAAAATATTAACTTTTTCGTCCAACCCTTGCCAGTCAAAGTTAAGTTTTGCCTAAGTGAATCCTGGCGCTGCAAATTCAATGGTGCCCTTGGATTTTTAATCTGATCACTGGTTCAAAAGATAGAAATTTCTGCCCACATGTTTTTTGAACGTACATTAAAAAAGTTAAAAAAAATAAATAACATTCACTCGTGACCCACGCTAGTCAAGGTTAGGATCTTCCTAAGGGGAAAAAGCCCCCACAAACTAAACGGTACTCTCAGATTTTCAATCTTAGTTACCGTTCAGAAGTTAAGGATTTAAAAAAAATTAGTTAATTATTTTATTTACTGCCAAAAAACTAACTTCCATTGTTGTCCTGCGTCATCCAATGTTAGTATCTGCCAAAATAAATCATACCCTCACGAGCTCATCGGTGGTCTCATATTTTTAATCTGAGTCTCCGTTCGTGAGTTATAAGCATTTGAAAAGTAAAATAATTTTATTTTATTATTTTATTTATTGTTATGCCATTTTTGGGTTTTCTCACCGGAAACCTAGACCCACTAAACTTAATTTACACCCAGGGTAAACCCGCCATCCTGAACGCAATTGTGCCCTCGGATTTCTAATCTGAGCAACCATTTAAGAGTTATTCCAATTTTTCAGGAAAACCACTCACGCATGTTATTTAAATCTTAACATTTTTTGACGGATCATTCTAGGCACTCCGGTCCTCAGAATCATGTTCCGTCAAATTTTACAGTCTTGAAATAATTCCATATCATTAAAAAAATATACAGAAATTATGGGACATTACATTCTCCCCACCTTATGGATTTACTTCCCCAAAAGCCAAAACAAAGGTAAATCAAAAAAATGAGGGTACTGAGCATGAATCTGAGCCTCCCTCTCCCATGTGCTCTCCTGGAGGTTCCTGTGTTGCCACTAAACTCACACCTGAGGGATCGACCGTTCACAAAGGAATCACTCTTGTCGATCCACTATCTCCACCTAGAACTCTGTAAAAGTCACCCTATCATTAAATTCCAACTCTCCCAAGTCGATAACATGCAATGGATCATCATGAATCTCCTCAGCTGTGACACATGGAAAAAATTATTCACCTGGTGCATCTGTGGGGGAAGATCTAGGTTGTACTCTACCTCACCAACTTTGTTGAGAATCTAGAAAGGTACAATGAACCTCAAAGATATCTTTCCACCCCTACCGAATCTCCGCAATACTCATTGGGGTGAGACCCATAGGAAGACATGATTTTCCTTCTTGAACTCCAAGGGTCTCCATCTACTATAGTCATAATACTTCTACTAGATCTGTGCAGTCTTTATCCATTCCTGGATGATTTGGACCTTCTCAGCTGTAGCATGTACCAACTCTAGACCCATAAGTGCTGACTACTATGGGTTTTTCTAGCATAGAGGTGATTTTTATGGTCTCCTATAAAGAACCTTAAACTGAGCCATGCCATTGGTGGAGTGATAAATATTTTTGTATACAAACTCCACCAGTGGAAGGCGGTCCTCCCAACTGTGGCCAAAATCTAGGATGCAAGCACGAAGCATGTCTTTAAGTATCTGTATGGTCTGCTTTGTCTGACCATCTGTCTGAGGATGAAAGGCAGTGCTTAATAATAGTTGAGTCTCGAATGCCTCCTATAATACCTTCCATAGTCGGGAGGTAAAATGAGCTTCGTGATCTGAGACGATCATCGATGGAACCCCGTGAAGCCGTACAATCTCTTGTACATAGAGGTATCCCAATCCCTCTATTGATGCCTACTCTTAGATGAGTAATAATTGGGTCGACTTGGTGAGTCAGTCAACGATCACCCAGATGGAATCATGGCCCCTAGATATACATGGTATCCCTATCATGAAGTCCATGGAGATACTATCCCACTTCCATTCTGACACATCAAGTGGTTGTGCTAAGCCTGCTAGAACCTGATGCTCGACCTTCACTTGCTGACAAATGAGGAATCGTGAAATGAACTCTACCATTGCTTTCTTCATCCCTAGACACCAGTACTAATATTGAATATCCCAGTACATCTTCTCCACACCCGGATGTACCGCCAAAGGGGGTTTGTGGAACTCCCTCAACCTCTCCTCTCGTAGCATCACTAGTACCATGGTGTGTCCTCTAAAAAGGATGAAGTGCTCCCCAACTTCAGAAAATCATTCATGATCATGTCCTGTGGATATCTAAGAATGTCGAGTCTCGCAATCCGCACCCCTAAGATATGCCTCCTAAACTCAATTAAGGAATGGGGTGTGATAGTCATAGACTGGAGGTAAGATTCTTTGTCACCTCACACAGGAACTGCAGACCAGACCTCCTGCTGAGCGCGTCTGCCACCATGCCCCCCTTCCTAGGAGCATAGACTACCTCAAATTCATAGTCCTGGTGGAACTCCAACCATCTTTGTTGTCTCAACTATTGAAAATCCTACATTCACCTTTCCATCCACGTGAAAGGATACCCATTTTAACTGATTGGTGTGCCATCGACCCTTTGGTAGTGGGTACTCATTCTCCACAACCACTTGGTTAAAGGGTTGGTAATCCACACATAACCTCAAACACTGGGTCTTACTAAGACCTTTCTGTGAAACTCTCCCAACTATACTCTCAAATCCCAGAGCTCCCTGGGAGCCATTCGATATGAATTTTTAGATATCGGTCTCATCCCTAGGTATAAGACAATGCAGAAGTCCCTCTCCCTACAGAGAGGTAATCCTGGAAACATCTTTAGAAAGGATGTTCCCACACTCTTCCACTACTGTTGGGAACTGAAAACTCAAAACTCCTACTGCCATGAGGTTAAGGATTGTTGAATCAAGAGTGATCGGTTTCACCCTCCTATGCACGAGTTTATCCAGTGCTGCCTAGGTTTCCTTTTTCACCGACCAAGGAAAACCTCATTCCAATATTGTAGATATACCAAATCTTTTTGCCTAAAATAGTCAATCTAAGAATGAACTAGGGATGACCAGTCCATACCCAAACTAACATTGTAAGGCCTTGACACTGCCAGTAAGAGGTTCCAACTGAAACTCTCACCTTAAGGGTTATATCACACTATCGGCATAATTGTGATTATCGAGTCTCCTCCCATAGGTATCTCCAGACGTAAGGTTCAATTCAACGGTTTAACCAGAAACTCTAGGTCTTAAACAAGATTCGTGACAAGAATAAAAGAGTAGTACCTATTTCTATTAATACGATAGCTAGAAATAAACATAGATCGTATCTTGAATCATTCCTGGATTCCTTAGTTCACCCTCCTTGACCACATGCAGCTACTCCCTTCCCCTATCCTCCAACTCCCTGAGCCTGGTAGGGGCCACATTGGGGTGGTGGTTGTAAAATGTTGAAATATATACCACCTCATGTTGGTCACCTAGCTCCTCTTCCACGTCTGCTACCCTACAGATTCATCTGTCCCTATCACTTCCTCTTCCCGAAACATTTTACATGTCCAAGTCTCTAAGACTAGCTTCAGTTTCCTACTTTCCCACTGTTAACATTCACTAGTTGTATCTGATCATCCAAAGAACATTCAACCACAAATTTTATCTCTAGCATCCTAACATAAGTAGGAATGCACATAGGAATAGTGATGGCTCGGATGTCTCTAAACACATCTCGCTCGGAATTCTGATCCTTGAAGTACTATTTGTATTGTATTCATCGAGTACCATGAATGGTCAGTACGCCTTGATGAATACTTACCTACTAACATGTCATCCTTCCGAAGTTATAGAAGATCTTGGGAACACATACCACTTAGATTTTTATGGCAAGAGGCCCCTTCTCTTAGGAAGTTTCTCAAGCTCTGTCCATAGAAAAGTCACCTCATCGTAAGATTAGGTTAATCTAAACCTTGCGATCTCCCTACTGAGCAACATAGAAGGCTCACTACCAGGACCACCATCTAATCGAATGGTGCCCTAGCTAGATGGAAACTCAGTCACCACCTCAATCCAGTCCTTATCCGCCTGTGATTCGAGATCGCCTCAGAACCTGAGGGGTATCTGTTTCTAAAACTCATGTAATTCACTAAGGCTACATGTGTCCTCTACTAGTAGCACCGATAGTAACTACTGACCAACGGTTAGTGGTATTACAAGGAAACCACCCAAAGGTACCATCTCGGGAAACGGTCCTTGTACCGAAGCCTCATCACTCTACGGACCATCCTCATGGTCATGCACTAGAAGCCTGGTTGGATGTCTGTGTGGAGGCATCTTGATAGAGAATCAAGATGAAGCATGATCAAAAGGTCATACCTAGTGATCTGAATCAAAATAGATCAATAGAAAAATATTTCCAAAATACATTCAACTAGTGTTTTCATTTACTGAGTCAGAAAACAGAATTCAGGGTCTGGGTGTATGGATACGTCGGTTGTCGCACCAATACTAGACTCCCCGAACTGAAACCCAAACTCAATACACTTAACACTATTACTCTATTGAAAACATAGACTCTTAGTTCTTCTAGTAGAACTGAACCCTTTGATACCACTTTATCACAACCCGTCCACCGAAGCCCGTGTCATGACTACCCCAAGCCCACCTTCCATAGGCTAAGGGTTGGTGACTAGCACCGGAAAGGCATATCTCAAAAATGGGAATCCATTGCCTCAAAAAATTGTACACACACAGACAAGGAAAAGTGCGCACAAGTAAACACAATGGAAGAAGAAAGGTACAATCACAACTAAAAACCACCACTGAGAGTAAATGTGAGTACTAAAAGTAAAGGGGCCGGAATACAAGCCCAACTAAAATAGAAGTACATAAAAAAGGGAAAAAAACTCATGAGGTCACCTTCCAAGGTTCCTACCTAAAGGGTAGGTACATCTCATCACCGTATCTCTCCATGTCTACCGATCACCTCCATAAATCATCTGTCAATCACCTCCGAGCATCATCAAGCCCTAACTCCTCAAGAATCAGTCTAGTTGTCTGTCATTTGTACAAGACACATCAAGGTGCAGGCAAATCCCATGCTGGGGCAAGTATAAAAATACCTAGTAGGTACCCTGAGACCCTCAATGGTCTTCCAAAATTCCACAAAGTAAAATCCACAAAGCATGATCTCAATCACAAAGCACAAATCAAAAGACAGCTCACACCACGTATATTCTAGGGTAACAATAGTAGCATCGTCAGTCACATCATCTAACACCTCGGATGCTAGAGAAATCCTCCTCTATCGAGTATAGTGGGCCCAACAAGGTACACAGAGGTGATTCCCACTAACCTTGAACTGCTTAGGTACTCCTCCCCATTGCGTACTGTGGGTCTATCGGGTCACACAGAGTCGCTCCCCACCATGGCATACTAAGGTACTCCTCTTATCGAGTATCATGGGTCTGCCAAGCCACATAGAGCCGCTTCCTACCATGGGCCTAAAAAGTCACATAGAGGTGCTTCCTAATGGGTCATCGAGTCACTTAGAGTCAAAAGTCAGTAGTCTTCAGGTCTCATCCAGTCGCAGGGTTCCACACATAGCACGCTTGTGAGAACCGCTCCTCAATCCATCTATCATATTTCAACTAGAAAAAATTCCATCGAATAATTAACCTGATGATCCGCCATGTCATAAGGGTTCCATCACAACAGACGGCCTGTTAACTGGATGCTCGGTCTGTAACTTATAGGCATTTTAGTGTTGGATGCCCAGTTGGATTCTGGTACGATCCAACCCAAAAAAACTCCAACTTTCTCCAAATCTCTTGTGGAGTATCTCAAAATGACCGCCTCTTCATAAGGGTTTTGGTTCCTCAGACGGATTGTCAAATGAACGTCCGGTTTAGGAGATACACCTGTTTAAGAGTAACTGGGAAAAAAGGGGTCCAGGTACGGTCCGACTCGGTCGGACCGACCAGACTTGGCCCGCTGGGCCTGGCTCAAAGGGGGATGGGCTTGGTCCAGTACAGAGGGGCATGATCCATCCTGTTAGGTCGCAGACTTAGACCTTTGGGCCGAGGTCTTGACCCACTGGACCGCGGATCCAGCCTGGCCCACCCGGTAGGGTGCGGCCTGCCGGGCCGCGGAACCGCTCGGCCTGCTGGCTGAGCACAGGGGGTCCACTCCCCTCCCAAATGGCTTTGGTCATTCGGGTCTTCAAAGCCATGACTCCAGATGGCGCCGCACCTCCTGGCCGGTCTGCGTGGACCATCCCGGTATGGACCCGCGGGCGCGGGTCCGCCCTCGGCCGCAGCTCAAAGCCGTGACCCTCCTCCATGGCGCAACGCCGCAGCACACTGCCCATCTCAACAGCGGTGTTGGATGGCTCTGCACCACCTGTTCGGTCCACACGGACCGGCCCACAACGGACCCACGGGCGTGAGTCCGTCCTCTACCGCGGGTCGAAGCCACGGCCTTCCACCTCAGCGTGCCACTTTGCTCTGATGCGGTTGTCAAAGGAAGGTCGCCCCTTTTTCCTCCACATCACCTTCAGGCATAGCCACATTCTCATGGTCGGTGGTAGCAGGCCGCTGCCGCATCCGGTTTCTGGTGCCGTCGCACCGGCGATGCTTCTACGAGCCACCGGTGAAGCTCCGGTGGTTCGATTCCTTTCCCGTTTACACCTACGGTTCCCCCAGGATGGAGCCTACATTGTTCATCCCAAAGTTTGGACTTTCTAACATATTTCTCAGTCACCCATGAAGAACGGAACCAACCCGAAATCAGCAGAGAGTCTGGGCCTTGTTCGGCTCGTCCTGCGCACTCCGCGTTAGCGTTATAACATGGGAAGGATTATTTAATCATAAAAACTCCCATAAAAATATCCCACATTATCCTCCCACATTAAATAATGAAACATGGATCGACCTATTGGACGGTTGATCTGTTTTTTTCATAATATTCAAGAATGGGGAAAAGGGAGGAATTAAGCACACAACCCCCTACCTCGAATACGTTGGTAGACGGTGCGGATGAGGAAGATGGGACCACATTCGAAGCATGTTCGTTGGCATTCGTCATTGTCCGGTTTGAATCCTCTATGGCATCGAAGCAATGTTCTACGTTGGAGGAATTCGTCGCCAGCACTTCGTCAAAGGTTCCTATCATGAGTGCACAAGAACCATGCCCAAACTTTGTTTAAATAGATGTGAGGAACCAACCACATTCCATAACATTAATGTGATTCATTAATGAACCGCATTTAGTGTTCCATTAAAATAACCAACGTCGAGGTTACATAACCCAAGGTTCAAGTCATTGAATGACCTATTAACTCCGTCATCCCGACATGTCACTCAACCGTTACAAAAAGAGATAAAATAACTCATGGAGTTATTTTATTATTTTTTGTAAAGTCCAAAAATTGACTTTTTCATCCGACCCTTTCCGGTCGAAGTTAAGCTTCACCTAAGAGAATCCTAATGTTGAGAATTCAATGGTTCCTCGTATTTTTAATCTGAGCACCGATTCAAAAGATAGAAATCACCACCCGTACATTTACTGAATGTTCCTTAAAAAAGTTCAAAAGTAAATAGAATTCACTCTCGACCTGTACTGATCGAGATTAGGCTCCGCCTAAGGGGAAAACTCCCCCACAAACTCAATGGTACTCTCATATTTTCAATCTGAGTTACCGTTTAGAAGTTAAGGATTTAACAATAAAATAATTTTTACTTAATTATTTTATTTACGGCCAAAAAACTAACTTCCACTATTGGCCCGTGCCAGCCAATGTTAGTATCTACCTAAGTAAAGAATACCCTCACGAGCTCAGCAGTGGTCTCAAATTTTTAATTCGAGTCTCTTTTCGTGAGTTATAATCATTTGAAGAGCAAAATAATTTTATTTAATTATTTTATTTACAGTTATGTTGTTTTTGGGTTTTCTCACCAAAGGCTTGTGCCGACTAAACTTAAGTCTCTCCTAGGGTAAACCCACCATCCTAAATGCAACTGTGCCCTCAAATTTCTGATTTAGGAAACCGTTTAAGAGTTATTCCACTTTTTTAGGAAAACCAATCATGCATGCTATTTAAATCTTAACATTTTTCGATGGATCATTCCGGGTTCTCCGGACATCAGAATCACGTGCCATCAAATTTTGTGATCTCGAATTAATTCCACATAACTAAAAAAATATGCAGAAATTCCAGGACATTACACTAATGTATCTCAACTTGAAATGTTCATTTCTCTAAGCATCATACAATGTAACACCTGAATCCCACCATAATTTCAAATCCTTGATCAATGGATCCAAATAAACATCAATATCATTAACTGGTTGTTTTGGTCCTAATGTAAGCATAAATAACATAATGTATTTTTTTTATGCATAACCATGGTGGAAAGTTATAATTTACCAACATAACTAGCCATGTATTGTGAGTGCTACTTTAAAAACCAAAAGGATTCACTCCATCTGTAGATAATGAAAGACGAAGGTTTCTCGGCTCATTTCAAAATTCTAGATACTCATGATCAATTTTCTTCCACTGAAAAGATTCTTCCGGGTGACATAATTTCCCATCTTTATTTATTAAATTTGCATGCTACATCAAATTCCCTGTAGTCTCCTCACTTACATATAGGTGCATAAACCTTGGAATTTTTGTAAAGTACCATATAACTTTAGTAGGACCACATTCATCTTTCTTGTATTGAGAATCACCAAACTTTGGGAATTCTATAATTTATTTTTGGTCCTTTTGAAATATTATACAATCATTCAGGCAGGCATGTATTCTTTTAAAGGTCATAACCATCGATCGTAGCATTCGTTTAGCATCATATTTTCATCTAGGGAGCCCATTATCTTCTAGGAGCATGTCATTCAAGATAGAAAGTAGTTCCGTAAAACTAGAGTCACTCCATCCATTTCCTACTTTCAAATTATACAGCTTCAGTACGGATGAAAATGCGGTATATTTAGTGCAACCAGCATATAATGTCATATTTTCACAACTATTTAACTTCTCAAACAATTTTAGACAATCACAAAGTTTATCTTCAACTGTTATTTTTATTTCCTCAATACGATATTCATCATCATTCACATCTACCATCACATCCTCGATATGGTATTCTTCATTTTTCACACTTGTAATCATATTGGATTATCCATAAAACATAGTTTTATCCCAACCACTAGCTACATTCTCTTTTTCCCTATGTTTATTCCAAAATTTATAACTTTGATCTATTACATGACTTATCAAGTGTTCTTTTAACTCCTCTGGACTAATTAGTCTTGAATAACAGTAGCATAAACATGGAAAAAGGATTTGAGAAGGGTAATATGCATGATATTTTGAAAACTTGATGAACTATTTCACTCTATCTTCATACTCCTTTGTCGTAAGATTGGTATCCATCCATTATTTATTCATATCCATTTTTTTGATTTTTTAATATTAATATTTATCAAAAAATACACAAAAGGGGCCTTTAAAATAAGGGGAACTCAACATTTTAAGGATAGTTATTATTTCATTTTGTTTCCTGAGACTTATCCCCTTAGAAGCTAACACCAATCCAGAAAGGTGTAATTGTAGAGGACTATCCTAATTTAAACCATGCAGGTGATGTTGAATGCAAAGTAGGTTTAGAAGTTTCAATGGGTTAAACATTAGTTCACCTTTTTCAGGAGTGAGGTCATGATGGATATCCTATGGGTTGGATAGAGTTAGTGACATGCCCTTTCCATGGTGTTATTATCAATCTACTTGTCTTCCCTATATAATGTAATGGTTTTCCTAATTATATAAAAATATAAACTTAAAATATTATGTAAAAACCACATTTTATATTTCCTTTGAAAACTATTTATAAAATCACACTTGAAATCCCATTAAAAACCAACCATTTACACAAATTCCTCTTTAAAATAACACACCCTTTTTAAAATAAACCAATCAATTCCAAGAACTCTTTCACAAAACTACAATTCCTTTTTTTTAAATAATTCAAGGAAACTTCATGAACCAATAATATTAATAATTTAAAATGAGAGGAAATCCTCTATATTTTACAAATTTTCATTTAAAACTTCACACACACCTCGTTAAAATGAAACAAGAAGCATCCCTTTATGAAAGCCAGTCGGGTGAGTTAACAAACACTTGGCATGAAACCTAAGTCCATGCCAAGTGTTTAAATCATTTTAAAGCTATTTAAAACCAAAAAAGGGTATGTTGAACACATATAATTTTTTAAGAAACATTTCAAAACACATGATTCATTTTAAAAGATCCACTTAGGCATTTTCAAAAAGACATAAATCCCAAGATAGGCACTTTATAAAAGATACATGAATAAAAAATAACCAACTTTTTATAAAATATAAAGCTATAAAAGGTTTACACATGATCCAAAATATAAAGTTAAATCAAAAATAAATTTAGTTGAAAGAGAGGAAATTTAAAGTAAATATCTTAAAATAACAAAAAATGAATATTATCTCTTTATTCCCTATGGTGACCTCTACATCCCATTATCATTATATGTTTAACAAGTGACTATGGAACACCACTATAAAAGTGTGATCTTTTCCTTTTACCTATATCATAGACAACTAAGTCTATATATGCACCAATGTGTATATGTATGGTGTGAGTGAAGATCCTAGTAGGATATCGTCAAATATTTTATACTATTCATTTTTTAAGACAAACCAAAAAATTCTAGTTTTAGGGAAAATAATGAAAATAATTTTATTACATAGGGTTGAGTAAATAAAACTAACAAAACTTATATTTTTCTTTTAAAGAAAATATAATTTACCAAGATATAACCACAAGATAAAATAATAATAAAATATCAAGCATCAACCATTAAGGGGTACCTACCAAAGGCCTAAGGAGATAATCTAAGTTGAAAAATTAAAGGAATCATCACACTAGAATATTGTTTCAATACAAATACAACACAATCAACTAACTATTAATGGCCTCATCGAGAAGGCAATTCCAGTAGCTGATGTGAGACCTAAGATAGGGGTATTATAAATGTGTGACCATAATATTATAATTGTGTCTCTAGAATTCCCACATATCTACCTAAATATTCCCATGATATTTTTCTAAAATTCCAACACTAATAATCTATGAAACACATTTATAAAACTATCGTGTCAATATGGTATAACATCCATTGAAGCATCCACTTACACATCAACACCCATAATTAAACATGATAAAATTTTAAATATACATTAGAAATAAAGAAGTGCATGAAAAAGAAGATGTAAATAAAATAATGACATTTTTAATTCAATCAAAACAAGTCATTATGTTCTAAAAAAAGAAATTAAATCATGATTTTTTTTAAATAAATAATAAATCATACCATTGATATAAGTCCAATTATTTCCCAATGAATTTAAAACAATTAACCACCCTAGGCTATGTAAAATAGATGAAAGAGTATAGAATCACCAATATTGGAAAAGTTGAATTGAAACACTTCCTTCAAATGAAGGTAAATAAGGATAGATAGGGACTACATACACTCAAGACACCAAAAAACTCCATGTTTTAGAATATAATTAACCATTTATTTGAATGTCATGGCCATTTAGAGAAATAGAAACAAGAAAGAAGAAAGAAGAAGGCGCAAATAAGAATATACCTTAGATTTGGAGGTTCGATGGTGGTAGTAGTGTCCGGCGACGGTGGAGTCAGGGTCGGCCACGGCGGCAGTGGAGGCCGTGGAGGGCAGCGGCAAAGCTGGGTCAGTAACTGCGATGTACGTGTTGGTAGCAGCGGCACCGGAAAGAGTGGTGGCAGTAGAGACAGGAGGCAATGGCGGCAGGAGGAAACGGCGGTAAGAGGAAGCGGTGGCAGAGGTCCGGTTCTGCGAGAGCTTGAGCATGAGCAGTGGCTGAGTACTGATAGGGTTTATTTTATAATAAAAGGAAATTATTTTATCAGTGCTTGTTGGAAAGCGCTGATAAAGCTATGTTTTATCAGTGCTAAAATAAAAAGGCATTGATAAACCTACCTTTATCAGCACTAAAAAAGCGTTGATAAATAGAATCTTTATCAACGGTAACATTATAGCACTGATAAAGATCTAATTTTAATAAATATATATTTATTTAAATAAGTTAGAAATTATAATAAATAAATTTATTATATTTTTAATTATATATAATAAATGTATTGATTATATATATTTATATAATTATAAATATAATATAGATATTTATTATAAATATAAATATATAAATTTATAGTTATAATTATATATAAATATATTTTTTTATTTAAATAATTATAAAATTATAATAAATATATATATTATATTTATAATTATATAATTAATATATTTATTGTAATTTTATAATTATTTAAATATATATATATATATTTATAGTTATAAGTATAAATAAATATATATTTATTTAAATAATTATAAAATTATAATAAATAACTATATTATATTTATAATTATATAAATATATATAATTTATATATTATTATAAATTTATAATTATTTAAATATATCTATATTTATTTATAATTATAAGTATAAAAAATTATATATTTATAAATTTATTTATTTATTTATTTATATATTTATATATATTTATAAAATTATAAATATAATAAATATATTTATTATAATTTTATAATTATTTAAATATATATATATAATTATAAGTATACATAAATATATTTATAAATATTTGTGTGTAATTATATATATATATATATATTCATTAATATATATATATAATAGTTGTAATTATTGTAATTTTATAATTATTTATATATATATATATAATTATAAGTAAATATATTTAAAAAGTATTTGTATATAATTAAAATTTTATAATTATAAATATAATAAATATATTTATTGTAATTTTATAAGTATTTATGATAACATAATAGGTTCATGGATATAACATGAATCACATATATATATAAATATATATATATATATATTAGGTGATTTGGGGGTACAATTACATCAAACACGCACACACCTCACCAAAGGGATAACCTATCCATCTAGCCTTATTTATTTATATGTATGGTCTGAAGGCTCCATGGGCATGAGACCTATTATAATCACTATCGAAGACAAATCAATCACCATGGCACGTGGTCTGTTAACCCCACAACAGTTTTCAATCACAACTAGCAACATCCCACTGCCAGACCACATCATCATGCAGCAGTCGTCGTTTCGCCACCTTGCTCCCACCGCCTCCACCACCTGCAGCCCGACGTAGATCCTAGCGGCGCCGCCATCATGCCCACTAACTCTAAGGAGGCCACCTGAATCCTGATGTAGATTCGTAGTCGCCGCAGCCGCCCCAGCCCACCAGTCAGATGCCAGTCCCCCACCGCTTCGCCGCCCTGCTCGCACGCTGCAACCGGAGGACCTCGGCCATCAGAAACCCGCTGCCTCCACTGTAGCCCAAATCTGAAGTCACTGCAGTTGTCGAGGACCCAACCCGCCAGTCAGAAATCCCGATGTTAGTCCCTCCATGGACCCCACCCTCATCCATATGTGATTTTTTCACACATACGCCATCGGTAACCCACCCAGCAAATCCTTCACACCCTGCAAAGGTACAGTTGTGCAGATTCGATCCTGGGTTAAATAATTATAAGTAAATAATTATAAGTAAATATACTTATAATTATAAGTAAATATATATTTATTTAAATAATATTAATATTATAATAAATATATATAATTAATATATTTATTATAATTTCATAAGTATTTAAATAAATATATATTTATTTTTATTTATGACTATAAATAATTAATTTTTTATTTATTTATAATTGTACTTGTAAATATAATAAATATATTTATTATAATTTTATAATTATTTACATATATATATTATTTATAATTATAATTATAAATATTTGTATAGATGTACAAATATTTTTATATATTTATAAATATATTTATATAATTATATATATTTATAAAATTATAATTATTATAAATATATTTATTTTAATTTTATAATAAATTAAATATATATATAGTTATAATAAAAATTATAAATAAATAAATTTAAAAATTATTTTTATATAATTAAAATTTTATAATTATAAATTTAATAAATATATTTATTATTTAAATATATTTATTATAATTTTATAAGTATTTATGAGATCATCATAAGTTCATGGGTATAACATGAATGAATCATACGGGTGTCAATTTATAAATGAACATTCATAATAATGAATAGATAACATATCACTGGTGGAAATAGCATCCATACCAACACCTGTATACCAACAGTTTGAAAAAACCGTTGGTTTAAGTAAATTTTACCAACGGTTTTGATAAAATCGTTGGGAATAAGGGATTATTTGATGAGTTTTCCCAACAGTTTTGTGAAACCGTTGGGAATGTATTGGTTTTCCAAATCTATTCCAATGGTTTATTTAAACTGTTGTAGTAGACAATAATTCCCTACGGTTTTTAGAAACCGTTGGAAAAAACTCCAAATAATCACCGAAAAGATCCTGCGAACCGATCTCCGTTGAACATATATCTCCTCCGTTGAACCCTACATCCTGAGCATGAACCTGCGAGCTCACTTCCTCCATCGAACAGAATCTATCCTTCTCAAACAGATCTCTCCATTAAATGATATCTCCTCCTCCAATGAGATCTCTCCTCCAACCCTACCACCCGAGCATGAACCCTACATGGCGAGCTCACTTCCTCCGTCGTGAGCTCACTTTCTTCGGAATGGATCTCTTCAGGCTTCCAACACTAATTCATGTCTACCTCATTTGTAAGATACCTTTAATCATAGATCTCTCAATCCATTATTCAATTCAAACATCTAGATTCATTGCATTCTACTCGAAATTGGTGAAATCCTTTTATTTTCCACTTTGATATTCTTTTAATGGACTTGTTGTGGTGTATTTATCAGTTTCCATATGGGATTATGGTGGATTACATTCATCAAAATTTTATGTTTTTGGATTAATATTATTTTTATTTAGGTGGGTGATTTGAAAAATCTCCATAATGTCTTCATTGGTTTTATAGTATTTGCAGCACATATGATAGTGTCATCATGTTGTGTGTGTGACCTCTTCTAATTAGAATCCATGGAAATTTCTCAAATCCTCACTATTAGACCTTCCACATATCCTGTTGGGTCCATTGGTGATGAAGACCATGATCCTTTGGCCACCAAAGAGGTGTTCTTATCTATAACCTTGGGTCAGAGCATGTATGGTATGAGTCTAGTGCCTTATACCTGGATTGATAAATTGATTAAGGAATTAATAGAATTGTGAATTTAATTTGTTCTTCTCATGACATGTGAATTAGAATTTTTAATTATCAGTATGTGAATTGGAATTGACACAATTGAAACTTGAATTGATAATGTAGCATGTAACTGTATAATTGGAATGAAATTGGAAAAGACACAATGTTATAAAGAACTGGTATTTGACATAATGGAATATGAGGAATGAGAATTGGTAATATTAATGAATTAAAAAAAGGTTTCATATGTCAAAATATTTGTCATGTTTTGGTGTTTTGTTAGGGGTTTTCTCTTGGTTGTTCTTGATGTATGGTTATATAATACCTGGAATGGTTACTCCACACTTAGCATTATTTATTCTCCTTGGGAATGTAATCTTTTCTATAATGAGAATTCACAGAATGTCCATAAACCCATGGAATATGATAGATATCCCTAGAATCGGTAATGTGTGTTAGGTTAGTGGTCCATGGAATGGGTAATGTACCTTGTCATGGTTCCTTGTTAAGTAAATCATCCTGGATAATGGTAGGAATGGACAGACATATATGGAACTCTATTGAATCAAGTTTGGCATACCCTGGGTGTCAAACTAGAGCTGAGTGTTGGAAGGATAATTTGATGTTCAAAATTAAATTAATGAATTCATGAAAATCAATATCATAATATTACATGAAATATAAATTCAGACTAGATTTTTTTAGACACCATTGGTGGTGTCGTACTATGTTTTACTCCAACCTATTTAGGATTCCCTTTAGAATCAAATAAGATAGCATGGATACAGGTCATGACAAGGGTATGAGGCCCTATACTTGATTGGTTCTTTGGTAAGATGAGATAAGAGAATGGATATGAGACTGAGCATGGCGTTCGAGACCAGTTTTGGGAGAATTTATTTGGAGTTGTTCTTTAGGTTATTTACTTGTATGACAGTCTATTTATATTTTAGTTTGGCATAAAATATGGAATGATATTATTTATTTGGTTAGTATTTTTTTGGTAATTCCCTATTTATATATTTGAATAGATTTATATTGGTTGTTTATGATGTTTTCCTCCTTTTGTATTATTTTTTACGAAATTGTATAGTCTCTCACTATATATATTAGCCCTTCATCACTATTATTCTTCCTATGGAATATGGGGAGGTTTTCTTGAGTTCTTGTGATGACCCATCTCTCTCACATGTGGTAGATTCAAGTCGAGGTTGTCATAGTGTTTTATCATTTTTAGTCTTTTATATTGCATTAGTAGTTTTAGGATTGGTAGATAGGAGAATAGGATGTGTTGGGGATTGGTAATGATCTCATACATAAGATTAACTAACCCATGATAATGGTAAAACTAGGTTTCCAGGGAGGAAATTATTTTTCATGAGTTATTACTTTTACAGTTTTGATGTTATTTCACCTTGGGTGATGAACATGTTGGGTGATGTTACTATTTTATGTGATTTTACTCATGGTTCGATTTGGAATGGGGAACATCTAATAATGAGATAGAAGTAAATTATGCTTTCATGCACTTATCATTCTAGGGATTCATTAATTTCATATGAAATTATATAACATGATTTATAAAAATAATAATAAAATCTTTTCTACTAAAATATGATTAATTAACTTTCTCAACAAAGAGATGATGAAACCATTTATCTATGGTTTTCTATTTTGTACTTGTCCTTCAGAGTTTGATATTTTTATGATCCCGATGATCTGATGAGTGTTTTGACCCATGTAGAGAAAATGATTCTACATTATCTTTTTTTCATTGTGATAACAGTAAACAACGCACACCGCATATAGTGTAGTTGGAGCTTCCTACAACAATGGGGAATCTAGTGGATGATCAAATCTGTGATAGTATTCCATGAGTCTTGTGATCAATGTTGAGATTGACTAATCACAATTTCCCTTCGATGTATAATACCTAGATAGAGTTTTAGATACATTACCCACCAATAGTTAATGGGGAGGGAGGCCCTCAGGTAGAAAATCTCTGGATTGGGTCTCTCATGAAAATATTTAGTCACCTGTAGAAAACATTGGAGATGAGGGTGAAGCTTGCTACTTGTATTCTACAAGGACCATCTAAGTGCTCGAGGGACATCATAGTATATGTTGGACAATAAGAAGAGCTAACAAATAAAGTATTCAAGGAGAAATATATGAGTCACTTTTATATAGATATTTTGAAGAATGGAATGGCTTGGGACATCATAAAATTTATATAGAGGATGATGTCTTTAATGGACCATGAAGGTTACTTCACAGACCTAAAATATTTCCCCCTACATAGGAAGGAGATGATATAGCTAGGGAGACATTTTTTCAGCATGGTATTCAGTATGATATCATTTCACAGGTTAATTCCCTTTTTGTGAGATTTTTTTTATTTGATGAATCATGATCTCATCACTAAAGATATCCCAATGGAGGCATCGAGTCAAGGGAAATGTGTTTCAGTTGGATGATCTAGGAGTTCCACCTTAGGTGTCAATAAGCGTTTATATTAAGATTTCCACCAAGGATGCAATGGTCAGATCAACTTGTGATGCAGGACACAAGTATCTGGACATCATTCTGATTAATTTTATTAAGAATTGCAGGGTTGAACATAATCTATTTCAGTGTCCTTTTCCCATAGTGTAGTATTAATCATGTGATAAGATGGGTGCTATATAGAAGTTCTATAAGAGCACTTAGCAGATGATCATTGGAAGTGGATCATGGTAGGAACCAGTTACTGGGAGATGCTCTCCTACCCCTAAGTAGATAGGCTGATAGAGTTCTATCAGTCACTCGGGTTGGGGTAGGGGACATGGAACCCCAACATAGGAGTAGTGGTATCACTAGAATGAAGAACTATAGGGGAGTCAATATACAGACCAGGGAATAGGGTAATGTAATATCCATATTTTGGAGTATACTCATACCAATCAATATGTTGAACCATCTAGTTTCATATGTACAATTCTTGTGTCATTTGGAATTTCTGTAATTTGGTTAATATTGTTGGTTTCATTAATTTTCTTATTCAAAATTAACCAATTCCATTGGTTAGGCTATGTAAACCTTAGATGTGGTTATGAAAATTGAAACATCGTTTGGGGTGAGACTCCACACTCATTATCTTATTCCTTTAGTGATTGGATAAATTTATTCTTGCAAGCTAGTGGTCCAAGGCCGTTGGTTTGTCACACAAAGATTCATATATAATGGACTCAATACCTTTGAATTAATATGTGATATATATTCCTCTACCTGCAATCAATAGAATATGGGGGCTGCACAAAGGCATTCCGACCCTGAGAATATATAATGGACTCAATACCTTTAAAATTTAATTTATGGACTCAATACCTTTTTTCATGGTGTTAAAAACGGTCTATGTGGTAAAATTATAATTCTTGTGTCATTGAATGTGTATACAAGTGAATCTTAGGGATTATAAAATTATAATTCGGGTTTAGTGGGATATTACCACATAGACCGTTTTTAACATTATCCTAAGATCCATTATTGTTTTCATTATTATAAACATATCTTCATAATGTGGGACATATGCATAAATAACATTAGCCACCATAGCTCTGTCATTAGCCACCTTAGTTGTGGTCCCCCCCCCCCCCGGTCTGTTACATTTCTTAACATATCTTAGGGGAATCTTGACTCAATACCTTAATCTTAGGGTAATAATTTTACTTAGAAAAATAATCCCTAGAAGTGGAATTAATCCATGAGTTATTTTTCTAATGAATTGAAACATATTTTACTTAAAGTGAATTCAAGGATGGAGACATGAATTCAAATCTAATCAAACTGAATCAATTAAAACTCAAATGAATGAAATTATCTAAGCTAATATAAACAAAAACAAGACAAACTAAATGTAATGAAAATATCCCAAACAAACTTGTATCGAAAAAAACCAAACTAAGCTGAAACTTGAGATAAAATGATTATATACCATTAATAGGAAGAGTAATTTTTAATTAATAGGAATGTACTATTTGATAGTATCATTTTGAAACTTGGATCTGTTTCCCCTTGATTTCAGGAACATGATTTGGCTGATGGGGCATTGTGGTTCTTATATATTGGGTGGTGATGTGTATAGTCACAGTAGACAGGTATGTTGTTTTTAGTTTTTATTTTATTTTCTTTATCACATCAGCCACTTAGGTCTTTTACTACTTTCTACGGATGGAGGGTAGTTATATTCTATTAAGGGGGACATAAGGGCACTAGAGGTGGTTACGCGGTTTTCTTTGTAGGGGAGGGAGATTAGGGTAGTGGAGAGATTCATTAATGTGTTTTATTTTTGTTTGCCTTTATGTCATATTGATTTTATTTATTTTCTTTTCCTTCAGCATGGACGTCCGACGTATGGATGGGTCATGCCAAAATTTTATTTATTTTCTGCTACTATTTTTATTATTTTTTGTGGGAAAAATTGTTCCCAAGTGGTGTTTCCTTGATGCCCGGACACTTGCACCAGCTCATGGGCTCCTTACATAGAGATATTGGTATTCTCCATTTATATATAGACTATTTAACTCCATTAATTTCTCTCTTTATTTTAAATTTTATACCCCTTTATTCATTCCTTATTTAAATTTTACATAATAATCTATTATGCTAATAATCAATGGATATATTCCTAAATCTCTAGCATCGCCAGTGTCTTCTAATTATTCTTGATTTTTTTCTTATAGGTGCAGTCTGTCTAATCATAAATGCTTGTTGTTCTTGGGTTGGAACCCCAAAATTTTAGGGTCTATTTGGGGGGAATATTTTCTTATAAATTCTCAAATAATTTCTTGAAATATCATTAGGTGTACTATATTTTTTAATGTTTCACATTTGTACAAAATTTTCCTTTTGTCCTGCATTTCCTGATAATCCAGATTTAGTGTTAGCTGAGTTTACCTAGTTGCAGGGTACCTTTCTCACTAAGTATGAGGTGAATACTTCTAAAAAAATTAACAAACTCACTTTAACACTATCATGAGTCTCTTTTAATGAAAATATCATTTATAAATCTTGAGTGGTGGAAGTAATCTTCTCAATTATTTGGGAAGTTCTAGATTTTTTTGATTCCATGTCTTTCAGTTTTACTTTCAAATCTAGAAACTTTGGGTTGAGGGTGATATTTTTATCTTATAATGATCTCAACCTGACTACCCCATCACTCTTTATATTTTGAACTTGTTCATTATGGATCTTGCTTCTCAATTATAGTGAACTATCAAGTTTTTTAACTCTTTTAGTTTTCACTTCCAGTTGTGAAACCTTAACACTCACAGAAAATTTGTGTAGATTTTCCAACTATTGGAATACCTCAGTAGTAGTATCCTTAAACACTTCTTTTTCAACAACTGTTCTTTGAAATTTTTCATCAGTTAAATACATGTTATCATTGAAAAGTAATACTATTTATCCCTTTAATTTCACTAATTTTGAGAGGGTGTTACATTTTCTAACCTATTTATCCAATTAAATCTACATGGCATCAAATTATTCCTTTAGTTGGGCTTTTTCATCAACTATTTCCTTAATAATACTAAGTATATATCAAATAACTTCATTAGGAAATTTATTCAAATAAACTCCAACATGAGAGTAGAATTATTCAACTATTTTGATCTCTTTATACTCTCAATAGCTACATGATTCATCAAAAGTATCTCTGTAAACATATTCAATGGATTAACACTTAACACTCTATTAAACTCCTATAAGAGGTTGATCCCTTTCATTATTCATAAATTTTATCCTCTTATTTGCCTCTTTCTTCTACCTATTTTCACTGCCTTAGATAAAGTTTTCATTTCTACTTTAGGGGGGCAGTGGAGTAGGGGATGGGGGGGTGCAATGGAGTGGGGGTAGTGGAGTGGGGGATGGGGGATGCATGGAGTGGGGGTAGTGGAGTTGAGTGGGGGGCAGTGGAGTAGGGGATGGGGGTATGCAGTGGAGTGGGGGTAGTGGAGTGGAGTGGGGGCAGTGGAGTAGGGGATGGGGGGATACAGTGGAGTGGGGGGCAGTGGAGTAGAGTGGGGGGGATGTAGTGGGGGGTTGTAGTGGGGGGGAGGGGCTGAAAGGGGGGCTGTAGTGGGGGGGATACAAGGGGACTGTAACAGGGGGGCTACAGTAGGGGGGGCTGCAGTAGGGGGGGCTACAGCAGGGGGGGCTACTGCAGGGGGGGCTGCTGCAGGGGGGGATACAACAGGGCGGCTACAGCAGTGGGGGGATGCTTCAGGGGGTAAGTGAAGTAGGGTATGGGGGGATGCAGTGGAGTGTGGGGTCTTTGGAGTGGGGGTGGGGGCTGGAGTGGGACCATGTTCCTCTGAGCTACTCCCACTCCAGCATGTTCTGATTTCTCTTTTCTCTAACATTTATGTTTTGTGGAACTCTCTCCTTCCTTCCACGCTATATGCATTTCCATAATATGCCTCCTTTTGATGAAGTTATTCATTCTATATCAAGTCATTAATGTTTTCAAATACCTGGTTAGTTTTTCTTCTTGAATTAATTACTATGGTTTCCATCACTTCCCAAGGTTTTAAAAGTTTCAGACTCAAATGCCTACTCCTTTTCATGATTGGTTAGTCACCCTAGTTGCGGATTCTCTACTATAAACCCAAGTGGTTACACTAAGGAACTCTCAATACTATACGAATAGAGACCCACTATGATCCTACTCTAGAGTCCCACCAATGAATGAATCTTCCCACTAACCAATAAAAAGGTATGATTAAAATAAAATATCTCCCTAATCTCCAAGTTTCTTATGCACCACTTGATGTAGATATCCCTGCATGAACACACTGGATAACCCAGTCTACTCATTAACATAATATTCAAGATCTTTAGTATTTGATAGTAATGATTATATCTACTTGTCTCAAATATTCACATAATTTCTTCAACTATTTGGGTCTCTCAACCCTTTGAACACTCATGAATTGAGATATCCTCTTTCTTGAATGAATCTTGACTTCAATATCTTCTTGCATTGTTGTGTGTTTTTGTCGACTTAGAATTTTTCATTTTTTTGATTTTGAGTTATTTCCATTTTCTTTATGGTTTCGTTATGATGGATCATGGTATACTATGTGTGTTTTTATTTTCTAGGGTTAATTTTAAATGGGAATTTTTAAATGGGAAAGTTTAAAAATGCATTGATTCTTATAGAAAACTTGTGAATACTTTTATAATGATATTTGTATTTGGAAAAGTGTCTAAAATGTTTTGGATTTAAAATGATAACCTATTTTTGGAAATTTTTTCAATCCCGTTAGAAAAAGGGAAAGTGTTAATTATTTTCAAGGTTTTAAAGTGATATTAATAAAGCATAATTAGAATCTTTTAAAGGATTTAAGCTGAATGTACTTTTAAAATAGATGCTTTTGAAGTTTTTGGATTGGTGTAGCTCGATTTGGTTGGGTCAAATGCTTACGGCCCATAACTTTTGCGGGTCGAGCTCCACGGTGATCTCGTTGGGGGTTGCAGGGGCAACGTTCCCTTGCTCCAGGGGTCCGGGGGCTGAAAGCCCCGACCCAAATTTTGGTCTACTGTAGCAACTCTGAACACTGTAGAAACTCTGACCACTGTAGTAGATCTGACCACTGTACCAAAGGTATTTCATGTTTCTTCTATTCCTGAGTGTGGTGGAGGAATCTTCAATAAAGGAAAAAGGAAGTGATATTTCCGACCCTATAAGTGGTGGTTTAAAAACTATATTTTTTTATCACCGGTTTCTTCTAGGATAAACTACTTAGTTTTATATCAGTGCCAAAAAGTGGGACATAAGAAACTTTATTGTTAGGATCACTAGAGGTGTTTTTTGTTAGACTACCAGATAGAGTCTAAACAATGTAAATATATTGGGTTGTATAAATCAATTTAGACTACCAGATGGAGTCTTTGGGATACTGAATCCATTGAGGTGATTCATATTTGTTTTGTTATATTGGTTAATATCTTAACTATCCAGAATGAAATTTTGGTTGTACTGGGAAAATAGGAAGGTTGTTGTGTTCTGGCTAGAAGCTTGGGGCTATCCATGGGGTGTCCAGGGGGTGTAGGGGGTTCTGTAGGGAAGGGGGAGGGTGCGGGTGGGGTGTCTAGGAGGGGGTGTTCAGGGGGTGTCCCAACAGGGTTCCAGGGGGTATCTAGGGGGGTCTGTAGGGCAGGGGGTTTTAGGGGGGGTTTAGGGGGGTCTGCAGGATATGGGGGTTTCAGGGGGTGTCTAGGGGGTATGCAAGGAAGGGGGTTTCAGGGGGGGTCTGCAGGGAAGGGGGTTCCAGGGGAGTGTCTAGGGGGTCTGGGGGTCTGCAGGTCAAGGGGGGTTTAGGGGGGTGTCTAGGGGGGTCTGCAGGGCAGGGGGGTTCAGGGGAGTGTCTAGCGGGGTCTGGGGGGTCTGCAGGGTGGGGGGTTCAGGGGGCTGTCTAGGGGGTCTGCAAGGCAGGGGGTTCCAGGGGGATGTATAGGGGGTTTTAGGACAGGGGGTTTTAGGGGGTCTATAAGGTAGGGGTTTCAGGGGGGGTGTCTAGGGGGGGTATGGGGTATCTACAGGGCAAAGGGTCCAGGGGCGCCTAGGGGGGTCTGCAGGGTAGGGGGTTTCAGGGGGTGTCTAGGGGTCTGTAGTGAAGGGGGTTCCAAGGGGTGTCTAGGGGGGTCTGCAGGGCAGGTGGGTTTCAGGGGGGTGTCTGGGGGGTCTGGGGGGTCTGCAGGGTAGAGGGGTTTCAGGGGGGTGTCTAGGGGGTCTTCAGGGCAGGGGATTCCAGGGGGGGTGTCTCGGGGGGGAGGGGTGTCTAGTGGGGGTGCAAGGGGGCTGTCCAGGGTGGTGCAAGGGGGCTATCCTGGGGGTGAAGGGGAGTATTCAAGGGGGTGCAAGGGGGTTGTATAAGGGGTGCATTGAGTGTTTTTTTTTTGTATTCATAATTGTATATTGTCTGTATGAGTGTTTTTTTGTATTCATCGTTATTATATAGGTTTGTACTGTAATTCCATAGTGGAGGCAGTGACATGCTGCTTGTTGGAATTGCAGTACTGGAATTAGAGAGGGGGAGGGCGTTGTATGTTGCTTGCTGTAGAGGGGAGGTTTTTGTATGCTAGTTCTGGATAGAAGAGGTGCGTACAATTTTTTTTGCAGAGAAGATGAAATGAAAATGGTTCTATGAACCGTTGGTATACAGATTGAGTAGTATATACCAATGGTTTGAGAACCATTGGTATACCTATATCCCAACAGTTTCAATGAAATCGTTAGGAGCAGTGTGTTGTAGGTGGTATACCAATGGTTTAACAACCGTTGGTGCATAATTGGTCTAGTTGTATAAACCTATGTTTATTAACCATTGGGATAGAAATTTACCAACGGTTAACACTAAACTGTTGGTATTTTGAAAATCCATCCAACCTATCCCAACGGTTCAAGCTGAACCGTTGGGACATGGCTATCCCCACGCCTCATAGCCCAACAGTTCAGTGAACTGTTGGGATAAAATTTACCAACAGTTTTGGGGCTTTTACCAATAGTTTGTAAACATTGGTAAAAGCTTATTTTACAGTAGTGTATTCATGTGCGCATCATTATAATATAGGTAATCTTAACATTTATAATGTAACTCACAATCACATCCACAAATAAACTTTACAATCATATATGATCAATTATACTCAGGAATCAATATATAAACATAAATAATGAAAATCAATATCATCATTATCGCATGATATATATATATATATTAATTAAAGACATATTTATTTAAATATATATTTATTTAATTCCATAGT
The DNA here is from genome assembly GCA_963277665.1 of Viscum album. Classification (NCBI taxonomy): domain Eukaryota; kingdom Viridiplantae; phylum Streptophyta; class Magnoliopsida; order Santalales; family Viscaceae; genus Viscum; species Viscum album. The sequence goes on along the minus strand of OY728127.1, from coordinate 516,856,268 downwards.
CCTAAAAAACTTGGTTTAATTTTGTAGTTGGATTTTGGCTTAGTGTTAAGCACCTCGTAATTCTACATTGAAGGTTGGGGGTTCAAATCTCATGGAGCTTAGGTACTATAGAAATACTGTAGTAGTGGTAGGTGACATTGTATCAGCGGCGGGTATTATAGCATGTATTGTAGCGATGGTGGTACTGTAGTGGTACTGTAGCAAATGGGGTACTGTAGTAGTACTATCCACAGAATGGGTCTTGGGCCAAAATTCCAAACCTACAAGTTATGTAATGAGATTCATGACCACTGGGCCTTCAGGACAAAATATATATAGTGTAGTAAAGCAGCTGGTTGGGTGGGTTATCCCTTGGGGGGCTATGACCTGCCTTTCAGGTCTGTGTGTGTGTGGTGTGAGTGTGTTTAATATAATTGTACCCCCAAGTACCTAATAAAATATAAATAATTTTTTTAAATATTATATATATATTTTAATTATTGACAAATATATATTATAATATATCATATTTATATTAATTATAAACATGCATTTTTAATTAATGTATATAAATAAACATTATTTTTTATATAAATATAATAATTTTATATAAATTAATAATATTTTTTATTAAAAACTTTTATCAGTGCTAAAATTAGCGCTGATAAATCTAACCTTTACCAGCACTAAAAAAATCACTCATTAAGTGTGCACCTTTATCAGTGCTTGTTTTAGCACTGATAAAAGTGACCTTTATTAGCGCTTTTAGCTATCACTGATAAAGGTGTGACTTTCATTAGCACTTTTTGCTTAGCACTAATAAAATTTGGTGCATCCCTTACCTGAATGTGTGGTAGTTTTGATTGATGAAATGATCGACATCAAATATTTCATCAAAGTAAATTTTAGAGAATCAAAGATGTTAATTCTGGATTAAAAAAATAGATATCAATCTCTATATCAAATGTGAAATGAACCTGGGATCGACCCAAAAGGAATTTTTATGTAGTTTGGGAACTATGAGATTGGAATTCAAGTTTCTTGAAATTGAAACCATGTTGAAAAAAATTTTCTTAAAATAAAATATAGAAAAGTAATCAACAAATTCATATACGAGAATAGTTCTAATCATGGATTTGGTAACCCAAATCCATGACCCCATAAAATTTATTATAAAAGTAAAGGTAAATATACAGTCACAACATGGCCATAGGTCCCACATTTTACAAAGCTAAAAAAGAAAAAAATCATAAGGCCTAGGAGAACTTGCATTGATAGTTCCACCGTGATGTTATTGGAGTTGGTGCCCTAGAAACCAACTTCTTTGTACTTTATGATAAAACTGAATTCATTGGATGAATATTAATAAACTACTTATCACATCCTGATTTTTCTTCTATGTGACATATTATATGATAATTTCATAAGAATAAATGTTGCATTAAAAGGTCATAGCACATCCCTACTGTGATGAGAACCCAGAAGTTCCATGACACAATTCTTGAATATATTTTCTATGGCCAGATGATTTCATTTGAAGGGACACAAATGATATAGGCTATCATGGTTGGTGACTCATGAAACTTTGAGGCACCTTCTCATGGTGTGCTCCCTTGGTAATATCCAGGAGGATATTATGAGAACAAGACCCGCCAGTAGGAAATCCACATTCATAAGTGTCATTGGGTGTTCCTATCTGTGGATGTGTGTATTGGTCCTTAGACTTTAAGATTATTATTAATGGGTATTATGAATTGTGCACTTAGATGTATTGATGAAAACCATGAAGACAGATGTTCGCGGTGAGGTAGGATATGTTGGGTGCATTACGAGTAATATTGCATTAATGAATAATATGAGAAAGGATTTTTCACTTCTATGGAAGTATATATATCAGGCCCTTTGATGGAAATGATATAGCCGAACTAAATCCATGGCCATGGTTTTCTCTAGGAAAGTTCAATTTTGGGAAGTCAAATAATGAGAAATAGATCACATGGGTTGATGACACTTGCATGCAACTCGCTTTATTGGAGATATCGGGAAAAAGGGGTTATATTACACATTAAGTGTTCATATGAGGTGACATGTCATTGTGACATCAACTTCTTTCTCTTGGGTGCCCTGACATGTTCTAGACAGTAATCTTGGAATTTAGGTAAGCCCACCTAATGCCAATGAGAAAGAGGCCTAAAGGGTCACACACTAAGTGTAGCCAGTGTCTTAGTTAAATAATTTATTTATTTAACAAGTTGAATAAATATTATTTATGGTTTTGGTTTAATAATTATTCAAGTATGTATAATCGCATTTATTTCATCTCTAGTTATTAGAGATAATATATTGTGGATGGAATATTTATTTATCAGCGAATAATGCAGTTATATTTATTTAATAAATAAATAGTCATTATTCAAGGCCTGGTAAATATTGAGGAGGATTATCGTACCAAGTTATGGTTCTAGTGATAAATAATATTAAATATTATTTGGTTAAATAATATTTAAATATAACATGCAAGTTAAGTACATGTAATAGAAATAATAGCATTTCTATTATTATTTGATATAGGGCTTCACATGCAATAATAAATTAAGTAACGACACCTGTGCTAATTATTTATTATTACATGGTGAATTAAATTCACCATTATGTTATTATTCTCTATATTATCCAAGGGGTCATTTGACTGGCTACCCAATCGTTGTGTGCACAACATCCTTGGAGAAAATCTCTCAAGCCTAGAGAACACTTCCCTCTCCAAGAATTCTCTCAAGAATGAGAGAGATCCTCCTCCATATGATCGAGGAGAATGCTTTGGAAGTGATTCTAAAGGTGATCAAAGGCGGACATCGCAAGCATAAGGATCTTCCACTCTAGCACCTAGAGACTCCTTCAGTGACGTCTAGAGATATGTGGAGCATGTATGGATCGTCGCTAGAGGATTCCTATCCTTGGATTCTACATCACAATGAATCCACAACTCAGACCAATTGTTGAAGGCATCAACAAAGAAAGAATCTCCTTGGAGGTAATTCTATAATTTAATTAAATTAATTATAAACAAAATATATTGATCCTCTCTTCTTGGTTATGGGTTCTCTCTTTGTCTTTTATCTTTGATTCAATTTTGTGGATATAGGCATTCATTGTCATATTGATCCTAGATTAATCATCGATTATGGAAATTTTCAAAGTTGGGTACACACCCATCCTGTGCTTTTGATGTGCCTGGAACCTAAAAGTGGTATCAGAGGGGTCATGTTTTCATTTATAATTATTTAAATAATTACTTGATGATTTATGATTTAATAATTCAGTTTTTCAATTCATGTTTAATCATTCTTGTAATTTAAATTTCAAGATCTGTTCCTCCCTTATCATTTCTCAAATATATAACATAAATGAATAATTTTATGATTAAAATTAAATCAAGGATCTCATTAGGAGGCACTGATGGTTCTATCCAAATAATACAAGAATACATGCCATGTAGTAGGATCTACACACCATTTATTTTTGTTCAATGCATCAGGATTAATTTGGAAATTACTTAAACCATGTGCATTAATGACACACGGCATAGTTAATTCTTACACTATGTGTTAACCATGAAAGACTGAGGAATGTTCAACCGGACTACACGTCGTGTTTCCCACTGGACATGGCATGTAGTCCCTTAGGGTTAGGGTCAAGTTGTGTATCTCATACACGGCTTGTCAGGCTGGTGACTGTATAATGCAGAGTCTACACAGCATGTGGCCCACTGGACACACCGTGTACTCTGAATATTTCTAAAATACACCTCACAGGTCATTTCCCCAGGCGTGTACTTCGAATGGACGGAGAGGAGGGTACACTCCATGTAGTCGAATCTACATGCCATGTACTACTTCCAGATTACACAGATTTAAAATTTTATTATTATATTATGTAACCCTTGAGACATGTACATTCGTGTGGGCATAATGCTGGGACACAACATTTGATAGGTGTTTTATATATATATATATATATATATATATATATATATATATAGATCTGTGTGTGTGTGTGTTTTTAAATTAACATTTGTGTAATGTTCAAATATCTAAACATCATGTATATGTTGTATTACAATTATAATTATGTGTGCATGATACATTTCACAAAGAATAAAGTGTATACAAGTATAAATACATGTTGGGTATTTTTGGATGGGTATTCACCAGGTTGCTTCCAAGGTACAAGTTATGTACAAGGTTATGGATGAGAATCTTAAGGAAATTCATAAAATTATTAAGATAAAAAAAATTATTGATTAATTAATGATTATGATTAATCGATTTGAGCATAATTTATCTTAATAAGAATGATTAAAGAATTTAATGGTAGTTTTATTAAATGCGTAATTTGTTTCATGTATGTGGATGATCATGAGCTAGACCAGACCTTTGTATGTGATTGGTTCTCTTTTAATTTATTTATTAAATTAAAATTGTTGGCCTACGTGCCTTCTCCTAATTAATATGTAGGGTCTATGTGCCAATGGTTTCTTTCATGTAAACCCCATTTTACCCCTCACCTACGTGTGAGTTAAAAGCATATGTAATGGATGGAGCTCCCAAGATTGTAGAGGCAGTTCAAGTTATGAGCCAAGGTGAAACCAATATAAGGAGAAACAAAGATGTACAGGTGGAAAGTTGTAAACACAAACCTTAAATGGTTCAAGGTGTTTCTACCCTAGGTTAGGGTTATTTTATAATCCACTAGATAAACTAACAAATAGTAAATCTCATGATCATACCCTTTATTTTTTTATGTCAATTGTATGGTTATTCATTATGGATGTTTGACATGATCACATAATTAATGAACTAACAAGTATACAAGATAGAACTAAAATAAAATGGCTTATGTGTAAATATTATCTATACGTGGTTAATCACTCAAGTATATCCCACTTAACATTAACAAGCATGTGAAAAGATAATAAGAGGTAATTTATACATAAAGTATAAAAACCCTTAATAAAATATTAATCTGGTATAGTCTTCCATTACTTCAGTTAAAATCACACCGTAGTTAAAAGTGTTTGACCAACCCTAGTTGGGGTGCTTTCAATTATTAGAGAATTATAATTTGAAGTTTTGGGTTGACTTAACTTAGTTTACATCAAGGGTTTACTGCCCTAGTAGGAATTTATGTAACTGATAGGAAAAGGTTAGGGAAATCAAAAATTAATGATTTCAGGATTGCAGATTCCGCTCAACATATCAAGGAGCACTGAGTTAATGTAGTTGGCTTTTGGAATGCCTACCTAAAACCTTTCAAGTTACTTGACAGACCCTAGTTGGGGTAATTCAAAGGGAGATATGGATCATTTACACTATAATGTCCAAGAAACATGATATTCCAAAGCCAATGGTGAGGGATATTGGGTTTTGACAAAATAGTGGGAGACTAATAGATATTAATTTATTTATTTTTCTATATTTATCAAGATAGAGTACTAAAAATTTATTCATCATAATTTTTAGAAATATCAATCAAAATGAAATCAAACATATCATTTTGATCCATACTCAATAAGGAAAACCTTCTCACCAGCACTAATTTCTAAGATTGGCAAAGGCTCCTTCGGGTTATCCTTCACCATGAGAGGAAACTTTATGTGATGGAAGATCCTTTACCAGTTGTGCCTGGAAATGAGGTGAGTGATGAAGAACTCTTTGTGTATGAGAAACGTATTAATGATGCTACGGATGTTCAGTGCCTCATGCTATCATCCATGACCAATGATCTCTTAAAGAAATGTGATGAAATGGATTCTTATAGCATGATGTCTCACCTTAAGGATCTATATTAAGATAAGGCAATATAGGAGAGGTGTGAGATCTCCAATGCTTTGTTCACTACTAAGTTTAGAGAGTTTGTGCCAGTTGGACCACATGTAGTCAAGCTTTTTGGATACATTGATCATCTGGACATCTTAGGGATTAAATTCCCAGATGAGTTGCATAAATATCTCATACTATAATCACTGTCTAAGACCTTCTCTAGTTTATTGTGAATTATAATATGAGAAATAATGATAAGAGTCTCTCAGATCTTCTTACCCTGATTTTTCAAGTTGATAAGGACATGAGGCATGAAAAACCTGAAATACTTATGGTGAATAGGAAGAGGAAGGAAAATTCAATGGGGCATAATATTTATAAAAAATCTAAATCCTCTAAGAACTGTCTGACCAAGAAGAAGAAGATCTAGATGCAGGGCAAGGAAAAGGAGGCAGTATGCTTTGCATGTGGCAATTCAGGACACTAGAAGAGGAACTTCACCCAGAGGAAAGGGGAAGCCAAAGGTGTGTTCTTTATTGAGTGAAATATTTCCATTTCTATACATTGGGTATTAGATACATCTTATTGGGATCACATCTGTATTCAAATATAGGAACCAAGTAGATTCCAGAAAATTGCCAGAGTAGAGGTGGATCTGTGAGCTGCCAGTGGTGTAAGGATGGCTGCTCTTTCCATTGGTGACTACCACCTCACATTTCTGATGAGAATGATTTTGGTTTTTCATGGCTATTATTATGTACCTAGTGTTACCAAGAACATAATTTCGGTATCGAGTTTAGATATAGATGGATTTATTTTCAAGTTCATAAATAAATGTTGTTACTTTTTTAAGGACAACATATATTATGGTATGGCACATTTAAATAATGGTCTGTATGTATTAAATTATGAGAAGAAAGTGTTGGAAATTGATAATGAACCAAGTTCACATGACTCATACAATACCAAGTTGTGGCATCACCACCTTGGTCATGTAAATAAGAAGCACCTGAAAAATTTATGTCAAGATGATTATTTAGACTCTTCTGAGATAAAACCACTTGATAGATGTCATTATTGTTTACAAGGGAAAATGACCAAACCACCATTTTGTGGACAGGGTGAAAAGGCCATAGAGCTTCTAGTATTTGTACACACTGATGTGTGTGGACCATTTTCAATAGAATCTAGAGGTGGATATTCTTACTTCATTACTTTTACTGATGTCTTGAGTAGATATGGCTATCTATACTTAATGAGGTATAAGTCTGAGTCCTTTGAGAAATTCAAGGAGTTCAAGAATGAAGTAGAGAATAATCTTGGTAAGAGGATAAAAAATATTTGATCGTATTGAGATGGAGAATATATTAACCAAGATTTCATCAACCTTTTACGGGAGTCTAGGATTCTATCTCAACTCACTCCACGTTATACACCATAGTGCAATGGTGTTAGTGAAAGGAGGAACCATACCTTGTTGGTAATGGTAAGGTCGATGATGAGTCACGCAGATCTTCTATTATATTTTTAGGTATATGCATTGCAAACTACATAATACACATTAAACCAAGTGCTAACTAAGGAATAAAATGGTATTCCTTTCAAACTATGGGGTAGCAAAAAACCCACTTTGTTTCATACATGTGTATGGGGATGAGCGGTGTTTGTTAAGGATTTTTTAGGCAAAAAACTAGAACCCCAGGTCATGAAGTGTATCTTTATAGGGTATCCCAAGGAAATAAAGGGATACTACCTATACAAACCCTAATACAAAAAAGTGATTGTTTCCAGATACGTTGTCTTTGTTGAGAGGGAGAACATCCTCAAAAAGGATAGTGGGATAAAGATTGACTTCGATGAAGTTGATTCTCAAGATACATAGGAGTTAGTACAGGAACAAGTTCCACATGTATTCATGGAAGAGGTAGTTCCTGAAACACAAGTACTATGTAGGATTACAAGAAAGGTAAGGGAACCAGAGAGATATGGTTTCCTTATCACCAAGGATGGTGACTCATTATTGTTGGAGAATGATGAACCACTCTCATACAAGGAAATATTAGGGATCTCAGAAGCTGCAAGATGGATAAAAGCTATGAATTAAGATATGGATTCTATGTATCAAAACCAATTCTAGGTTCTAGTTGATGCGTTAGTTGATGTAAAGCCTATTGGGTGTAAATGGTTATTCAAGAAGAAATTGGACATTCAAGGTCAAGTTAGTACCTATAAATCAAAGCTAGTGGCTAAAGGGTTTAAACGACATCAATGAATTGACTGTGATGAAACCTTTTAGATAGTTTACATGTTTAAATCCATAATAATCATACTTACCATAGAATCTTTCCATGACTATGAGATTTGAAAGATGTATAACACCCCGAGATTTTATGAAAAATATTCTTTTTAATTTCATTAATGTCTTGTGTTGTACACTACACCAAAAGGAGCTTGCACAACATGCATCCTTGACTTGCCTTGCATTACATGCAATCGAGACCTTCCACGATAGCGTGTGTTGTACGCAATATCGAGTTTTACTAAACAACGATATGCTATTAAAATATTATTAAAACTAGCCGTTATGAATAGTAATAACCACTTTTTGAAATTTTGTAAATTTTATTTTTCAAAATGGACTTCATTTTTGGATTCGGAATATCAAAATTAGCTTAGGGTGAAATTTTGGTATTTTTCGGATAACTTTCATTTTCTGATGAATAGTGAAAATTACTAAATTTTAATTAAAAACAACCTTTTTAATCGAAATAATTAATAGTGATAAATTATTAATTTGAGTGGTTTTAAATTATATTTAGATTATATTTTTACAATTTAATACGATGTTGGTCATTGGATGTAATTTCACATTTAAACCAGATATAAACAAGTGTCAATCTTTTGATAGTTATTATCTCTTAAGAACATGCTATTTGTTTTGACAACGGGAATTAATTTTTAAATTAATTAATGCAACCTATATGTTTTGAATTTGGTAAAATAGAAATCATTTTTGAGTTTATAATACCAAATATATCTTAGGCTTAATTTTTGGTATTTTTCTGAAAACTTTCAATTTTTGATGAATAGGGAAACCACTAAGTGGTAGTTAAAAAACTGAATTTTTCATAAAACTTAATTTTACCGCTTCTGTGAGTAGAATTTCAAAAATCCAAGAGACACGGTTGATTTCAGTAAGTAAATGTGGTTCAATGAGATGAAAATAATTTTTGGTGAATAGTAACTTTTTACTTTTATTTACCACGGTTAAAAGTAAATAGGGTAATTAAGGGTATGATATTATTATTACCCTAACACGTGTCCTAATTCTATTGGATGAGTTTAATTAGACCAAAAACAACCTTAGTAATAAAATATGACCATTTAGGCCCACTTGGATTAGATTAGGACATTTATTATTAATTTATTTAAAGAAGGGTTAAAATAGTTAAAATCAAAGTTTAATAAGAAAGTCATTTTTAATATAGGGTTATACATAAGATAAATTAGACTATAAATATTCATTAGAAATATAAAAATATTTCCTACATAATTATATTTTATTTTTAATTTTTAGACTTTAAATAATTTAATTTATTTATGACACAATGATGATGCAGTAATTATATTATTAATGAAATATTGACATAATTGATGTTATAAATACCCAAATAAATGTAATTTGAGACTTTTTATGAATTACACTAATTTTATAGGTTAATATGACATGTTATTATTTATTTACTTAACTTTTTTCTAACTAATCATTATGTTATGATTTTCACAAAAATTAATTACTAATTAGTGTCAAAATTGACATAAAATAGTTTTTAAAACAAATATTATATTATTAATTGTTATTTTATTCCTAAAAATATAAGGTTTGGCCAAATGACTTATATAAGGTTATATATATTAATAATAAACAACTTGGGGTTATTTTGGCTTGTTATAGTAAGTTTATTAACCTTATAGTGTAAGAACACAAAAAGACACGGTAAAAGTAAAATTATCTAACTTAAAGTTAAAACTAAATGATAAGGTTAAAATAGTAAACTAAACTTGTCCAAATTCTATTGGATGAGATTATTTTGACCCATCCCCACCTTAGCTTCAAAATAACTCAATTTGGAGCTATTAAAAACCGAATATGACTTTATAATAAAATAATATTTTTAGTTATTCCAAAGGTGCCCCTCTCCTCCCTTATAAAAGGGCACCTCCTCCCTCTCTTCCTCACACCACTTTGAGCCTTCAATCTCAGCCAACCCCTGACAAATTCTCTTATACACTTCCCTAGAAACATCCTAGAGGTTCTGGTCTTCTTCAAAGACCAATTTTAGTGCCCTAAGAGGAGGACTCAAAGAGGCGCTTCAAAGAAGAGGTAATGTCCATTACCGATTCTTTAAACTTTATTTCTTCTTCCACTTCTTCTTCTTAGGTTGTTTAATTATGAAGTAATAACATCAGTATCACTCATATACTGATATGTTATTATAAGTATTAAACAACCCTATTTCACCATCTATCCATCCTACGGAAAACGAAATCACCGCGCTTGCGTACGTACGGAATATCGTCTCCACGCCGTGGTGTAATCTATTTTCCACCACCACCTTACTTGGATGGGTATAATGGTGTAAATAATAACTATAAATGATTATTGTAAAGTTATATTAATTATGATATAGTATACATACACTCTGATACAATTCCATGATCATGAGAACGATATCATCGCTCGTGCGTACGTACGGACTACCGTCTCCACGACGCGATGAGATTCATTCTCCACGTTAACCATTCATGAATGATTATAAAGTATATACAATAAGTAATCATGAAATATATGACATAATAATGATAATTTATTTATGTATATATATATTTATGTCATCTAATTAATTCCATTCAATTCAATAAGGAAACGAAAACAGCGTTCATGCGTACGTACGGCCTACCGTCTCCATGAACGGTGTATTTCTTTCCATTTATCAATCCATTATATATATGTATATTCTGAATATATATTATATATAAATCATGTTTTAAATTCTGGATGTAAGTAATCATGATCTATGTAATCATATGAATAATTACAAGTTAAAACACGAATGACAAATGAGACGATTTTACCCAAAACACTCTTTAACATAGAATTTACAAAAGAACGAGTAATATAAAGTCATAAATGAACCATATATGATATCATAACAATTAATATGATTCTTCAATAAGTCAATGACATTATTTAAATCATTATACAGGATGTTCGGATACATACGAAGCATATCGGACATAAGGTAAGGGACAATTGTGCAAATCTCATTTTTATCCGAGATTGCTTATTCGTAAGTGTTTACTGGGGTTATTTCTATCATCTATGTCCATGTTTTATAAAAGTGTTTTCATGGATGTTTAAAGTTCTTTTTACCCATTTTTTACTTTTACTACATGGTATATAAGGAATATTTCTTTTTTTTACGTTAAGAGTTACTTTTTGACTTTTCCGACAAAAGTACGAAAAGAATGTTTTTTTTAACTTATACGGAACGAACAGATTTTTAAGGTTTTATAAAACCTTATTTTCATGAAGCTTCCTCCAAAATATTTCATGACTATTTTCAAAAAAATCCTTTTCTTTTAAAATTTTATGACATTTTTTGAAAAGAAAATGATTTTTAAGAAGAAAGGATATTTTCCTCAAGAATTCATTTCAAGTGTTTTATCAAAACCATTTTCGATCTAAGATGACATTACTTCATATGTGTATGTTTCAAGTATCATGTCTCTATGATTTACATGGTTTCACTTTTCTTATGATGAAATGATATCAATTTATTTTATATGGATTATGTGATGATGGGATGATGTTTATGAAACTCATTTCATTTATTGGGTTATTATGAATGATGTATGTTCATTTTGTGGCACAAGTAAGAATAATTTCACTATGAGATGGGTGGGACCTATATCTACCTCCAATTAATTGGGTAAAGATTTATATCTCATGAGATAGACATGGCTGGAACGGCAAGTTAATCCGGTTCAGTATTACAGGACTGGAACGAGGAGTGAACTCGATTCAGAAAGGGACTTTGTCCACTAACATGGTCTTGGCAGCAATGCCTTGGATACTATGGAAATCATTACATGTGCTTAATGGATGACACAATTACATGTTTTATTCCCAAGCTATTTTATCATGATTTATGTTCCATTATGATCTATGCCTTATGTACTTCCATGTTTTATGTCGTTGCTCAAGATTTTGATGTTTAAACTTTATGTTCATGTTTTTAAGTTCAAATGTATATGGTATGTTTTATTTTATCCATTCTTACCCTTACTGAACATTTGAGCTCACCCTTTTTATGTTTTATTTTTTCCCCAGGATTAAAAGAAAGGTTTTAGGTAAGGAAACAAAAAGGGGAAGATTGTTATGGGAGATGTTGAAGATCTTTCAACATGATTAGATATTTTTATTCTGAGTTTCCAAAGAAACTAAACTATTACGGTCCTTGTGTGCCTATTTTTGTTATGTACTAAGTATTCCACAAAATTAATGTAATGTCCATGTACGTTAAGCTTCGGGTCGTTATAGTTGGTATTAGAGGAAAGGTTTAGTCAACCTTTGGAAACTAGGATGCGAGAACTTTAGTGAGATCCCTATAGATATTTCTAAGGTATGTCTAGGGATGTCCCTAAGGTTAAGTATAAGTATAGGTTATAGTTCTAGAATTATGGTAACGATATTAGATTAAACCTAAGATGTTAGATATTGAAGTTACTCCCCATTTATTATGATTTTTGCCTCTCACACTATTCTTTTTGGGTTCTAGAAAATGGCTGGAAACAAGATGATTCATGATAATAGAGGATATGATGGACAATGGAATGATATTCTTCATGAGAAACAAAATGAAACGGGATTTGGAAGTCCAAACATCATTATTATGCCTAATCAGCAATCTCATAATATGATCAATAATCTCAACTTTGGTAAGTTTCCCGACTCAGATAATAAGAGAAAGATGGAGTTTCATGATGATCATAGAGGAAAGAAAGTTCAATTTCCCTCATGTAAATCATGTGGGAAGAGGCATAAAGGAGAATGTTTCAAAGTAACTGGAAGATGCTTTGGGTGTGGAAAAGAAGGACATAAAGCCAGTAAGTGCAAAGGAAAAGGTTCAGTTAACACCATGGATGAGGATGATGGTATTTCTATGACATCAACAATAGTTAAATGTTTTAAATGTGGAATGTATGGGCATTATGCAAACCAATTCCCTAAGGGAAAGTCTCATGAAGAGAATCAGTATGGCCGTATGGGTAGTATTTATGTTGATGATGATGAAGAGACTACAAATGATACGTGAGATGAAAGAATTTTTGAAGCTCGGTCAATGGTTTAAGAAGGTAGTGGAATGATTACATGTTTATCAAGTGTAATGGTGTATAAGTAATCTCATGGTACTATGGAATAAAGAGACGTCTAAGGATTGTTACAATGTTGTCTTTCCTTGAGTTTTGAAAGTGTGTGATTAATGGTACCAGTATCCATTAAAGGTTATTCAGATATTTTTGGAATATAGATGATATGCGCATAATGAAGGGATAAGGAGAAAATTAAATGTTTGATAGTATTCATGAGCTCATGACTGATATAAGGAGAAGGTTATATCATGGTTTGAGTATATAGAATTTTTGGATTTTGGTATGTGGAAAGAGTTAACTTTTGACAGCATTCATGTTTTCACTAAGGTTTAATGGGTATTCATTTTTCAAGAGAATATATGATTAAGGTATTCACATGATTGTAATGTGACCAAAAAGATATATGGGGGATAAATGATGGTATTCACATGCTTGGTTGATGACATTTCAAGTAATCATTTTCTTTATACTATGAGCTTGGACCGAAGTATTTTAGATAAGCCTAAAGATTGGAATGGATTATGTTGGACATAAGTTAGTATTGTTTAAGGATTGAACTTTTTTTTGATGTTATTTATGGGATGTTATAGTAATGTAGTTTTAGAAAGAGGACAACCTGCAGGACGGACGACAGCCCATCGCGTCGGACAAGGCTGTGGGGATCGAACCCACAACCGAAGTGCGACTGGCCTTTATCGCCTACCACTAGCCTACAGGAAGTCCCTGTTTAGTAGAAACTAGTTTTATTATATTAGGAAGTGTGATATATGAATTATAAGTCCATTTTAGGAACCATATATGATTAATCTCACTATAGATGGACTTATGTATTTTTTGATAACTTTTCTAACCTTTTGTTTGAGACAGATGGAATGACCCATCATTCTATCACATGATCTGCTAACACATAATGAATGACAAATTCAACTTCATTTCTTTAAGAGATGAACTGGAAATTTTCCAAAGAATTACCAACGGTGAGACTATACCAAAATCACTAAAGTATTTCTTCTAATTCCAATTTCATCAACTTTAGGGAAATGATCTTGAAAATCAAAAACGTTGTCCTAGTGCTCTTATATCTGAAGAATCAGATGGTACCTTAGATCGTCACAAATTCATGGATTTGTGATTGCTGGCTTTTCCATAGCCATGTTCTCTACCACTATCCATCAGAACATGATGATTAGATTTCTCTTCCATATCCATATTTTCACCTATGTGGAAACCCAGTGATTAGTTTATTTGGGTAACCGTTACATTTCATACTTTTTTTTAAATATTGGTTTTGGTATTCCTTTTTACGATGTGGGTTTCTATTAAAGAAACTTTCGATTAGTAAACCATTTATAACCCCGACGAATTTCGAGGGCGAAATTCATTTTAAGGGGGGTAGAATGTAACACCCCGAGATTTTATGAAAAATATTCTTTTTAATTTCATTAATGTCTTGTGTTGTACACTACACCAAAAGGATCTTGAACAACACGCATCCTTGACTTGCCTTGCATTACACGCAATCGCGACCTTCCATGATAGCGTGTGTTGTACGCAATACCAAGTTTCACTAAACAACGATATGCTATTAAAATATTATTAAAACTAGTCCTTATGAATAGTAATAACCACTTTTTGAAATTTTTTAAATTTTATTTTTCAAAATGGACTTCATTTTTCGATTCGGAATATCTAAATTATCTTAGGGTGAAATTTTGGTACTTTTCGGATAACTTTCATTTTCTGATGAATAGTGAAAATTACTAAATTTTAATTAAAAACAACCTTTTTAATCGAAATAATTAATAGTGATAAATTATTAATTTGAGTGGTTTTAAAGTATATTTAGATTATATTTTTACAATTTAATACAATTTTGGTCATTGGATGTAATTTCACATTTAAACCAGACATAAACAAGTGTAAATCTTTTGATAGTTATTATCTCTTAAGAACATGCTATTTGTTTTGACGACGGGAATTAATTTTTAAATTAATTAATGCAACTGATATGTTTTTAATTTGGTAAAATAGACATCATTTTTGAGTTCATAATACCAAATATAGCTTAGGCCTAATTTTTGGTATTTTTCTGAAAACTTTCAATTTTTGATGAATAGTGAAACCACTAAGTGGTAGTTAAAAAACTGAATTTTTCATAAAATTTAATTTTACCGCTTCTGTGAGTGGAATTTCAAAAATATGAGAGACACGATTGATGTTAGTAAGTAAAATTTGGTTCAATGAGATGAAAATAATTTTTGGTGAATAGTAACTTTTTACTTTTATTTACCACGGTTAAAAGTAAATAGGGTAATTAAGGGTAAAAATGATATTATTATTACCCTAACACATGTCCTAATTCTATTGGATAAGTTTAATTCGACCAAAAACAACCTTAGGAATAAAATATGACCATTTAGGCCCACTTGGATTAGATTAGGACATTTATTATTAATTTATTTAAAGAAGGGTTAAAATAGTTAAAATCAAATTTTAATAAGAAAATAATTTTTAATATAGAGTTATACATAAGATAAATTAGACTATAAATATTCATTATAAAGATAAAAATATTTCCTACATAATGATTATTTATTTGTAATTTTTAGACTTTAAATAATTTAATTTATTTATGACACAATGATGATGCAGTAATTATCTTATTAATGAAATATTGACATAATTGATGTTATAAATACCCAAATAAATATAATTTGAGAATTTTTATGAATTAAAATAATTTTATAGGTTAATATTACATGTTATTATTGATTTAATTAACTTTTTTCGAACTAATCATTCTATTATGATTTTCACAAAAATCAATTACTAAATAGTGTCAAAATTGACATAAAATAGTTTTTAAAACAAATATTATATTATTAATTGTTATTTTATTCCTAAAAATCTAAGGTTCGGCCAAATTACTTAGATAAGGTTATATATATTAATAATAAACAACTTGGGGTTATTTTGGCTTGTTATAGTAATTTTATTAACCTTATAGTGTAAGAACACAAAAAAACACGGTAAAAGTAAAATTATCTAACTTAAAGTTAAAACTAAATGATAAGGTTAAAATAGTAAACTAAACTTGTCCAAATTCTATTTTATGAGATTATTTAGACCCATCCCCACCTTAGCTTCGAAATAACTCAATATGAAGCTATTAAAAACCGAATATGACTTTATAATAAAATAATATTTTTAGTTATTCCAAAGGTGCCCCTCTCCTCCCTTATAAAAGGGAACCTCCTCCCTCTCTTCCTCACACCACTTTGAGCCTTCAAGCTCGGACAAACCCTACCAAATTCTCTTCTAAACTTCCTTATCAACATCCTAGAGGTTTTGGTATTCTTAAAAGACCAATTTTAGTTCCCTAAGAGGAGGACTCAAAGAGGCGCTTCAAAGAAGAGGTAATGTCCATTACCTATTCTTTCAACTTTATTTCTTCTTCCACTTATTATTATTAGGTTGTTTCATTATGAAGTAATAACATCAGTATCACTCATATACTGATATGTTATTATAAGTATGAAACAACCCTATTTCACCATCTATCCATCCTACGGAAAACGAAATCACCGCGCGTGCGTACGTACGGAATACCGTCTCCACGCCGTGGTGTAATCTATTTTCCACCACCACCTTACTTGGATGGGTATAATGGTGTACATAATAACTATACATAATTATTGTAAAGTGATATTTATTCTGATATAGTATACATACACTCTAATAAAATTCCACGATCATGAGAATGATATCATCGCTCGTGCGTACGTACGGACTACCGTCTCCACGACGCGATGAGATTCATTCTCCACGTTAACCATTCATGAATGATTATAAAGTATATACAATAAGTAATCATGAAATATATGAAATAATAATTCTACTATATTTATGTATATATAAATTTATTTCATCTAATTAATTCCATTCAATTCAATAAGGAAACGAAAACAGCGTTCATGCATACGTACGGCCTACCGTCTCCATGAACGGTGTATTTCTTTCCATTTATCGATCCATTATTTATATGTATATTCTGAATATATATTATATATAAATCATGTTTTACATTCTGGATGTAAGTAATCATGATCTATGTAATCATATGAATAATTACAAGTTAAAATACGAACGACAAATGAGACGGTTTTACCCAAAACACTCTTTAACATGGAATTTACAAAAGAACGAGTAATATAAAGTCATAAATGAACCATATATGATATCATAACAATGAATATGATTCTATAATAAGTCAATGACATTATTTAAATCATTATACAGGAGTTTCGGATACATACGAAGCATATCGGACATATGGTAAGGGACAATTGTGCAAATCTCATTTTTATTCGAGATTGCTTATTCGTAAGTGTTTACTGGGGTTATTTCTATCATCCATGTCCATGTTTTATAAAAGTGTTTTCATGGATGTTTAAAGTCATTTTTACCCATTTTTGACTTTTACTACATGCTATGTAAGGAATATTTCTTTTGTTTACGTTACGAGGTACTTTTTGACTTTTCCGAAAAAAGTACGAAAAGAATGTTTTTTTAACATATACGGCACGAACGGATTTTTACGGTTTTATAAAACCTTATTTTCATGAAGATTCCTCCAAAATATTTAATTACTATTTTCAACAAAATCCTTTTCTTTTAAAATTTCATGACATTTTTTGAAAAGAAAATGATTTTTAAGAAGAAAGGATATTTTCCTCAAGAATTCATTTCAAGTGTTTTATCAAAACCATTTTCCATCTAAGATGACATTACTTCATATGTGTATGTTTCAAGTATCATGTCTCTATTATTTACATGGTTTCACTTTTCTTATGATGAAATGATATCAATTTCTTTTATGTGGATTATGTGATGATGGGATGATGTTTATGAAACCCATTTCATTTATTGGGTTATTATGAACGATTTATGTTTATTTTGTGGCACAAGTAAGAATGATTTAACTATGAGATGGGTGGGACCTATATCTCCCTCCAATGCATTGGGTAAAGATTTATATCTCATGAGATAGACATGGTTGTAACGGTAAGTTAATCTGGTTCAGTATTACAGGACTGGAACGAGGAGTGAACTCGATTTAGAAAGGGACTTTGTCCACTAAGATGGTCTTGGCAGCAATGCCTTGTCTACTATGGAAATAACTACATGTGATTAATGGATGACACAATTACATGTTTTATTCCCAAGATATTTTATCATTATTTATGTTCTATTATGATCCATGCCTTATGTACTTCCATGTTTTATGTCGTTGCTCAAGATTTTGATGTTTAAACTTTATGTTCATGTTTTTAAGTTCAAATGTATATGGTATGTTTTATTTTATCCATTCTTACCCTTACTGAGCATTTGAGCTCACCCTTTTTATATTTTAGTTTTCCCCTAGGATTAAAAGAAAGGTTTTAGGTAAGGAAACAAAAAGGGGAAGATCGTTATGGGAGATGTTGAAGATCTTTCAACATTATTAGATATTTTTATTCCGAGTTTCCAAAGACACTAAACTATTACGGTCCTTGTGTGCCTATTTTTGTTATGTACTAAGTATTCCGAAAAATTAATGTAATGTCCATGTACGTTAAGCTTCGGGTCGTTATAAGATGGATGTCAAAAATGCATTCCTTAATGGGAACCTTCAAGAAGATGTCTATATAACACAACCAAAATGGTCGGTGACACCATGTGATGATAAAAGGGTATGCAAGTTAAATAGATCCATTTATAGATTAAAGAAAGCATCTAGGTCATGGAAAATTCAATTCAATGAATCCATTAGAGAATTTGGTTTCATTAAGAATGAATGTGAGCCATGTGTTTACAAGAGGTTTAATGGGAATGCGGTCATTATCCTAGTATTATATATTGATGAAATATTTCTTATTGGAAACGACATAACAATCTTGCAGTCAGTCAAGGACTGGTTGAACAAGTGCTTCTCCATGAAGGACTTAGGCAAATCAGCCTATATTCTTTGGATCAAGATCATTCGTGATAGATCCAAGAGGCTACTTGGACTAAGTCAAAGTATATACATTGACATAATACTAAAGATATTTAGTATGGAACAATCCAAGAGGGGTTTGGTTCTAGTGTCACATGGTATACATCTTTCTAAGAAAATGTGTCCCCAAACACAACATGAGAAATATAGGATGAGTAAGATTACATACACTTCAGTGATATGATCTGTCATGTATGTCATGTTATATACCAGACTTGATATTGTCTATGCACTGAGCATGGTAGGAAGATATCAAGCAGATTCAAGAGAAAAACATTGGATTGATATCAATACTATCCTTAAGTATCCAAGAATAACTAAGGATATGTTCCTATTGTATGGAATATATGAGGAGCTTATCATGAGAGGGTATACTGATGCTGGTTTTTAGACAGATCAAAATGATCTGAAGTCGCAATTAGGATATGTTTTTTTCTAAATGGAGGAGTTGTGATCTGGAAGAGTTCAAAGCATCCAATTTTCCTTGATTATATAATAGAGTTCGAATATAAAGTGGCTTTTGATGCAACCAAGGAAGCCATCTAGATTTGGAACTTTTTCTAGGAGCTTGATGTGGTGCTTATCAATAAATATCCCATTACATTGTATTGTGATAATACTGCAGTAGTTTCTCTTGCAAAAGAGATAAGGTCACATCAATAAACAAAGCACATACTCCAAAACTATCACCTATTGAGGGATTTATATCAAAGGGGTGAAGTTGTAGCAAGCATAGTGTCCAAAAAAGATAATATGGAGGACCCCTTGAATAAAGGCCTATCTCAGTAGAAGCATGAATATCATGTGAGAGCTAGCAGACTGAAGGTTGTTAGCATATGGCTCTAGTGCAAGTGGGAGTATGTTGGAGTTGGTTCTCTAGAAACCAACCACTTTTAACTTTCTGATAAAACTGTATTCATTGGATGAATATTAATAAACTACTTACCGCATCATGATTGTTCTTCTATATGACATAGTATATGATAATTTCCTAAGAATAATCGTTGCATTAAAAGGTCATAGAAGATCCCTGCTATGATGAGAACCCAGAAGTGTCATGACACTATTCTTTAATATATGTTATATGGTTGGATGATTTCATTTGAAGGGAAACAAATGATACATGCCATCAGGGTTGGGGACTCATGAAACTTTGAGGCACCTTCTCATGGTGTACACCCTTTGTAATATCTAGGGGATATTATGAGAACAAGACCCTCCAGTAAGAAATTCACATTCATAAGTGTCATTGGGTATTCCTATATGCAGATTTGTGTATTGGTCCTTAGACTTTAAGATTATTATTAATGGGTATTATGAATCACGCACTTAGATTTATTGATGAAGACCATGATGATAGATGTTCGTGGTGAGGTAGGATATGTTGGGTATGTCACAAGTAATAATGCATTAATGGATAATTTGAGAAAGGATTTGTCACTTATACTGAAGTAGATATCTTAGGCCCTTTGATGGAAATGATATAGCCTAACTAAATCCATTTCCATGTTGTTCTCTGGGAAAGTTCAATTTCAAGAAGTCAAAGAATGAGAAATCGAGCACATGGGTTGATGGCACTTACATGCAACCCGATTTATTGGAGATATTGGGAAAAGGGATTATATTACATGGTAAGCATTCATATGAGGTGATATGTTGTTGCCACATCAACTTATTTCTCTTGGGTTCCTTGACCTGTTGCTAGATAGTAATCTTGGACTTTAGGCAAGACTGCCTAATTCCAACAAGAAAGAGGCCTAGAGGTTCACAAACTAAGTGTAGCTAGTATCTCGATTAAATAATTTATTTATTTAACAAGTTAAATAAATATTATTCCTAGTTGTGGTTTAGTGATTATTCAAGTATGCCTAATCACAATTATTTCATCTCTAGTTATTCGAGAGAATATATTGCGGATGGAATATTTATTTATCAGTGAATAATGTAGTTATATTTATTTAATAAATAAATAGTCGTCATTCAAGGCTTGGTAAATATTGAGGAGGATTGGAAGACCAAGTTATGGGTCCGGTGAGAAATAATACTAAATATTATTTGGTTAAATAATATTTAAATATAACGTGCAAGTTAAGCACATGTCATGGAAATAATATCATTGCTATTATTATTTGACATGGGGCTTCACATGGAATAATTAATTAAGTAATGGAACCTGTGCTAATTATTTATTATTACCTGGTGAATTAAATTCCCTATTATGTTATTATTATCTATATTAGACAAGGGGTCATTCGATTGGCCACCCAATCATTGTGTTCACAACATCCTTGGAGAAAAGCTCTTGAGCCTATAGAACTCTTCCCTCTCTAAGAATGATATTAAGAACAAGAGAGATCCTCCTCCACTGGATCAAGGATAATGATTTGAAATTGATTCTCAAAGCAATCAAAGGCGAACATCACAAGCGCAAGGATATTATGTGCTAGCACCTGAAAACTCCTTCAACAATGTCTAGAGATACGTGAAGCACGTATGAATCACTACTATAGGATTCCTATCCTTGGATTCTACATCGCAACAAAGATGCACCTCAGAACCGTTTTCGGACACATCAATGAAGAAAGAATCACCTTAGAGTTAATTCTATAATTTAATAAAATTATTTATAAACAAAATATGTCATTCCTATCTTTTTGATTCTTGGTTCTCTCTTTGTATTTTATCTTGGATTTAATTTCGTGGATGTTGGCGTTCATCGTTGTATTGATTTTTGATTAATCATCGATTATGGAAATTTTCAAAGTTGGGTATATGCCCATCCTGCGCTTCTGCTATGCACAAAACCTATAGATGTCGTTCAACAGCTGTCAACCACGAAGAGCTCACACACCCGACCACATTGATGAGGCCAACTGACAAAAATACACCTGAGGAATCCATCTTGAATGAAACTCCAACATTGGTAGACTATAAAAAGTGATCACTCGAGGATTTCACTATTCCCTCCAGTGTCATCACTCTTGCAATTGTGCACGCCCCCGATGCTCATCACTAGAGGTGTCAGTATACGCGTCATTAGCAGGGGATCTCACCATCGGAATCCTATACCACTGACAACCCATGGTACCTGAGAACCTCTCACCAAATGGTGTATCATACCACCGTTGGTTGTCTGGAGCCAAGGCCCAAACACCCCCTCCAACTAGTCGCATTCCTGTCACCAGCCATCAATCCCAAAAGTCACCATCCATCTAGCCAAATTCAACCTCACTGCTCTAGCACCAAAGTCGTCACAGCCGACACAACATCCCCAAGGTTGTCGCAAGCAGCATGCAATGTCGTCCCCAACTCGCACCCCACGACATCAACGTTAATCATGCTAAAAATCAGTCACCACCAAAAGAGATATCATGTCATTAGCAAATCTCGCATCCTAATCACATAGAAATCACCACCGTCAGTCACACTAAGCAACCATCCCACCAACGTTGCTGCAACGTAGTCACCACCGGGATCCACACCATCACTGAATGAGAATCCTCCCACCATCTACTTGGATCATCGGTTGTAGCCTAAAATGCAATTCACCAACTGCGCCCCATTGGGATCCCAAACCATATGTGGTTCAACACTAACTCCAGGCCTTCGACATCAAAAACCCAGCCACTCTACCTCCAGGACAAAATAACTTTCTCGCTTGTCACAAATCTTTCCAACCCCATCATCGGGTCATCATTGGCAGCACCTCAGTGCTGCATAATCTCCACCACCACAAATCTTCTTAACCTTCCTCTTCTTCTTATCTCTAAACTTGGAAATCTATTTCCCTGCTCGTGGGTTCTTCTCCCCTTTTACTGTAGTTGGCCTCTTTCTGTCCACCTTCACAAAGAGATCAATCTCACCCATCCCAATCATAATATTTCCAAATTTCATATCCAACCAAATCTCATCGAGCGGGGTGGACTTGCATCCACCACCACCAACACTTCTTTCAAATATCACCATAAATATATCATTCCTATTTTGTGGGAAATAGAGATCAAACAGTTCTTTATGTCCTACCACATCTGAAGAAGATTGAGTATCCTCACATACAAAGATTGTGTTGAGATATCCATAATGATCTCCATGGAAAGATAAAGATATAATCTATCTCCTATATAGAGAACCCATCCCCCCATGAAAAAATTAATATAATAACATAATAATATTAGTGAGATGAATCTATAAAAAAATATTGATTAATGGCAGTCACATACAACTGTTTACATTTGATTCAGATCTCTATTACATGAAACCATAAGATAAACACTGTTATTGTAAATTATTGAATAATTACATGATTAGGTTCACCATATTAAGGTGATAACAATTTAAAAATTAAGGGGTATTCAGATCAGCATCAAAATAAAAGTATGCAAGGAGATTTTTACTAGAATACCATTAGCAGAATCCATTGAAGAGAGAATTAAATTGTGTCTTGTGTGATACTGGTCTCCATCATTCATCATTTTGGAGTAACCTAAACATTAATACTATTAATTAGTTCACAAGTATAAACCAAGAGAGCATATCATTTTTATTAAATAATATTAAAAGAAAAAAGGTTTTGTCATGACCCGACCCATGCTGGGGCTCAGGCTACAACAACCCCAAGCCAGCCTCCACAGGCCAGGGGGTGGTGACAAGCACTGAAGGCACGACAAACTTGGGGAGGAATTTTCCTAAGAACCAATACACACATAAACAGCCAACTAAATGCAAAAGTGCAGAGGGAAAAGGAACAAATGATGAAACAATGCTATAAATAAACCAAGAATGCATGAACCGCTAAATAGTACAAGTATGGTAAAGTAAACTAAAAGGAAAACGGGGAAAATACACACCCAAACAGAAAATTTCTCCAATATATCAGCAATTGTAAAAGTAAAATAGTTGAGAGATCCCTACTCCTGGATCCCAATCTATGACCATTGTACGTAGTCTAAACACCTCGTATACCTAAACTCCTCTAAAGTCATGATCAACCTATTTGTATTTTGTATATGGCATGATATGTGTGGGAAAAGACCATATAGGGGTGATTATAAACATACTCAGTAGGACGCCCCAAAAAGGAAAAGGGGGAGTAGTAAGAGATGCAACTGAAGAGGAAAGAAGTATATAGAACAAGGTATAATGAAAGAGTATATCTCAACCGAACAAGATTGTAAAGTCCCAGAATTTCCATGTAATTTTTTTTTAATATATGGGAATTTTACGAGTCCGCAAAAATTGAAAGCGCATGATTCTTAGGCCCAGTGTTCCCGGAATGAATTTCTGAACTTTTTTTCAGGTACGTTCAGTAAACGTACGAGCGGGTTTTTGTAACTTTTGAACCAGTACTTGGAATTGAAATCTAAGGGCACTGTTGAACTCACAGTGCCGGTATTCACCTAAGGGGACCTTCACCTCGACCGTAGTGGGTCGAGAGTGAAAGTTAATTTTTGTGATTTTCATGAAAGAATTAAATAAAATAAAAATGTCTAACATTTTTTATTTTAGAAACCCCTCAACATGGGTTATGGTGGTGGGGACCACCTGAGCCTAAACCTCTAATGTGAATGTTAAGAGGTGGGGACCACCTTAACTAACCCCCGTTTTGAATTTAGAGGTGGGGACCACAAAACCCTCTTTAATAAGAGAAAACTTTTCAACTCCTCCAACTTTAATTATTCCAATTAAATGAGCTAATTAATGGTGCCAACACAGTACATTAATTAAGTCAACTTTTTTATGCCAACTTAATTTAGTTTGATAAACTTAAATTAATAAGTTGTTGAATATTCACTTTTTGGGTGGAATTGGGAGGAAGGGATTGGCAGGAGGAGAGCTTCTGGAGGATTATTCTCTCCAATGAAGAATGCGCTCTCCAATGAAGAATGCGCTCTCCAATGAAGAATGCGCTCCCCAACGAAGAACGCTCTCGCCAATGAGGAATGTCTTCAACGAATGAACCGAAAATCAAGGAAACGCTGACCCCACCGACATCCATCTATCCCTCCTCATCGACTTCAACGAACCTCCGAGGTAGGGGTGTATTCTAAATTGATCAATGTTAATTTTTCCCCTCACATTGAATCACCCCCCTTGAGATGCTTGTTACCGCTCTAACGCGGAGGGTGCGGGCCAAACAAACATGGCCCAAAACCTCCGCCGTTCTTCATGAATGGTGTGTTCTTCATGATGGAAGAAGGAGACTATGTGCCACGGTGATGAACGAAGAGCATCTGGCCAAACTGGCCGCCGGAGAAGGCACGGCGCGCGACCATGCCATGCAGAGAAGATAGTTGGCCATCCGGCCAGCCGTGGCAGACCGCCGCACCACGACCGCCCCGCGGCCTCTTCCCTCCACGGCCTCCACCGCCTCGTGGCCTCTACCGCCCCACGGCCTTCACCGCCCCACATCCTTCACGGTGCCCCCACGGCTTCTCTGTCTCCTCACAGCCCCCGTGGCCTCTGCGGCCACCGTGGCCTCCGCACCACCTCGCGCCACCCCGCGGCCACACCGCGCCACCCAGGTCGGGCCACCCAGCGCAGGCCAAGCCATCCAGCGCGGGCTAGGCCGCACTGCAGACTAGGCTGGACCCAGTGGGTCAGGCCGGGTCGGACCGGACCCAAACCCACTTTGACCCATTTACTCTCTTTTGGCCATAACTTTGGCACCGGGCGTCCGTTTAACGAACCTTCTACGGCACCGAAAACCTTGGAGTGAGACGGTACCTTTGGTATACCCCACTAGAGTTTTTGATAAATTTGGGGAATGATCGGTTTGGATCGAGCATGAATCCAACTGGGCCCTCAATACAAGAAGGCTAATAACTTACAGACCAGACGTCTGATTGACGCACCATCTGTTGCGTTGAGACCCCTATGACGTGGAGGACCTTTGGGATACTTCTTTGTGGGACTTATTGACAGTTGGATTATTTACTGGTGACTTGAGTAGTAGACCCTCCCAGAGACAAGCAAGATTAGTGCAGTAACCCTGTAGATGGCTGTGGAGATGTACTAGGATCTTGTGTGGGTATGACAACATAGTGGAGATGTACTAGGATCTTGTGTGGGTCTGATGACATAATAGAGATGTACTAGGATTCTGTGTGGGTCTGATGATGTACTGGAGATGTATTAGGATCTTGTGTGGGTCTGACGATGTACTAGAGATGTACTAGGATCCTGTGTGGGTCTGACGATGTACTGGAGATGTACTAGGATCCTGTGTGGATCTGACGACGTACTGAAGATGTACTAGGATCCTGTGTGGGTCTGACGATGTACTGGAGATGTACTAGGATCATGTGTGGGTTTGATGACATACTGGAGATGTACTAGGATTCTGTGTGGTTCTGACAACATACTGACGATGTACTAGGATCCTTTGTGGGTTTGATGACATACTAACAATGTACTAGGATCGTGTGTGGGTATGACAATTTACTAACAATTTACTAGGATCATGTGTGGGTTTGAAGATTTACTATGATCATCTATGGGTCTGATGATGATTTAGAATCCTTCGTGGTTCTGCATCTTAACATAGTAAGATGAATTAGTAGTTACATCTAATCATCTCTCCTACTGTACTTAAGTTATACCTGGTGTGAGCTGAGTTCGTACATGTGTGGTACTTTCCTTCGTGGTAATACCTTGGTGGTATTATTTTGTGTGGCGTACCTGTGTGGTACTTACCTTCATGTTATTCCTTTCTTTGTGGAACAGTTGAGCTTTAGGCTTTTGGGTTGGACCTTGTGTTTCCTCTTGATTGAGATGGGTATACTTGATAACTTAGGTATATGTATGGGAATATACCTAAGTAAGGTTTTTTAGTTGACTTCATGCTTTGTGGTACATCCTTTGTGGATTTTGTGAGACCTTGAGGGTCTCGGGGTCCCTACTGAGTATTGTTATACTCACCCATGCACGGGCTATGCCTGTACCTTGTTGTGTTTGGTGCAGACGATGGGCAACGCTAATCGAGGATGAGGATACCAGGACTAGACGGTGCCTGGAGGTGGACCATATGGTGTGTCGGTACGTAGAGGAGACGGGTAGACGTGTAGTGCTGAGGAGGTGATCTGTACCTACCTTTCAGATAGGAACCTCGGAGGAGGACCCAATAGCTATCTTTCTCTTTCTTCAGTTGTATTGTATTTTAGTTGTACTTGTACCTTTACTGTTGGGCTTGTATTCCGGTCCCTTTTACTTTCATCACTCCTTTTCCGATACAGTTTACTTGTGTTCGTATCTTGTTGTGTGCTTGGTTGAGTGTGTTTATAGGTTATAAAGACAATGCCTTCCCAGTTTTAGGGAATACCCCTTTTGGTGCTAGTCTCCATCCCCTGGCCTACGGAAGGCGGTCTTGGGGTAGTCACAGCACGGGTCCCAGGGGACGGGTCATGACAATTGGTATCATAGGAGTCGGTTCTATTGTATAACATAGGACTTTGATCTTTTTAACAGCAATAGTGTTAAGTGTATTGAGTGTGGTTATCAGTTTAGAGAATCCAGTGTTGGTGCAGCGGCCGACGTATCCATACACCAGGACTCTGACTTCTGATTTTTGACTCAGTGCACGAAAACATTGATTGTGTGTGTGTTTTCAAGAGTCTTCTTTGTGAACTCTTTGAGTCAGATCACCAGGTATTACTTATTGACCGTGGAACACCTGTTTTTTTTTCAGGATGCCTCCACACAGATAGTCATCTAGGGTTCCAGATATAGTACGCACTGATAGCCCACCGAGCGACGAGGCCTCGGTGAAGGGCCCTCTTCTAGTAGAGGCACCAGCGGTACCATTACCCATTGGACCACCGATTCCACCAGCCCCAGTAGTAGAGGGTGCATGATACTTAAGAACATTGCATGAGTTCCATCACCAGAGGACACCCAGGTTCAGGGGAGAGACAGACCAACAGGCAGCTGAGGATTTGATGGAGGCCGTAGTGAGAGTCTTTCGACTGGTAGGGACACCAGCTGATCTCATGGTGATCCTTGCTGCCATTCTTCTATAGGAAACAGCTGGCAGATGGTGGATCATGATGCTCCAGGATCACGATGAGGTGACACTTCTCTGGGTAGACTTCGAGAGCCTGTTTCGAGCATATTTTGTCCCTGTGACTCTTCATACAGTGCGCATATAGGAGCTTCTTCATATGCAGCAGGGTAACATGAATGTGGCTCAGTACTCAGCGAGGTTCACTAACCTCTCACACTAATCCACTGATATGGTGCAGGACCCATTCTTCAGGGCCCAGACCTCCGAGTAGGGACTCAGGCAGGAGATCAGGGCTTCGATGATTTCTCTTGGAATTCCGACATAGGAGGGGGTGTTAGAGAGAGCCCTCTTAGTGGAGAGTTTTCTTGCTGAGCAGTCACTAGCAGCAAGACCCACCACCGGACGTCACATAGCAGAGTCTTCTATAGCTGGCACCAGACAGATGTTACAGAGGTCCAAGAGGACCAGACTTATAGGTGGACGACCGCATTACTCAGGATCGGTTGTGCGGGGTACATGAGACAGAGCCAGTCATGCGAGGAATAGGAAGTGTTTCACATGCGGCGGGCAGGGTCACATGGCTCGTGATTGTCCGACCCGTCGTACGGATGATCAGCAGATGGTCGATAGATTTCCTATGCAGAGACAGAGGTTCGATCGAGGTGGTCCGTAGGGAGTAGGAGGACGTGGTAGAGGAGATATTTGTGCAACTGGCGGTGGGTGATGATTCGAGATGTTACCGCCACCACCACCAAGATTTTTACCCTGACCATAAGAAGCAGGAGGATAGGGGCGACCTCAGCTCCAGGCAGCTGAGGCCTAGGATCATGGCTCTCTGGAGATGATACTAGGTACAATCTATTTCTACTCCACCTTAGTTGTACTACTTATAGACATAGGTGTCGGTCATTATTTTATTTTCACTGCCCTCATTCAAAGCTCAGAGATTCCGACGGAACCATTGGCTCGATCCTTATGTCTAGAGACTTTTACGAGAGCAGATTCGATGATTACGCACTGGTGCCTGCAGTGTGAGCTTACTCTAGGAGGTGAGAGATTTGGTTGGGATCTCCTAGTAGCAGCGTCGAGGCCTTACGACGTCATCTTGGGTATGGACTGGTTATCTACAGTTCATGCTCATATTGACTGTATTAGGCGCAAAGTGTGGTGTGTCTGCACATATGGGACCAGGTTTACCTTCACCAGCGATAAGGTAGCCTTTGCATCATAGGATGGAATTACCTAGAGGAGAGTGCATCCAATCACTCATCAGTTGGCTAGCCTTACCCTTGGAGCAGTTTATGTGGAGATTCATAATTATCCTGTAGTGGTGGACCAGTATGCGGATGTCTTCCCTGATGATGTTCTGGGTCTACCTCCTCACAAAGAGGTGGACTTTTAAATTGACTTGTACCCTGGGATGGCACCTATATCTACACCAGCGTATCGGATGGCTCCCTCGTAGCTTCGTGAGCTGCGGGTAAAGCTAGAGGACTTGCAGGGGAAGGGATTCATTCAGCCCAGTGTTTCTCCTGGGGAAACCCCTATTCTATTCACCAAGAAGGTGGATGGGAGCTTGAGTCTTTGTGTTGACTATCGGTGCCTGAAACAGGTGACCGTGAAGAACAAGTACCCACTCCTAAGGATTGACGACCTCTTTGATCAGCTGAAGGGAGCACGGTGGTTCTTGAAGATAGACCTTATATTAGGCTATCACCATCTCAGAGTACGAGAGGAGGATGTGCATAAGACGGATTTCATATGTCGGTACGGACATTACAAGTTCTTGGTTATGCCATTCGGCATGACCAACGCTCCAGTAGTGTTCATGGGACTCATGAATAGGATATTTCATCCATACCTTGATCACTTTGTAGTAGTCTTCATTGACGACATTCTGATCTACTCGACTACTGAGGAGGAGCATGCCTATCATTTGCAGGTAGTAATAGACACACTCCGAGAGCACCAACTTTATGGTAAGATCTCTAAGTGCCAGTTCTAGATCCGAGAGGTTCACTTTCTGGTACATGTCATCTCAGAGGCTAGAGTTACAGTGGATCCAGTGAAGATTGAGGTGGTACTTTCTTGGGAGCCACCCAGGAGTGTGACAGAGGTACGAAGTTTCCTGGGTTTGGCCGGATACTACCATAGATTTGTGCCAGATTTCTCCAGAGTTGCGGCACCACTATCAGCATTGATGAATAAGGGGAAACCCTTCATGTGGTTGGAGAGATTCCAGTGGAGTTTTCAGGAGTTGAGGCAGAGGCTGACTAGTGCCTCCATCTTGAGGCTTCTGGAGGAGGGCGTAGGGTATGTAGTCTAGTGCGACGCATCAGGGACCGGGCTCGGATGTGTCCTGATGTAGGAGCGAGCAGTGATCGCATATGGTTCTCAATAGCTAAGACAACATGAGCATAACTACACTACCCATGACCTAGAGTTAGCAGCAGTGGTCTTCGCCTTGAATATGTGGCGACGTTACTTGATGGGTGAGTGTTTTACAGTCTACTCAGATCACAAGAGTCTCATGTATATCTTCTCTCAGAAGGACTTGAACCTGAGACAGCGACATTGGCTTGAGTTCCTCCAGGACTATGACTTGAAGATATTTTATACTTCTGGGAATGGGAATATTGTAGAAGATGCACTCAGTAGGAGATCTGGTATACAGCTGCTAGGTGAGAGAACGGAGCAGCTGGCCACTTTTTAGATATCCTTTGTAGACCGTAATGGAGCATCTTTTCTTCAGTATCTTACATTCAGTCCCACACTTCTTCAGTGAGTTAAATACGCGCAGCACAGGGACACTGACTGCAAGTCATGACGTGCTTAGATATGCATAGGACAGACACCTGATGGATTTTCTGAAGGTGGGGAGCACGTCATCCTCTTTAGAGGATGTACCATGGTACCAGTGTCACTTCAGGAGGAAGTGTTGAGAGAGTTACACACATCCCCTATAGTGGTACATCCAAGAGTGGAGAATATATACTAGGATCTTCGACGATAGCATTGGTGGTCAGAAATAAAGAAAGCAGTAGCAGAGTTTTTCTCTCAGTGTCTCACTTTTCAGCAAGTGAAGGTGGAGCATCAGGTACCAGCAAGATTGGTTTAGCCTTTAGAGGTCCCATAGTGGAAGTGGGATGGGATATCCATGGAATTTGTGATAGGACTTCCACGTACATCCAGGGGTCATGATTCTATCTGGGTGATCATCGACCGACTCACCAAGTCAGCCTACTTC
The DNA here is from genome assembly GCA_963277665.1 of Viscum album. Classification (NCBI taxonomy): domain Eukaryota; kingdom Viridiplantae; phylum Streptophyta; class Magnoliopsida; order Santalales; family Viscaceae; genus Viscum; species Viscum album. Next base: position 516,824,751 of record OY728127.1, on the reverse strand, counting down.
CTACTGATCAGAGAGCAGGGTTTAGTAGAGAGCTTGGGATGCCTCTATGTGCAGAAGATTGTACGAATACATGGAGTACCTTCGATGATTGTCTCTAATCATGATACACATTTTACTTCCTAGCTATGGAAGGGGTTTTAGGAGTATTTCGGGACGCAGCTTCATTTGAGCACCGCCTTCCATCCTCAGATGGATGGGAAGACTGAGCGGACCATTCAGAATCTCGAGGACATGTTGCGTGCTTGTGTCCTCGACTTTGGTTGCAGCTGGGAGGATCACTTTCCTTTGGTGGAGTTTTCATACAAAAACAGCTATCGCTACACCATTGGGATGGCACCTTTTAAGGCATTGTACGGGTGACCTTGCTGATCACTTTTATGTTGGACTGACCCAGGGGAGTCATCACTAGTGGGACCAAAGATGGTACAGGTTACCACAGAGAAGGTGCAGATCATCCAGGAGTAGATGAAGACTGCACAGAGCAGGCATAATTCTTATGCCGATAGGAGACGGAGACCTCTAGAGTTCGAGGATGGTGACCAAGTCTTTCTACGGGTCTCACCTCGATGAGGTTTGTGGAGATTTGGTCAAGGTGGAAAGTTATCTCAGAGGTTCATCGTACCCTTCCAGGTCCTCAGCAGAGGTGGCGAGGTGGCGTACCGCTTAGCACTTCCCCCTCTATTTCACCGGGTGCACGATGTCTTCCACGTATCCCAGCTGAGGAGATACGTGCATGACCCTTCTCACGTCATCGACCACGGCGAGCTGGACATCAACGATGGGGCGATGTTTATGGAGGTTCCAGTGGAGATTGAGGATCGACAGGAGCGGGTCCTTCATGGGTGGTCAATACCTCTGGTGCGCGTTCACTGGCAACACGAAAACCTCCAGGAGAGCACATGGGAGCGGGAGGATCAGATGTGTGATCAGTACCCCCACTTGTTCCCTTAGTTTGAGTTGTGGATTACGGGGATGAAAAGCCCTGAGGTAGGGATAATTTAATGTCTTGTAATTTCAATGTAATTTTTTTTAATATATGGTAATTTTATGAGTCCGCGAAAATTGACGGCACGTGATTCTGAGGCCCGGTGTACCCAGAATGAATTTCTGAACTTTCTTTCAGGTACGTTTAATAAATGTACGAGCGGGTTTTTGTAACTTTTGAACCGGTGCTCAAAATTGAAATCTGAGGGCAATGTTGAACTCATAGCGCCGGTATTCGCTTAAGGGGACCTTCACCTCGACCGTAGTGGGTCGAGAGTGAAAGTTAATTTTTGTGCTTTTCATGAAAGAATTAAATAAAATAAAAATGTATAACATTTTTATTTTAGAAACCCCTCAGCATGGGTTATGGTGGTGGGGACCACCCAAGCCTAAACCTCCCATGTGAATGTTAAGAGGTGGGGACCACCTGAACTAACCCTCATTTGGAATTTAGAGGTGGGGACCACCCAAACCTCTTTAATGAGAGAAACCCTCTCAACTCCTCCAACTTTAATTATGCCAATTAAATGAGATAATTAATGGTGCCAATGTAGTAAATTAATTATGTCAAATTTGTTGTGCCAACTTAATTTATTTTGATAATCTTAAATTAATAAGTTGGCTACTTTTCACTTTTTGGGTGGAATTGGGAGGAAGGGGTTGGAAAGAGGAGAGATTTTGGAGGATTATTATCTCCAAAGAAGAACGCACTCTCCAACAAAGAATGTGCTCCCTAACAAAGAATGCTCTCGCCAACGAGGAACATCTTCAACAAATGAACCTACGATCGAGGAAATGCTGATGCCACCGACGTTCGTCTATCCATCCTCATCGACGTCAACGAACCTCCAAGGTAGGGGTGTGTTTTAAATTTATCAATGTTAATTTTTTCCCCTCACATTGAATCACCCCCCTTGAGCCTCTTGTTATCGCTCTAACACGGAGGGTGTGGGCCAAACAAACATGGCCCGACCTCTCCATCGTTCTTCATGAATGGTGTGTTCTTGGCGATGGAAGAAGGTGGCTATGTGCCACCACGACGAATGAAGAGCGACCGGCCGAACCGATTACCGGAAAAGGCGCGGCGCATGACCGCACCGCGCAGAGAAGATGACTAGCCATCCGACCAGCCGCGGCGGACCACCGCATCATGACCTCCCCGTCGCACCACGGCCGCCCCGCTGGACCGCGGCCGCTGCCGCCCCACAACCTCCACCCTCCGCCGCCTTGTGGCCTCCGCAGCCTCCGCTGCCCCCCCCCCCCCCCCCCCCCCGCGGCCTATGTGCCGCCTCACAGCCCCCGTGGCCCCTGCGACCCCTCACGGCCTCCACGCCGCCTCGCGCTGCCCCGCGACCACACCGTGCCGCCCAGGCCGAGCAGCCAGGCCGGACCGCCCAACGCGGGCCAGACCGCCCAGCGCGGGCTGGGCCATCCAGTGAGGGTCGGGCCGGACCCAGTAGATTGGGGCGGGTCGACCCAAACCAGGTTGACCCAGGCTGATTTGGGTTGGATTGAACTCAGACCCACTTCGACCCATTTACTCTCTTTTGGCCACAGCTTTGGCACTGGGCATCCGTTTGATGAACCGTCAGCGGCGCCAGAAACCTTGGAGCGAGATGGTACCTTGAGTATACCCCAATGAAGTTTTGGATGATGTTGGGGAGTGGTTGGGTTGGATCGAGCACGAATCCAACCGGGCCCTTGGGATAAAAAGGCTATAACTTATAGACCGGGCGTCCGATTGACGCACCATATGTTGCGTTGAGACCCCTATGATGTGGCAGACCTTTGGGATACTTATTAATGGGACTTAGTGATAGTTGGAGTATCGACAGGTGACTTGAGGAGCGGACCCTCCTAAAGACAAGAGAGCTTAGTGCGAGAACCCTGTAGCTGGCTGTGGAGATGTACTAGGATCCTGTGTGGGTCTGAAGATGTATTGGATATGTACTAGGATCATGTGTGGGTCTGAAGATGTATTGGATATGTACTAGGATCCTGTGTGTGTCTGACGATGTAATGGAGATGTACTAGGATCCTGTGTGGGTCGTACGACGTACAAGAGATGTACTAGGATCTTGTGTGGGTCTGATGACGTATCGGAGATGTACTAGGATCCTGTGTGGGGCTGATAGTGTACTGAAGATGTACTAGGATCCTGTGTGGGTTTGACGACATACTGGAGATGTACTAGGATCCTATTTGGGTGTGACGACATACTAGAGATGTACTAGGATCCTGTGTGGGTCTGACGACATACTGACGATGTACTAGGATCTTGTGTGGGTCTGACGATGTAATGACAATGTACTAGGATCCTGTGTGGGTCTGACGACATATTGGAGATGTACTAGGATTCTGTGTGGGTTTTACGATATACTAGAGATGTACTAGGATCCTGTGTGGGTCTGATGATGTGCTGGAGATGTACTAGGATCCTGTGTGGGTTTGACGGCGTAATGGAGATGTACTAGGATCTTGTGTGGGTTGGACGATGTACTGGATATGTACTGGGATCTTGTGTGGGTCTAACGACGTACTAGAGATGTACTAGGATTTTGTGTGGGTCTAACGGCGTACTGGAGATGTAATAGGATCTTGTGTGGGTCTGACGACGTACTAGAGATGTACTAGGATCCTGTTTGAGTCTGACGACGTACTACAGATGTACTAAGATCATGTGTGGGTCTGACGATGTACTGACAATGTACTAGGATCCTGTGTGGGTATGACGATGTACTGATGATGTACTAGGATCCTGTGTGGTTCTGACGATGTACTGGCAATGTACTAGGATCCTGTGTGGGTCTGATGATGTACTACGATCCTCTGTGGGTTTGATGATGATTTAGGATCCTTCGTGGGTCTGCCTCTTAACAGAGTAAGATGAATTAGTAGTTACATATAATCATCTCTATTATTTTACTTAAGTTATAACTAGTGTGAGTTTAGTTTGTACATGTGTGGTACTTTCCTTCGTGGTAATACCTTGATGGTATTCTTCTGTGTGGCGTACCTATGTGGTACCTACCTTCGTGGTATTCCTTCCTTTATGGAACAGTTGAGCTTTGGGCTTTTGGGTTAGACCCTGTGTTTCCTCTTGATTGATATGGGTATACTTGATAACTTAGGTATATGTTTGGTAATATACCTAAGTAAGGGTTGTCAGTTGACTTCAGGCTTTGTGGTATATCCTTTGTGGATTTTTTTATACCTTGAGGGTATCGGGGTCCCTACTAAGTATCGTTATACTCACCCCTACATAGGCTATGCCCGCACCTTGTGGTGTTTGGTGTAGACGATGGACACCGCTGATCGAGGAAGAGGGTACCAGGACTAGACGGTGCCCGGAGGTGGACCATATGGCATGTCGGTACGCAGAGGTGATAAGCGGACGTGGAGTGCTGAGGAGGCGATCTGTACCTACCCTTAAGGTAGGAACCTCAGAGGATGACCCAGTATCTATCTTTCTCTTTCTTCAGTTGTATTGTATTTCAATTGTACTTGTACCTTTACTATTGGGCTTGTATTCTGACCCCTTTTACTTTCAGCACTCTTTTTTCTATATAGTTTACTTGTGTTCGTATCTTACTGTGTGCTTGGTTGAGTGTGTTTACAGGTTATAAAAGAAATGTCTTCCCAGCTTTAGGGAATACGCCTTTCGATGCTAGTCGCTAGCCCCTGGCCTATGGAAGGCGGGCTTGGGGTAGTCACGGCACGGGCCCTGGGGGATGGGTCATGACAAAGAGAGTGAAAGTAAACTCATCCAAGCATAAGAAGATAGAAATGGTGAGAATATGAACTTCTCTTCAAGTATTCAATACCTATAATAGGAAAGTAGACTCTTCCAACCATGAGAATCTAGAAACATAAAGCGCATGGCATACCCCACACATCTTCACCTCTCCTGGAAGGAGAGTAACCAAAACCCAAGGGGTGAGTACTGAAATGGGATATATATATGTGTGTGTGTGTGTGTGTGCTTGTGTGTGTGTGTGTGTGTGTGTGTTCTCAGTCAAAGAAGTTGAAATGACAGATTAGGGGGATATCCATCTCACAGCTCAGTCCAAGAAGAAGATTCACTGATAGTTCCAAAATTCCAACAATGATGACCAGCATCCCACACATTTTCCCTAAACACATATGTAAAAGGGAATAAATCACCACACCTTGATATTATCCACTTTGGGCGGATCTGTCTCACCTACATGGTTTTAGGTCATGTCACAAGGAGGTGTCTTATTGGTAAAAGTGTCCCTATTTCTTGTGAGTCCAAAGGTATGTCAAACCATGTCTCTTCATTGATTTTCATAGTCGAGAGGTCGTACCTCATGGTTAAGGACCCATGCCCATTCTGGCGAGAGGGTACCACTCTAGTGTCGTCGAGGACTCATGCCCATCCTGGCTGGAGGGTGCCACTCTAGTGTCATCGAGGACTCATTCCTAGCCTCACTAGAGGGCGACACTTAGAACAGGTTGAGGACCCATGTACAGACCGACTAGAGGGTGTTGCTCTAGTGTTATCGAGGACCCATGCCCAGCCTAGATGGAGGGTTCCACTCAGAACAGTTTGAGGACCCATGCCCAGCTCAGTTGGAGGGTGCCACTCTCATGTCATTGAGGACCCATGCTCAACTCAGCTAGAGGGTTCCACTCAAAACTACCATCAGGGAGTTCCACTGCCCAGCCCAGCTGGAGGGTAAGCTCAGAATTGACCTGGTGATTTTGTAAGATTATTTTCATCATCGGGTATTGCCTTCACATGTGCCAACCTAGAACATTCACATCATATATTTAAAGCCACTATGGAGGGAACCATTCCATTCTACATGGAAAAAACACTTAGGATAGGCTACTCATGGGCCAAAAATCTGAGTCCAAAAGAAAGAGATACAAGAGATAGAAGATTCATGATGTGGTACATGATATTTGTGGGGCCCATACGATGTGTGAACCCATATTATCACCTGGATTTGTACCTATCCATACTTAGGTACTAAACTATGCATAAGTACCCCTAGACATGCCAGTGTACTCCCACAGTACATGTCACATTTGAAAAAAAATGCTAACAGGCACATAATACTCATTGTTTTTTCAAATGGAAAAAACATAATTATACCAACGGGCCTCCTCAAATGACCTTGTATAACCAAACGGTTCATTTCATTGTGATCATTGCGAAAAAGTGCACAGGACCGACTATTCATTTTCCCGAATCAGACACCCGATAAAGAAGTTGTCACTCTCAGCATCGTACATGAACGGTGATTCATGGGGCCCACACCTTGATCTTGGAACAAATTATATGGATCTCACCATTGTGATTTTTGATGCTCCTTTCGTCATAGAATCTAAAGATCGGAAAAGGGAATATCTGAGCTCAAAGTGATTCATCCTTTGAAGAAAACATCAAAAATCGACAAAGGCCGGAAGAAAGGATCAACAGCAACTGCACCGCGCAAGTTATCTCACTGTCGCGCAAGTACACTTGCGAGACACCCTTGGTCGTGCAAGTGACTTGCGCGACCTAAGTGGTAACCACCCGGTAACCGCCCGGGGTCTTCTTTTGCCTATAAATAGACCTTGTGGGCCCCCCATTCGAGAGGATCTTTTTTCAGAAACTCAGATTGAAGCTCCCGACACCCAAGTCTCTTCTCAAAGCTTCCGGAACACTTCTAAGGTAATTTCTTACCTAGAACGGAAGATCTAAAGAGAGGGAGGAAGGCCTAAGTGTTGAAACTCATCAACACTTGCGCGCCTGAATAGCCAGCCCTTAAGGGAACTGGTCACACTTGCGCGCCGCCTTATTCCTTCAATAGAAATTTGCGCGTCCCTTATCTGGAAGAACCTCAAGAGGATTATAAAGGGTTTTATAAAGAGTCGATCAAGTATTTCAATGCTGATTGAAAATCGCGCAAGTACACCATGTGTCGCGTAGGTATACCTGCGCGACCAATACTTGCGCGCCCACGCAAGACTTGCGCGCCTTTCAGGACTTGCGCGCCCCTACCTTTTTGGGTGCCCATCTTGCCCATTTTACCCCTCTTAAGCCATTTCACCTTTCCTATTCAAGATTCAGTCTTCAAGATACTCTTCAAAGCCATTTATGGCACGATTTCTTGATTTGACTTCCTTATCTGAAAGGAATTCGGTGGAATATCACTCAAAACCTAGTGATTTATACATCTTTATGTCACCAAAGATTGAGAGTTCATTCATTCAACCTCATCCTTTAAGATGAGAGAATCCTTAACCTGGGTCTCCTTTTCAGGAATAATCCCCAGTTATAAATCCTTTAATCTGGGCATCTTCCTCAAAAGTAATCCCCAAATTCTTAAAGTTCCCAAACTTGGGCATCCTCTTCAGGAGTAAGCCCCAATCTCAAATACGGGGCATCCTTATCAGGAGTAAGCCCCAAACCTTAATCCCTAACCTGGGTCTCTTTTTCAGGAATAAGACTCAGTCATAATTTTGGGCTTCCTTTTGAGGAGTAAGCCCCAAGTCCCCTAACCTGGGCCTCCTTTTCAGGAATAAGTCCCAGTCATAATTTTGGGCATCCTTCTTAGGAGTAAAACCCAATCATAAGTCCCTTCCTAATTTGGGCATCCTCCTTAGGAGTAAGCCCCAAGATTAGAGTATTCAAATCTCCATGAAGCACATATACCTTTATGGACCCTGTTCATGGATTTTCTCCCTAAAAGTAAATCCTAAACCTTCATCTATTTGGGCAGTCATACATACATAAGCCCCAAACAATTTCTTATGATTGCATCTTTCATGGCACAATTGTCTAATTTTTACCAATACCTCTTGTTTCTCACACCGATCATGACTCACGTGAGCTTAGAGTGTAAAAGTAATTATGACATTCTTCTTTGATCCATCAATCATAAACATCATACTCCATTACTCGAACTACGTGGGTTCTGATTCCTTTTCCAAAACAAAGGATACGTAGGTAGCCCATTTATGGGTTCGATCCCAACTTTGAAATAATCCCTGTCCTTCTGAATGACAATAAACTTCAAGTGCCCCACTGAGTGGCTTTAAAACCAGCCTGGTCATCATAATAACCAAGAGACTTTTTATATAAATGTTTTGAAGGATACCATTGACCAAGAATCTCTAAACAGATATAGATGATTCTCTATTGATGAAGAACCTCGAATACATATAAAAGATTCTCTAAATTTCTTGCATATTTAATCATTAATTGTTAAAAATAAAGGAAAGCTCATTTTATACTTGGTAATGTAATAAGGATTCACGAACATAACTTAAATCTATAAAGAGAGTCCCGGAGTAGACAATAATTCCCCTCAAAAAGGTGTGATGAGTCCGACCTCCCATCCTCTCGACCAATGCAAATTCCTAAGCCTCATTAGTCCACAAGCTAATGAGCGCCTTCCTTTGGAAAGTAGGTCCAAACGGATGTGGAATCATTGGATGTTTCCGGTTCTACGAACAAACCCGCTAGAAACCGATCGGAACGTTTGAATCTCCCGTCCAGGAGGTCATCCCCGGATTCCGTGCGAAACAAAAAATGGTGAACCCGACGTGAAATTTTTAACCAAGTTAAAGTGATGTTCTTCTTATTTGTTAGGCCCCTTGGGCCAACAAATCAATCATTGACATGTGCTCATCCAAAAGATGCAGTGGCCGGATTCATCTTGGTTATGTCTGTTATATGGAATAGGCACTCTTTTCTCAAGATCTTCTGCAAAATGGCTTTTCTTAAATTCACCCCTGTGAATACTGCTGATATGAACACCTCTACTGTGAGGTCGGATGCTGTGAAAACCAATGCTGCTACTCCTGCTGGAACGTCGTCCGCTCTAAGGATGACATCACCAACTCAGCGTCTTCAACACTGGGTTTCTAATGCACTGGTTAAGGAGTACCGTTGCAACGGTACTATCCCAACTCCGGAGGCCGCTCGTCAAGCCCTCCAAGTTAACAACTCTACCTGGTCGTCCGGACAACGGCGGCCAGCGATCAAGAAGCAGGCGGTGCTGACTACCGTCTCCAACCGTTTCGGGTCGTTATCCCCGGAACGCAATTTCCATTCACTCCATTACTCTGAGGAAGTGAATGAGCAGGTCCCTCAGGACCTTAATTCAAAAAGACAGGAGTCCTTCCTGAAGGCTCCCATCAACAATCGCCGCCAGACTCGTGCGGTAGTGCGCCCTCAACATGATGAGGGTACCGACTCCATGCATTCAGCTCAGGTTCCTCAAACCTGAGCAGGAAAGATGAACCGCCAGAGACGGAATCCGGCTAACAATAGGCAGGTTGTCATCCCTGTCATCTCCGGAGAAGTCCACCAACCTAACTTGGTGGCAAATAACGAGCAAGCACAATCACCTGTCCGTTTTAATTTCACTGTCCAGCAGACTCGTCTGGCAGCATCACGCCAATCCCGCCAGGCAATTCCGGCGGAGTACCATAGGCAGGAACATGCACCTGCTTATACATCACCAGTTAGTCAGCAGGCTCGTCTAACTACATATGATGGATCTCATCAACCACGTTTGGCGAAGTGTAATCAGCAGGCACATACACCTTCTAATACTAATCAAGCCTACCAACAGTCTCGCTTGGTAGCGCACGGAGAAGTCAGTCGGAAAGCCCCGACGACAAACAGGAGGCAGACTCAACTCTCTGCCTCCACACTTGAGTACTTTCGGGATTCACTGACAGGAAAAGGAGGACAGGAGCAGGCACATACACCTACTCCAAGCCCGGAATGGACGTATATCCCCATTCCGACGGCTGAAGTCACCAAACATATTTTGTCAATGGTGAAAGAGCAGAAGAAAATTCCTGCTCATATTCTGGATGCTTGCCAGGATATCATAACAGCTTCAGCATCATCACAGGGACAGACACATAAATCTATCCCTAGCAGTGGAGTGACACATCAACGATTCACTCTGGAACAGACACACACATCTATTCCAGTCCAAGAGGGTTATGGGGCATACTCCCCCATATCATACGGACAACCAAGTCAGGCACATACACCTGATTTGAGTGGAGATCGTTAGCCTAACCTGACCATCTTTCCTGATCAGGCACATACACCTGCTCAGAGTAACCACTTTCGTCAACAAGTGGTTTCTAAAGTGAGTAAGAAGGCATCTAAGAAAAAGATCCGCTCAGCACAGTCAGGAGATCAAAGGCCAATCTGCAACAAGGCCTTGCTCGATGCTGGAGTTCTTGAAGCCCTCAGACATTTATCTGTCAGAATTCAAGATTCTACTCCCTCAGTTCCCAATAACAGGAACATTAATTTTGAAGGTCTTCAACAGACACTTCCTCATGAAGGCTTGCTTCATGAAAGTTCGGTCAATCTTGAAGTTTCTTCTTCAGATAAGAGCCATAGGAACCCTCTGTGTGGTCAGAAGACCAAGGAGCAAGAGATTTCATCTTTTGCTATAACCCATTATGGTGTTCCTCCCCATGATGATGAACTTCGCTGCGAAAGTCCTCTCCGCAGTAGTGATTCACATTGCCTGGAAAATACTCCAGTGGATAATGTAGTGCCGAGAAATCCCTCTTATCTTGAGGCACTTGCAAATGCAAAACCAGTCATGTCTGATGCTTTATCGCTAACAAGTGAAATACTTTCTCAATCAGAAGATAGCCCAGGGTGTAGGTCATTCTCCGAACCACCCCTAAGTCATGCATCTTCTAGTTTGATTAATGATCTCTCTACCAGTCTTGTTGAATCCAATGAAGCAACAAGGAAACACCAACTCTGGTCAAAACAGGTAGAAGAATCTTCATTTAATGATAAATAGGAAATGCTTAACATGAGGAAAAAACTGACAAAAGGTGAAGTACCAGTCATGTTTTGGCCTTTGGCTGACTCCCAGTACGACATTCCAAAGATGTTGATGGATGATGGAATCCATGATATTTGTCTCAACATATGGAAGACTCTTTGTCAATTGAAGAAGAAGGTATTATCTTATGATGAATATGAAAATCATCTTAAGATAATAGAAGGGCTACAACGTCAGATTGATTTGGCATCTCTATCAGTCTCTCGGTATCCGAAGGCTGAAAAGCAACAGAGAACCCTTCAACGTTCATGCCTTGGCGCACTAAGAAAATTGCGTCAGTTAATTTCCAATGCTCCATCTGATGTTCATATCAGAGGATGGGGTGTTCACGGAGCACTACATTTCACAGTGCTTTCCAGTCAGCAAAGCCCGCCGAAAATGGTCTCATGCAATGTTATTTCCCATGGCCGGCCACAGTCAATGGGCTTTGTTCATAATCAAAAGCTTGCTCAAGAACAGGCTTCAACTAGTTCCTCTCAAAATCAAGTATATAGAGAACAAGTTTTTGAATTGCTCTTACATCAAGCAGGCGAGAATATTTCACAAGCCTCTCGTCTGGAGCAAACACGTCATCAAATGACAGAAGTTTCGGAAATCATCCAACGGTCTGTTGAACCAGGTGATAAAAGTGGATACAGGTTAATGCATCCAGCTAATTTTCGAACTAAGATTCGCAAGATCAAGAGAGATTTTAAGAAGATCTCAGACATAGCATGTCAAGAGACACCCCAGCTTGTCAGACTGAGGACTTCTCTAACCCAACCCTCAGAGTCAATAAATGGGATTCGAGGAGTTGAGCGGAAGCAGCAGGAACATCCCCAGTCCACCGGACTGGGGACTTTTTCAAATCCTCAATCCCTCCCTCAGAGAAAGTCAGTATTCTATCGATTAGGGAATAAGCCTCAAGAGGAACGAAGAGCCAAGCTATCAGGAGATTCTCTCCAAGTAACGGTTCTCCAAGAAGTTCCTGAGGGATCAAGTCAACGGAATTCCATGTCTCATCATGTACATGGAAGAAGACAATATCACAGAAATGCTGATAGAAAGGATTCCATGAAATATGCATCCATTAATGTCATCAATGCCGTTGCTGCTGATTCACCAGATGAGGCTCAATCAGAGGGATCATACGAAGAGGTTCCTACTCAAGAAGTTGCGCACACAGACCTAAATGAAGAAGGTGTGTGCACACGTAATCAAAGGCTTACCCAAAATCTGGGTATTCCTTCAAGTAACCCACTTCCCCCTCTCCGAAAAGGATCCAATAAGGGGAAAGGAAAGAATCAGGTTACTTCTCATCCTTCCTCTGAAGGAGGTCAATCGCTCTCATTAGAGCAAAGGTTTTCACAACAGGAGGAAGAAATGAAAGAATTAAGAAGGTTGAATATAGAACTACTTCAGAGTAGTCTTCTTCTTAAGAATTCTGAAGTCCGACAGCCAAAGAAATTTGTTGTAACTACTGAGATGGATCAGGAATATCCTCCTTTATCAGTACACCTTCAGAGGTCTAATCCTATGGGTCAAACGCAACAACGGTTGGCAGCACTACCATCAGTTGCAGCACCAACCACCACATCTGTCCAAGCTCCATTCATTGCACCTACCCAAAACCAAGTTCAACCTGATGTTTCTCAAAAGTTAATAACTACTATTGAGTCATTAACAGCTCGGTTAGAAACTATGGAAGGGAAACGGGCGCAAGTTCAACCTGAAAAGAAAGTTTACCCTGAATGGGTAGATTCAATTTCTCCTCCATCCAGTTTTGGAAACCCTGTTTTCCCTACTTTCAATGGATTAGGCGACCCTGAACAACATTTGACGCATTACGTGTCTTGTTGTGATCCTATGATGGGAACTCCAGAGCAGCAAGAAGCAGTGAAACTCAGATGCTTCGTGCGAACCTTGCAAGGACCAGCTTTTGTCTGGTATACAAGCTTGCAATCCCGGTCAGTCATCGGATGGGAGGATCTTCGTCAAAAATTCCTTCTTTAGTTTAGATGAACTTTGCCAAAAACGACAGTTTTCGATCTTACAAACTGAAAGCAAAGGGATAATGAAAGAGTCTCTGATTTCATTGCTCGTTGGAAGGGATTAACGTATTCCCTGAGTTTAGCACTCCCTCAGGAGGAACTGTTGCCAATATGTGTGGCAAATTTTCGTGACGAATTACGCACGCCATTGATCCATGTGAAATATACAGGAGGGTTTCGAGACCTTACTTCAATCGCTCAACAGATTGAAGATTCCCTTATACAGGCTAAGGTTAAATCTCGTATAATTCCATCAGCTCCAGGAAGGAGAATGGGTAAAGTGGAAACTGCTACAGTTATGCTTAAACAAGCACCTGTACCTATTTCTACTTCAAAACTTTCATCTTCTAGAAGGTCTCCACCTCCTGAACGCCAACAAAAAAGGTTGTTTCGTCCAAATGATCAAAGAGATCAACGAAGAAAACAATTTGAGGATTTAAAGAGTAAAACATACTCTTTCCGAAGTGAGCAAGTTCCTGGTTACTTCATTTCAGCTCTGGAAAATAATTTGGTTCAATTACCAGTGCCCAAGAGGCCAAACAAGGAAGGAGATGAAGACCGTCTCAATTATTGTCCCTTTAATCAAATGTCGGGGCATCCCATCCAGGAGTGTTTTGTCTTTAAAGACCTCCTGCAAAAGATGGTCGACTTGGGACAGGTCAAATTGAAGGGTTCTTCAGCTCATGTAGCGTGTATTACCGCTACAGATCCAGAGGAAGGAGGCGAGTGGCAGGAAGTCAAAAGCAAAACTGCGAAAAAATATGATGATTGGATGGTCAGAAAGACAATCAATCGGACCCATTCCATTTTGCGAACACAATTGAAGAATCCAATTGTGTCTCCTACAAAAGCTGCAGTAAAGCCTCCATCAAAAGACAAATCCTCAAAAGGGCAGTGCAATTCAAAGAAGAAAGAGGAATCAGGAGAAGATGAGTATGTATCAAAGCCTAAATTGTCTTTGACTCTGGCAGATTTCATGCCATCTACTTCAAATCCATGGGCACCGTCCCACCAAACGGCACAGCCTAAACAGGATAACCAGGCAGAGTCTTTATCAGACGAAGAGTTAATCTTTGGTTCTGTTAATATGATTCAATTAACAGATCCATATTCCAGTCTTGATGAGCCTGAATTCCCTGTATCAAATAAGGGAATCCGAGGAAGTTCTAGAGGTTCAGGATACAGGGGAAGATGTGGATCTTTCCGAATCCACTACTCTAATTTTACCCCTGCTAGCACTATATATGCAGCAGAAACTCGTGGTAGATCCCTTCAGCGAGCTCAAAAAGAACAAGCAAGTTCTTCTGCCAATGGCCAACTCAGTTTTGGCACAGTTATTTTGGAAGACCGATTAAAGGTTCCATCTTCTTTATCTCAGCAAGTAAATGGATCTAATCAGTCTAATCTTCCAAAACCAAGGATGTTGCCAACTTTAATACAAGATGCATCAGCTTCCAAAGCATCTGCTTCCAAGGTACCTGCTAAACCGCATATTCCTATTGGGAAACGCAGACCTCTAGATCAAAAGTATGATATATTGAAACACTTGGCCCAAGTACCAGCCAAGTTATCAATTTTGGATGCTTTGAATCTGTCAAAAGATCTTCGGGAAGCACTCATCGAAGCTTTGTCAAGTCCTCAGGAGTTTGAAGCTGAAATTACTGCAGCTGAAATCTATCACATAGAGAATAATCCTGCAGAATGCCATGCAGTGATATCTTTTACTGATAAAGATGAAGATGATGTTGTGCATGGGCACATAAAACCTTTGTACTTATCTGGCAAAGTCAATGGTGTAGATGTTCGAAGAGCTTTCATTGACAATGGTTCAAGAGTCAACCTCATGCCCATTCGTACACTTCGTTGATTGGGCTTCACGGAATCTGATTTATCTCCTTCTACCATGATGTTACAAGGATATGATAAAAATTAACAAGAACCACTGGGAGAAGTTACACTCAGAACTCAGTTTGGAGATCTTGTATCCAATTCGGATTTCATGATTGTTGATCAAGACTCAGCTTTCAATATCTTTCTTGGAAGACCCTGGCTACATCAGCATGCAGCTATTCCTTCATCATATCATCAATGTCTCAAATACTGTTTCGATGGTCAAGTTGGAACATTGTATGGTGATAAGGCCCCGTTCAAGACATGTGAGTCTCAATACATTGAGGCGGAATTTTATCACATGAAAGGAATAGAAAAATCTACAATGAAGGAAATTACCAAAGTTAATGCTCCATATGGTTTGGAGAAAATTCCAATAAATCCATTTTTACATGTGAGTACAGATTATGTGTTACCTATCAGTCAAATTGACAAAATAGGCCCAAATCAAAATACTCTTATGGAAAGATCCATAATGTCAATTACGGCGATCGAGCCAGACAACATGGGAGAAATTGGTAACTTACCAAGCAGTGATGAAAGCATAAGTGGTGACGTTTTCATTTCATCTGCTGAAGTCCAACAAGTCTATACTTCGCTAATCAGGCCAGAAGAATTTATAGCAACACCAGAGGTGAATAATGATGTTGATTCTCAATCCATCATCTCCTCTTTATTTCCCAAAGAATACCCTTTATCATCAATAGGGTCGGAAATGGAAGATTCTTCTTCAAAATGTGAAAATTTTGACATCTCTTATGATCATGAGAATTTTGTTTTTTCATCTACTTTGCAAGTAGAAACGGAAGAAATAACACATGATGAAGAGGAAGAGGAAGATCTTAGAGATGCTCCTCCAGCATTTGAAGAGGGTATCTCTACCACTGTGGATGAACTCAGAGAAGTAAATCTGGGTACAGAGAAAGATCCACGCCCCACTTTAATTAGTGCGGCCATGACCCTTGAAGAGCAAGAGATGTATATTTCTTTTCTAAAGCAAATTAAAGATATTTTTGCTTGGAATTATACAGAAATGCCTGGGCTTGATCCTGATGTTGCTAATCATCATTTGGGTTTACCAAAAGAACATCGAGGTTTTAATCAAGCTGTAAGAAGAACACACTCAACCTATGCTTCCAAAATTGAAGCTGAAGTGGATAAGCTGATCAAAGCCAACTTCGTCAGAGAAGTTCAATATCCCAAGTGGTTGTCTAATATTGTCCCTGTAAAGAAGAAGAACGGACAAATTAGGGTTTGCATCGATTTCAGAGATCTTAATCGGTATTGTCCTAAAGATGATTTCCCAGTTCCGATTACAGAACTCTTAATTGATGTGACGGCTGGCTATGAAGTACTTTCTTTCATGGATGGATATTCTGGATATAATCAGATCCGAATGGCCCTAGAAGATGAGGAATATATAGCCTTCAGAGCTCCTCAAGGTGTGTTTTGTTACCGGGTGATTCCCTTTGGTTTAAATAATGCAGGTGCAACATATCAACGCGTCATGCATCGTATCTTCAAACCTCTTTTAGGGAAGTTTGTTGAATTCTATGTAGATGATTTGGTGGTTAAATCCAAACAACGTTCTAATCACTTGGATGATTTGGAAGTCATATTCCACAAGCTTCGACAACATAATTTGAAGATGAACCCCTTAAAATGTGCTTTTGGGGTAACCTCAGGAAAATTCCTCGGCTTTGTGGTACGCCATCATGGTATTGAAGTCGATCCTGAGAAGACAAAATCAATCCTTGGTATGTCACCTCCTCGGAATTTGAAAGAATTAAGAGGACTTCAAGGACACTTAGCCTATATTCGGCGTTTCATCGCCAATTTGGCAGGAAAAAGTTTACCCTTTACCAAATTATTGAAGAAAGGAGTCACTTACCAGTGGACTGAAGAATGTCAAGAAGCATTTTATGTTCTCAAGAAATACCTCTTGAGTCCACCAGTACTCATGCCACCTGTTGAGGGTAGACCGCTTATCCTCTATGTGACAGCTTTAGAGCGATCATTGGGTGCCTTTCTCGCTCAAAAGAATGATGCTGGGAATGAAAATAGTCTCTACTATCTCAGTAGAACTATGCTTGAAGCAGAAACCCGGTATTCAAGTATCGAAAAGTGCTGCTTAGCATTAATATTTGCAGTTCAGAAACTGAGACACTACCTGCAACATCACGAGGTCCAATTGGTATCTCGTAATAATCCGCTCAAATTCATCCTTAGTCGTCCAATGCTTACAGGATGTCTGGCAAGGTGGGCGGTTATTCTACAGCAGTTCGACATTCAGTATGTGTCTCAAAAGGCAATTAAGGGCCAAGCTCTGGCTGATTTCCTGGCTGAACATCCTTCAGTGGAAGACACGTATTCAGATATCAAACTCCCTGATGAGGAAGTTTTCTCTATTCAAGAGAGTCCTCAAACATGGGAAATGTATTTTGATGGTGCTTCTAGAAGTCCAAAAGGAAAGAAAATGGAAAATCCTAAAGTCAACAAAGTTGGTTTAGGAATTGTGCTCATTTCTCTAGATAAGGCAGTGTTACCTTATTTCTTTTTGTTGTGGGAAGGTGGTACCAATAATGAAGCTGAATACCAAGCTCTCATTACAGGCTTGGAGTTAGCGCTTCAAGCACAAGTGAATCACTTAAAGTTGAAAGGTGATTCAAACCTGGTAATCAAACAAGTCAATGGGGATTATGCCATCAGAAAAGAAGAATTAATCCCTTTGTATGATTACGTCAGAGAGTTAATGTCGGAATTCCCTTCAGAACCGACATTTTCTTATGTCCCAAGATCACAAAATGCTCAAGCTGATGCACTGGCTAATATAGCCACAGCTTTAGCAGATCCAAATCGAGACGAGACAACCATCTGTATTGCCCACTGTCGTGCAATTTCACCTTATGTTCAAGTCAGAACAGAGGAAATTAATGAAATTAGTCCCATTCCTGAACCGTATGGTCATACTACAGGATGGATGTCACCTATCAGGGAATACCTTCAAAATGGAACACTTCCACCTGATAGAGCCGAGAAAGAACAAATTCGGTGACGTGTGGTCAATTTTACTCTTTATGATAGCCCAAACCACCTCAAGAAAATTCTCTACAAACGTGGTTTTGATGGAGTTCTCTTCAGATGTATTGATGGTGAAGAGACAATGGCTGTCATAAAAGAAGTGCATGCAGGAGTCTGTGGTGCCCACCAGTCTAGACATAGACTGTCTGATCAAATTCGAAGGCTTGGATACTTTTGGCCTTCAATGATACAAGATTGTGTTAATTTCACAAATAAGTGTCATTCATGACAAGTATATGCCAACTTCATTCATAAACCTCCAGAGTTGCTTCATACAGCTAAATACTCATGGCCATTTTCCACATGGGGAATGGATGTGGTGGGACCTTACCCTTCAGCTACGGCCAAGCAGTTTAAGTACATTCTTACTGCTACTGATTTCTTTTCCAAATGGGCAGAGGCAGTACCTCTCAAAGAAGTCAGTTCTAAATGCATTGTTAGCTTCATCAAGTCTAACATCATTACTAGATTTGGTGTCCCTCATACCATATTGACGGACAACGGCACCAACTTCTGTTCTTCTGAGGTAAAGAAATTGTATCAAGAATACAACATTAAGTCTAACCATTCATCTCGATATCATGCGGCGGCTAATGGCCAGATAGAAGCCTTCAACAATACTCTTTCAAATATACTGCAAAAGATGGTGGATAAAGATAAAAATTCATGGCCTGATAAACTCTTTCATGCTTTATGGGCTTATCGGACTACCACTCACAATGCAACGCGGTCAACTCCATATTCATTGGTATATGGAACAGAAGTAGTCTTTACAATTGAAGTTCAATTGCCCTCACTCAGAATAGCCATTTGTGATCAGTTATATACAGATGAGCAATCCCAAAAGCAGTTGAATTAATTGGAATAGTTAGATGAGAAAATATTGTGCACTTTGCACCACTTGGAAATCTATCAGAATCGAATAACACGAGCTTTTAACAAAAAAGTTCGTCTTCGTTCATTCATTCAGGGAGAATTGGTATTGGTTCTCAGAGCACCAATGATACCAGGAAAGAAGCCTCCCAAGCTTGAACCAAAATGGGAAGGACCTTATTCAATACATAAGGTTTACTCCAATGGAGCGTATTCTCTAATCTCAATGGATGGAGAACACATCACGACTCCAACTAATGCCAGATTTCTGAAGAAGTATTTTGTGTAAACACAAAATATTGTTCCCAGAGCCAAAACAGTCACATTGGTTCATATAATGTCCTACATGACACTAAACTGTATAATGTCCTACATGACACTAAACTGTATAATGTCCTATATGACACTAAACTGTATAATGTCCTACATGACACTAAACTGTATAATGTCCTACATGACACTAAATTGTAATATGTCCTACATGACACTAAACTGTAATATGTCCGAGATGACATTAAACTATATTATGTCCTATCTACATGACGTTAAACTGTACAGAAGTTCCTATATTTTTGTCCGAGATGACATTAAACTATATTGTGTCCTAGCAACATGACATTAAACTGTGTGGCACTTTCATCGTCCAGCATGACGATAAACTGTAAAAAGTCCCCAGAACTGATATCCTCATATTGGTTCACCTTAGTCCTAGCTACATGACTTTAAACTGTACAGCAATGTTCTATCGTCCAACATGACGTTAAAATGTATAAATGTTCTATTGTCCAACATGACGTTAAACTGTAATAGTTACTTGAATTGTCCTACATGACATTAAACTGTTAAAAAGTTTCCTTTTTTTCGTCCAACATGACATTAAACTGTAGAAAAGAAGATGTCCCTGCAACATGACACTAAACTGTGAAGCACCAGTTCGTCCTTGCTATATGACGTGAAACTATATAGCAATGGTCCAGTATGACTTTAAACTGCAACTTCGTCCCACACGACATTAAACTGTGAAAAAGTTCCCTAAACCATCCAGCATGACCTTAAACTGCATCATCCCTGGTCCATGTATATAACCATAAACTATTTTCAAATCCCTTACGTCCAGCAAGACGTTAAACTGTGATGTCCTAACTACATGACGCTAAACTGTACAAAAGTCCCTTACGTCTGGAAAGACGTTAAACTATATAATCTCAAAGGTCCAGTATGACATTAAAATGCACCATTCACGGTCCATGCATATGACCTTAAACTATTCGCACTTTCGTCCGACATGACGTTAAAATGGTAGACTCTTTTGTCCTTACTGCATGACAATAAACTGCACAATCCCCCTTTCGTCCAATATGACGTTAAACTGTATTTTCCCCATCGTCCTAACTACATGACGATAAACTGTACAGAAAGTCCTTGATATGTCCTACATGACATTAAACTGTTATTTTGTCCCTGCTACATGCCACTAAACTGTGCAGCACCAATAGTCCTAACTGCAAGACTTTAAACTGCATAGTCCCTGAATATGTCCTACATGACATTAAACTATGCATCGTTAAGGTTGTTATTACCTCTTATTTCTCACACCGAGTATGACTCACATGAGCTTAGAGCAAACCTCAACCATAACACTCTCTTTGGGCCCCTAACCATGTGTAAGTCCCAACAACATTTTAATTAGATCGTTGTCCCCAAGAACAACTTGATCATTAATTCATTCTTTAATTGAACTACACGGACTTTGATCCTTGCCCTTCAGGCTGGGTATGTAGGCAACATCCCAGGGTTCAAGCCCAAAAACAATCTCTTCACATCAGTTCACCACCATCTCATATGATGTTGATTCGTGAAACCGCACCTAGAATCAATATCTTTACATTTGATTCACTTTTGTCCTTGTTATATGACGTTAAACTATGC
The DNA here is from genome assembly GCA_963277665.1 of Viscum album. NCBI lineage: Eukaryota > Viridiplantae > Streptophyta > Magnoliopsida > Santalales > Viscaceae > Viscum > Viscum album. The sequence goes on along the minus strand of OY728127.1, from coordinate 516,804,113 downwards.
AACACTTTTGTCCGGTACGATAATAAACTACAATATTCTTTGATTTCCTCACTTGAGAGAGAATTATTATTGACATTGATTTTTCAATCATGGTTTTCATTTTTTAAAAGACTACGTGCATACATGGTAATGCCTAAACTTTTTATCTTAGGTTAAACCATCATTGCACTAAAGTCCCGTTTCACCCTTCACATGTACGAACCAAATTTGTACAAAGGGTAATTCTAGAACTACGTGGACTTGATTCCCATCCTTATGGGATACGTAGGAACATTCGAGTATCCCTCGAATCCAGTCCCAAGTCTTTTGGGCCTAACCCCAAATTTCACTTTCAGTCCCTTGGCTGAAAAGTCCTCATGAAAACACACACTGTGTATTCATTATTATGGTCCGAATTCTATGACCCTAAACTAAGATCACTCATACTTTCGTCCTGCACGACATTAAACTGCATTTCAAGAACTACGTATGGCTTGATTCTCATTCTTATGAGATACGTAGTGAAGTCCAAGTTTCAATTCAGGACCCAGCCACAACATGATTATGGTTATCATTGACCTATGTATCTCTATATACATTGGACAATACCCATCTTTATGTGTTATAATCCTAACCTTAAATATTTTCAGATCTTCATAACCCTTTTCATGACTTCTAATCACAAAAATGTCAAACTTCTGAGAATTCTTTTGCCTGACTATGCTGCACGTGCCCATAGGTGGCCTTGCATAAACAGTCCACATAACATACTTGTCAGCCGAAAGATGCTATTTATTTGACCATGCAGCCAATGCCCTTAGGTGGCCCTGCATATTTCAACCCCCTAACGGGTTTTGTTAAATAATAGTAACTTCGTTCTTGGGAAGAATGCCTCTTTTGTCCTTATTTGTCTTAAACGACAGTATGTAGGGATCCGCAAAAAATAGCCATCCTTAACATATTTGTCCCAAATCCTTTTTCATGATCTGAAAGTATTCAAGTCTATAGTTTATTCTTCTTCCCTACGTTTGGGTCAGACCTTCGTAGGAGTGATATTCATCCAGTTCTTCGATATTCTTGTTCGGAAATATCTTCTCCATATTCAAGTACCTCTTTCCATACAACAAACTCTATACTTTAGAAAATTTGAATCTCCATAAACTTTCATTGGCTTTTGTACACTAGGAAAGTAAATTTCTGAGAGTTCTTTTGCCTGACTATGCAGCACGTTCCCATAGGTGGCCTTGCATAAACAGTCCACATAACAGACTTGTCAGCCGAAAGATACTATTTATTTGACCATGCAGCCTATGCCCATAGGTGGACCTGCATATTTCAACCCCCTAACGGGTTTTGTTAAATAATAGTAACTTCATTCTTGGAAACTACTTCTTCTAATGCCTTTTAGCTCTCTTTCATATCATTCCTCAGATTCAAATATTCTTAAGCCATAGTTTACATTTTTTTCCTCATACTCGAGTATGGTAATATGTTTTCAGATAAATTGTCAAGGAATTGAATCCATTTTGGTCAAAGCTATTTCGACCTTAAACATTAGCCCATTTATGTCCGACATGCATGACTTTAAACTTCCCACAAAAGACAAAGGAACTCTGAATAAAAGTCAAGTTCCAGCTCACTAAATATACATTTTTGTATGATTTAGGTAATATTGAGCAATTAAAAGGTTCAAAGTTTGTAGGATTATTTGTAATAATCCTAGTAAAAATCAAACTATACTTACTGGGCCCATTGGCTTAAGTAAATTTGAAGCAAGTAGTGAAAGAATGCAGGTACAAATGATTAAAGATGAAAGTGTTTTTCATTCATACACAAGAGTTAGAAGGACATCCACAGACTGGAGTCTCTTATCTTTTTCAAGAATTACAAGAGGCTTTCAACATAACACTTCATTTGATTTACGAAATCCTGAGCTTCATCAAAAACCACCTGGAATTCATTCATTCAACTGGATACAATAAGAGATGCAGTGATACCAGCTCTTCTTGGAACAATTGTAAAAGGATGTTCTTGAGTGCGGTTTGAGAAAATTTTCTACTGATCAAACAGTGACTCTGTTTCTGTCCAAGAGACTTGGAAGATGGATACATGGATTTGAGAATGGATCATTGGAAGTAAAGATCCATTTGGAGAGAGTATTCTTTTTAGATATTGCTCTAATACCATGTTTGTCTTCTCTCCACCAATCGGTAGTGGAAAACATTTCATCCCATGGGTTTGCCATTTTCATATCTGCAAGGAAATAACATGGAGGAAGAATCTGAAAGTTCACACCATTGTTGTTGCTCTTAATGCACAGCATAACCGAAATAGAGGAGTAGCAGTGCAGCTGCATCTCAGGTGTATATTTGTTTTCATTTGGAACATTGACTCCTTGCAGATGACCATGACCACACAAAGGCAGATGAATGCTCTGTGGAAAATTAGGATGATATTTATTCAAGTACTTAGCCAAATCTGGGAGAGTGCTGTTGCAGATATCATAGTAATCATGGCCAATAATGTTCATCATGTCATCAATCCGCTTGCTAGCCAGTTCATCAGTCGTTCCAATTCCCTTGGGGACCATTGAATCTGCACAAAAGTTGAACAAATTAAACTCTTAAATGGGTTTATTTTTCATAAAATTTGTGAAAGAATTCAGGAAAAATGGCTAAGGCATTAAGTCGTGCAAGTCTAAAAAATGGCGCGCAAGTATTTCGTGTGTCGCGCTAGTTTTTGACGCGCAAGTATAAACCGCGCAAGTACGAATACCTTTACAGGAGCGCGACAGCGAGGGAATAGTGGAAAAGAGACTTGCGCGGCTTAGGTGACCTGCACGGCGAGAGCTCGAGAAGGTATGAAGTCCGGAAATCCGGATGCTTGTACGGAGGTACGGCTAAAAGCGGTGTATTTATAGGCCAGGAAGCCTATCTGCGCGCCGTACCCAGAGCGCTTAAGGCCTGCGCGACGCAAACTTGCGCGCCACCCTCTGTGCACTGAAAACCTGCGCGCCCCCCTTTTCCTTTGGATGGATTCGATTTCCTCAGAGTCAAATCCTCATTTATCTCCGGATCCAACTCTGAGGGGGGGCTTTTGTTGACGCTCCTTTCGTCACAGAATCTAAAGATCGGAAAAGGGAATATCTGAGCTCAAAGTGATTCATCCTTTGAAGAAAACATCAAAAATCGACAAAGGCCGGAAGAAAGGATCAACAGCAACTGCACCGCGCAAGTTATCTCACTGTCGTGCAAGTACACTTGCGCGACACCCTTGGTCACGCAAGTGACTTGCGCGACCTAAGTGGTAACTGCCCGGTAACCGCCTGGGGTCTTCTTTTGCCTATAAATAGACCCTGTGGGCCCCCCATTCGAGAGGATCTTTTTTCAGAAACTCGGATTGAAGCTCCTGACGCCCAAGTCTCTTCTCAAAGCTTCCGGAACACTTCTAAGGTAATTTCTTACCTAGAACGGAAGATCTAAAGAGAGGGAGGAAGGACTAAGTGTTGAAACTCATCAACACTTGCGCGCCTGAATGGCCAGCCCTTAAGGGAACTGGTCACACTTGCGCGCCGCCTTATTCATTCAATAGAAATTTGCGCGCCCCTTATCTGGAAGAACCTCAAGAGGATTCTAAAGGGTTTTATAAATAGTCGCTCAAGTATTTCAATGCTGGTTGAAAATCGCGCAAGTACACCATGTGTCGCGCAGGTATACCTGCGCGACCAATACTTGCGCGCCCACGCAAGACTTGCGCGCCTTTCAGGACTTGCGCGCCCCTACCTTTTTGGGTGCCCATCTTGCCCATTTTACCCCTCTTAAGACATTTCACCTTTCCTATTCAAGATTCAGTCTTCAAGATACTCTTCAAAGCCATTTATGGCACGATTTCTTGATTTGACTTCCTTATCTGAAAGGAATTCGGTGGAATATCTCTCAAAACCTAGTGATTTATACATCTTTATGTCACCAAAGATTGAGAGTTCATTCATTCAACCTCATCCTTTAAGATGAGAGAATCCTTAACCTGGGTCTCCTTTTCAAGAATAATCTCCAGTTATAAATCCTTTAATCTGGGCATCTTCCTCAGGAGTAAGCCCCAAATTCTTAAAGTTCCCAAACTTGGGCATCCTCTTCAGGAGTAAGCCCCAATCTCAAATACGGGGCATCCTTCTCAGGAGTAAGCCCCAAACCTTAATCCCTAACCTGGGTCTCTTTTTCAGGAATAAGACTCAGTCATAATTTTGGGCTTCCTTTTCAGGAGTAAGCCCCAAGTCCCCTAACCTGGGCCTCTTTTTCAGGAATAAGTCCTAGTCATAATTTTGGGCATCCTTCTTAGGAGTAAAACCCAATCATAAGTCCCCTCCTAATTTGGGAATCCTCCTTAGGAGTAAGCCCCAAGATTAGAGTATTCAAATCTCCATGAATCACATATACCTTTATGGACCCTGTTCATGGATTTTCTCCCTAAAAGTAAATCCTAAACCTTCATCTATTTGGGAAGTCATACATACATAAGCCCCAAACAATTTCTTATGATTGCATCTTTCATGGCACAATTGTCTAATTTTTACCAATACCTCTTGTTTCTCACACCGAGCATGACTCACGTGAGCTTAGAGTGTAAAAGTAATTATGACATTCTTCTTTGAGCCATCAATCATAAACATCATACTCCATTACTCGAACTACGTGGGTTCTGATTCCTTTTCCAAAACAAAGGATACGTAGGTAGCCCATTTATGGGTTCGATCCCAACTTTGAAATAATCCCTGTCCTTCTGAATGACGATAAACTTCAAGTGCCCCACTGAGTGGCTTTAAAACCAGCCTGGTCATCATAATGACCAAGATACTTTTTATATAAATGTTTTGAAGGATACCATTGACCAAGAATCTCTAAACAGATATAGATGATTCTCTATTGATGAAGAACCTCGAATAAATATAAAATATTCTCTAAATTTCTTGCATATTTAATCATTGATTGTTAAAACTAAAGGAAAGATCATTTTATACTTGGTAATGTAATAAGGATTCACGAACATAACTTAAATCTATAAAGAGAGTCCCGAAGTAGACAATAATTCCCCTCAAAAAGGTGTGATGAGTCCGACCTCCCATCCTCTCGACCAATGCAAATTCCTAATCCTCATTAGTCCACAAGCTAATGAGCGCCTGCCTTTGGAAAGTAGGTCCAAACAGATGTGGAATCATTGGATGTTTCCGGTTCTACGAACAAACCCGCTAGAAACCGATCGGAACGTTTGAATCTCCCGTCCAGGAGTTCATCCCCGGATTCTGTGCGAAACAGTGATCCTCACAGAAAAACAAACAGGATCGACTATTCATTCATCCAAAACAGACACCCAGTAAAAAAGGCGCATTTTTCTGCAAACGCCCAAACCAGGCCATGTGGGTCCCACACCTTGATTTCTGTTTAAGTTACCAAAATCAGTATTCAATCATCCATCTTAATTTTAGGGTCGTGATTCCACTGACGGCATGTCGATTGGACATTGTATGCAGGGGTTAGGCCCGATACAAAAAAATATCAATAATAATAATTATATTCTTATTATTATATTTAGGCATTTTGTGCAACAAATCCATGATCCCAAAATATAAAATTACCAAACTAGATTCAAAAGGTCTTTTTTGAATGTATGGTCATGTTTCCATAGACGGCATGCAAAATGGACACTCCGTTTAGGAGATATGGGGGTTTAAACCTACGCCAGAAGACTGGCCCGACCCATTTCACCTGAGCCCGAGCCGCTGCCTTGGATTAGCTTGCCGCTGCAGCCCGCGACCTAGCCGCCTCATCCCAGCCTTCTCCTGTCAACCTAATTCGGCCACCTTTGTGTGCCCCATGCTAGGCACTGCCCGGCCGGATCCCGCTATCTCCTGCGGCTTTCGGCGCTATGTGGCCCTCTTCCACTGTGTGGCCCACCACCGCCGACCACCATGCATCAGTGCTCCCTTCCATGGACCATCAGGACCCCCCTTGTTCTCAAAAATTAAAAACAAGAACAAATCTGGAAACCTTGGGTTCTGATCTACACAGACTCATGCTTCGCTCGAAGATTCGTCAAAGTTTCGATGTGATGAAAAGTAGACGTCGCTTCTGCTCGCCATTGCACCTCCTTCGACGCCTGAAACTCGAAACCGTCATAGATCCAAAATCCTTGGATCACTACCATCACATATATATGCTTCTCTCAGTGTTTGGATGTCGTTTCAATGTGTCAAAAATTTTATCGATGAAGAATGCGAAGAACAAGTGAAGAACACAAAAAATGATGAATCCAAAATTAAAATGGTCTATGGTCGTGTTAGTATGTCCATAGACAAAGGCTTTCAATGTAGAAAAAATGATAAGAAATCAATTTCTAAAAAAAAACTTTGATTGGGGAAATATGGAATCTGAAAGAAGAATTCTACCTGGATTTTCAAAACCGGTGATTTTTCACGCTCTGTTCTGCTCGGATCTGCAGCACCATTGTGATTCATCAAAGATACAACATCAATTTTCCAACAGAATGAGAGGAGGAGAGTTTCCTCCAGTCGTGGGAGAAATGATCCAAACCCTAGATCAAAACCAAAATCACTTATTTATATAAATTTAATAGGTAACCCGTCAATGGTTACGATATCTGAACATCCTGTGCCCTCTCACTTTAGGTCGCATTTAGGTAAAACAGCACATTACGAACTCAACAGTGGTCTCAGATTTTCAATCTGAGTCCCCATTCAGAAGTTTCAAGAATTATCATCCAAATAAAATAATTTTATTTTATTATTTTATTTACGGTTACATCCTCAATAACTTTTTCTATAGAAGGTCTACACCGATAAAATTTATACACCACCTAAGGTAAACACCATGCTCCAGACTCAACCATGGCCTCATATTTTTAATTTGATCTATTTTTTGAGATATATATCATTTTATTCATGTTCATAGTATAAAATATACTTATTATTTTTATAAAATTAATTCTGGGCACACTGGGCCTCGGAATCACACACAGTCTCAACATCTAGCTCTAGAAATATATGTAGAAATATTTCAAAGTCTTAAAAGGTAAAAACTGGGTCTCTACATCATTCCATCCTTCAATTTTTTTCATCCTTGAAAAGAAAACTAGGGAAAAAACTTGGGAAACTGAGTCCACACCTGGTTCTCTCGCTCCTAGGGAAACTCCTGCATGTTCCAGTGCTACCACAGCACACAAAGAAAAGGGATGATCTATCCATGTAAGGTCTGATCCTGATGATGACATACAAAGGATCATGAAAATATTTCCTCGGTTGCAACATGTGGAAAACATCATGCACCTGCTCTAGATGTGGGGGTAGGGCAAGGTGGTAGGAAAACTCTCCAACTCTCTGTATGATCTCGAACGACCCAATGAACCTCAGGGATAGCTTGGCTCCCTAACCGAAAACCAACACGCATGCCCTTAGTATATCCTCTAGTACCTGGATAGTGTGCTTGATCTACCCATAGGTATGGGGGAAGGCTATATTCATCCATAGTTGGGTCATGAATGACTCCTGAAGTCCTCTCTACAATCGTGATGTAAACTACGCATCACGATCGAAGACAATCATCAAGGGTACCCTGTAAAGGTAAATGATCTCCCACACATACAACTTCCCCAAACACTCTACTGAATTTTGTTCCCTGATATCAAGGAATTGTGCCAACTCTGTGAGTATATCTACTATCACCTAGATGGTATCATGGTCCTTCACTGTGCATATAATCCTTATGACGAAGTCCATGGATATGTTTTCCTATTTCCAGTTTAGGATTTCAAGAGGCCACAACAATCCACCGGAACTTAGTACTCATCCTTCATCCATTAATAGGTGAGGCATCATGAGATGAACTCAACTACACTTTGTCTCATTATAGAACCCCAAAACTACTATTGAAGGGTACATACTTCTAACACTGGGATGTAAAACTAAGGGATAAGTGTGGAAATCCCCCATCACCTCCTCCCACATCACAACCGAAACCACTATTTGTCCCTGGAATAAGGTCTTGTGATTCCCTCCATCAGAATATACATTGGGTGCATCACCTATGGATATATAAGTAACAAAATATCTCTCAATATATGTATCATATCTAGGATTCTCTCACATGCTCGATAAGAGAAGGAGTCGACACCATTGGATGAAGAAAAATTGTACCCTCCTACTCCACTACGGTCAGCTACAGGGAAGATAACTGCTCCAAAAATTATCACACTATGCAAGCCTGGGACTTCCTACTAAGGGAATCTTCTACAATGTTCCCCTTTCCTAGAGTATAGACTATCTTGAAGTCATAGTCCTATAGGAAGTTCAACCAGAATCATCACCTCAGGTTCAGGTCTCTCTGAGAGAAGACTTACCTGATAATCTGGTGGTTTGAACAAACTACAAAGTGTTATCCCAAAAGGTAGTGTCTCTACATCCTTCAAGAGAATACTACCACTTCCAGCACCAAGTAGTGAGTCATATAGTTCTATTTATGGAGTCTCAATCACCTTAACCTATATTTGAACATTGAGCACCCAAAGGTACCCAAAAATAAGGTAGGTGAGTAAACTCATCCAAAAACGAGAAGCTAGACGTGGAAAGTATGTGGCATACCCCACGTGTCTTAGCCTCTCTTGGAAGGAGAGTAACCTTGAACCAGAAACTCTTCCACATCCACTAGTGGAATCCCAAGAAAAAGGATGTCAAGCAGAAAAAAAACTCCACTAGAAATGCTAGGACCTTCTCCAACACTCCACTTCAAAACCTTTCTATGAACACACGATTCAAAGGGACTCATCCACCACACCTTGATATTATCCTCTTTGGGTGGCACTAACTCACCCTCATGGTTTTTCTCACATCACAAAAATGAATCTCGTTGGGGGAAGGACTCCTCTTCCTTGTTCATTCAAAGCTACATAGAACAACATTAACACAGGGTTACACCAACATCCCATGTCACCCTGATAAAACCTCAAGAAAGAAGTATGGAGGAAGGAGTACCTAACATAGTTTATAACAATTTATAATAAAAAAAATTATATGAGACACATAGGGTACCTCTTATTATCTTTCATTATTTAGGATTGTAGACACCCAAATATTGCAACCATTTGTGACCCCAGCCACCAATTCCCTAAGCCTAACGTGGGCCACTTGGTGGTGGTGGTAGAAGGACCTCATAGCATCATCCACCACTCATAGCTCCTCCTACTCCTCTGCCATCATTGCCTCCCTGGGGAAAACTATCCCCGCTTGGGGCATCCCCGATCACAGCTCTATCTCTGCCATGGCGGTCCATCTACCATCGTCCTGGGAAGCTCAGCACGTCTGGTCAGGCAGTCTCATGCCATGTGAACTCACCCATCACAAGAATAACACCATCCCTCTCTAGGCTATCTCGGGGATCTATGTTGTCCCTGACCATGTGCTAGAGTATGATCATGGGGAGGTCTCCTGTGTCGAGGCCCTACCAACTAACATATACTAGCTGAAAAAAATGTCTCAACTCTATTATGCTCACTTCCAAAAATATCTATCTAGCCTTCCTCTAACATAAATCTCTTTATCACCAGTTCCCACTCTAGCACCCAGGTATAGGTAGGGATGCACAAGGGTCACTGTTGGAAACTCAAAATATACTAATAGTTTTAAACCATTGGTATAGGATGGAAAACTGTTGGTATACCCTATACCAATGGTTTTCAAAACTGTTGGTTGTTGAGGCATGGGGATAGCTCTATACCAATGGTTATTCATTAACCGTTGGCATAGGAAACTATAAATTAAACTATCCCAACAATTTGTGGTAATCATTGTCATAGATGTTTACCAATGGTTTTTTACTGTTGGTATATATCAATCCTTAAATCTATACCAATGGTGTATATATAATTAGTATAGAGTTTTACCAATGGTTTGATAAGAACTGTTGGTATAGAGTATCCCATTTACAGACAGTAGCGTACAAAATCCTCCCATATGCAATTACCTACAATTGCAATTATAATGAAAACAATACAATTTATAGAATTCAAAATAACTATAATGTAGACAATATACAGAATACCACAATGGAATTACATGATAAAGAAAAGTGGTAAATAGTTGGTGTTTTTTTATTAAAATATTATGGTTAAGTATGGAGATTTAATATTTTTGGAGTTTTTTAGAATAGGAAGGAATGATATTAGAGAGGAAATATGGTTTAAACAAAATTTATCTAATTTTTCTCTCTTTACAGATGGATGCAATAATGGATACAACTACTTCCATGAGGAGGCAATAATGGGTACAACTAAAATCATAAGGAGGTGTTGCACTTACTCTAAAATATGTGTATAATTGAAATTGAATATCATGATCTATTCTAGTGTACAACTGGAATTAAACATGAAGAAAAAAAAGTGGCCAAAATATTCCCAATGCTCCTGTTCATACTCACAACAAATGAAGAGGTTTTGTGCAGTTTCTTAAGCCTTCAAGCATAAGAAGAAAATAGAGATAGTATAATGCCCATCTCTCTTGATATGGTCATGGGTGGGCAGCCTATTCTTCCAAATTTTCTATAGCATAAGAAATGGAGAGGTTTGAATTAATTACACCTAAAATTTTGACAGCTAAGATGGTATCCTAGTGGAGGTACCAATTTACATAATGTAGATGTCTTCGACAAAAAAGTGCCCATTACTGGTAGGCTTCCAAACCAGTGTGTCAATATCCATGAAAGGATATATTTGAATTTATAACACATCCCACTGAGGAATAAAATCAAATATGGTGTATTTCTTCATGAGATCACAAATATTCTTCTTCATTCTATTTGGAAGAATGATCATGCTATCCTTAAGATGCCTATCAGTCTATAAGGTTTCCCAATAGTTGAAGGTAGATTGAAAGCTAACTAACTATTTTTAAATCTATATGATAGAATTTAAGGATAGTTTGATCGAAGGCTAGATAGATGATGCAAAATAATATGAATACCCATCCAGAAGTCTTCCTCTGAACCTGGTTGATAAAAAATTACAAATAGGATCAATAAGAGTGATGTGGTTCCATGTGAAACAACTAGAAAGGCCATCATTGAATAATTTGAGATCTTTCACTCTAAGGTACCCCATTTAAATTGGCTAGAAACATCCCCTCCATGAGAAAATTATCAGTTTCCTTTCATGTACTGATCTCATTCAAATAATATATCTGATCATACATTGATTCTCCTTGATGAGGCTTCTTGTCCATCTATAAAGAGAGAAAAAATTAAAAAAAAATTGATTTGATTCTATTGTAGTTTATCTATGATAGATCATAGTTCCATGACATGGGTAAGGTTTTTAAATATTGTTAGAGTTGTTTAGAATATGAAGGAATGATATTAGAGAGGATCTATATTTTAAACAAAATATAGTTTAATTATTAGTTTAAACATTCTTTAAGTAGAAAAATTATAATGGAAAATTCATTAGTTTAAACATCCTTTAAGGATGGGTAGGGTTGTGAAATATCGTTAATACCATGTAAAAAAGATAATTTATAGAATCCATGGTAGTTAATTCATAACCATAAACTATCATTCACCCTCTTAATGAATAGTAGTGGATCACCCAAAGGTGACACACAATTCTGGATAAAACCATTATATAACCATGCTCCTTTTCCTCATGAACCTTGATAATGATCTCCACTATGAATATAATCACCCTTGAGTACTTGAGAATGAGGAACATCACAAGGTTTTCCTCTACTGTAATTATCTCCTCTATGTTACCTAAAATCATTAGTTTAAACATCCTTTAAGGATGGGTAGGGTTGTGAAATATCTTTGATACCATGTAAAAAGAGAATTCATAGAATCCATACCTCTATGTCAGGTCAAGTTTTATTATTTATAGATAAATAAATAAATATAAAAGTAAGACCACTGACCTAATCAATCATTTGAATGTTGAATCATATATTAAATATCCAAATACCCTAATTACTTTATCAAAAAAGATGAAAATACTTTGTTAAAAGGTATTGTGATTAAAACTATATAGTATTTAGGTTACCCGAGTTAAGAATAATGTGACCTACCTAATCGGGTATGCCGACTGGAGCACCTAGATCTCATACCCACCCACCCCCTCATACCACCAGCTAAGTATTGGGACCACTACTAAGTTTCTCATCGAATAAATGGTGCCTAAGTGGTGGATCCTGCATAAAAGTTTTAAAAAAATTAATCACATTACATTATATGTTATTGATATATATATATATATATGAAATAAAATACTCACGACAAGAACTAATAGAGGAATTCCCATCTTAGTCATTCGGTGATTGTTGTTTATCATCCTTTTTCTTCACTGATCCTTAGTAGGTTTCATTTCCTTCATTTGAAAAAAAATATTGAAGTAATTATAAAAGTATAACTAAAGTCTACTTGGGTCAAATCAAGTCATTTAAATTCAATTTAGTAGGTTTGGTATAGCCTAAGAGTTAATTAATAGGAGGGTTTGAGTAGTGTGATCTTTTCCACTAGTAATAGTATCATATTGTTGAGATACTTCTTTAGCCTATATCCATTGATATTTTTTTTTACATCAATAGAACCCATTAGTGGTGGTCAATGGGCCTTCCCCTATGGAATGAAGTTCATCGGGAATTAATTTCAGTCTTGAGTTGTAGAGAAATATATTTTCTATGGGTTAGAAGTCACTTTATTGAATCAGAAAGTTATGTGCTGCTTTTATTCTCTCCATGTAAACTATGGAATTTACAAATTATTTTCTCTTTATTTCGGTATATTCTTGAAATATATAGTCTTATTTCATATCCATCCTTTTATATATCCATATTCATCTCTTTAACTTCCTAATAAGATTTATGTTATATCTCTACATGCATATGATAACTATTCTATTTGATAAATTAGTATGCGCTCATTCCATTTTGGGCTTTTTAATCTATTCTGTAAACCCACAAGGTGTCTTCCAACCTTTTTCTCATATATTTTCTATTTTACTTTACTATGTTTTCCAAGATTCCTTTAATATCACTTTTAAATGATTCAACTTGTTTATTGGATTGTGGATAGTTAGGTGTTGATGTATTGCGGTGCACTTTATACTTTCTCATTAAACCTTCCAAGCACCTATAGAGAAAGTGGGTTCATCATTCACTGATGAATTATTGTAGGATTCAAAATCAAAAAAGACAGTATTACTCAAAAAAGTACAAAAAATAGTGGAATTGTCAAATTTTTTGGCCTTGGATTCCACACATTTTAAAACATAGTCAACAAATAACAATATGTTCGAATATCCAAATGACTTATGAAATGGTTTTATAAAGTCTATACCTCATGCATCAAATATTTCACAAAAAATCATTGGTCATTGAAGTATTTATTATCTCTTAGATATATTTCAAGTGAATTTTCACTACTCTTTTTTCTTATAAAACTCAAAAGCATCCTTAAAAAGTTTGGGATAGTATATTATATATTTAAGGACTTTCCTAGAAGTTCATTAAGGTTCAAAGTAACCTCCATAAGATAAAATATGATAAAATTATAACACTTATTATACCTCAATTTTAGGGAAACATATGTTGATCATTTTATCATTATAAAACTTCCAAATATATGGATCTTATGAAAAATAAAACTATGATATAATATTTAGTATAAAATTTTTTTTGTTGGATTAGATGTTACATAACATGAGAGGTTACCAAAAAATTAACATATCATCATACCATAGTACTTCTCCTTCAAACAAATATTGTTAATCTTATGAAATTATTTCATTAAATAGTTCCTTGTATAGAATTCCCACCTCGTTTGTGTGGTGAATCCTCCAAAAGTGGTATTCCACTTGATTTTTAGCTTATTTTTTTCTTTTATTTTCAAATAAAATTTCTATCATTGAAAAAAAATTCTTACCAAACTTAGATTTTATAATGGATTCTTGATCAAAACAAAAAACAACCCTTTCTTAAAATCAATACGAATGAAAAAAGGCAAAATAAATGGAGGAAAAACATATAACTCAGTTTGAGATTACCAATTTGAATTGGAAGAACAAAAAGTGACTTGAATATGGATCCCTAGTTGGGAAGAATGGTTTGCATGCTGGGAAGAATAAGGGAGCTGTCGTTTAGGGCAAATCAAAACACAAAACAAAAAATAAATAAACACAGAACCTTAAAAATAATTTAGCACTTGAATATTTGAAGTTTTAGAACAAAAAATGGCTTGAATCAAGATGGATTGACTAGTGGGAATAAGTTCTGTAGGCTGGGGAAGAGGGGAGCTCCGATTTAGGGCAATACACGGGCGGAGGGGGAAAGTGGAGGGTTGATCCGTATTTGGGAAAAAAATTCCCAATGTTTTTAAAAACCAATTGGGATAGATTGTGTATCCCATTGGTTTTAAAAAACCATTGGTATATCTTTTTAGAAAGGACCATATCCCAATGGTATACTCAAACCATTGGGATAGGTTAGTTTTATCCCAATGGTTTTCTAAAACTGTTGGGAAACTAGTCTCTAAACAGGACTATACCAACGGTTTTTGAAAATTGTTGGTATAGGTGCACTAGAATATAGTGTATTTTTAGTAGTGGGTTATACTCTCACATGGATCTCCCTACGAAGTCCCTGCTCAAAATTCTAGGCTCTGAAGTAGTCATCAAAAATCATGTCCCTAGAGTAGCATGTAAGGTTTATAAACCTAGTCGCGTACTCATCCATCATCATCCATCCCTGTTGAAGCTCAAAAAGATCTTAAATACAGACATAGTATGATAAGGAGAGGTATTACTCCTCACGGAACAACTACTGGAAGTCATCCCATGAGAGTATTGACTCATCGTGCATCTGAGTAACCAGACTCCACCAACGCCCAATTGCTTCGTGGAAAAGATTGGTCGCCAAAGCCACCATCTGATCTGTTAGTGTCTGAACAAACCTAAATAGGTGGACCACCAACTCTAGACAATCCTATGTTTCTTGATGATATGGATCACCGTGGAACCATAATGGTATCTGATGCTAGAACTCGCGGAGTGCGCTCAGCCTGTGCATGTCCTCAGCCTTCTTTGCTGGGACTAACTACTGCTCAATAGGTGGAGGTTCTACTACCTTCCCACCTAGAGGAAGGGGGATCGTATGATGGACCCTGAACTGAGGCCTCGTCGCTCACAAGGTCATCATCACAAACCATAGTTGGTATCCTGGTTGGCTGTTGTCACAGAGGCATCTTAAAAGTTATCAAGGTGTACCGCAGTCAAAGAGCATATATATATATATAACACCATAGGGAGATGAATCAAGAAGGATAGTCAAGGGCTCAATCATATTTGATGCATGTACCAAAGTTCCCTACAATAAATTTCTCAGCATACCGAGTTGAAAATAAGGTAATAAGGGTCCTGGTGAATGGATATGTCGGTCTTCGCACCATCACTGGACTCCCTAGACCGAGAGCCACTCTCGAAACACGTTGACACTATTGACCTAAACCCAACCAATCCTTTGAAGGGGAAACATCTTAAAAATATCCCAATGAATGAACTTGCTTTGATACCACTTTATCACAACCCAACCCATGCCAGGGCTCGGGCCACAACTACCCCAAGCCTGTCTCTATAGTCCAGGGGGTGAAAAAAAGCACCGAAAGCACAAAAAACTCAGGGAGGCATTTTCCAAAGAACCTATACACATGCACACAACCAACTCAATGAAAAAGTGCATAGGTAAAAGGAACAAACGATGCCACACTGCTATAAATAAACCATGCATGCATGAACCACTAAACAGTACAAGTACAATACAGTAAACTAAAAGGAAAATGGGGAAAATACACGCTCAACCAAAAAAGTGTCACAACCTGGCAGAAACTAGAAATTTAAAACAGCTGAGAGAGCCCGACTCTTGGATCCCAAGCTACGACCATCATACATTCTCCAAGCACCCCGTGTCCCTAAGCTCCTATAAAGTCACAATCGATTTGTTTATTGTCTGTATATGGAATGATATGTGTGGGAAAGGCCCATACAGGGGTGAGTATAAACATACTTAGTAAGACACCCCAAAAAGGTGAAATGGGAGTAGTAAGAGATACAACTGAAGAAAAAATCGGTAGATAGAACAAGGTACAGAGAAAGAGTACATCTCAACCCGACAAAAGAGTGAAAGTAAACTCATCCAAACATAGGGGGCTAGAAACAGTGAGAAGATAAACTTATCATCAAGTCTTTACTACCTATAGTAGGAGATTAGACTCATCCAACCACGAGAAGCTAGACACGGAAATCATGTGGCATAACCCACATGTCTTCGCCTCTCGTGGAAGGAGAGTAACCAAAACCCAAAGAGTGGGTACTGAAATAGGATATATATATATATATATATATACTCATTCAAAGAAGTTCAAACGAGAGAGTAAGGGGATCTCCATCTCATAGCTCAGTCCAATAAGAAGAGTCACCAAAAGTTCCAGAAGTCCAACAACAATGCCCAACATCCCACATGTTTTCCCTGAACACATAAGTCAAAGGGACTCAATCACCACATCTTGATACTATCTGATTCAGGTCACTATGTCTCGCCCGCACGGTTTTAGGTCGCATCACAAGGATGCGTCTTGGTGGGAAAAGTGGCTCACTTTCTTGTGAGTCTAAAGGTACATAAAACCATGTATTGTCGCTGATCTACATAGTCGAGAGGTCATGCGTCAAGGTTGAGGACCCATTCCCTACCTGACTGGAGGGTGCCACTCTAGTGTTGTCAAGGACCCATGCTCAACCCGGCTGGAGGGTGCCACTCTAGTGTCGTCAAGGACCCATGCCCAGCCCGGCTAGAGGTTTCCACTCTAGTGTCGTCGAAGACCCATGCCCAGCCTAGCTGGAGGGTGCCACTCGGAATAGGTTCAAGACCCATGCCTAGCCTGACTGGAGGGTGCTACTCTAGTGTTTTTGAGGACCCATGTCTATCCTGGGTGAAGGGTTTCACTTGAAAAATGTTAAGGACCCATGCCCAGCCCAGTTGGAGGGTGCCACTTGGAACTACCATCGAGGAATGCCACTGCCCAGCCCAGTTGGAGGGTAATCCCAGAATTTCCCTAGTGATTCTATAAGATCCCTGTCATCATCGGGTGTCGCCTCTATGCGTTCCAACCTAAAACATTCACATCATATCTTGAAATCCACTACAGAGGGAACCATTGCGTTCTACGTGAAAAAACACTCAGAATAGGCTACTCGCGGGCCAAAAATCTGAGTCCAAAAAAAAGATATACGAGAGATAGAAGATTCATGATGTGGTACATTGTGCGTGTGGGGCCCATAAGATGTGTGACTCTGCCTCATTTCCTGGTCGTGTACGTAGCCATACTTTGGTACTAAACTATTCATAAGTACCCCTAGACATGCCAGTGTACTCCCAAAGTGCATGTCACATCTGGCTTAAAAGGCTGACGAGTGTATGATGCTCATTGTTTGTCTAAAGGGAAAAATGTAATTCTACCGACATGCCTCCTTGAATGGCCCCATATAAACAAATTTATTACACCATTGTGATCCTTGTAGAAAAGTGCACATGATCAACTATTCATTCACCCGAATCAGACACCTAGTGAAGAAGTTGCATCTCTCAGCATCATACATGAACGGTGCTTCATGGGGCCTGCACCTCGATCTCGGAACACATCTTACAGATCACACTGTTGTGATCCTCATGAAAAAATACACGGGATCGGCTATTCATTCATCCAAAACGAACACATGGTGAAAAGTTCGCATTTCACCATAAACGCCCAAACCGGGCCTCATGGGGCCCCCACCTCGATTTCATTTTAAGTGGTCGAAATTGGTCGTGAAACATCCGTCTTAATTTTAGGGTAGTGATGCCACTGACGGTGCATCCACTGGACGTCTTATGCAGGAGTTAGGCCAGATACAAAAAAAATCCTCAATAATAATAATTATATTATTGTTATTATATTTAGACGTTTTATGAAACCAAGCCACAAGACCTAAATATAAAAATCCCAAACTAGTCTCAAAAGTTCCGTCTCAAAAGTAGAATCATGTTGTCGTAGACAGCATGCAAAACGGATGCCCCGTTTAGGGGATATGAGGGTTTAAACCGCGCCCGAAGACCGGCTCGGCCCGCTCTGGCCCGATCTGCTCTGCCTGGGCCCAGCCTGCTCTGACAGGCCCATTCTGACTGGGCCCAGCCCGCTCACCATCCCAGCCCCCTGCCTTGGCCCGGCGTGCCACCTCGGCCCGACCTACTCCTACCGGCCCGCTCCGGCCGCCTCCACGCGCACCGCGCGCCGCCCAACCGGCTCCCACGGCTGTTGTCGCTGACCATCGTGCATCGGTGGTCCCTTCCGCGGACCACTGAGACTCCTCTAGTGCTCAAAAACTGAAAATGAGACCATATCTGGAAACCTCGGGTCCTGATCTACACAGACTCATGCTTCGCTCGAAGATTCTCGACGTTTCGACATGATGAAAAGTAGTTGTCGCTTTCGGTCACCGTTGCGCCGCCTTTGGTGCCCGAAATTCGAAATAGTCGTAGATTCGGAATCCTAGGATCACGACCATCGCATATCTATGCTTCGCTCGATGTTTGGATATCGTTTCAACGTATCGAAAAGTTTATCTATGAAGAACGCAAAGAACGGGTGAAGAACACGAAGAATGAGCAATCGAGAATTAAAATGGTTGATGGTCGTGTTAGTATGGTCATCGACAAAGGCTTTTAATGCAGAAAAAACAATAAGAAATCAATTTTAACAAACAAACTTCGATCGGGGAACTCCTGAATCCGAAAGAAGAGTCCTACCTGGATTTTCATATCTGTTGTATTTTCCACGCTTTGTTCTGCTTGGATCTGCAACGCCATTGCGATCCATCGAAGATCCGAGGTCGATTTTCCAATGGAAGGAGAGGAGGAGAGTTTCCACCTGTCGTGGGAGAAATGATCCAAACCCTAGCTCAAAACCAAAATCACCTATTTATAGAAATTTAATAGGTCACCCACCAATGGTCACTGGATCTGAACATCCCGCGCCCTCTCACTATAGGCCGCACTTAGGTAAAATACCACATTACGAACTCAACGTTGGTCTCAGATTTCCTATAAGAGTTCCTCTTGAGAAGTTATATGAAGTAGCATCCAAATAAAATAATTTTATTTAATAATTTTATTTATGGTTACATCCACGGTAAATTTTTCTACATAAGGTCTGTACCGACAAAAGTTATATCTTTCTTAGGGTAAATGTCATGCTTTCGGAATCAACTGTGGCCTCATATTTCTAATCTGAGCTACCATTTGAGAGATATCCCATTTCATTTGCATGAATAGTATAAAATATATTTAATATTTTTATAAAATTAATTCCGGGCACACCGGGCCTCGAAATCACAGGTTGTCTCAGTGCTCAGCTCTAGAAATATATATATATAGAAATATTTCAAATTCTTATAAAGAAAAAAGTAGGTCTCTACATGTTTAAAGATTACTAATTGAATAATCAAGAAATATATATCAATTCATCAACAACGTCTAATAAATTCACTAAATATTGAATTTATTCATGGCACTCTACCTCTATAACACACCCTGCTATGATATACCCAATCTCAGACTTGTACCTAAAACCAGTTAAAATGAGGTAAGAATATATTTTTTTAATTATGGAAAAGGGAAAAGGTAATGAAAATCAAATTAAGAAACAATTCTAAATTAAATAAAGGCAACTACCTAGCTCACGATGATTAGTAAGCAGATTGGTATGGTAGTTAGTGCAACATTTATTTTCTGAATGATTTAAACAGATAGAAGACATATTCAATAGTAGATGTAGAATCAGTTTAAAACAGTGGTTCTGAAAAATTGAAGTAATAATTAATACACTTTTAACTGAAAAACCGAAGACATGGTACCTAAATAAAAAATTGAAGTTGAGAATGCTTAACATGAATTTCAATAACAGATACATAATCGGTTTACAACATTAATTTACAGGGAGGGAATATATATGGTGAGGGTTTCCTGACACTTAGAAGAGCCTAATAGAAAGGGATTTAAAATCAATGATGAAAATTTTAATCAAAACAAAAATAAAGTGAGGCCAGTTCCTCAACTCTTTAAAAAATGTGAGGTTCACCTCTCCATTGTGTTGCAAGCAATAATGAGTGCTTGGTGTGTTTTATACCAATTCAGAGTGTGAATAATAAGATCTTATGTGGATCGGATATATGTTGAAACGACCTGGAACCAAAAAAACCAAGGGTTCATTAAACAAATCCACAAATTTGACTTCACATGTGCACACATTAATGCAACAACCCACACCTCCAGACCATTTTACCTACTCCCCCATTGCTACATAAGAATATGTTTAATTATTTATTTATAAAATTAAAATTTTATGGGTGAATATATAAAAAATATGCATATATTGTAATATATTTAATTATAAATAATAGTATATTATAAAAAATGATAAAATTTAAAAACCATAATATCAATATGAATGTAAAACCTGAGAATAAATTTAGTTCCCACTAAAAAAGGGCAAAAAGTCTCCCTTAAATGAGGCTAAAACCCTATTGAATGTTAAAAAATCGGAATACCTCGACTAAAAACTCAGTTTTGGAGTCTTTTTGACCTTTTTTAGTCTCAAAAAATGTGATAGGGGTTTATCTATGTCACCAAGGGTGTAGAGCTCATTGTAAGGTGTGTCGAGTGATGAAATTTTTAATCAAAACAAAAATAAGGTGTGTCGAGTGACTCAACTCATTGGAGATGTAGAGGTTCATATCCCAATTGTGCTTCAATGAATAGTGGGTGTTTGATGTGTACAGTGAGAATAATAAGATCTTACTTGGCGGGGTGGGCGGGGGCAGGTGCCGATATCACCCTTCGTCAATCGAATCTCCCATCCAATAAAACCAGTAGTGTGTTTTAAAAAAAACCATTAAATATAGACGCGCGCCTTTTCCTTCAGTCATCGATCCTCCACCGAGAAATCGGGTTCCGCTGGCTTCCTCAGCAGGCTGAGGATGTCGTAATCCGACCCGTCCCACCGGGCGCTCGCCGTCGATTTGGTTGCTTTCAGTGTCCTTAGGCTGGGGGTCAGCGGCATGGAGAACGCCCCCATCTGGTCCGCCACCGGCTCCGGCATACTGGCGAGCAGGCTCTCCTGGTCCATCGCCTCCTCCGCCGCCTCCCTCCGCCGCCTGTATCGGAACCAGGCCGCCTGGATGAAGCACGCCGCCCACGTCCGCCACTGGTGGGAGTAGAAACGGAAGGTGTGGCGGAGGCGCCGGCTGTGGAGGCGGCGGTACTGGGAGGCCACAAACTTGAGGTCGTCGGCGCTGAGGGCGAAGGCCTCCACTTCGGTGACCGCCTCGACGGTGCGGGTGGAGGCGGGGAGGGCGACGGTGGGGCGGGGGTCGAGCGCCCAGGGGAGGAGCTCCTCGCCGCAGAAGTCCCCCGGCCCGATGCGGGAGGAGTTGAAGAACCCCGTCCGGCCGCCGTTGGTGGTCTGGGAGTCCAGGTGGCCGCGGATGATGAAGATCATCTCCGCCACCACGTCCCCCTCCCTCACCACCCACGTCCCCTGCGTGCACAGCGCCGGCCGGAGGCGCTCGCATATCGCGTCCAGCATCCGCTCCTCCATGTGATCCAGCAGCGGCACCTGCAACGATCCTCGGTTACACACACATACACAACACAAACACCGCGGCCGCCGGAAGACCTACACGGCAGACGAGGTCGAAGCAGAGGTGGCGCTTGATGTCGCGGCGGAGGTCGACGGGGAGGATCCTGAGGATGGCCTCCTCGTCGACGCCCCGGGTGGTGGCCCACCGGTACTGGTCGTAGCTCCGGACCCTCTGCCGGAGCTCCCGCGGCAGCTGCCGGTGGTGCATCCACTGCTCCGTGTCCGTCCGCCAGTTCCGCCACTCCTCCAGCCGCGTCGTCGTGGACTGCAGGTACCTCTGCAGATGAACAACATCTTTTAAGATCCAGCGGTGGCCGGGCGGAAGAGTAGAAAGAATTAATTACCTCCATGTTACCGATAAGCAGGGCAAACAGAACCAGACCCAGGATCACAATCACGATCGCAAAGGCTATGGCTCCCAGATCAGTGCCGGTCGAAAGATTCTGCCCTATCGAGCTTAGGTTTTTGAGTCCCCACCAGAGACAATACATGTACTTGGTGAAGAACCTGGAGGTGGTGATCCCCGGGACAGCCTCGCCGTAGAAGGCGAAGGGGAAGAATTTTCCGTCGGGGTCGCAGAGGGTGGAGACGTTGCTGGACTTCAACCACGCCGCCCGCCCGGGCTCGTCCACGCGCCGGCAGTCCAGAAAGCTGTACTTGCAGGCAGGGCGCTCGAGGTCGCACACGTCTCTCCAGCATCTCGCCTGGTGCTCGACGGACAGCAGGTACCAGCAAGACCCCAACACCTGGAATGCCTCTGTTCAGAAAACAGAGTACCTATGCGTAGGGATTTAAAGCGGCTTACATGGCTTGCCAGCATGAAAAGCATCAGATTATACGCCGCCCCGGCCCACGCCGTTTCTGTAAGCACGCCGCTGGTCTTTATGATTTCCGAGGAGAGCGGGAAGGTGAGGTAGAGCCTCAGAAGGTACTGAAACCCTACCACGATCCGGAAGAACTTCCTGTGATCCGTGGACGAAGCATTCGGAATCGCAGCCCAGAGCAGCAGCTGTAAATCCATTACAAAACGCTAGCGCTCCTTAAAAAAACTATCTTTCTGACGATTTGTCAACTGGGTGGACAAAATACCTGTGGAAGAGGCAGTGCGGCTGCAATTTCGCGCCAGAACTCTTTGAGGAGGTACCTGGAAGCCACCTTGGAAGGGTCGATAACCAGCTCTCCTCTCCCGAACACCCTAGACGAGGGTGCAACGTAAGCCGTATGGATCCGAACGTAGATCTGTATCACGTAGAACGCGTCGGCGAGCGATCGGACGACGGTGAGGGCGAGTTTCATGGGGGAGTAGACGCCCATGCAGATCGCTTGCTTGGCCCCCGGCAGGTACATGAACAGGGGATCCACGAAGAGGGAGACGAGGCACGCCACCAGGAAGATCTTGTTCCACTGATTAATGGCGAGCCCTCGGGGATCGAAGATCTTCTTCTCCACCCCGTCGTAGTCCTCGGAGAAGACGCGGGACAGCGTCTTCCTTCGGGGCGCCGGCTTTCGTTCTTCGTCATTGTTCTCGGCCGGCTTCGAGCAGAACTGGGGGATTTGCAGGGTGGGGATGGTGTTGGTGAGGCCGGACAGCCTGCGTTTCCTTGGAGGCGTGGAGCTTGCGATCTCGATATCGTCGTTAAACCTTCAAAAAAGCACGAAACAGAAGAGTCACTTAATCATGCATGACAGAATCATGCACTGTAATTACTACTACGGACTTTACGGATTTGAAGCGATCAGGAAACATGGAGATGATTGTGGGAATGAACTGTTAATTGCATTAGAGGTTCTGAAAATCAATTTATAACATCAACAGGAACAGAGGCAGAAGGTCTCCTTTTCGTACCTTCCATGGGTGGGGAACACGTGAGAGTGGTGAAAGTGAGGGGCGACTTCGAGTAGAGTCACAATTAAAACAACTGAATATTGAAATCTTCAGATGCAGAGTCATAAAAATTCGTGGCCTGAGTTGGGCCACAGAGTTGACTCGGTTATAGCCGTTCATTTTTTAGCCTAAAGAGGTCTCTCACGGGGGCAAAACTACGTATGTCTACCGTGAAGGGTTCGTTAAAGTAAGAAAATAAGGAGCCACATTGTAGCTTTAATGTTTAGATTGGACGCAAGTTCTTGGCTGCATGCTCCACGAAACCATAGGGATTTATCTTTTATTTGATTATAATTTTGGATACTATATTATTACATGGTTGACAAGGGGGATAAACAAACAAATATCTATCCTAATTGCTAATGGGGAGGCTCTAAACCCAGACCTCCTAAATATAATTTTGGATACTAGTTTTACAACATATTGTTGAATATTGATAAAAAACAATCACCTCCTTAAATGATTTTTGACCGCACTATGCAAAACCAGCCTTTGTCATCACAAAAAAGCAGTTACAATCCAAGTGCTCTTAAAAACGTTCGGTCTTTATCAATATTTTCTTTTACCACTAACAAGGTTATGACAACCGATGCAAAACATGCACCACTACAATGACCTATAACAGAACCAAATTAGAAACATATAATCAGATGGGAATGCAAATATTAAATAAAACCAAATTGAAATACAAATATTACATTACATTATCATTTCAATTCAAAATTTTCATACAAAATTTTTACATTGATGTGATATTTACAATGAATCAAAAACAATTACAACACAATATACAAAATCATAACCCTTATAGCAGGGTTTCTCCAACAATCAACCACCATATAAAAGACTGTCCCTACAATAAAACCAATATTTCACTGCAAGAAAAACTTGTATTTGTGATGGGCTATTTGCAACAGGCTCATCACCCGTCACAAATAGTCCTTACGGTGGAACTATTTGCAATGGAACATGAACGTCGTCATAAATAATACTAAATAAACATTTATCTAAGATGAGAATTTTTTTTTCATCCCAAATATCTTTGGCGCGCGTGTGTGCCAAACCGCTGGAACAAATATTTGCAACAGGCATTGACTCCTGTAGCAAAAAATATTCGTCATAATAATTTTTTGCAATAGAAATTTATATCTCGTCACAAATACCGTATCGACGAAAGATTATTTGCAACAGATCTCGTCACAAATTAATTTTTAATCGCTGACAACTGTATCTATGATGGGTACTATTTGCAACGGGACTCGTCGTAAATACTAATATTTGCGATGAGATACTCATCCCAAATAGTCTCGTCATTAATAATCTGACCTATATATATATATATATATCACCAGTCGAATTTTTCTCCTCCATTCTTCTTCTAAGATCTTTTTTACTCTCCTCTCCTCTGCTTTCTTCTCATCCTTTAAATTTCTTTAAAAAGTTCTAAATTTTACAGGAAATCAAACTTTCAAATTTGCATCTAAGAAAAGCTTCAATCTTGAGGTATTTATTTAATATTTTTAATTATTAGTTAATTTAATTTATTTTATATTAGAAATTCATATTATTAATTAGCATTACTTAGTTTTAATTAGAAGTATTTATTTTTAATTAGAAGTATTTAGTTTTAATTATTAATAATTATTTTTAATTAGAAGTATTTATTTTTAATTAGCAGTAATTAGTTTTAATTATTAGTAAGTAGTCAGGATTGGTATTAACTACTTATAATTGAAAGATAAATAATATTAATTAGCACATCTTAATAATAATTCATAGATCTTAGTAATAAAAAATAATAATTTCCAGTGATTTGTAATAATTAACCATAATTACTAATTGGGATTAATTAAAAAACTATTTTTTAGTAATTAACGGTAAATATTAATAATTTAAAACCAATTAGTAAAAACTATCAACAATCAATACAAATTAGCGATAATCAGTAAAATTAATGGTAATTATTAGAAATTAGGGGTAATTATTAGAAATTAGTAGTGATTAGTAAAAAATAGCAGTAATTAGTAAAATTAGTAGTAATTATTAGAAATTAGCCGTAATTATTAGAAAATAGCGGTAATTAGTAAAATTAGCGGAAATTGTTAGAAATTAACGGTAGTTATTAGAAATTAGCGATAATTATTAGAAAATAGCGATAATTAGTAAAATTAAGTGTAATTATTAGAAATTAGTGGTAATTATTAAAAATTAGCGCTAATTATTAAAAAATAGTGTTAATTAGTAAAATTAGCGGTAATTATTAGAAACCAGTGGAAATTATTAGAAATTATCTGTAATTATTAAAAAATAATGGTAATTAATAGAAAATAGGGGTAATTAGAAGAAATGAGCGGCAATGAGCGAGAATTATTACAAAATAGTGGTAATTAGTAAAATTAGCAGTAATTATTAAAAATGAGCAGTACTTATTAGAAAATAGTTGTCATTTGTAAAATCAATGACAATTATTAGAAATTAGCGGTAATTATTAGAAATAAGCGGTAATTAGTAAAATTATCTATAATTATTAGAAATTCTCGATAATTAGTAGAAAATAGCGGTAATTAGTAGAAATAAGTGGCAATTATTAGAAATTATCGGCAATTAGAAAAAAATGAGCGGTAATTAGTAAAAATTAGCTGAAATGGGCGATAATTATTAAAAATTAACGAAAATGAGCGGTAATTAGTAAAAAATACCAGTAATGAGAGACAATTAGTAAAAATTACCTGTAATGAGTGGTAATTTGTAAAAAATACTGGTAATAAGCGGTATTTAGTAAAATATACAGCTAATAAGCAGTATTTAGGAAAAAATACCGGTAATGAGCAGCATTTAGCAAAAAATACCAATAATGAGCGGTATTTAGTAAAAAATATTGATAATGAGCGGTATTTAGTAAAAAATAGTGGTAATGAGCAGTATTTAGTAAAAAATATAGGTAATGACCTGTATTTAGTAAACAATATCAATAATGAGCGGTATTTAGTAAAAAATAATGGTAATGAGCGGTACTTAGTAAAAATTACCTATAATGACGGGTACCGATACTGAGCGGTATTTAGTAAAAATTATCGGTAATGAGCAGTATTTAGCAAAGATTGCCAGTAATGAGCGGTAATTAGCTAAAATTACCTGTAATGAGCGGTAATTAGTAAAAATTTCTAATAATGAGCGGTAATTAGTAAAAAATACTGGTAATGAATGATAGTAAAAAATATCGGTAATGAGTGGCAATTAGTAAAAAAATACTGGTAATGAGTGACAATTAGTAAAAAATACTGGTAATGAGCGGTACTTAGTAAAAAATGCCGATAATGAGCGGTATTTAGGAAAAAATACCGATATTGAGCGGTATTTAGTAAAAAATACTGATAATGAGCGCTAATTAGTAACAAATACCGGTAATGAGCGATAATTAGTAAAAAATACTAGTAATGAGAGGTATTTAGTAAAAAATACCGGCAAAGAGCGGTAATTAGTGAAAAATACCAACAACGAGCGATGATTAGTAAAAAATACCGATAAGGAGAAGTAATTAGTAAAAAAATACTGGTAATTAGTGGTAATTAGTAAAAAATACCGGTAATGTGAGGTAATTAGTAAAAAATACCGGGAATGAGCACTAATTAGTAAAAAATACCGTTAATGTATGATAATTAGTAAAAAATAGCGATAATGAGCGGTAATTAGTAAAAAATACCGGTAATGAGTGTTAATTATTAAAAAATACCAATAATGAGTGCTAATTAATAAAAAATACTGGAAAAGAGTGGTAATTAGTAAAAAATATTGGTAATGAGCGTTAATTAGTTAAAAATACCGATAATGAGTGGTAATTGGCAAAAAAATTCCTTCAAAGAGAGGTGATTAGTAAAAATTAGCCACAATTAACCATAATTAACCACAATTAACCATAATTAACCAAAATTAACCATAATTAACCACAATTAAGAATTGAAGGTCGACCAAGGGGCGTTGGGGAAGCATACAACAAAGGGGATGAAGGGAACGACAGAGTGAAAGAATTCCAATGCTGAAATTCTTTCTCTCTATGGTTTCTTCTATCCCCTATGCTCCCTGCTTCCCTCAAGGGAAGCATGGAGGGGAGGGGATAAAGGCGACAACAGAGTGAAATAATTCCCGTTCTCGTGCCTTCAGACCATTTGGAGGAGAGGTAGTCATGGGTAAACTCATAGGTTTACCCACGATTGCCCCTCCTCCAAACAGTCTGAACACAAGGTCACTATAATTCTTTCACTCACTCATCACCTTCATCCCCTCCACTCCATGCTTCTCTCACGCCCCTAGGTTGGAATTTTATTTCCCTTGAATACCACATATTTAACCTTTAACAATACGCAAAAGGGGCTTTAACAGTGCTAAAAAAGCATTGTTGTCCTCAACACCACTAGGGGGTCCCCTTTATCAGTGCTAGTTTAGCACTGATAAAGGCCAACCTTTATCTGTTATTTTATTGCTGTTGATAAAGGGGGATATTTATCCACGCTAAAATAGAACTGATAAGGGGGGGGGGGGATTTATCAGTGCTAGAAATATCACTGATAAAGGCCAACCTACTGTTATGTGTTGTTTGAATAACAACACATGGCATCACATAGACCTGTATGCAAATATATAATTTAATTGAAATAAATTTTACATCATAAATACAAAAAACACTATTATATACATTTCAAACAATGTTTTGTTTAATCACATTTACAATTACTATCCACAAACATTTAAAAACATTAATGTTTCATCATCTTTCGCACCCGCGAACCCCTCTCAAAAAAGCATGACCATGGTATCAGTTGTCGAACTAACCACCCCATCCTGAGTAAAAAAATCCACCTATATAAGAAAAAAATATTATGTTATTAATACTACAAAGAAATAAATTAAACATAAAATGAAAGAATACATTAATAAAATTTCAATTTAAAAAAAGATACACTTGGAGTTATATCGGTCACACCGTACATCGTGTTGAGGTTCATGTGATTCCTACACATCAAAAATGACATATGGATCATTGTCATAAAGTATCAAAACAATATGAATGTGTTTTCTCAGTTTTCAGTATGTCACTTGTTTTTTTACTAAAATTAATATCAATTTTAAATAAAAAGACACACTTGGAGTTATACCAGTCACACCGCGTGTCAAATTGAGCTGAATATGATTCCTACATGTCAAAAATTACTTATGGATCATTGTCCAAAAGTATCAAAACAATTCAATTTTTTTTATCGGTTTTGAGTATGTCACATTGTGTTTTTTACTAAAATGTCATTTCTAACTGGAAACACGTACTTTGAGTCATACTGGTCACATCGTGTGTCAGTTTGATGTGATATTGACAGATGACTTATGAATCATTTTCCTAAATTATCAAGACAATTAGAGCATGTTTTCTTGGTTTTCAATGAGTGACATATGTTTGAACTAAAATGTCAATTTTAAACTGATAACAGATACTGTGAATCTCACCGTGTGTCGGATTGAGGTGAATTTGATTCCTACACATCAAAAATGAATTATGGATCATTTTACTAAAGTATTAAAACAACATGAATGTGTTTTATCAGTTTTCAGTATGTCACTTGTTCTTTTTACTAAAATTAAGGTCAAATTTAAATAAAAAGACACATTTGGAGTCACATCGGTCACACCATGCAACAGATTAAGGTTTAATTGATTCAGACACATCAAAAATGACTTATGGATCGTTATCCTAAATTATAAAAATAATCTGAATTTGTTTTCTTGGTTTTTCGTTTGCCACTTTTTTTATTAAATTTAATGTCAATTTTAAATAAAAAACACACATGGAGTTATACCGGTCACACCATGAATAATATTGAGGTACGGTTGATTCATAAACATTAAAATAAATTATGGATACTTTTACCAAATTATCAAAAAAATATTAATGCATTTTCTCAATTTTCAATATGTCACTTATTTGTTTTACTAAAATTAATGTCAATTTTAAATAAAAAGACACACTTGGAGTCATATTGGTTACAACATGCATCAGATTTAGGTTAGTATAATTCCTACACATAACAAATGACTTATGGATAATTTTAACAAAGTATCAAAACAATCTGAGTGTATTTTCTTGGTTTTGAGTATGTCACTTTTGTTTTTTACTAAAATGTAATTTCAAACTCAAAGCACACACTTTGATTTATACAGGTCACATCGTGCATCAGTTTGACATGAGGCTAGTTTCTACACATAAAAAATGACTTATGAATCATTTTACTAAATTATAAAGTCAATTAGAGTGCGTTTTCTTGGTTTTCAATATGCCACTTGTTATTTTTACTAAAATTAATGTAAATTTTAAATAAAAAGACAAACTTGGAGTCATATCAGTCACACCGTGCGTCATATTGAGGTGTGATTGATTCCTACATGTCATAAATGACTTTTGGATTGTTTTACTAAAGTATCAAAACAATCCAAATGCATTTTGTTGTTTTTCAATAAGTCACTTGTTCTTTTTACTAAAATTAATGTCAATTTCAAATAAAAAGACACACTTGGAGTTATACCGGTCACACCGTGACTTAGATTTATGTTTAGTTGATTCATAAATGTCAAAAATGACTTATAGATCATTTTAATAAAGTATAAAAATAATAATAATGCGTTTTCTTGGTTTTCAGTATGTTACTTGTTCTTTTTACTAAAATTAATGACAGTTTTAAATAAACAGACACACTTGGAGTCATATCGAGCACACTGTGCATTAAATTGAGGTGAGGATAATTATTACATGTCATAAATGACTTATGGATAATTTTCCTAAAGTATCAAAACAATCCAAATTCATTTTCTTGGTTTTGAGTATGTCACTTGTGTTTTTTAGTAAAATTTCATTTCAAATTAAAAACATGTACTTCGAGTCATACCGGTCACATCATGTGTTGGTTTAATATGATAATGATTTATATACATCAAAAATGACTTATGAATCATTTTAATAAATTATCAAGACAATAAAAGCATTCTTTCTTGGTTTTTAGTGAGTGACACATATTTTGAACTAAAATGTCAATTTTAAACTGATAACAGATAATTTGAGTCATACTAGTCACATTGTGCATCAAATTGAGGTACTATTGATTAATACACATAAAAAATTACTTATGAATCATTTTCATAAAGTATCAAAACAATACAAATTTATTTTCTTTGTCATGAGTATGTCACTTTTACTTTTTACTAAAATCAATGTCATTTTAAATAAAAGGACACACTTAGAGTCATATCGGGAACACTGTGCATCAAATTGAGGTGGGGGATGATTCCTACACTTCAAAAATGACTTACAGATCATTTTTCTAAAGTATCAAAACAACCCGAGTTATTTTTAAATGTTTCTAGTATATATATCACTTGTTATTTTTACTAAAATTAATGTCAATTTTTAATAAAAAGACACACTTGGAGTTATATCGGTCACACCGTATGTTAGAATGAGGTGTGTTTAACTACATGTCAAAAAGGACTTATGGATAGTTTTCCTAAAGTATTAAGACAATTCGAATGCATTTACTCAGTTTTCAGCATGCCACTTGTTCTTTTTACTGAAATTAATGTCAATTTTACATAAAAAGACACACTTGGTGTCATATCAGTGACACCATGTGTCAGATTGGGGTTAAGGTGATTTCTATACATAAAAAATGACTTATGGATTTTTTACTAAAGTATCAAAACAATATGAATTCATTTTATTGGTTTTCAATATGTCTCTTGTTATTTTTTACTAAAAATAATGTCAATTTTAAATAAAAAGGCACACTTGGAGTCATATAGGTCATACTATTTGTCTCATTAAGGTGCATTTGATTCCTACACATCAAAAATGACTTAAGGATCATTTAAATAAAGTATTAAAACAATATGAATGCGTTTTCTTGGTTTATAGCATGTCACTTTTTCTTTTTACTGAAATTAATGTCAATTTTAAATTAAAAGACACACTTGGAGTCATATCAACCACACTATGCGTTGGATTAAGGTGAAAACGATTCCTACACATCAAAAATGACTTATATATGGATTTCTTAAGGTATCAAAATAATCATAATGCATTTTATCAGTTTTGAGTATGTGATGCATGTTTTGAACTAAAATGTAAATTATTAACTAAAAACATACAGTCTGATTCATACTAAGTACACTATGTATTAGATTGAGGTGATTCTGATTGAGTATGTGATATATGTTTTTGTTTTAAACTATATTCAAAAAGAAATAAAAGTGAGAACATTTTCCATTATAATGGAAGAAAAACTCCATGATCCTTGAAACACTTAAAATTTCAAGAAACACGAGGTTTCCTCTTCCATAAAAAAGGAACACATTATATATTTTCTAGATTTTTTTAGATAGTTGAAAGAAAAATATGACTTCCCAAAATACCTTTAAAAAATATAAATAATTATTAGATAAAAATTATAAGAAAATTAACTTACAAATAGTAGATAAAGTGATGAAAAAATTAATTAAATAAGTAGTAGGAATCCACATTTTCATGATGGTTGTATATATTCTTGACCCATTTACTCATTTCCATTATCATAGTTGTAGCCTCGAAGTCCAATCTCATACGAGAATAAGAATCTTTGAACAAACCAGCCCAATCCAAGAAAATTATTCTACCTTTATAAGAAAAAAATTCTTATATTAGTAATACTATAAATAAATAAATAAAACATAAATATGAAACAACACATTAATAAAATATCAATTTTAAATAGAAACTATACAATTTGAGTCATACTAGGTGCATTGTGTATCAAATTCAGTGCATAATCATAGTATATGAGTGGATCATCCTTGATGAAAAAGTCATTTCTTTATGATCTTAGTGAAAATTAACAAAATAAGCATCAGATAGAAATATTGATGAAATTAACTAAAAAAATTAGATAAAATGATGAGGAAATCAACTAAAGTAAAAAGTCACATATTCATGATATATGTGTACATTATACCATCATGTATTCTTACCATTCATTTCTAGATAAATCTATTTCGTCTTGTAAAAATGAGGATTTTTTATGGTTATAGTAGTACTGGAAAAATATAAATACACAAAGGATTAATAAATATTTTAAATGAAATAGTAATTATCTTTGAAAATACCTCTTTGGGAATGATATTTTGTTGATGGTATATGATATCTATCATAAATTTTCAAACATAATAACCATAATATTTTCCATTTTTTGTTTTGGACACTATATAAACATTGAGAAAAATAAGTAATTTTCATTGATATGCATTTGGATAGTGAAATATTATTATATATACCCTGATATTTGTACGATTTTAGAAATTGACAATATCTTTGTGTGCATGAATTGTAACGTCTCATATTTTATGTGTATTATTTTTATATATTATATGGATTATTTTTGAGACCAGGCATATAGAAGATGTCGTGTAATTCTAAAGCCTGGTGTGCCCAAAATAAATGTTTGAAAAATATTAAAATATTTAATAGCACGTGCACATGGTTTTCCTGAAAAAGTGGAATAAATACTAAACAGGTATCTAAATCAGAAATTTAAGGGCACCATTGAGTTTAGAATTATGGATTTACCTGAGGCATGAACTAACATTGGTTAGCATGGGTTATTTGTGAAAAAGTTGTCGGGGCGTGGAATTAATAAAATAAATTAAAAGAAGAATTTATTTTATTATTATTTATCACAGTGATCTAATACCTCTATAAATTCATGGATAAGGAATTTGTCTCAGGGTTGGCTTCTAAACCCCGAAGACTTAGACATCATTTGAGGAGAGAATTCTTTGTGAACAACAACAGATCAGGATCAGATCATGGATTGTCACACCAGTGGAGTTGGAGGATCTCATCAATGATGACAACACAACTGTTCTTCATCAATGATCGATCCAAACTCAATCTAGGATGTTTTTTATGTGTATTCTTCCCCATTCTTGATTCCTACAATGAATGTGGATTAATCGACCAATTGATTGATCCATGTATCGTGCATATTTGCAAGATGGGTATATTATGGGGTAATTTGGGAAAATTATTTATAAATCTATTAATTGATTATCTTATGGAAATGAAATGAGATTTACATGAACATCGATCAAGGTTCATTCCTATCATTTGTTTTTGTGATTTTCTCCCCTGATTCATCATTCACCACATGCATTCTTCATTTATCCCACGACTTTACTATTCCCAATAAATCAATCATTGTGCACCTGTTTCCTGGAGCAATGATCTGATATCATAGATATGTAATTTTCATGGCATTATGAAGGTGTAAAGATGGATACAGAACGAGTCGAATGATGGATAATTCTTGATTTTTTATTCTTTGGTGTATGACGAAGAACAAATATTTGATCCATTTTGCGAGAAGATATGATGACAAGATGTGTTGTTCGATGATGAAAAGGTATGGATAACATTGAATCTTCGATTTCATAATGAACCAATCACTGGATCGAAGGTGAAGTAATAGCCGAGACGCGTGGAGGAAGAATGATGATTTTGGAAAATTGTGATCCATATGGTGTGTAATCTAGGATTACATAGTGTGTATGCCCCCTAGATGTGGCGCTAGGGTTTGGATAGAGTTCAAGATCACATGGCATGGGGCCCTCCTTGGTTGACTCGACATGTACTTCAGAGAGTACACGAACACGGGAAACAGTACATGGCCATATGGCACACCGTGTACTTAGACACGAACATGACTTGGCATACACAAACCGATACATAGATACATTTTTGGTACACAAACATGACCAGGAGACATAGGCAGAATACCCCATGTCTCTATACTCTATGTACTCATTATACATGAAGTGTATATGGAGACTACATGCTGTGTGAGGCTCTTCCACATGGGGTAGGACTTGGGATAACTGGATACGCCGTGTACCCCTGGGGACATACTGTGTACTCCCACCAAGAGAGCTTGGGGATCTTATTTTTTCTAGTTTGGACCAATATAGGTTGAGTACATTCCCTTGATCCTTACTTGAGGGTACATTGCAATATTACATCTACATCACTATATTGTGATACCCTTTAGAGGCCAAGTCTCAATTAGAGTTGCGGTGTCCCTCCGTGAGACTGGAGTGCGATCCTCTATCATCTCTAGTTGGAGTTTCTGGAATTAGCATGACCTCCCTGAGTAG
Source organism: Viscum album (assembly GCA_963277665.1). Classification (NCBI taxonomy): domain Eukaryota; kingdom Viridiplantae; phylum Streptophyta; class Magnoliopsida; order Santalales; family Viscaceae; genus Viscum; species Viscum album. The sequence continues at coordinate 516,769,262 of OY728127.1, read as the reverse complement.
GGCATTGATCCTCCATCTAGTAGACCACATCAGCACTACTAGAAAAGGGGGCAGTGGAGGCCCCCTGACTCGGGCGACCGCCATTGGCGGTCGCTATAGCCCACCTTTAGCGACCGCCAATGGCGGTCGCTAACCTCCCTAAAAATATTCGGGGGGTTTCTGCGCCCCCCCCCCCCCCCCCCCCCCGCGCCCTCTCGATCTCTGCCCTAACCCCTCGCCGCCCTCCCTCGCGCCGCCCTCCCCCGCCGCCCGGCCTCCCCCGCCGCCCGGCCTCCCCCGCCTCCCGGCCTCCCCCTCCGCCCGGCCTCCCCCGCCGCCCGCCCTCCCCCGCCGCCCGCCCTCCCCCGCCGCCCGCCCTCCCCCGCCGCCCGCCCTCCCCCGCCGCCCGTCCTCCCCCGCCGCCTGCCTTCCGGCCTCCGGCCGCCGCCCTCCGCCTTCGGGCCTCCGGCCGCCGCCCTCCGGCCTCTCGGCCCTCCCCCCCCACCCCGGACGGCACCCGCACCCCGGACAGCCCCCGGCGCGCACTCCGGACCGCCCCCCGCACCCCGGACGCCTCCCCGCACCCCGGACAACACCCCCCCGCGCACTCCGGACCGCCCCCCGCACCCCGGACGCCTCCCCGCACCCCAGACATCACCCCCCCGCGCACTCCGGACCGCCCCCCGCACCCCGGACGCCTCCCCGCACCCCGGACAGCCCCCCCTACACTCGGACACCCCCTCCGAACCCGGACAGCCCCCCCGCACCCCGGACAGCCCCCCCCCCCCCCCCGCACTCGGACACCCCCCCTCCGAACCCGGACAGCCCCCCCGCACCCCGGACAGGCCCCCCGCACCCCGGACACCCCACCCCGCACCCCCGACAGCCCCCCTGCACCCCAGACAGCCCCCCCTCCCCCGCACCTCGGACACCCCCGCACCCCGAACACCCCTGCCCGCACCCCTGACAGGCCCCCGACACCCCGGACACCCCTCCCCGCACCTCGGACAGCCCCCCCCCCCGACCCCGGACACCCCCCCCTCGCTGCCCGTCCCCCGTCCCCTCACCGCCTCCTCTCCTCCAGCTCCCCGCCGCCGCCGCCGCCCGTCCCCTCCCTTGTCGCACCGCCTTTGGCTCCGGCTCCCCTTCGCTGCTCCTCTCCCTCGCAGCACCGCCTTCGGCTCCCCTCCCTTTCAGGTTTGTAGCTCAATCAGGTAACATGAGCTTTCAGTTACATTATTATTTTATCAATGGTTCATAAACAAATGATTAATATTTATTTTGAATATAGTTGATTTGAAAAATGTAAATGTAATAAGTACTGTGTAAATGTTTGTTATACAGATATTATTATGGATAAGAGTTGGATTGATCTTCCAAATCGAACGTCTAGAGAATATTTCAATGGCATTATGCAGTTTATTGACTTCACGAGAGGATTTGAAAGTGACTATATTAGTTGTCCATGTAGAAAATGTGCTAACAGATATCAATTCACACGAGATACTGTGAGGGAGCACCTTTTCTTTAATGGATTTCTGAAAAATTATAAGAGTTGGACTCGTCATGGAGAAGAATATGTTCGTTGTCAAAATACAGATGCAGCTCAGATGGATGTTGATGCAAGGATGACTGATCCAATGCATGAAATGCTTACTGAAATGGTACGTGGGTTTGATCCTGAAGGCATTGACATCCAGAATCTTGAGACCGGTGAGATAAATCTTCGCTCTGGTGCAGATCGTGATTCGAGGAGGTTTTATGAAGTACTTGATGATGCGAAAACAGAATTATATCCTGGATGTACTTCTTACAATAAACTGTCGTTCATCGTGGAGTTGTTGCATTTGAAGACTTTGAACAATTGGTCAGACACATCATTCGACATGCTTTTGGTTTTATTGAAAAAAGTTCTTCCTGTCGACGCTAAGATTCCTGAGTCGTATTACTATGCTCGTAAGTTGACAGAGAACTTAGGTTTTACATATGAGACTATAGATGCATGTGCAAACAACTGTATGTTGTTTAGAAATGAAACTGCTCATTTGGATATCTGTACGGTTTGTGGCGCTTCCAGGTGGAAAGAGAACAGGGGAAATAAGACTCATCAAAGTCAGATTGCGATACAGGGGAAACCGATTGCCGTAAAGCAAATGCGTTACTTTCCCCTTAAACTGAGGTTGAAAAGATTTTTTATGTCATCTAAAGTTTCTAATTTAATGAGATGGCATGCAGAAAGAGTTCATGAAAGTGACATGTTAACCCACCCGGCAGACTCTCATGCATGGAAGGATTTTGATAAGAGACATCCCGACTTTGCTAAAGATGTTCGTAATGTCCGATTGGGATTGGCAGCAGATGGTTTCAATCCATTCAAGTCTATGGTTGGTGCAACTCATAGCACATGGCCCGTGGTGTTGGTTCCATATAATCTTCCTCCGTGGCTTTGTATGAAGCAACAATTTATATTACTTTCCACTCTTATTGATGGACCTAAAAGTCCGGGGGATAAGATTGATGTTTACCTTCAGCCATTGATTGATGAGTTGAATGAATTTTGGGGCGATGGTGTGATGACTTATGACTGCGAAACGAATGAAATGTTCAAACTGCATGCAGCTTTATTGTGGACAATCAATGACTTCCCAGCTTATGCAAATTTATCAGGCTGGAGTACGAAAGGGGAATTTGCTTGCCCTTGTTGCAATAAAAGTAAAAAATCTGTATGGCTTAAACATTCCAAAAAATGGGCATACATGGGTCACAGGCGTTTTCTCCCTCCCCAGCACAGGTTCAGAAAGGACAGAGTGGCATTTGATGGTTCTAGAGAGTTCAGCCCAGCACCAAAGATCATGACAGGAGTCGAAATGTTATCGCAGATTGAGGAAGAAAACATCCGCACGGTATATGAAATTCAGGATTTGGTGGCTCCTCCAGTACGTAATATTCGTGCTGCGGGTAGGCAGCGCAGTCACAATTGGAAAAAGAAAAGTATTTTTTATAGTCTTCCGTATTGGAAAACTAACATGTTGAGGCATAATTTGGATGTCATGCACATTGAAAAAAATGTTTGTGATAACATATTGTGGACCATTTTAGGTGTCAGTGGAAAGTCAAAGGACCATGTTAATGCACGCCGTGATTTGGAAGAAATGGGTTTAAGGAAACAATTGCATTTACAGTTAGCTGAGGGAAACAAGGCATATATGCCTGCTGCACAGTATTCGATGACTACAGAGGAGAAAGAGACATTTCTTTCCATTTTGAAGATGGTCAAGGTGCCTGATGGTTACTCTTCTAATATTTCAAAGTGTGTGAATCTGACGAGCAAGACATTGCAAGGGTTGAAAAGTCATGACAATCACATATTACTTCAGCAGTTGATTCCAATCGCAATTTGTGATTGTTTATCCCCCAATGTTGTTCAGCCCTTGATTGAGATGAGTAATTTTTTTAGACAGCTTTGTTTAAGAAATCAACGAATGAGTGATTTAAAAAGTTTGCAGGACCGAATTGTACTTACGCTTTGTCACTTTGAGAAACTTTTCCCCCCCTCATTTTTCGATGTTATGGTCCACTTAACAGTGCACCTAACTGATGAAGTAATGGCTGCTGGTCCAGTGCAATTCAGGTGGATGTATCCTATTGAACGGTATTTGAGTACATTGAAAAGATTTGTACGCAACAGAGCTCGTCCAGAGGCATCAATAGCCAATGGTTATTTGATGGACGAGTGTACTACCTTTTGTGCAGAATATCTTACGGATGTTGAAACAAAATTAGATAAGCCCTCTCGGATTCATGATGGTCCAGTTGGAGAAGGAACCACATTTGATATGGACAACATCGAGTGGATACAAGCACATCGATATATCTTGTTCAATACTCCATCAGTTGCACCATTAATGCAGTAAGTATCTTATCAATGTGCTTGTATAACTTTTACATGTTTTCTTTGCATAAGTTGATCTTTTAAACATCGCGTAATCATTTGCAGGAAACACATTAATGAGATAAAAGAAGAGATGCATCGTGCGACTGAGTTGCAAATTCAACAATCTCATTATGCGGCATTTCATGATTGGTTCAAGGATTATGTATGTATAAATTGATTTTCATTATGAGTGAAGTATTAAACTAATTCTTTCTGCATATATCAGTATTGATTTTTATAAATTATGTAGGTTCGTAAGCTGAGGGAGTTAGGGGACCCCACGTTACCTGAAGTATTTATCCAACTGGCTGAGGGTCCATCTATAACCGCTCGTCGTTATAAAGCTATTGATGCTAATGGTTTTCGATTTCGCATTAAAGATGTTGATGACAAACGAGCAACACAAAACAGTGGAATCGGTTGTCCCTTTGTCGATTCTGGTTATTACTATGGTCAATTGATAGACATCATTGAAGTTGTATACACACACGGTTTGAAGTACATATTGTTAAAGTGTAATTGGGTTGATCCAGTGCGTGGATGTAAAGTCGATCAATATCAGTTTTCATTGGTGAATTTTAACTACATGTTATACAGAAATAATGAACGAGTTGAGAATGAACCTTTCATCTTGACATCACAAGCGGAACAAGTATTCTTCGTTACTTTGCCTTCGGATCCAAGTTGGCAAGTTGTTGTCAAAATGTCTCGGCGAGGAGTGTTTTTATTTGAAGAAGATGAACCCGAGACTGTTCCGTTTGTTTACCAACAACTTGATCAACATACCGTAGTTCAACGTGAAGAAGATATTTATTGGGTCAGAGCGGCTGTTGAAGGAGAAACGGTCGATTTGCATGCTTAATGAAAGGTATAATTGTTTTCCCGCTATTCAGTAGAATGTCCTAGGATATCATAAATTATCTAATCATTTTATAAATCCTTATAAGTTTTAATCCTCACTTTTGTAAGTTAATTCAGTCATAAATATTTAGGTTGATTAACTTTCTGATTTTTTAAAATTCATTCACAACTAATTATTCAATCCATTTTTTGTTTGATTAACAGTTGTACAAGTTTGATTTATTAAGAACAATCCAATTTATCTTTTAAACACTTTGGACTCATTACTGATATTTTGTATGATTGCAGACATGTCAGGGGAAGAGGCAGAAAATCCACATCATCCATCTGAGGCATCTACGTCTCAGGGTCGAGGTATGTTTGACAGTCATTATCTATATTATTTATGTAATTAACATATATATATATATATATATATAACATTTGTCAATTTATATATAAAATTGTTTTCAACAGGATCAGACTCGGCTGCTTCTTCCTCTCGCAGGAGAGGCCCTGGTCGTGGCATATTAGCATGGAATTCCGACACGACGATAGATGTTTCATTTGATGAGGTATTTCATCCCGTGGGACCGAATGCCCCGGCATTTATTCGTCAGCTGGGTCATATCATACGTGACCCACATCGATTTCCATTGACCACGCGTGATTGGGCTTCTATCCCTCAGGACACATTAGATCGTCTATGGAGGGAGGTTCAGGTAAGAAAATAATTTTACTTTATTTTCTATTTATAAATAATACTAATATGTTTGATTATTTTCATTATAGCAAAATTTGAAAGTATGCCCTGAAGAGTTTCGGCCCGTGTGTATGAGCAAATGCCGTAAGCTGTGGAAAGATTATAAAGGCAAAGTGAAGAGGGACCACTGGGTACCAAATGTGGGTGCCCCTGACATTTTGGAAAAAGTCCCGAGAGGTGTCCTCCCGGCTCAGTGGCGTGACTTGGTTGCATATTGGTCTACTAAGGGTGTTGCGGTTTGTATATTAATTATTTTGCTGTATATATATTTTCAAGAATATGTGATTTGTTTGAAATTTGAATGAATTGAATGTAGGAGGTGTCAACACGCCATTCGGAGAATCGAGCGTTGCAGGGACCAGCTCACAGGCTCGGGACTCGTCACGTGTCTCAAATCCGACATGAGGTATATATTATTCACTTTTTAATTAATTAATTAATATGGTTTTGTGTTTATATTCTTTTAATATACAGTTGCGAGGGCAAGGTGCAGCAACTGATAAAATGTCGGTGTGGATAAGGACTCGTGATCGCAATGATCCAGAGGTTGCAGCATTGATAGTAAGTGTCTGTACTTACCAATAATTACATAAGTCTTTATATTAACATATATATATTTATATATATTTAAATATTTCACAGGATCAATTTGAAGCTGAGTTAGAACATCTGCCAGAGGACCAGCGACAGCTTCCCATGCGACGGGATGAGATCTTTCATCGCATTATTGGTCGGGACGGGCATGGCTATAGTTTGACCTATGGAGCAGGGATTCCTCGTTCTGTAGTGTCACGCGCTGCGGTTGTCGGTCCTGCTGTTGCTCATATGACACAGCAGATGTCAGATTTTGAGGCACGGCTGCGCGCTTCCGAGGAGACAAATGCGCAATTGACAGCTGAGATAAGAGCACTGCGGGAATATGTGCGTCGAGCTGATGGTACAGGGGATCATACGACGCAGGTATATACTGTATTTATTTATTTAATTTAAATTATTTTTGTTATTAAAATATTTATAATGTTTATTTGTTGTAGGCACCTGGTCCACCAGAAGGAGGTAACAGTGATGGCAACGCGTGACGCACCATATATTCACGAGATATGTTTTTTGTTTTTACTGGTAGGGTTGACATTGATGTACTGTATTTATTCATTTAAGTAATGCATTATTACCATCCATGGTGGTCTTTTAAATATTTTATACACATATTGAGTTTTTGATCAGATAATCTTGAATGATTCTACATTTGAAAAAGTCGAACTAATTCCAACAGATCAATAAATCTGATATTATAGATTATGTATTATCCAATATATTTTTTATAAATTTTTGTATGGTATCGATAAAAGAAATATGTATTAATTAGATGTTATCACTTTTATTTTTCACTTTTGTAATCAATGGGATGACCTTTGCACCCCCGGAGAGCCCCCCGCACCGCCGTACAGCCCCCCGCACCCCCGTACAGCCACCCGCGCACCCCCGTACAGCCCCCCGCACCCCCGTACAGCCCCCCGCACCCCCGTACAGCCCCCCCACACCCCCGTACAGCCCCCCGCACCGCCGTACAGCCCCCCGCACCCCCGTACAGCCACCCGCGCACCCCCGTACAGCCCCCCGCACCCCCGTACAGCCCCCCCGCACCCCCGTACAGCCCCCCGCACCCCCGTACAGCCCCCCGCACCCCCGTACAGCCCCCCGAACCCCCGTACTGCCACCCGCGCACCCCCGTACAGCCCCCCCCGCACCCCCGTACAGCCCCCCGCACCCCCGTACAGCCCCCCCGCACCCCCGCCACCCCCGTACAGCCCCCCCGCACCCCCGTACAGCCCCCCGAACCCCCGTACAGCCCCCCCCCCCCCCCCCCCCCCGCACCCCCGTACAGCACCCCGCACCGCCGTACAGGCCCCCGCCACCCCTGTACAGGCCCCCGCACCCCCGTACAGCCCCCCCGCACCCCCGTACAGCCCCCCGAACCCCCGTACAGCCCCCCGCCACCCCCGTACAGCCCCCCGCCACCCCCGGAGAGCCCCCCCGCCACCCCCGTACAGCCCCCCGCACCCCCGTACAGCCCCCCGCCACCCCCGTACAGCCCCCCGCACCCCCGTACAGCCCCCCGCCACCCCCCGTACAGCCCCCCCGCACCCCCGTACAGCCCCCCGAACCCCCGTACAGCCCCCCTCGCACCCACGTACAGCCCCCCCCGCACCCCCGTACAGCCCCCCCGATTGTGTCGTTTTCAGCAGCGCGGCGCGCGCTGAAATGACGCGTTGGGGGGTCAAAACCACCCGAACGACCTCCGAATGCCACGAAACCGTACGACAACATCCGGGGCGTCAATTGTGAAATGGTCGGCCAGACGGCACCTCATTCGGAGGTGCCATGCGACCGCGGCGGCCGGAAACGCGTTTCCGGCGCCGTTAAACACCAAAACGGCGTGCGGCGGTCCGATTCGGAGAAAACGTGCTCCGAATGACCTGAAACCGCACGGGGACGACAGGAATATTATTCCTGAGATGCAGAAGGAGGCCGCACGTCCATCGGACGTGCGGTGCGCGCGGCACGCCCGATTGTGTCGTTTTCAGCAGCGCGGCGCGCGCTGAAATGGCGCGTTGGGGGGTCATAACCACCCGAACGACCTCCGAATGCCACGAAACCGTACGACAACATCCGGGGCGTCAATTGTGAAATGGTCGGCCAGACGGCACCTCATTCGGAGGTGCCGTGCGACCGCGGCGGCCGGAAACGCGTTTCCGGCACCGTTAAACTCCAAAACGGCGTGCGGCGGTCCGATTCGGAGCAAACGTGCTCCGAACGACCTGAAACCGCACGGGGATGAGAGGAATATTATTCCTGAGATGCAGGAGGAGGCCGCACGTCCATCGGACGTGCGGTGCGCGCGGCACGCCTGATTGTGTCGTTTTCAGCAGCGCGGCGCGCGCTGAAATGACGCGTTGGGGGGTCAAAACCACCCGAACGACCTCCGAATGCCACGAAACCGTACGACAACATCCGGGGCGTCAATTGTGAAATGGTCGGCCAGACGGCACCTCATTCGGAGGTGCCGTGCGACCGCGGCGGCCGGAAACGCGTTTCCGGCGCCGTTAAACACCAAAACGGCGTGCGGCGGTCCGATTCGGAGCAAACGAGCTCCGAACGACCTGAAACCGCACGGGGACGACAGGAATTTTATTCCTGAGATGCAGGAGGAGTCCGCACGTCCATCGGACGTGCGGTGCGCGCGGCACGCCCGATTGTGTCGTTTTCAGCAGCGCGGCGCGCGCTGAAATGGCGCGTTGGGGGGTCATAACCACCCGAACGACCTCCGAATGCCACGAAACCGTACGACAACATCCGGGGCGTCAATTGTGAAATGGTCGGCCAGACGGCACCTCATTCGGAGGTGCCGTGCGACCGCGGCGGCCGGAAACGCGTTTCCGGCGCCGTTAAACTCCAAAACGGCGTGCGGCGGTCCGATTCGGAGTAAACGTGCTCCGAACGACCTGAAACCGCACGGGGACGAGAGGAATATTATTCCTGAGATGCAGGAGGAGGCCGCACGTCCATCGGACGTGCGGTGCGCGCGGCACGCCCGATTGTGTCGTTTTCAGCAGCGCGGCGCGCGCTGAAATGACGCGTTGGGGGGTCAAAACCACCCGAACGACCTCCGAATGCCACGAAACCGTACGACAACATCCGGGGCGTCAATTGTGAAATGGTCGGCCAGACGGCACCTCATTCGGAGGTGCCGTGCGACCGCGGCGGCCGGAAACGCGTTTCCGGTGCCGTTAAACACCAAAACGGCGTGCGGCGGTCCGATTCGGAGCAAACGTGCTCCGAACGACCTGAAACCGCACGGGGATGAGAGGAATATTATTCCTGAGATGCAAGAGGAGGCCGCACGTCCATCGGACGTGCGGTGCGCGCGGCACGCCCGATTGTGTCGTTTTCAGCAGCGCGACGCGCGCTGAAATGGCGCGTTGGGGGGTCAAAACCACCCGAACGACCTCCGAATGCCACGAAACCGTACGACAACATCCGGGGCGTCAATTGTGAAATGGTCGGCCAGACGGCACCTCATTCGGAGGTGCCGTGCGACCGCGGCGGCCGGAAACGCGTTTCCGGCGCCGTTAAACACCAAAACGGCGTGCGGCGGTCCGATTCGGAGCAAACGAGCTCCGAACGACCTGAAACCGCACGGGGACGAGAGGAATATTATTCCTGAGATGCAGGAGGAGGCCGCACGTCCATCGGACGTGCGGTGCGCGCGGCACGCCCGATTGTGTCGTTTTCAGCAGCGCGGCGCGCGCTGAAATGACGCGTTGGGGGGTCAAAACCACCCGAACGACCTCCGAATGCCACGAAACCGTACGACAACATCCGGGGCGTCAATTGTGAAATGGTCGGCCAGACGGAACCTCATTCGGAGGTGCCGTGCGACCGCGGCGGCCGGAAACGCGTTTCCGGCGCCGTTAAACACCAAAACGGCGTGCGGCGGTCCGATTCGGAGCAAACGAGCTCCGAACGACCTGAAACCGCACGGGGACGACAGGAATATTATTCCTGAGATGCAGGAGGAGGCCGCACGTCCATCGGACGTGCGGTGCGCGCGGCACGCCCGATTGTGTCGTTTTCAGCAGCGCGGCGCGCGCTGAAATGGCGCGTTGGGGGGTCATAACCACCCGAACGACCTCCGAATGCCACGAAACCGTACGACAACATCCGGGGCGTCAATTTTGAAATGGTCGGCCAGACGGCACCTCATTCGGAGGTGCCGTGCGACCGCGGCGGCCGGAAACGCGTTTCCGGCGCCGTTAAACACCAAAACGGCGTGCGGCGGTCCGATTCGGAGCAAACGTGCTCCGAACGACCTGAAACCGCACGGGGACGAGAGGAATATTATTCCTGAGATGCAGGAGGAGGCCGCACGTCCATCGGACGTGCGGTGCGCGCGGCACGCCCGATTGTGTCGTTTTCAGCAGCGCGGCGCGCGCTGAAATGACGCGTTGGGGGGTCAAAACCACCCGAACGACCTCCGAATGCCACGAAACCGTACGACAACATCCGGAGCGTCAATTGTGAAATGGTCGGCCAGACGGCACCTCATTCGGAGGTGCCGTGCGACCGCGGCGGCCGGAAACGCGTTTCCGGCGCCGTTAAACACCAAAACGGCGTGCGGCGGTCCGATTCGGAGCAAACGAGCTCCGAACGACCTGAAACCGCACGGGGACGACAGGAATATTATTCCTGAGATGCAGGAGGAGGCCGCACGTCCATCGGACGTGCGGTGCGCGCGGCACGCCCGATTGTGTCGTTTTCAGCAGCGCGACGCGCGCTGAAATGGCGCGTTGGGGGGTCATAACCACCCGAACGACCTCCGAATGCCACGAAACCGTACGACAACATCCGGGGCGTCAATTGTGAAATGGTCGGCCAGACGGCACCTCATTCGGAGGTGCCGTGCGACCGCGGCGGCCGGAAACGCGTTTCCGGCGCCGTTAAACACCAAAACGGCGTGCGACGGTCCGATTCGGAGCAAACGTGCTCCGAACGACCTGAAACCGCACGGGGACGAGAGGAATATTATTCCTGAGATGCAGGAGGAGGCCGCACGTCCATCGGACGTGCGGTGCGCGCGGCACGCCCGATTGTGTCGTTTTCAGCAGCGCGGCGCGCGCTGAAATGGCGCGTTGGGGGGTCATAACCACCCGAACGACCTCCGAATGCCACGAAACCGTACGACAAAATCCGGGGCGTCAATTGTGAAATGGTCGGCCAGACGGCACCTCATTCGGAGGTGCCGTGCGACCGCGGCGGCCGGAAACGCGTTTCCGGCGCCGTTAAACACCAAAACGGCGTGCGGCGGTCCGATTCGGAGCAAACGTGCTCCGAACGACCTGAAACCGCACGGGGACGAGAGGAATATTATTCCTGAGATGCAGGAGGAGGCCGCACGTCCATCGGACGTGCGGTGCGCGCGGCACGCCCGATTGTGTCGTTTTCAGCAGCGCAGCGCGCGCTGAAATGACGCGTTGGGGGGTCAAAACCACCCGAACGACCTCCGAATGCCACGAAACCGTACGACAACATCCGGGGCGTCAATTGTGAAATGGTCGGCCAGACGGCACCTCATTCGGAGGTGCCGTGCGACCGCGGCGGCCGGAAACGCGTTTCCGGCGCCGTTAAACACCAAAACGGCGTGCGGCGGTCCGATTCGGAGCAAACGTGCTCCGAACGACCTGAAACCGCACGGGGACGACATGAATATTATTCCTGAGATGCAGGAGGAGGTCGCACGTCCATCGGACGTGCGGTGCGCGCGGCACGCCCGATTGTGTCGTTTTCAGCAGCGCGGCGCGCGCTGAAATGGCGCGTTGGGGGGTCAAAACCACCCGAACGACCTCCGAATGCCACGAAACCGTACGACAACATCCGGGGCGTCAATTGTGAAATGGTCAGCCAGACAGAACCTCATTCGGAGGTGCCGTGCGACCGCGGCGGCCGGAAACGCGTTTCCGGCGCCGTTAAACACCAAAACGGCGTGCGGCGGTCCGATTCGGAGAAAACGTGCTCCGAACGACCTGAAACCGCACGGGGACGACAGGAATATTATTCCTGAGATGCAGGAGGAGGCCGCACGTCCATCGGACGTGCGGTGCGCGCGGCACGCCCGATTGTGTCGTTTTCAGCAGCGCGGCGCGCGCTGAAATGGCGCGTTGGGGGGTCAAAACCACCCGAACGACCTCCGAATGCCACGAAACCGTACGACAACATCCGGGGCGTCAATTGTGAAATGGTCGGCCAGACGGCACCTCATTCGGAGGTGCCGTGCGACCGCGGCGGAAACGCGTTTCCGGCGCCGTTAAACACCAAAACGGCGTGCGGCGGTCCGATTCGGAGCAAACGTGCTCCGAACGACCTGAAATGAGATTATTTCTTGAATCGAAGTTTTTAAATTATTATAGCACAATGATTTGATATTATATATATATTAAATATATATTAAATATATATTAAAACATTTAAAATATATTATATATATATATATATATATATTTAAAATATTGTATTTAATAGTATATATATATATATATTTATAGCACAATGATTTGTATTTAAAATATTGTATTTAATAGTATATATATATTATAGCACAATGATTTGATATTATATATATATTAAATATATATTAAAACATTTAAAATATATTATATATATATATATATATTTATATTCAATTCAATAAAAATTTTTAATTTTTTTTTTTTTTAGAATAGCGACCGCCAATGGCGGTCGCTAAAGGCCTCTAGCGACGAGGCAACAGCGACCGCCATTGGCGGTCGCTGCGCGGCCGCTAAAGCCCTTTAGCGACCGCCAATGGCGGTCGCTAATGGCCTTATATATAGTAGTGCAGTAGGGTTTGTGGAATCTTTGGAATGTGATCCCCTATATAGAGGGTTGATCTAGATTGGGTTCATGGTGTCCCCAAGTGGTTCTCAGAATGACCCCATATCTGTGTATCATAGTCTTATTTGAGGAATATGTTCTCTTTGGGTGGGTCCCAAATGAGCTAGACCTATTCATTGAGCATCTATGATGATATCATGTCTTGAGGAGTGAGTTCTCTCAGAATGAGTGCGCTTTGAGCAGAATCCTATAGCTGGCAGTTGGTTATGACCACTGGATGGCGAGGTGTCTCTCCTGAGTATATCTTGGTTACTTATTATACATTGATTGTTATATCTTGTATTGAGATGACTAGGTGCTTCATGTTTAGTGTTTTTGGGGTGTCCTACTAAGTATTGTTATACTCACCCCTGCATGGGCTTTGCCCTCACGTGTCATGTCTTGTGAAGACGACAACCCTTTTGATAGTGTCCTAGGAGGACATGGAGTGGGTGGACCATAGCTAGAGCTGGCCAAACCACGATGCTTACTAGAAGCATACCTTTGACTTAGTAATTACCCTTGGAGTAGGTTGGAATATTTATAGTTTCAGTTGGACTTGTGTACAGAATTTTTGTGGTGGGCTTGTTTTTGGACCCTTTTTTGTTGAGTCAATAAGGTTTTCCTTATGACTTTTCCATTACTTCTTGTTTTGAAAATCACAAACACCTTATCTTTAAGAAAATCGCTTTTATAAGGAAAATTGCTTTTATAAGGAAAATTGATTTTGTAAGAAAAATTATCCTTATCATATTTTCATCCAGATTTTTCTTAAGTATGAGATTCAGATTCATTTCTATTTGAAACTTTGATATGAAGTATTCTATTTTTAGGATCCGAATTCTGGATAAGAACTGTAATAAAGCTTCACTCCGAAATCCAGAATGAGAACTGTGATAAAGTTTCATTCCAAACTCCGGATACGAACTCTGATTAAGTTCTACTCCAAATTCAGGATACGAATCCTTATGAAGTTCTACAAACAAATTCTCATTACGAATTCTAATGATGAATTCTCATTTCGAATTCTGATGAGGAATTCTCATTACGAATTCTGATGAGGAATTCTCATTACGAATTCTGATGACAAATTCTTATTCTGAATTCTCTTTCCGAATTCACCTATTAAACAGAATCTGATCATCTTTGTTTTATACACTCCTAATTTATTTAGACTCCAAAAATTATTTTTGGTTAGACTCCAGACTTTCATTTTACTTACGTTGTTATAATATGTCTACTCTTTAATATTTTTTCTCTCACTCCGAACATTCACTCCGAATATTCACTCCGAACTTTTTAAGACTTAAAAACGATGCCGTACATTCTGTTTCACTTATTTTGTTATAAAACGATGTCGTCTATTCTGTTTTAAACTAACCGTTGGCTAAGTTACACGTGTACAGGTCCCTCCGAATTTCATGGAAAATATGACCGTTGGAAGAGGGAGTTGACCGTTGGAATTTTCCTATAAATAGGAGCTCATTTGAAAGAGCTCAAGAGAATATATAAAAAAAAGTTGATCGATCTAGAGACCACACGCTGCTAAGGTGATTTCTAGAGAGAGAAAGCTTTTAATGCCTTGTGGGTACTGAACCGTTCGTTCAGTTTTTGCTTCATGCGACTCCGAATGTTGGTGATTACATTCGAGGACTTCCAGGGATAGGAAGACAGAGGTTGCCGACTACCTTGAAGTTCGAGGGCTTCCTTGCTGAGGAAGACAGAGGTTGCTAACTACCTTGAAGTTGAGGGCTTGTAGGGATATCAAGACAGAGACACTCCGATCTTCGTATCGAGGGCTTACCCTGGTGTGGGTAAGAAAGAATTTCTTGAAAGTATAAATCAAGGGACCTTTATCCAAGGTTGTTGGATACCCTTCTCTTTGGGTTAAAAGACTTATATCTTGTTACTTGTAGTTTTTCTACTCGTTTATTTCCGTTGCATTTTGTATTATAAGGAAAGTATAACTTTCTTATACTTCCTTACATGTACTCTGTTTCATTTAGATTTTATACGCTTTAAGGTAGAATCTCATTTTGTAATCTTTTGTTAAGTTTCAATTTCCGGAACCATATTTCCGGAACCTATTTTCAGAATCTTTTTCCAAGTTTTCATTTGGTGATAGAGGTGTTGTGAATTTGCTTAGTTTAACTTTGTTAATCTTTTCCCTTTCCTTTACTTAAGAAAAACACGGTTATTCATAACTAACTTTAAAGGTTCCAAAGGAATTTTTAAAGTATACAATTCACCCCCCCTCTTGTATATTGAGCATCTACATCATTATTTTGATCTTACAATTGGTATCATAGGAGGTTTCTGGAATACTTGTACTCACGTATAAGTTTTTCTTGCTCACTTTCCCATTCCGAACTTTCCCATTCCGAACCTTCCCATTCCGAACTTTACCATTCCAAACTTTCTCATTCTGAACTTTGTTATTACGAATCTTTTCTACTAACAAGTTTGTGTGCCGAAGGTTTATAAGTATGGCAGGAATTGATGTTGGTTCTATTGATAATCTAAATCCTACAAGACCACCAATATTTGATGGTAATGATTATGAGTACTGGAGATACCGAATGAAGAATTTTGTTATCAATATTGGAGTAGACAATTTTTTATGCTTACTGGAGATTATAAAATTCCTGATAAGGAAGTTAAAACTTTTACTAACCAGGAAAAGCAAGAGTATCAACTCAATTATAAGGTACACAATACTTTACTTTGTTCAATGACCAGAAATATATATAGCCAAATTTCTTCTTGTGAAGCAGCTAATTCTATCTGGAAGAAGTTAGAGGTTACACACTTTGGAACTTCTAAAGTGATTGAGACTAGGAGAGATATGCTTAGAGATGAATATCATGGCTTCAATTTTCCTTATGGAGAACCAATCTGTAAAGTTCAACAGATATTTATGACTATCGTCAACAGCCTACAGTCTATGGGATAGAAAGGTTTAGATGATGAAGCACTTGTGGATAATATAATTGATATTATGCCCAATGAGTGGGAATCCAAAATAACTGCTATAGATGAGAACAGGAAGGTTACTCAAATTTCTCTTGATGAGTTATTTGGAACTCTTCTCCAACATGAAACCAGAATGAAGAGAGATGCTGAAAACATCAAAAAGAAAAATGGAAATGGTATTGTTGCTTTTACAACAACATCAAATCATATGAAAGATAAGACTCCTGAGAGAGTAACCAGATCCAAGTCTAAGAAGATGGTAGTTCAGTCAGATTCTAGTGAGAGTGAAATATCAGAAAATGAATTAGCAAATCTTTCTCGAAGGATGAACAAGATAGCTATCCAGAGAAATTTACAATCCAAGTATAAGAAAAAGGAAAGGAAAGATAGAAAAGATGGAGAAGTCACTTGTTATGAATGCAAGAGAGCTGGACATATTAGACCAGATTTCCCTTTTCTTAAAAAGAAAGGAAGGAAAGAAAGTCATTCAGACAGGAACATAAAGAAGTATTATAAAGCCAAAACTAAGAAAGTTTTGAAAGCTAATGATACCTGGAGTGCCAGTGGTAGTGATTCTTCAGATGAATCTTCTGATTACTAATCTTCAGGACAGAAGAATCTTGGTCTTATAGCCAGATTACCTATTAATAATCATTGTTTTATGGATAAGGTACAAAATGCTGAATCATTGACCAATGTTTCTTTAAATTCTAATGATAGTAAGTATTATAACTCTTCTGATGAATAATCCTCTTCTGATGAAGAAAATACTTTACCTACTTATGAAGAAGTCTCTAGGTTTGCTGAACTTCTTGAGATTGAGAATTCTAAACTCAATAAGAAACTTGATAAGGCAAACTCTAGGAATTCTATTCTTACAAAAGAGATATCAGATCTTTCTAAAGATCTTTATAGGAAAAATACTGATTTTGAAAGTATTTCAAAAAATCTTGAGGAAGTAAGTTCTGAGAAGAACAAACTTTCTAAAGAATTAGAAAAATTAGTTTTAAAGAAAAATGTTTTCGATCCTAGCTCTAGTTCTAAAACTAATGATTTTGAGGATAAAAACTTGGTTATAAAACTCAAGTCCAAAATTTTTTCCTTAAAGAAGTGTTTATCAAACTTTAACCATGGTAAGGAAAATTTTGATAAAATGTATTCCCAAATATGAACTTTAAGAAATAAATCTGGATTTGGTTATACCCATGCAAGACCAATTTTCAGTAACAATTATTTTGTTCCTCAAAGTGCCCCATTTTGTACCAAGTGTCAATGTGGTGGACATTGGGAAAAGAATTGTTCCTTAAACAAAACCCAATCCTTAGGATTTCACAAATCTTACTTTTCTAAGAAAATGTGGGTTCCTAAAATTTTGTTATCTGGTAATCTCAGATCCAAACAAGTTTGGATACCGAAAACCTAATTCTCTTCTTGATTTCAGGAAAATAAAGAGAGTATCAGCAACAATACATGGTACATGGATAGTGGATGTTCTCGGCACATGACTGGTAACAAAAGCTATTTTGAAAAGATTATCAAAACGAAAGGAGGAAAGGTAACTTTCGGAGATAATGCTAAGGGAGAGATTTTTGGTATTGGTAATATTGTTCTTCTTGGTAAAACCTTGATTTCAAACGTTCTTTTTGTTAAGGGTCTTAAGCACAACCTCATTAGCATAAGTCAGTTATGTGATGAAGGTTACCTTGTAAATTTTAGGAATGATAAGTGCTTAGTTCACAATTCCAAGAAAGAATTTATTCTCTTAGCTAATAGGCAAGAGAATGTTTACACTTTGAAATTAGAAGACCTTAAAAGCCAAGATTTACCTTGCCTAAGTGCAATGGAAGATCATTCCTGGTTATGGCATAGAAGACTAGGTCACTGTAACCTTAGGAACCTATGTAAACTCTCTAAGAAGAAACTAGTTAAGGATCTACCGGAGCTTAGATTTGATTCTTCTAAAGTTTGTGATCCTTGTCAATATGGAAAGCAACATAAATCTAGTTTTAAATCAATCAGTGAAGTCTCAACAACCGATGCATTACAGTTAGTGCACATGGATCTTTTTGGTCCAACACAAACTGGAAGTATTGGAGGCAAACACTACGTGTTTGTTCTAGTTGATGATTACACTAGATTTACTTGGGTCTATTTTCTAGAAAAGAAGTCTGAGGCTTTTTCTTATTTCAAAAATTTTAGAGATCAAGTTAAAAATGAGAAAAACCTTCCATTGAAAACTATTCATAGTGATGATGGAGGTGAATTTCAAAATTATGATTTTGAAACTTTTTGTAGTAGAAAAGGTATTACTCACAATTTCTCAGCACCTAGAACTCCTCAACAAAATGGTGTAGTTGAGAGAAGAAATAGAATTCTTCAAGAGATAACTAGAACCATGTTGAGCGAATATTCCATAGCTATACATTTCTGGGCTGAAGCCGTAAGTACTGCTTGCTATACTATAAATCGAGTTTTGATTAGACCGTTTCTTAATAAAACTCCTTATGAGTTATGGAATGGTAGAAAACCAAGACTATCCTACTTTAAGGTTTTTGGTTGCAAAGTATTCATTTTTAATACTAAAGATAACTTACATAAATTCTCACCAAAATCAGATGAAGGAATTTTCTTAGGTTATTCCACAACTTCTAAGGCTTATAGAGTTTTTAATAAAAATACTTGTACTGTTGAAGAAACAGTACATGTAAAATTTGATGAGTCTGATCCTTTTGTTTTTAAACCATCCCAGCCTACATCCTCAGATGTGTTTTCAAAAACTAATTGTCAACCTTTGATAGAAGAACCTTCTGATAAGGATAATGTTCAAGAAGATATTCCTGAAACATTTACCCCAGAAGAATTTCTACCCCATGTTGATGAACAGGATTTTCAAAAACCAAATCAGGCATTTCTTAAGAATCATCCCAGTGATAGTATCATTGGTGATGTAAATAAACCTGTAAGGACTAGAAGTTCCTTAAGAAATGAAGTAGAACATCTAGAATTTCTTTCCCAATTAGAACCTAAAAGCACTGATGAAGCTTTAGGTGATGATGATTGGATCAAAGCCATGCAATATGAACTAAATGAATTTGAAAGGAATAAAGTCTGGACTTTGGTTGAAAGACCTAAGGAAACTTATGTTATTGGAGTAAAATGGGTTTTCAGAAATAAATGTGATGAAAATGGAGTCATAGTAAGAAATAAAGCTAGACTTGTTGCAAAAGGCTATAATCAGCAAGAGGGAATAGACTATGAAGAAACCTATGCTCCAGTAGCCAGACTTGAATCTATCCGTATTCTACTTTCCTTTGCAGCATTCTTTAATTTTAAACTTTTTCAAATGGATGTGAAATGTACTTTTCTTAACAGTTATGTTCAAGAGGAAGTTTTTGTTGAACAACCTCCTGGATTTGAAGATAAAAACATCCTGATTATGTTTTTAGACTTACCAAAGCTCTGTATGGCCTTAAACAAGCCCCACGAGCATGGTATGATAGACTCACTGGATTTTTGCTTCAAAATAACTATGTTAAGGGAAATGCAGATCCAACCCTTTTCATAAAGAAAGATAAGAAAAATGTTTTGATTGTTCAAATTTATGTTGATGACATCATATTTGGTTCAACTTAGCAATCTTTGACCAACTCTTTTGCAAGTCTAATGAAATCTGAGTTTGAAATGAGTATGATGGGTGAGTTAACATTTTTCCTTGGTTTTCAAATTTCTCAAAAACTAGAAGGAACCTACATATCTCAACATAAGTATATTAAATATCTTCTTAAAAAGTATGGTTATGACAACACTAAGAGTATAAGTACTCCTATTGGTACCTCAAACTCTTTAGATCTTGATGAAGCTGGGAAACCAGTAGATCAAACATCTTTTAGAGGTATGATAGGAAGTCTACTATACTTAACAGCTAGTCGACCAGACTTAATGTTTTCAGTATGCTTATGTGCAAGATATCAATCCAATCCTAAGGAATCTCACTTAAAGGCAGTAAAAATAATTTTTCGCTACCTTAAGGGAACCATGGATCTAGGATTATTTTATACTTCTGGAAATGATTTTCTCCTAAAAAGCTTTTCTGATGCTGAATTTGGTGGATGTAGAATGGATAAAAAAAGTACATCTGGAACTTGTCATTTCCTAGGAGATTAATTAGTTTCTTGGTCCTGTAAGAAGCAACATTCTGTAGCACTCTCCACTGCTGAAGCTGAATATGTAGCAGCTGGAAGTTGTTGTGCTCAAGTGTTGTGGATGCAACACACACTCACAGACTATGGTTTGAGTTTTACTAAAACTCAAATTTTGTGTGATAACACAAGTGCCATTGCCCTTAGTAAGAACCCTGCACATCACTCCCGTGCAAAACACATAGATATTAGGCATCACTTTCTTAGGGATCACACACTTAAAGGAGATATTATTCTTCAGTTTATCGGAACACAAGATCAACTTGCTGATATTTTCACAAAATCTTTGCCTTCTGATAGATTTGAATACATTAAACAGAAGTTAGGAATGATAACCGTAAGTTAATCCTTCTTAATTAACTTTCTGTTAAAAAAGTATCCTTATAGAAATAAACTCCTTTTCATAGGGGGAGTACATTTGATTGTTAGAATATCAAAGTTTTTCAAAATTTGTTTTCAATCTTTTCGGAACTAAAATTCCGGAATGGTAATTTCCGGAGCTAAAATTTTCCATAATGGATATTTTCATATAGAAAACTTCTAAAATGGAAATTTTTGTATTGAAAACTTCTGGAATAGAAAATTTCGTACTATTTTTTTTCATAACGGGATTTTCATACCGAATCTTTCATAAAGAGTTTTTCGTTTTCAAATTTTGTAATGAAATTTTTCATACTGAGTTTGTTTTTCCGTACTGAGCTTGTTTTTCGTAGTGAGTTTTGTGAACTATGTCTTTTCATAATAAATATTTTTTGTAGTCATTTTTTTATATACTATTCATTACGAATAATCCTCCTAAGCCAATCCGAAAGCTATGATTTCCTTACTCAAGTTTTCGTAGTCATACTTTACTTGCTGGAATTGTCTTATATTTTGTTTTCGGATTATGATTTTCTTAATTCTTTGTTTTAATAAAAAACTCAAAAGATCGGATTCAAGTTTTCATGAGAATTGGTTTTTGACCGTCAAATCTGATCTCAGCTTGTCACAACTGTTCGATCAACCATGGAAGATGAACCGTTTTCTCATTGCCTATATAAAGGGGACCCCAAATGGTTGTACCACATCGGTTTTCAAGCTCCAATGTCCCGAATCTCTGCCTCTCCGTTTTAAAGCCTTCCGAACTTCAGATTTCTCAGTTCCGAACTTATCAGAGGTCTTCAGATCCGAATGTCTGTGGAAGTAGCTTCTCAAGACATGTCTTCCTCTAAGACGATTTCGAAGTGGTTAGTATATAGAGAAAGGCTGGTTCATCCGGATTTCTTCAACAAGTATGATTCTCTTATTTCCAAGAATATTATGCTTAATGGATGGGAAGATGTTGCGGTGTCAAAACCTGGGAATCAAGATGAAGTATATTCAGATTTGCTTATAGAGTTCTATGAAACAGTCTCCTTTCTTAAGGAAGATGGAAGGGAGAAGTTGTCTTTTAAGTCTTATGGTAAGACTTATAAACTTTCATATGCCAAGGCAGCCAGCTTGGTAGGGCTGAATAATGAAGGTGAAGCCGAATTCATATCTCATGTGTTGCCGGATTCAAAGGGTAGCCTCGATAAATAAAAAGCATTAGAAACTCCCGGACTGTCAGATGATAAGGCTCCGAAGATTGCTTCTCTTTCTACAAATTTCCAGATTCTAGAATTATGGGTACAAGGTCTTATCGTACTGAGAAAGGGTGACAAAGATTGTCTGAAGAAGAGTGAGATCTACATCTTAGATTTTCTGATAAATCTGAGGAAATTTAACCTGATGAAGCACATTATCATTACTCTTGAGAATGTTAAGAAAGGAAATCTGAGAGCTCAGATTATAATGTATCCAGCAATCCTCTCAAAGTTGATAGTTCAGTGCCTTGAGTCTTTCAAGGAGGCTTGCAAGTCTAAGCCAAGAGTTTGCAAGATTATGTTGGTGAGTGATGGTACACTCAAAAGGATGGATGTAGCCTTTGACAAGAAGACTAGCCAGTTTATTGATTTACCTGCTCAAGAAGAAACAGTTCCGAAAGTTGCTGATCCGGAATCCTCTAAGCCAGTAAGGAAGATAAAGTTGAAAGAAGTGGAAGTAGAAGCAGATAATCCCAAGTCTAAGGAAGTTCATTCCGCACCTCCAAAACCAAAGAAGAAGAAAGCTTACCCAGATGAGGTTGTTGCTAAATGGAGGGAGATCAAAGAGAAGAGAGTGTAAGGGGAGCCTCAGTTTGTCTTGGATCCTGCGGAGGCTAAGTCTTTGAAGGAAATAACTGCGGATGAGCTAGAAAAACAAGTGAAATAAAAGAAGCTCAAGAATAAGATGTCTGAGGCTGAGGTAGCTCAGGCTTTGTTGAAGTTTAATGAGATGGTTTCAGCAAACATTCCTGTTCCGAGATTTTTTTCATTGGAATCTCTACCTGAGACTCCAGGAAGAGATTTTGTCGCTCCAGAAGAGACAAATTCTAAGCCTGTTGAGGAAATAGAGCAGATTGAGCAAGTAAAAGAAGAAGAAGCTGTTGCTGAAGGAAGTGGTGAAACCAGAGATGTTTTAAAACAAGTAGATGATTATAAGGGGACTCCTTCTGAAAATTTGTCACTCCGAACCTCAGAAGCTGAGTCTTCTAAGCTAGTCACTCCAGCAATGGAAGAAGAGAAAGGAGAATAAGAAGTAGCTTATCATGTAGAGGAAGAACAACTTCTACAAGATATTGCTCAAATGGAGAATGTAGAGGTTGGTGCTCAGAAAGTTCCTGATAAGGAAGAAAATATTGTTCAAGTTTCTGATAGTGAAAAGAGAACTCCGGAACAGGATTCCATTCCAAAAAGAGACAAGGGAAATCAAATTGTAGCTAATACTCCGAGATCAGTAGTGGTGAAGAGAAAGGAAGTTGGTAGTTCTTCAAAGAGAAAGCTTGACCAAGTTGAAGAAGAAACTTCTCCAAGAAGAGTCTCGGATTCGGAGTCATCTTCGTTGGGGCATGATTTTGTTGTTCAGTTTTTAAAGAAGCTGGTAGGTTCTATTCCGACTTTCTCAAGCATTGATTCAAGATTCCAAATGCTCCAACATGCTTTGAATCAGAAATCAGACTCCGTATCTATGGTTATGGACAAGTGTGTTGAAATAGAGGCTCAGTTCAAAACGTTCTTTGTCGTCTATGAAGCCCACAAAAGATCTTGCAAGAGGATGACGAGATGGTCTAGGAAGACTATGGAATAAATGAGGCTCTTTGATGAATTTCAAGATAATGTTAAGAATTATTTTGAGACTGAGGACAGAAAGATAAATGAGCTGACTTATTCCTTTGAAGAGAAGCTGACAGATGAAAAGAACTTCCGGATTCAAGAAGTCAGAGATCTGAATGGGAAGCTGAATTCTGTCTCTCAAAACTGGAAGTTTGAAAGGGATCATCGGATTGAGTTTGAAGAGAAATTGAAGGCTCAGGAAGAAAAGATTAAAGCTCAGGAAGAAAAGCTTCAATCCCAGGAAGAAAAGATTGAAGCCCAAAATGCAAGAATTGTTGTGTTAGAGAAGAAAGCTGAAGAATATCATAATGACTTAAAGAAGATAAAGACTATTCTTAAGGGTCTCATAGCGAAGGAAAAAGATCCAAAATAGACAGATCCTATATTTTGTTGTATCTAAATTTCTTTGTTGTTGAGTTTTTCAAACTTAATGAAAATTTGTGCTTGCTCATTTCTTTTGTTGTTACTACTAATTTTTCAGGTACTTTGTTATATTTTCCATTCCCTAGAATTCTTTTTGAAAATCACAAAGGGGGAGAAGGAAAAGATCCTTAAGGAAAAAGAACTCTAATAAGAGCTTATCTAAGGGGGAGGTTTTTCATTAAAGAATACTTTCTTATTCGTAATGAAATGTCACTCCGGAAATCTAGAATACGATCCTTAGAGTTTCAAAACCTAAGGGGGAGTTAGTCGTATTCATCAATATCCTTAAAGCAAAGGGAGATAAGCCTTAATGTTTTTATTTCTTCTTAGAATTTCTTTTTCGTAAGGATGTTTGTGCTTTCCAAAAAGGGGTAGATTGTTGAGTCAATAAGGTTTTCCTTATGAATTTTCCATTCCTTATTGTTTTGAAAATCACAAACACCTTATCTTTAAGAAAATTGATTTTATAAGTAAAATTGATTTTGTAAGAAAAATTATACTTATCATATTTTCATCCAGATTTTTCTTAAGTATGAGATTCAGATTCATTTCTATTTTCTCAGAATTGTTTGAAACTTTGATATGAAGTATTCTGTTTTTAGGATCCAAATTCTGGATAAGAATTGTAATAAATCTTCACTCCGAAATCCAGAATGAGAACTGTGATAAAGTTTCATTCCGAACTCCAGATACGAACTCTGATTAAGTTCTACTCCAGATTCAGGATACGAATCCTTATGAAGTTCGACAAACAAATTCTCATTACGAATTATAATGATGAATTCTCATTTCTAATTCTGATGAGGAATTCTCATTACGAATTCTGATGAGGAATTCTCATTACGAATTCTAATGATGAATTCTCATTCCGAATTCTCATTCCGAATTCACCTATTAAACAGAATCTGATCATCTTTGTTTTATACACTCCGAATTTATTTAGACTTCGAAAATTATTTTTGGTTAGACTCCAGACTTTCATTTTACTTACGTTGTTATAATCTGTCTACTCTTTAATATTTTTTCTCTCACTTCGAACATTCACTCCGAATATTCACTATGAACTTTTTAAGACTTAAAAACGATGTCGTACATTCTGTTTCACTTATTTTGTTATAAAACGATGTCGTCTATTCTGTTTTAAACTAACTATTGGCTAAGTTACACGTGTACAGGTCCCTCCGAATTTCATGGAAAATATGACCGTTGGAAGAGGGAGTTGACCGTTGGAATTTACCTATAAATAGGAGCTCATTTGAAAGAGCTCAAGAGAACATATAAAAAAAAGTTGATCGATCTAGAGACCACACACTGCTAAGGTGATTTCTAGAGAGAGAAAGATTTTCATGCCTTGTGGGTACTGAACCGCTCGTTCAGTTTTTGCTTCGTGCGACTCCGAATGTTGGTGATTACATTCGAGGACTTCTGGGGATAGGAAGATAGAGGTTGCCGACTACCTTGAAGTTTGAGGGCTTCCTTGCTGAGGAAGACAGAGGTTGCCAACTACCTTGAAGTTGAGGGCTTGCAGGGATAGCAAGACAGAGACACTCCGATATTCGTATCGAGGGCTTACCCTGGTGTGGGTAAGACAGACTTGCTTGAAAGTATAAATCAAGGGACCTTTATCCAAGGTTGTTGGATACCCTTCTCTTTGGGTTAAAAGACATCTTGTTACTTGTAGTTTTTCTAATCGTTTATTTCCGCTGCATTTTGTATTATAAGGAAAGTATAACTTTCCTATACTTCCTTACTTGTACTCTGTTTCATTTAGATTCTATACGCTTTAAGGTAGAATCTCATTTTGTAATCTTTTGTTAAGTTTCAATTTCCGGAACCATATTTCCGGAACCTATTTTCAGAATCTTTTTCCAAGTTTTCATTTGGTGATATAGGTGTTTTGAATTTTCTTAGTTTAACTTTGTTAAAATTTTCCATTTCCTTTACTTAAGGAAAACACGATTATTCATAACTAACTTTAAAGGTTCCAAAGGAATTTTTAAAGTATACAATTCACCCCCCTCTTGTATATTGAGCATATACATCATTATTTTGATCCTAAATTTTTTATTTACATTACTTTAATAGTCATAATCTATTGTGGGATCTTAGATGTATTCATTCATTCTTTCAGTTGTTTTACATTTCATCATTATGTGGGCTTGAATATGTGTGTGTGTGTATAAGAACTTTAGGATAATACCTACCATTTGTGGGATATGCCTACTTGGAACTAGTCACCAACCCTTGTCCTATTAAAGGTGGGCTTGGGGTAGCCAAATGTTAGACCCCGACAGGTTGGGTCATGACAAAGTGTTATCATAAGGGTTTGGTTCTACTTTAGGACTGAGAGTTTGTGAAATTAGTTTGGGGAAACAATGCTATGTGTTTCAAGTTCGACTTTCAGGCCAGAGACTCCAGTGTTAGTGTGACAACCAATGTATCCATACATTGGGACTTTGATCACCTGATTTTTGACTCAGTACATGAGAAAAATTATAGCGTCCCACATTTTTATCACATTAAATTTCATTACATTATACAAAACCGAGGATCTTTAAGGTTTAGTGTCTTGGAAACCAGGAACTTAATACATGAAAACATAAAACATTATTCTTAAACACTTGAAAGGTTTATCCTTATGTCCATCCTAGGTTCATTACTGAATCTCATAACCTGGGGTCATACATCAAAATAAAGGGTGAACAGAAGGCCCAGTAAGGGAAACAAGGGGAAACATTTAACATGTGAACTTGAGATACATCAATAAAGTCATGAAAAAGAACTTTAAGGCATGAGAAAGAAATCATGAGGCATATCATAATAAAAATAACATATTTCATAACTTGAAGATGTGGCTACAACATTTAACTTATACAATCATTTCCGTTTCACCAAGGTCCATCCCCAAGGTGTCATTAAAAAAATTACCAAGGTTATTCACCAAGGTATCGTTAAAATGGTCATCTCTAGAGATTAAGTCTTTACCCAATGCATTATAGCGCTATCAGGGCGCACCCTTAATTTTTATTTATTATCATGTGAGCCACATATATCATCATCAAACATTTCATAAATAACCCATATATCATAAAAGAAGTGGGTTTCATTTCATAATCACAATGTTTTAAAAACTGCTTTTAAGACATGATCTTTATGTCATTTTAAACCCACGGAAAAGGAAAGCGGGTTTCATGTATGTAAATACCAGAATTAAAATAGAACATTTTGATATACATGTGAATACCCCTTTATAATAAAGATATTTTTGTATTCACTTAATAAAATAAAATAATTTTAGAAAAAGAGAGATATATTTTGAGACGAAAATTCTGCAACATAACGGCTATGTTACAGGGTTTTAGAAATCATTGAAAAGATAGGGGACATGGGTTAACCACTCATAAATGATCCAAAAAATAGTATAGGTACAGAATATAAAGGATATAAGAACATGGTAATGAAATTTGAAAGACATACCATATGAAATGAAAAACATGGAAGGAAGACAAAAATAAGATTTCTCTTATGAAAATTCACCAGCCTAACGGCGCCACTTAAAACATCAAAAAATGAATTGATGAGATAAAATAGGGTCTCTAATCATATGAAAATAAAATAAAAGTATTATGTATATAGATATAATACCCCAAAATAATAAAAAGTAACTTTAAATACTTGACATGAAAATAGAACTTGAAAATGAGAAGGGTGAAAGAATCCCTTACAAAAATTCGGCAGCCTAACAACGCCACTTAAACATTCTTAAAATTAATTGATGAGAGAAAGAGGGGGTCTTTCATCATATTAACATGAAAATTAAATTAGGATGAATATAAAAGAACATCCCCAACATAAGAACATGGAGCTTAAAATAAATGACATAAAGGAGAATACATGAAAAGAAAGAGAGAGGTAGGATCCCTTACCTTGAAGAGTAACTTCAAAATCTTGAAGTTTGGGACCTTGGGAGGCTTGAGGAAACTTTGGGAGGACTCCTTGGGAGGTAAGAAGATCAGAAATTTATTTAGGAGGATTTTGGAATGGAAAGGATGAGAAAATGACTTGGTATTTATAGGGGAAGTGAGGGGACAAGGCATTAATGGCCAAGGGACACCTCATTGGTGGTATTGGAAAAACCATGGGCTTGCCCATGGTATTTTCCCATGGTATTGGCCACTTGGAACACATCATACCTTATATTACTATTCATAAGTCGAACAGAATTATTACATAATTATTACATCCTTAATGATGTCATTAAACACCCGAAACTCTAAATTGAAAATTCACTATTCACCGAAAATTCAACCTTTTCAGAAAAATATAAAAAATTTACCTTAACATAATATCAATGCTCTAAATTCAAAAATTAACTCCATTTTATAAAAATAATTTTCTAAATAACTTTAATTTAATTTTTAAATAAAAAACACTATTCACCCGAAAAAACTAATACTTAACTAATAATTTCTGAAACAGTTATTTACCTATTTTATTGAATCACATTACTTAATCAAGGTTCCTAAATTATATTAATACATTCTTTAAGTGAGATTACTAATCCATTTGGTTACATTACAAATCCTAAGTGTAAAATCACTATTCATAATTTACTATTCACCAAAAATTAAGTTGATCTTATTAGACTCTAAATTTCTTACTGAACACATTTTTAGAAGACCATTTTTTGAAAATCCTTACACATCATTAATTATTTAAGGTTTACATAAATATTTTAAAATATCCCCTTTTTCAAAATTTATCCATAAGATACATCCTATTTTTATCTGGACATCTAAAAAATCACAAACTTCACCATAGGAAGAAATCACAAATTTATTTATCTCAAAGGATTACACAAAGTAGCTACAACCTCGATACATATCCCCTTATAACACCAAAATATGACCTAAGTGTAAGGTGTGCTAAGGTGAGAGAATCTGAGGGAGGCTTGGACAATATTGCCCTAGTAGTAATCTCTACTAACTTGAACTTCTCCCATAAGCGATTCCGTTCAAGATTGACACGCTAGAGTTCGGCTTGGGCTTGGTCCAAAGCGAAGCCCAAAGATGCCACCTCCTTCCCAAGCTCTAATAAGTGGGCTTGATATGGTTCGAGTCTACTGGATGAAGCCAACAACTCTTCTTTCTGCATTAACCATTAACATTTCTATTAAATCATTAAGAGTAAATTAATATACTATTCAAAAAGTTTGGGTTGTTACATTCTTCCCCCATTAAGAAATTTCATCCCTGAAATTTTAAACCAAAGGCCTAGTGGAAAAGGTGAGGTTACTTTTGCTTCATTGTTTCCTTAGGCTCCCATGTCGCTTCTTCATACTTATGATTCCTCTACAACACTTTCATAAGGTGGGTAGTATTGTTGTGTAGAACCTTGTATCCACGCTCTATGATCTCCACTAGATGCTCCTCATAAGAGAGATCATGTTCCAGTTGTACCACCTCTGGGTTCAGTACATGAAAAGGGTCGGGTATGTACTTCCTCAAGAGAGATACATGGAAGACATCATGAAATTGAGCTAGGTTTAGTGGAAGTGCTAGACGATAGGCCACTGCTCCTATGTGATCAAGGATTTCATAGGGGCCAATGTACCTAAGGATGATCTTCCCTTTCTTCCCAAACCGCATGACTCTCTTCCATGGAGAAATTCGAAGGAAGACTTTGTCGCCAACACCAAACTCCAAGTCCCTTCGACAGTTGTCAGCATAGCTCTTCTGCCGACTCTGAGCAGCCTTTATGTGTTGTTGGATGGCATGAAACTTTTCTGTCATCTCTTGCACAAGATCAGGCCCAAGAATTTTTCTCTTACCAGCTTCATCCCAACAAGTAGGAGTTCTACATCGCTTTCCATATAGAGCTTCATAGGGTGCCATCTGAATACTCGAATGGAAGCTGTTGTTGTATGAGAACTCAACTAATGGGAGGTGTTTATCCCATCCACCTTTAAATTCCATTGAGCATAATCTTAGCATGTAATCAAGTGTCTAAATAGTCCTTTAATATTGGCCATCAGTTTGAGGATGATAGGCAGTACTAAAATTCAATTCAGTATTCAGAGCATGTTGAAGACTTCTCCAGAATTTTGAAGTGAATCTTGGATCACGATCAGATACGATGGATAGTGGTACCCCATGCAACCTTACCACTTCCTTTACGTATATCTTAGCAAGTTGATCCAAAGAGAAATCTTCCCGAATGGATATAAAATGGGCAGTCTTGGTGAGACGGTCCACAATAACCCATATCGCATTGTTTCCTTTGGAAGTTTTTGGGAGACCAGTGACAAAGTCCATAGTGACATTATCCCACTTCCATGCAGGTATGGGTAGCGGTTGTAATACCCACTTAGAAAGTTGTAGTTTTTAATTTACTTGTTGACACACTAGGCACCTTGTAGTGTAATCAGAAATCTCCCTCTTCATGTTATCCCACCAATAATGATCACGAAGGTCTCTATACATTTTAGTGCTTCCCAGATGTATAGAGAAAGTAGAGCTATGAGCTTCATCCATTAGTTCTTTCTTTATCTACAGAATAGATGGAACACATAGTCTTGTATGAAATTTCAATACACCTTCTTGATCAATATTGAAATCAGTAAACTTCCCATCCTTCACAGCCTCAAACTTATCCTGCAACAAAAGATCTTCTTTTTGAGCCTTCTTAATCTTCTCTAGTAACGAAGGTTGAGAAATAATTTGGGATAGGGTTGATGATGTCCCTTACCTTACAATTCCCATGTCTAGTTTTACTAGATCCTTAATAAAGGGTTCTCCTAGGTCCTCATTGTTTTCAGAACAACAGGGTCTTTCCTTCTTAATGCATCCGCGACTTTGTTTTCTCTTCCAGGATGATAATGAATTGAACAATCATAGTCTTTAATAAGCTCCAACCATCTCCTTTGTCTCATGTTAAATTCTTTATACATGAAAATATACTTTAAACTTTGGTGGTCAGTGTATATATCACATTTCTCCCCATAAAGATAGTGCCTCTATATCTTTAGAGCAAAAACAACTGCCACCAACTCTAGATCATGCGTAGGATAATTCTGCTCATGTTGCTTCAGCTGACAAGATGCATAAGCAATTACCTTGTCATTTTACATGAGGATGCACCCAACCCCTTTCAGATATGCATTGCTAAAAATAACAAATCCTTATCTGATAGAGGGTAGTGTTAACACATGTGTAGTAACCAATCTCTTCTTTAGCTCTTAGAAACTTTCCTCACATTCCTTTGTCCAGATGAACTTAACCCCTTTTCGAGTCAACTTGGTTAGTGGATTATAAATCCATGAAAAGTTTTTCACAAACATCCTATAATATCCTGCTAAACCATGGAAACTACGAATCTCAGTTACTGTTGTGGGTTGAGGCCACTCCTCCAAAACCAATGTCTTTGCAGGGTCAACCGAGATTCCTTCATTGGTTATAATGTGCCCCAAGAAATCCACTTGTTGTAACCAAAACTCACACTTCCTGAACTTTCCAAAGAGCCTCTCCTTCCACAGAGTTTTCAAAATAACCCTCATATGATCTTCATGCTCCTCATGAATTTTTGAATATATAAAAATATCATCAATAAAAACTACCACAAAGTTATCAAGGTATTTCTTAGAGACTATATTCATCAAATCCATGAAAATAGAAGGAGCATTAGTCAAGATGAAGGGCATAACAGTAAACTCATAATGACCATATCTTTATCAGAAGGCAGTCTTTGGAATATATTCCTTCTTCACCATCAGTTGATGGTAACTAGATCGAAGATCAATCTTAGAAAAGAATTGAGCCCCACAAATTTGGTCAAATAAATCATCGATTCTTGGAAGGGGGTATTTGTTCTTCACTGTGATCCCGTTCAGTTCTCTATAATCAATGCATAGATGCATTGATCCATCCTTTTTCTTCACAAAGAGAATTGGTGCTCCCCAAGGAGACACACTCAGTCAGATAAACCCATTCTCCAATAAGTCTTGGAGTTGTTTCTTTAACTCCACTAGATCCACATTTTCCATTATATACGGGGTCTTTGATATCGATTGAGATCCAGGTACAAGTTTAATGGAGAACTCTACCTCTCTTTCTAGGGGAGGTCTAGGTAACTCCTCAGGAAATACATCCATGTATTCCTGAACAATTGGAACATCTTCTATTTGTATACTCCCTTTTCCTTCTTCATCCTCACCAATTAACTCCATAAAGAAGGCTATAGGAGGTGCCTCTAGGAAAAGATCGGGTCGGGATATCTCTCCTTGGAAGATAAATGTAGGTCGTTCATTCAAGACTACTGAGATTTCATTACTTCTACATTTGATCTTAGCATGATACTTTGAGATCCAGTCCATCCCTAGTATAACGTCGAATTCCATCATGGGAATGAATACTAGATTTGTGATAATATTGTGCTCACTAAAGTAAACACTAAAGTCTCTAAACACTGTTGATGCATGGATAATCCCCCTTGGAGTCTTGACTGACAACTCTACCTCTAGCAGTTTGAAGATTGATTGTATATTCTTTGCAAACTTGGAGGAAATAAAGGAATGTGTAGAACCAGAATAAAACAAAGTACTTTCTAGTTTTGAGAGGACAAAAAGAGTACCTACTACCACGTTATTCGGGGCTTCAACTTCAGTTGTTGTGATAGAAAAAGCACGACCTTGCTCCCTTTTCCTTTGCTGAGGTTGATGGTGGTTTCCCTCCACTGCCCTCAAATTTGGACAATGATTAGCAAAGTGCCCAAGATGTCCACACTTGAAGCATTGGACTTCAGGTAGGTCCAGAACCATATTTCCTCTATCGTTAGTGTTGGGGAGTTGAGGCTTCACCTCACTACGACAATTTAGAGAAATATGGCCTTCTCTTCCACACTTGTAGCACTTTCTACTTCTGATCAAGCAGTTCCCCGAATGCTTCTTCCCACATTTATTGCATGTGGAAAGTTTCATTTTCTTCCCACCTCTTTCCTGATCAAAGATTCTTCCTAGGCTTGGTTCTAGAGCTCGCTTCTTCTCATTAGATTTATGAGACCATTGTGTCTCACCAAACTCTAGTTCGACTTTCATAGCACTTCGAACTATTTCTTCGTAGCTATCATAGTCTTAATTGGCTAGATTCTTCTGCATATGAAGTCTCAGTCCACCGAAGAATCTATCAACCTTACCGTTTGGATCAATGACAAAGCTATAGGTATATCTTGAAAGCCTTGTGAAGTTCATATCATATATTCCAAAAAATCAATTCTACTTCTGCTTCAGCTCGAGAAATTATTTCTCCATTCTCGTTCTCATCGAATGAGGGAAATACTTATTGAAGAATATTCCCCTGAACTCTTCCCACTCCATAGCTTCCATATCTCCTCTTGGATTTGTGTTTTTGATCAGTGACCACCACTGGTCAGCTTCTCCCTCTAGGCGATAAATATCAAGGGTGACTTTTTCTTATTCTGAACAATGAAATACAGAAAATATCTTCTCTATAGAGCTGATCCATTGCTCAGCAATCAATGGGTCAGTCGATCCACTGAAGTTTTGTG
Source organism: Viscum album (assembly GCA_963277665.1). Classification (NCBI taxonomy): domain Eukaryota; kingdom Viridiplantae; phylum Streptophyta; class Magnoliopsida; order Santalales; family Viscaceae; genus Viscum; species Viscum album. Next base: position 516,735,932 of record OY728127.1, on the reverse strand, counting down.
GTCATTGGCGCATAAAGGACTCAACAGAATGTTATTACCTTCGTGGTGAGATCATCCTCTCAGCTTGATTCAAGTTATTACTAATAACTTGAGTCAGTTGGTTCATCATTCTCATGAATGTTTCCATTACAGCTTCCATCAGAGGTCCGTCAGTGCATGGTCCATTGCGGTCACCATTTGCACGGTTCCTCCTATTGCCCGCCATTTTATAAAAGAATAAAATATTAGTGACAAACTTGTTTCATTTATGAATATTTTAACTATAAAGGATTCTATATCTTAAAAATTCATGCTTAAACAATTATATTTCTCTATAATTCCTTCATAATGATTCATAAAAAGCTTGCGATTAACTAAACATATCCCCCGGGAGTATCGTAACCAAAAGTGCAGCAAGGCCCGTTGTCGTGCACCAGTTCCTGTTCGAGTCTAGCTCAAAGCGGTGTTTTCGGGTTTTACCCCTATGTACATCTGTGCCAGAGCCACCTCTACCCGCTCGTATCCAGATAGGGATGTATTTGTTTGATAAATCACTTACTCAATACTCACCAAAATACCAGGAAGTTTTCCCTATATTTAAAATTTTCTATAGGGTTATTCCAAAAGTTTTCATAGCCTAATTTCCATAAATAACTAAACCTTCCTTTGATACCAACTATAGCGTCCCGCCTTTTTATCACATTAACTTTCATTACATTATACAAAACCGAGGATCTTTAAGGTTTAGTGTCTTGGAAACCAGGAACTTAATACATGAAAACATAAAACATTATTCTTAAACACTTGAAAGGATTCTCCTTATGTTCATCCTAGGTTCATTACTGCATCTCATAAACTGGGGTCATACATTAAAAGAAAGGGTGAGCAGAAGGCCCAGTAAGGGAAACAAGGGGAAACATTTAACATGTGAACTTGAGATACATCAATAAAGTCATGAAAAAGAACTTTAAGGCATGAGAAAGAAATCATAAGTAATATCATAATAAAAATAACGTATTTCATAACTTGAAGATGTGGATACAACATTTAACTTATAAAATCATTTCTGTTTCACCAAGTTCCATCCCCAAGGCGTCATTAAAAAAATTACCAAGGTTATTCACCAAGGTATCGTTAAAATGGTCATCTCTAGAGATTAAGTCTTTACCCAATGCATTGGAGTGCTATCAGGGTGCACCCTAAATTTGTCTTTATTATCATGTGATCCACATATATCATCATCAAACATTTCATAAATAACCCATATAGCATAAAAGAAATGTGTTTCATTTCATAATCATAATGTTTTAAAAACTGCTTTTAAGACATGATCATTATGTCATTTTAAAACCACGGAAAAGGAAAGCGGGTTTCATGTATGTAAATCCCAGAATTAAAATAGAACATTTTGATATATATGTGAATACCCCTATATAAGAAATATCTTTGATTATTCACTTAATAAAATAAAATAATTTGAGAAAAAGAGAGAGACATTTTGAGATGAAAATTCTGCAGCATAACAGCTATGTTACAGGGTTTTAGAAAACATTGAAAAGAGAGGGGACATGGGTTAACCACTCATAAATGATCCAAAAAATAGTAGAGGGACATAATATAAAGGATATAAGAACATGGTAATAAAATTTGAAATACATACCATATTAAATTAAAAACATGGAAGGAAGACAAAAATAATATTTCTCTTATGAAAATTCGGCAGCCTAACAACACCACTTAAAACATCAAAAAATGAATTGATGAGATCAAATAGGGTCTATCATCATATGAACATAAAATAACAGTATTATGGATATATATATCATAACCCAAAATAATAAAAAGTAACTTGAAAGACTTGACATGAAAATAGAACTTGAAAATGAGAAGGGTGAAAGAATCCCTTACAAAAATTCGGCAACCTAACGACGCCACTTAAACATTATTAAAATGAATTGATGAGAGAAAGAGGGGGTCTATCATCATATGAAAATTAAAAGGAAAGTAGGATGAATATAAAATAACATCCCCAACATAAGAACATGGAGCTTAAAATAAATTACATAAAGGAGAATACATGAAAAGAAAGAGAGAGGTAGGATCCCTTACCTTGAAGAGTAACTTCGAAATCTTGAAGTTTGGGAACTTGGGAGACTTGAGGGAACATTGGGAGGACTCCTTGGGAGGTTAGGAGACCATAAATTTGTTTAGTAGGATTTTGGAATGGAAAGGATGATAGAATGGCTTGGTATTTATAGGGTAAGTGAGGGGACAACGCATTAATGGCCAAGGGACACCTCATTGGTGGTATTGGAAAAACCATGGGCTTGCCCATGGTATTGGCCACTTGGAACACCTCATAACTTATCTTACTATTCATAAGTCGACCATAATTATTACATAATTATTACATCCTTAATGATGTCATTAAACATCCGAAACTCTAAACTGAAAATTCACTATTCACCGAAAATTCAACTTTTTTCAGAAAAATCCCAAAAATTCATCTTAACATAATATCGATGCTATGAATTCAAAAATGAACTCCATTTTATAAAAATAATTTTCTAATTATTTTTAATTTAATTTTTAAATAAAAAACACTATTCACCTGAAAAAAACTAATACTTAACTAATAATTTCTGAAACAGTTATTTACCTATTTTGTTGAATCACATTACTTAATCAAGGTTCCTAAATTATATTAATACATTCTTTAAGTGATATTACTAATCCATTTGGTCACATTACTAATCCTAAGCATAAAATCACTATTCATAATTTACTATTCACCAAAAATTAAGTTGATCTTACTAGACTCTAAATTTCTTACTGAACACATTTTAAAAGACCATTTTTTGAAAATCCTTACACATCATTAATTATTTAAGGTTTATATAAATATTTTATAATACCCCCTTTTTCAAAATTCATCCATAAGATACATCCTATTTTTATCCGGACATCTAAAAAATCACAAACTTCACCATAGGAAGAAATCATAAATTTATTTATCTCAAAGGATTACACAAAGTAGATACGGCCTCGATACATATCCCCTTATAACACCGGCATATGACCTAAGTGTAAGGTGTGCTAAGGTGAGTGAATATGAGGGAGGCTCAGATAACATTGCCCTAGTAGTAATCTCCACTAACTTGAAATTCTCCCGTAGGTGATTCCATTCAAGCTTGACATGCTGGAGTTCGGCTTGGGATTGGTCCAAAGAGAAGCCCAAAGATGCAACCTCCTTCCCAAGCTCTGATAAGTGGGATTGATATGGTTCAAGTCTACTGGATGAAGCCAACAAATCTTCTTTCTACATTAACCATTAACATTTCTATTAAATCGTTAAGAGTAAATTAATATACTATTCAAAAAGTTTGGGTCGTTACAAAACTGGTTATAGGAAAAAATGGTACATGAATCATATAGGAATGGTTATATTTTCCATGTAATTATTGAGTCAGCTCCCTATATATACTCTATTGACCATGGTAAATCTTTTTTTATTTCAGGATGTCTCCATGTAGACAACCAGCCAGGATTCTAGTGCGTGATCATGAGGATGATCAACCAGGTGAAGAGACATCAATACATATATTTTTAACAGAGATAACACCTCTAAGTGGTGTACTAGCCATACCACCACCTATAGAGTAGCACATAGTACTCGTAGTACCAACAGATGAGGTGCACAGGTAGAGCGCACTTCATGAGTTTCAATGATAGGAACCACTTAGGTTCTGAGGCGATCCTGACCCATAGGTATCTAAAGAATATCTTGAGGAGGTGACCTGAGTTTTTCATCTAGTTAAGACACCAGTAGATCAGATGGTGGTCCTGGTAGTGATCCTTCTACATGGATCAACAGGGCGATGGTGGGGTTTAGTTACCCAATCTTATGATGAGGTTACTCATCCATGTAAAGAGTTTGAGAACCTTTTCATAGAGGAGTTCTCACCTTATAAGCTAAGTTCTATGCATATCCAAGAGCTTATATATCTTTTACAGGATGACATGTTGGTATTTTAGTACTCATCAAGGCATACCAACCTCTCCAAGTATTCGATGGATATGGTACATGATCAGTACTTCATGGCTCAGACCTTCGAGCATTTTTTGTTTAGAGACATCCAATCTAGTGTTATCCCTATCTGTATTCCTACCTATGATGGGGTGAAAGAGTGAGCCTTTGAACTTGAGAGTTCCTTGGAAGAGTATATACATCTAGTGGTAGTCAGTAGTGGGAAAAAATGAGAAAATACCTTAGCATTAGGGAGATGATGTTAGTCTTAGAGACCTAGATTTAGGATACATCATAAGAGGAAGACCTAGAAAAGGGGATCTGTATTTCAGGGCTCATAGGGTGGGTCCAGTCATCCTAGAGAGAGTCAGTTCTATTTATGTGATGGTAGGGGGCATATCTCCTCTGATTTTATATCCTGCCGTATAGATGATAGAGAAACCATGGATGGGCGACAAAGGTAGCGATAGGATAAGGAAGATACCTAGGGAACTAGACATGACAGAGGATCTGGGAGAGAATCAGAGGTGTTTTACATTTCAACATGTTACCACCACCACCCCCAGGTGGTCCATGCTAGGCTTAGAGAGCTAGAGGATATGGGTGGGAAAAAATACATGCGATAGAGGCATATGACCCAGGGGATCTAGGAATTATATAAGGTATGATCTATTTATTTTACACCTTAGCTATAGTTTTGATAGACACAAGATCTAGTAATTCTTTTCTTGCCAAGAATATTGTTTGAGACTCAAAGATTTCAGTTGAACTATTGAATTGACCCTTACACTTAGAGACTCCTACGGGAGGAGACTTGATGATCACACAATGGTACTAACAGTGTGACCTGACACTCAGAGGCAAGAGTTTCAGTTGGGATCTATTAGTAGTGGTGTCGAGGTATTACAATGTCATTCTTATTATGGACTAGTTATCCATAGTTCATGCTCAGATTGACTGTTTTAGGAAAAGAGTGTGGTGTGACTGCAGTAATGGGATTGAGTTTTCCTTTGTTGGTGAAAAGGAAATCCAGGTAGCATAGGATGGGCTCATGCATATGAGGGTGTATCTGATTAATGATCAGTCGGCTATCCTGAACCTCAATGCAGTTGTTGTTATGTGTCCTTAATTTCCTACAGTGGTGACAGAGTATAAGGATGTATTTCCTGAAGATGGTCCAGGTTTACCTCCCCAATGGGAGATATAATTCTATATTTATCTACACCCCAAGATGACACAAATATCTATATCTGTATATCATATGGCTCCCTTAGATCTTCATGAACTGAGGGTATAGTTAGAGGACTTATAGAGTAAGGGCTTCATGAGACCTAGTGTTTCACCTTAGGTAGCCCCATTTTTGTTTTCTAAGAAGGAAGACAATAGATTTAGGTTATGTGTGGATTTATAGAACTTTAAATAAGTGACCGTGAAGAAAAAGTATCCACTAACAAGGATCAATTACCTCTTTGATCAGTTGAATGAGGCATGATAGTTTTTGAAGGTTGAACCTAGATTAGGCTATCACTAGCTATGAGTATGGGATGAGGATATACCGAAGATATCCTTCAGATGTATTTATGATCACTATGAGTACTTTTTGATGTTTTTTGACATGAAAAACACCCCAAAAATGTTCATGGGACCCATGAACTAGATCTTTTAACCTTTCTTAGACCAGTTCATGGTAGTCTTCATTGATGACATCTTAGTGTATTTGGCGTTCAAGGAGGAGCATACAAAACACTTAAGGATGGTCCTAGACACACTTTGAGAGCTAAAAATTTACGGTAATCTCTAAAAGTTCTAGTTCTAGATTTGATAGGTCCATTTTCTGGGGCACGTCATCTCATAGGCTAGAGTTGTAGTGGATCCAAAGAAGTTTGAGGCAGTGCTTGCTTGGGATCCACCCAAGAGTGTTACTAAGGTGAATGGTTTCCTTGGATTGGAAAGGTACTATCAGAGGTTTGTACCAGAATTATACAGAGTGGAATCACCCTTGACAGCTTTGACATGGAAGGGGAAGCCTTTTGTGTGGGTAGAAAAGTGTCAACAGTGATTTCAGGAGCTGAGTAAAAGGTTGAAGAGTGCTCCCATCTTGAGATTACTAAAGGAAGGTGTTGATTACATGGTATTATGCAATGCATCAGAAACCGGTCTTGGTTGTGTCCTGATGGAGAGGCAAGAGGTTATTGATCATGGTTCATGCTAGTTGAGGCTACATGAGAATAACTACACAAACCATGATCTTAAGTTAACAATGGTAGTATTCACATAGAAGATGTGGTGACACTACTTGATGGGAAAGTGATTTATGGTCTAATCTAATCACAAGAGTCTCAAGTATATCTTTTCTCATAAGGATCTGAACTGAAGACAAATGCGATGTCTAGAGTTCCTATAGGACTATGACTTTGAGATTATCTTTACTCATGAGAAGGGAAATGTGGTAGTAGATTCTCTTAGTAGGAGATCTAGTTTGTAGTTGCTGAATGAGGCATCAGAGAAATTAGTCTTGTTGAAGTTATCATTTTTGGATGGATATGGATTAGCTTACCTCCAGTAGATGGTTGTCACCCATCCACTCTTACAACAAGTCAGGGAGGTACAACTTGTAGATACTGACTATGAGACCCTATGTGCTTAGATATCCACAGGGCATGCTCCTGATGAATATTCAAAAGGTGGGGAAAAATTCATTCTTTTCAGATAATGCACAATTGTACCAATGGCATTATAGGAGGAGGTTCCAAGGGAGTTTCATACATCCCTTTTGGTGGTATATCCAAGTGTGTAGAAGATATAACAGGACCTCCTATGTTAGTTTTGGTAGCTAGGGACGAGAAAGGAGTTGCATAGTTTGTTTCTAGATGTCTTAATTGTTAGTAAGTGAAGGTTGGACACTAGGTTCAAGCGGGTTTAGCTTAACCCCTTGAGGTTCCATAATGGAAGTGGTATGGGATATCTATGGACTTCGTGATGAACTTATCACATACGTCTAGGGGAAACAATTCCATCTGAGTGATCATTGACCAACTCACCAAGTCAGCCCACTTCTTAGCTATACAAGAGCAGATTTCAGTAGAGAGATTGGGATGCCTCTATATGTAGGAGATAGTTAAAATCCATGGAGTTACATCGATGATTTTTTATGATTGTGATGATCACTTTAAATACTATTTTTGGAAGGGATTACTGGAGGATTTTGGGACCCAGTTATATTGAAAACAACATTTCACCCGCAAACTGACAGCTAGACCGAGTTAACCATTCAGATTCTGGAGGACATGTTGTGAGCTTGCATGTTAGACTTTGGTTGTAGTTGATAGGATCACCTACCACTAGTGGAGTTTTCATAAAACAATAGCTACCATTCCACCATTGGTATGGAATCATTCAATGATTTATATGGGTGACCCTACAGTTCACCACTTTGTTGGACCAACTCAAAAGAGTCAGCACTCATGGGTATGGAGTTGGTGAAAGATATTATAGGAAAGGTGAATATTATCCAAGAGTGGATGAAGACTACATATAGCTATCAGAAGTCTTATACTGAAAGGAAACAGAGGCCTTTGGAGTTTGAGGACAGATACTATGTGTTCCTTCGGGTTTCACATCGACAGGGATTATGGATATTTGGATAGGGTGACAATCTATCTCCAAGGTTCATTGGACTTTTCAGTATACTATTTAGAGTCAGTGAGGTGGCATACCTCTTGGATCTACCTCCGAAAATAGATCAGGTACATGATGTCTTCCATGTGTCGTAGTTGAGGAAGTATGTTCATGACCCTTCACACATCATCGACTAGGGAGAGATGGACATAGAGGATGGAGAGACTTTTGTTGAGTACACAATGGAGATATAGGATCATTAGAATAGTATCCTTCATGGGAAATATATTCCTTTGGTGCATGTCTGGTGGCAGCACAAAAATCTCTAGGAGAGCACATAGGATCGGGAGGCTCGGATTTGTGCTCAGTACTCTCATATATTTGAGTAGACATTGTTTTGGCTTTTAGGGGATGTAAAGCCCCAATGTGGGGAGAATGTGGAATCTCATATTTTCCATGTATTATATTTATATATTATATGAATTATTTTCAAGGCCAGACACTGAGACGACGTGAAATTCCAAGGACCGGTGTGCCTGAAATAAATGTTTGAAAAATATTAAAATATTTAATATCACACACACATGGTTTTCCTAAAAAATTGGAATAAATCCTAAATATTTGCCTAAATCAAAAATATTTGCCTAAATCAAAAATATGATGGCACCTTTGAGTTCATAATAGAGGCTTTATCCTAGGTTTGATTTAACATTGGTCGACGTGGGTTGTTTTTGAAAAAGTTATCGGGGTGCAGAATTAATAAAACAAATTAAAAGAAGAATTTATTTTATTATTCTTTAGCATAGTGACATACTCTCTCTATAAATTCATGGATAAGGAATTTTTCTTAGGGTTGGTCATTAAACCATGGAGACTTATACTCTATTTCAAGAGAGCATTCTTGGTTGGGTGATAATGGATCGGGATCAGATCAAAGATCGTCACACCAACAGAGTTGGATGATCTCGTCAATGGTGACAACGTAACTATTATTCATTAATGATCAATAAAAACTCAAGGTAGGATGTCTGTTTTATGTGGATTCTTCCTTGTTCTTGATTCCTATGATGAACACAGATCAACTGACCAACAAATTGATCTGAGGATCATGCATATTTGCGGGATGGGTATATTATGGGGAAATTTGGGAGAATTATTTCTAAATATCTTCATTGAATATCTTATAGAAACAAATTGATATCAATATGAACATTGATAGAGGTTCGTTTCTCTTGTTTGTTTTTGTGTTTTTCTCCCCTGATTCATCATTCTTCACATGCGTTCTTTGTTTTTCCCACGAATCAACTATTCCTAATCAATTAATTATTGCAAACCCATTTATTGTCATAACAATGTGATATTGTAGATCTAGGATCAACATGACATGATGGAGGTGTGATGATGAATATGGAATAAATCAAATGACAGATAATTCCCAATTTCACATTCTTCAACACATGAAAAAGAACAAAGATTTGATTTGTTTTACAAGAAGATCTGACAATGAGACATGTTATTCGGTGATGAAAAGGCATGGGAGACCTTGGATCTTTGATTTCAGGGCAAACTAATCATTGGATTGAATGAGGAGTATCATCCAGGATGCACGAAGGATGAATGTAAATTCTCAAAAATCATGATCCACACGACGTGTAATATGGGATTACATGGCGTGTGGGGACCCTGGATGTGGCGCTAGGTTTTGTATAGAGTTAAAGATCACACGGTGTGTGAACCCTGTCAAATTCCATGTGAATCTCCCCATTTGAATCGGCGTGTACTTCAGAGAGTACATAGACACATGGAAAAGTACACGACCATATGGCACACTATGTACTTAAACATGGATATGGCTTGGCATACACATACTGGCACATGGACACGGTTTTGGTATATGGACACTACCAGTCAAAAATGGAAGGATATTGTGTTTATCTACACGCTATGTACTCATTCAACACTCTGTGTATATGTGGACTACATGCTGTGTGAGGCTCTTTCACAGGGACAAGACTTGGGATAGCTGGACATGCCATGTACCCCCTGGGATATGTCGTGTACTCCTACCAAGAGTGCTTAAGGATCTTCTTTTTCCAAGTTTGGACCAGTATAGGTTGAGTGTGTTTCCTTAGTTCTTCCCTCAAGGGTACAATGTGAAATTACAACCACATCATTGGATTGTGATCCCCTATAGAGGCTGAGTCTCAGATAGAGTTATGGCGTCCCTCCGTGAGATTGGAGTGTGATCCTATATCATCCCTAGTTGGAGTTTGTGAAATCAACATGACCTCCCTAAATAGGTAACTTATCCTCCATCTACCAGGAAAAATTAGTAAGGTTTTTGAAATTTTTGTCATGTGATCCCCTATGTAGCGGGTTGATCCAAATTGGGTTCGTGGTGTCCCCCAACGATTCTAGGAGTGACCCCTCTCTGTGTATCATAGTCTTCTTTGACCAATGAATTCTCTTTGGGTGGGGCTCAAATGAGTTATACCTCTTCATCAAGAATATTTGATGATATCATGGGTCAAGGAGAGAGTTCTCCTAGAATGAGCATAATTTGAGTAGAATCTTGTGGATGGTAGTTGGTTATGACTGCCAGATGGAGTGGTGTCTCCCCTAAGTATATATAGATTCCTTGTTATACATTGATTGTTATATCTTGTATTGAACTGACTATAATTAGTTCTTTATTTTCAATATTTTCAGGGTTTCCTACTGAGTATTTTTATACTCACCCATGCACGGGCTTTGCACGCACGTGTCGTGTCTTGTGAAAATGGTGACCCTTTTGACGGTATCTTGGGAGGACATGGAGTGGGTGGAGAATATCTAGATCTGGGCAGACTAATGTGTTTATTGGGAGCATAAATTTGACTTAGTCCTCTTCCATGAAGCAGGTTGTAATCTTTATAATTTCAGTTGGAATTATGTAAAGACTCTTTGTGGTGGGCTTGTTTTTGGCCCCTTTTATGTTTACGTTATTTTCATTATTGTACTCTGTTGTGGGATATTAGATGTATGCATGTATTCTTTTAGTTGTTTTATATTTCAACATTTTGTGGGTTTGGAGATGTGTGCATGTGTATAGTTAATTTAGGCTAATTCCTCCCATTTGTGGGATATACCTACTCGGAACTGGTCACCAACCCCTGACCTATTAGAGGCGGGCTTGGGGTAGTCACGGGTCGGACCTCAGCAGGTCGGTTCATGACATGAACTGTCCTCATTCCATGATCTTAATGATATTTAAACACCTCCATATCATAACATAATTCTCATTAAAAAATAATATAAAATATATAACTTTAAGTTTATTTCTAAAACATTATATGTAGTGTGCTGCAAATTGAGAAACATCATCATGTATTTGTTGGGTATCCATGCAAAGAAACCAGAAAAAAATATTTGGAGTATCCAAATTAACCACAATGAGTACCTGATGTTTCCTAAAAACAAAAAAAGTAACAAGTAATTAAAGTAATCAAAATAAATTTTATATGATTAAATTTTATAGTTTTACCCATACATCATTGGTATTAATAAGAGTCTTTTATCCATAAGTTTTATTTTAAATGATTTGGACAATTTTTCCTCTATTTTATCCATTTTATTTTCGATTACTTTTCTCTTTGGTATTTATAAGTGACGTGAGAACTAATGAGTCCATATTTATGTTAATGGGGATAATCCATTCAATTTTTATTCATATATACACTCATAAAAAATATGAAATGTATTTAGTCATAATTAACATTGTATATCAGCCATTAGAAAAAAATCACGAAGACACACCTCATGTATAAATTTACAACTGAGACTCCTATCCATGCATACTTAAGGGTTTCATTTAAATTCTTAAGATAAATTTAGTCTGTAATGGCCTCTTCGTATAATTTTTCTTCAAAATCAACTATGTGATTACTACCACTATGTAACTTTATATCTACATGAACCTTTAATTTTAGTAAATGTGGATATTGAATGGGTGGGGTAAATGTGTTTTATAAAGTTATTTGTGATTAGTTAGTTGATCCTTTAGATGGTTTTGATTTTACCTTTAGTCTCACCATCTTATATTTTTCCATCTTTAATAACATTCATTACTTCATACCCTTTTTCATTGATTGTTAAAGGTTTAACATGAAAAATAAATTGGAAATGAATACCTCCTTTTTGATAATTTTTTTACAAGATCTAATAGCCATGATACAAATATTCAAATAGCTTTCTTGACTATATGAATATCTTCATCATCAAGTGGAATAGGTAGCTCGGTGCTTGGCTCCTGAGCTATGGTAATCCCCACTCTCACATGAACTATTAGAAGTGGTCTGTTGTGTAGACTGTCTTCTTGGATATTAAAAACGGTATCCCTTGTAATAGGGTGATGAGTGGGTGTTGATAGATATAAATCATATTCATTTTTGAACCTTTAGAATATAAGTATAATAAAGGTATAAGTGTATGTTTAATTCACATTTCACATAAAAAATTATTAGAATATTGATTAGCTCATATAAGACAACTCTTTGAGGGGAATGTCTCACCTTAAATCTAGTGGGGGGTGGGGGGATCTTCTTGTAGTAGCTATTATTGAGTTGTTTCTTCTCTTTAATCCTCCATAACATTTTCTACTAACTCAAAATTCCAATTAAAATTTTCTTTAAGGGAAGATAATCTTTATTTCATCTATTCCATTTCTTTATCTTTATCTCCCTGTTCTTTTATTTTCTCAAAATTTGTTTGGGGTGTCACCCCAAAACCCGCACCTCTGATGTGGCTATAATGTTCTAGCCACTTCAAAGCCACCGATAATAGGTGTTCATTTGGTAAAAGTGTTGTTGATTCATGTGTCTAAGTCAGATAGAAAATATAGGAAAATAAGTCATCATTTTTATATAATAGCGATTTAAAGAAAAAAAATATATTATGTCATACTTATACATACTTCCCGCACTTTTTGTGCATTATCATATATTAGTATCCTATCTTTATTTACATGTTCCTACTTCCATAGGACATGATGTAGAATAAAATTATATTTTTATTTGGATTCATCAATCTCTATATAAATAGAGGAACAAAATTATATTGTTGTTTCATGTAACATAAAATTATTAAGGTAGATTTAAAATATACACCAATTTTTTTTCAAGAGAAATGTACCTTATCCTTACTTTACAATAGGGGTATATTGGTTTTGCTTCCCATTCCTTATTTTTAGCACTCAATTTCTATTTCATAAATTAAAATTATAAATCAAAGTGATTAATACACGTATTTTCAAATAATGTATTACCAACCACAATGTACCAAAAAATACATTTCCCCACAGTAAACACATCACATACTGATTGGATTATCAAGTGTGTATATATATGCATTGGGTGTGGGTTTATTTTCTCTTTAGCATATTTGAGATAAAATTTCATTAAAATTGTGCAAAAGCCTCTATGAGCCTTTATAGAAATCATTAATACAAATTTCTTGTGGGATTCATCTACTATAAATGGACTCTATAAGGTATAATTAAGAGTAATTCAATGTTTCATTAATTTATTTTTTATTAAAATAAATAAAGGATATCATAATATTACCCTAATATCTTCCAAAATCATTGTTGTAAGCATGATAACAATATGGGGAAATGAATATACATCAATCGTCATGTGATGTTGAGTGATGAGCCCAATGAAACCACTAAACATGGCCTTGTTAGGGTTAACAGGTTAAATACATGCATTCCATATGACCTAGAATTTGATACCTTTTCTTTTCACCTTAATAATTTTTTCTAACACTTTCATGTTATGACACTCCTATTTTTTTGTGACATTGGTTCTTATTTTTCTACCATTTCCTTAGATTCAAAATCTTCAATATGTTATTCCTCTAGATTGTTATAATTAGCATATGAAGAATTTTTTTTCCTCTACACTGGGAGAAAAAATAGGTTGAGAAACCTGTTTTTCCTCTAGATTGGTAGCATAGACATGTGCATAAGGTCACTATTCCTTTGCATTGGGAGCAACAACAAGTTAAGAAACCTGTTGTTCCTCAGGATTAGGAGCATCAACACATAAATAAGTCATTATCTATAGAATTAATTCAATATTTAATTTAGATTACATAAATACAATAATGAGCAAATAATAACATGAGGTAATGCAATGTATATTACAAAAAAAACTTGATTATTAAACTCTATTTTTTTTAAAGTTTAAAGGGGTTTAAACCCTTTATTGAGTATCCAAATCCCTTAATTGTGGTCTCCTATGATATAAAAGCCCTGTATACATTGGGATCACTATAAAATAAATGCTATGTCCCAATGAAAGGGTCATCCTCAATTGAATTTTATTTTGACCCTTCAGTAGTTTTGGTTGATAACGGAACAATTGAGCAATTTTGATTTGTGGGATCTAGAACATAAAATACTTATATTGCCTATGATGACATTATAAATGCTTCTTATTTGTACCATTCCTTACATAAATCCACTTTCATGAATCCCAATTCATCTATTTAAATAGTAATCCTATTATTAACCCACTTTCATTGAAAAACCAACACTTGGAATGTTTTATAATCCAAATTCCATATTTTTTTGATGATGAAAAAGTATAAAATATTTGCATAAATTGGATTTCTTTCCTTGTTAATAAAAACATGCATCCACTACTACAAAACTGGGTTTATCCAGTACTAGGTCTTTAAAAGAGCTAGCTAAAAATTCTATTAAAGACCCCCTTTGTCAGCACTAAAATGAGCATTATTAAAGACCTACCTTTATTACTGCTTTTAAAAAGGGCTAATAAATGGGATATTTTATCAGTGCTTGTAAAAAATCACTGATAAAAGGAGGGGGGGCTTATGAGTGTTTTTTAGAAGCACTGATAAAGATCCCCTTTATCAGTGCTTTTGTCACGACCCGTCCTCGGGGCCCATGCCGTGACTACCCCAAGCCCACCTTCCATAGGCCAGGGGATAGCGACTAGCACCAAAGGCGTAAATCCCGATAACTGGGAAGGCATTGCCTTTATAAAAGTAAACTAAACACCACAGAGTACAAGCGGAAGTAATCACTAGGTAAAACTGAATACAAGCAGTGCTGAAAGTAAAGGGGGCCGGAAATACAAGCCCAACTGTAAAGTACAAGGTAAAAGACAAAACAGCCGGAAGGTGACAAGCCGCTCCTGGGTCATCCACCAAAGATCCTACCTGAAGGGTAGGTACAGATAGCACAGCTCCTGGATCGTCCACCACGGATCCTACCTGAAGGGTAGGTATAGATAGCGCAGCTCCTGGATCGTCCACCACGGATCCTACCTGAAGGGTAGGTACAGATAGCCTCCACAACACTCTCGCCCGTAAACCTCCTCCGAGTATCGTCTCTCCGTGAAGTCTACCTCCAGATACTGACTCGTCGTGAGGTCCACCTCCGGGTACCGTCCAGCCCTCGAACACTCAGCCTCTGTCAACGCTGCCCGTCATCTGCAACCAACACAACGAAGTGCGGGCATAGCCCGTGCACGGGTGAGTATAACGATACTCAGTAGGGACCCCGATACCCTCAAGGTCTCACTAAATCCAACAAGGATAACCACAAGGAAGATCTCAACAGATATCCTCTACTTAGGTATATTCCCATACATATACCTAAGTTATCAAGTAACCCATCTCAATCATGAGGAAACACAAAGATTATGAAATCAACGGATAACCACTACCCAGGTATATGCCCATACATATACCTAAGTTATCAAGTGATCCATCTCAATCATGAGGAAACACAAAGATCATAGACTCAGCTCAAACCAGGATTTTCAATTATCGAAACCGTAACTGCTGAAGAGCCCCGTCTCTGGAGTGTACAGTGATCCTGTCACAACTCCGAGGTACTAACCTAAGACTGCTGAGGTACTCCACCTGTCGAGTACTGTGGGTCTGCTGCTACAACCAAGCGCTTCCCACCATGGGTTTACCGCTACAACCAAGCACTCCCCCTCATAGCCTCCATAGGTACTCCTTCTATTGAGTACGGCGGGTCTGCCGCTACAACCAAGCGCTCCTCCGCCGTGGGTCTGCTGCTACAACCAAGCGCTTCCCACCATGGGTCTGCCGCTACAACCAAGCGCTCCCCCTCATAGCCTCAAGAGGTACTCCTTTTGTTGAGTACCACGGGTCTTCCGCTACAACCAAGCGCTCCTCCGCCGTGGGTCTGCCGCTACAACCAAGCGCTCCCCACCGGGCTATCCGAAACTCACTGAGTCGATCGATCAACCGTCGTCAAGTCTCAGTCAGCTACACGGTCTCCGTACTCCGCACGCTCGTCTCTAGGAGGGTTCGCTCCATGAGCTACTGGTCAAAACTCCAAGTATCACAAAGTCCCACGAAGAAGTATCTCAAAGGACCGCCTCATCATAGGGGTCTCAACACAACAGACGGCGCATCAATCGGACGCCCGGTCTGTGAGTTATTAGTCTTTTCGTCCCAGGGGCCCGGTTGGTTTCGTGTGCGAACCAACCCATCCGTATATCAACTGTACCCCGAACTCTCATAGGGTATACTCATAGGGACTGTTTCTCAACGTGATCACCAACGCCACTGAAGGTTCGTCAAACGGACGTCCAGTCTGAAAGTTATCATCTTTTCCGTTCGAGGGGCCCGGTTGGATTTCAAGTACAATCCAACCTGGCCACTATCCAACTGCAACCAAAACTCAGGATAAGTATGCCAAAAGTTCCGTCTCATCAAGAGGAATCCAACAAAGTCGATGGTACGTCAATCGGACGTCCGGAGCTCAAGATATAAGCATTTCCACTCCGAGGGCCCGGTTGGTTTCGGGTTCGAACCAACCCAGCCGTACTTCAAATGAAACTGGTTAATTAAACCGATCACACCATTGCGATCCATACGGAAAAACACACGAGATGGATTACCCATTGGTCTAAAACGGATAGTCGGTGAAAAAGTTGCATTTCACCGCAATACGCGCGAACCGGGCCTCGTGGGGCCCGCGCCTTGACCTCGACTTAAATATCCAAAATTGGTCTTGAAACATCCGTCTTAATTCCAAGGTCGCAACCTCGCAGACGGTTCGACATTCCGACACCGTATGAGAGAGATATGTCCGAAACAAGATCCCGTAATAATAATAATATTATTATTCGGTGTTTCGTGGGCCCGAACCATGAACCAGAATTTAGTATTCAACATTAGACTTGAATCGACCATATTGATGTCAGGATTACATTTCCACTGACGTCAAGCCAAACGGACGTCGCACGCATGAGTTATGGCAGGTCAAATATTTAATAATAATATTAAATTTATTATTTTCCGAGCACTTCGGGTACCTGGAGCCCTTCTTGGGCACTGGAAACATACACCATCAATTAATTCATTTTTTTATTATTATATCATCAACTTAAACTTTCTCTCTCCAATCTATCAATTCCTTCACGTTTTAGCACCTCCAACCCAAACCTCCAAACCCTATCAGCCAGCCCTTCACGCGGTTTTCTCTTCCACCCGAAGTCATGCTTTGAACACACGCCGAAATGACACCACCGCGTTGCCCCTTCCGTGGGTCGCTGTATCTTCGTTCAAAACCTGAAAATTGTGACAATCGCAGATTCGTGATCCTCGGGTCGATATCTCCACATCCGTATGCTCAACGTAACATTGAGTTTTTAGCACGCTTAATTATTTGGCGACGAATAATGCATGAGAAACGAAACAGAAAGGTTCACGGTCTATGTGCGGATCGATAACCATATTTGTTTGGCCACCGTCGTTGAGATTCAAGAACAAGAGGAATTAACACAAAGATTTTTATCATACTTCAAAATTAAACCCCTACCTCAATTCAAGAAGGTTGATCGCTTGAAGAAGGTAGGAGATGCTATCTTTGATCCGTTGACATTGTCGCGGGATGACGACGTTGCTTCGTCAACGTCGAGAAGGAAGAAGTCGAGGTTGGCGCCAGCGTTCTTTGCGTTCTTCGATGAGGGAAAGAAGTCCTCTCAATCCTCCCAAATCCCCTCTCTCAAGACTCTCCCCACTAGAGATTATGCCAACACCCATAATAATAATGTATAACCATTTATTAAAGAGTTGGCATAAATATTTTAAGTGAATTTCAAAAACGTTCCAAATAATTAAAAGATGTTTAGATCATTAATGAAGAGGGTTGGCACATTAAATTGAAGGGGTGTTAAAGGGGGGTTGGAGAGAGTTATGGGAAGATGATAGGTTGGGGCTCGTGTGGGCCCCACCTCTCATATATCCACACATGGGAGGATTTAACTTCCTTAGATATAAATTTGTTTTAACAAATTTATTTAACTTTTCTTAACTAAACTCCAAAATTAATAAAACTCAACCTGTTTAAAACGCAACTGCGGTAAAGGTCCCCTTAAACAATTACCGGCGCTGCGAGTTCATCGGTGCCCTCAGATTTTAATTCCGAGCACCAGTTCAAAAGATAGAAAAACCCGCACGTACATTTACTGAACGTACCCGAAAAAAAGTTCGGAAAATTATTATCAGTCAACCTCGACCCGCGCCGGTCAAGGTTAGGCTCTGCCTAAGTAAAACACGCCCCAAAAAACCTATCGATACTCTCGGATTTTCAATCCGAGTTACCGTTTAGAAGTTATGAATTTTACAATAAAATAATTGTCACTTAATTATTTTATTTGTGGCCAAAAACTAACTTTTTCTGGTGGCCCGTTCCAGCAAAAGTTAGTATCTTCTTAAATAAAACATGCCATCATGAGTTCAGCAGTGGTCTCAGATTTTTAATCAGAGCTACCATTTGTGAGTTATAAGCATTTGAAAAATAAAATAATTTATTTAATTATTTTATTTATGGTTAATCCATTTTTGGGATTTCTCATAGGAGGCTCGTGCCGACTAAACTTAAGTCGCGCCTAGGGTAATCCTACTATCCTGAGCGCAACGGTGCCCTCAGATTTCTAATCCGAGCAACCGTTCAAGAGTTACTCCACTTTTTTAGGAAAACTGCTTACGCGCGTTAATTTAAGCTTAACAAAACTTCGGAAAATTATTTCGGGCACACCGGGCCTCAGAATCAGTTGCCGTTTGAAACCGCGCACTCAAAAAATTCCAAAGAAATTAAGAAAAAAATTTCCTTGAAATTTCCGGGTCTTTACAGCTTTTTTACAGGCGCTGATAAAAGTATACTTAAAAAAATTAATTTTCATTAAAATTAATATATAAATACATTTATATTGATATAAACATAATATATATTTTTTGAAATATTTTTTAGATAAGGTAAATAGGCATTTACACTTAATATATAAGATATTTAGTGAAAATGGATTATAAAATAACTAAAAAATATTTTTAATTAACAATTTTCTTATTATTACCAATTAATAGTTATTTAATATCAATTTGAATATATAAGAAATTAAATAATTAAAAAAAGATCTAAAATAAGTTGAAAATGTAACTCGAACTTCAAAAGACCATAAATCTTGATTCAGGTGTCCATTTGGGCTCTACGAGATATCAAATCAAATCCTGAGATAGGATCTACGCCCATAGTGACATAGGTAAACCTTTTTCACCTTTTTAGAGGCAAAAGTCCCAAAAGGCCTCTAAAACTAAGTTTTTAGTCGGGGTACTCCAATTTTTTAACATTTGATGGATTTTTAGCCTCATTTAACGGGGTAGTTTTTCCATTTTTCAATAGGGAATGAATTTATTCCTAGGACTTACATTCATATTGATATTATGGTTTTTAAGTTTTATCATTTTTCACAATGTAATTTTTTTTATAATTAAATATATGCATGTTTTCTTATATTCACTTATAATAAATCAATCATATAAATACATATATCAACATATTTATATAAAAATGTATATTCTAATATATCTAAATAAATACATATTCTAAAAATGTATTTAAAACAACATCTAACCATTTTTTACATTATAAAAATATATTTATTATGTTTATATATACATATGTGTGTATTAATAAATAGATATATATATATATATATTATAATATAATATATGTAAATGAATATAATATATAATATATTTAAATAAATATAATATATATCATACACAAACATATATTGTATAAATGTATTTAAAAATAATTATATAAATATATGTAAATATATATATAAATAAAGAGAAATATCATTAAATATACAGCAAAACAACATGGTATAGTGGTAAAGGTGTTCCATCTTTGAAGGAGAGGTGCAGGGTTCAAATCCAGGTGGGCGCGCATGAGGCTGGAAATTCACAAAGCACTGATAAAAGGGGTGGTGGGGTGAAAAGCACTAATAAAGGGGGGTGTGGAGCACTATTAAAGGAGTTTTGGAAGTGCTGTTAAAGGGGTCGGGCACATAGGTGTCTGAATTTTTTACCCCCTTTAACAACGTTTTCTTTATCAGTGCTAAAAAAGAACTGTTAAAGGCACCCTTTAACACTTCTAAAAAAATCATTGTTAAAAGTTCCCTTTAACAACGCTAAAAAAAGCAATGTTAAAGGACTCTTTTAATAACACTTTTTTTAGCACTGTTAAAGGGTACCTTTAATATCACTTTTTTAGTACTAATAAAAGTTTTGGGAATTTAATTTCACTTCGATTATCAGTGATTTTTTAGTACTGATAAAGGAATTTTCTTTCACTGTTAAAGGCCTTTTTTTGTAGTAGTAATCGCTTCATCTAAAGTGTAAATCCACTATTTTGTATGGTATTTCCTTCATCATGTTAATTTGTATAGAATGTATAACCATTATTTACATAACCATTGTAAGAAAATACATGCACACTTGGTCCTATAGCTAGCCATCAAAGTCATTCTTAAATTGAATCTGGATTTTCACCTGACTCGTTAAAAACATAGTCTCAAAACTATCCTATAAACTATTGATTATGTGAATTTGATATCCATATTTCAGACCTTGATGGATTCAAATGCCTAATAATTTCTTTGTGGATTTCAATATATAGAGAAACCTCTAGACTATTATACAAAATGTAAAAGTGTTCCTTCTCTTGATCTATAATATTTATTGTGAAAACATCTATTCTAGAAATTCCTTCACCCACAAGCTACCCAATGTGATGAGATTTTGTTAGACCAATGATTTCCACACAAGATAGGTAGTTGGTATAGAATTCAATGGCTTCCTCAACTATATATCACTTCATAATAAAACCCTCTATTTGAATTTTATTTTTGACACACCCTTTAAAAATCTTCATATATAATTCAATGTGGTACATCCATCTATAATTTATAGGACCACATAGTCATATCTCTCTCATCAAGTGAACCATCAAGTGAACCATCATATTCAAATAATTTTAGTGGGAAGAACATTTCCAATTCACATAATCTGATGATTTTTTCTATAGTTGTAAATTTCATCATTTTTATAACTTTTTTGTATATATATTTGAAAAATAAATAGAGATTAGTTAATGTATGATGGTTATTCTTGGAAAAAATGAAACGTAAATCTATAAGAATTAGATCTTTCATCAAAACATGATAGTCATGTGATTTTATAACCTTTAAATTTAATTTATTCATTGAAACAATAATATTTAAATTTGATTAATACCCATTTAGAACATTTAAATCATTCAATAAGTTTCAAAACTAATATCTCTACAGCCTAGAAACAGTGTAAGAAGCTGGAGGAAGAAAAGTCCATTTTTCACTCTTCAGTAGTGAAAAATCTTCCCATATTCTCATTTTAATCATATCCAACCCAAACTTAATTACATCCTTTTTTTTTTCTGGGTGCATTTAGTAATGTTCTAATGAAACTATCACATACATTTTTTTAAACATGCATAACATCAAGAAAATTTCTGTCAGACAGACAATTCCATTATGATAAATAAAAAAAAACATATCTCCTTTTCCAACTAGTTTTCATAAGGGTTTTAGAAAAATATTACCAAAAGTACTATCCATATCTTTTACTTTTTCAAACATTTGATCACCCATTATCAGAGACAGTGTTGTATGTTATTTTGAATTCCCATCAAATGATGTTGTCCAAGATCCCTACTTATTTCTCCAGGGTAGAAATCTGTGATGTCTTAGAAACATTGTCTTTGGTGAATGTTTCATCCTAATTGACTTTATACCATGTTGAAAAATGATACACCCTTGATTTCCTTTTATTCTATATCCTAACAAATTTCTATAAGTTGGAAAGTTATTTATCATTCCATACAACATGGATCTTAATGTGAAATCTTTATTTCTGTAAGAATTATACAATATAACACCTGAATCCCACAATAATTTGAAATCTTCTATCAATGGATCCAAATAAAGATCAATATAATTACCTGATTGTTTTAGTACAAATATAAGCATAGATCATAGAATGTATTTTTGTTTTATGCATAACCATAGTGGAAAGTTATAATTTACCAACATAACCAACCATGTACTATGAGTGTTTCTTTGAAAACTAAAAGGATTCACTTCATCTATAGATAAAGTAAGATGAAGTTTTCTCAGCATGTTTTCAAATCATGATTCTCATGATTAATTCTCTTTTACCAAGGAGAGTCTACTAGGTGACAAAGTTTCCCATATTTATTTCTTGTATTTGTTTTCCATGTCAATTTCCCTATAGTATCCTCACTTCTATATAGGCGCATTAACCTTGTAATGATTTTAAAGTACCGTAAAAATTTTGTAGGACCTGATTCATCTTTATTGTATCAAGAAGGACCACACTTTGGGAATTATTTAAGTGATTTTTTGTCCTTTTGAAATAATATACATTCATTTGGAAAAACATGTATTCTTTATAAGATCATAGACATTGAACGTAGCATTCATTTAGCATCATATGTTCATCTAGGGATCTTGTTATATTATAGGATCATATCATTAAAGAGAGAAAGTAGTTCAATAAAACTATCATCAATCCATTTGTTTCTATATTTTAAATTATACAGATTTAGTATGGTTGACAATGATGTATATTTAGTGAAACCAACATACAATGGCGTATTCACACAACTCTTTAACTTCTCAATTTTTTTTTGGAAAATTATAAAGTTTATATTAATTTTTCATTATCATTTCCTCAATATGATCTTCATCATCATTCACACTTGTAATCACATCCTCGATACAATCTTCTTTATTGTCCTTGTAATCATATCAAATGATCCATAAAATGTAGCGATATCCCAATCATTAGCTATATTTTCTTTCCACCTATTTATTCCAATATTTATAACTTTGATCTATTACATGATAGGTAAAGTGTTATTAAAAATCCTCTAGACTAATTATTCTTGAATAAAAAAAGTGTAAACATGGACAAAAGACCCGAGAAGGGTCATATGAATGATATTTTGAAAATTTGATGAACTATTTCACCCTATATTCATAATTTTTTTCTTCATATTATTGGTATCTATCCATTCTCTATTCATATCCATCCTATTTGATTTGGTAATATTAATAATTAACAAAATAAATAAATACATAAAAAGGGTCCTTTCAAATAAGGGGAATCTAACATTTGAATGTTTCAAATAATTTCATCATGATTTGAAGGAAATGGGTAATTGAATTTAAGAAAATAATTAATCCACTGGTGGTAGGAGTTATCCTCTAAATTCATCCACAATGTTCATCAGTACCTAGTATGGGATGAATACTGCTCAGAGTAGTTCAAGAAACATAGGTACATGTCCATAATAGATGGGGGATGAGTCTCAAGAAACAAAATGTAATAATAACTATTTAGGAGATGAAGTTGACGAGGATGATATTTATTATTGCATTTTGTTTCCTGAGACTCATTACTTTATAATATAACACCAAATAAGAGAGAATATGTAGTTGTGGAGGACTCTCTTAATTTAAACCATGCATGTGATGCTAGATGCAAAGTAGGTTTAGGAGTTATAATGGGGTTAAACATTAATTCAACTTTTTCAGGAGTGAGGTCATGAAGGACATCCTATGGGTTGGATAAAGTTAGTGACATTCCATTTCCATGGTGTTATTATCAATCTATATTATGTAGGAGTTGATATTATGTGTATCTAGGGGATCCTTGAAAGTTAATATGATAATATAAATATAGATAACACCCTTTATGAGTAAACCATAGTATACCGATGCAATTATAAAAATCAATCAAATAAGTTCCCCCTTAGATACATTGTTGAACATGAAATCCAAAAAAAATGAAGCTAATTTTGAATCTCATTCAACACTCAATTAAAAGAATACATCCAACTTCTATATATTATGATTTAAAATATAAAACATTGCATATAATAAAATAACTCTTAATTATCCAAATTAATTTGTTGAAAAAATAATAATCATATTACAAAATTATAAAAATATAAAAGTATAATTTATAGAAATAAAATTTATAAAACTAGAAAAGTATTAAACTATTGATAAATTGAAAATAATATAAAGGTATAAAATTAAAAATTAAAAATGTATATATATTTATATTTGTATATAAAATTATATCATTATATAAAATTATAGATATATATAGAAGTATAAAATTCTATATAATTAACAAAAGAATATATATTTTAAATAAATATACATAATTTATAAATGTATATAAATTTATAAAATTATATAAAAGTACATATATGTTATAAAAGTATGCATAATTTATAGAATTTTATATTTTTACAAATTTATAGAATTATAAAATTATAATATAAAAAATTAAAATTTATGAAAGTATAAAAGTATAATAATTTATAATGAATAAAACTATAATTTTATATTAATTTATAAATCTAGAGAATTATAAAAGTATAAATATTTAATAGAATTTTATATTTAAACTATATATATAAATAGGATATACTATAAAATTTATAAATTTATATAAATTTATAAATGAATAAAATTGAAAAAGTATGTAACCACACTAGGATATATAAGTGTTAATTTGGAGTTTATATAAAGTTCATCAGGTGGTACATAAGATTCATTTTCACTAATAAGAGATGATATGAAGGATTCATTTTCTTGACTCCAAGGAGATGCATAAGGTTCATTCCCTTTACTATTTGAGGTGAAGAGTCAGCCACACCTTGGATTGATGGCCATACTATGAAGGAAAAACGTAAAGGTTTATCAATATTAAAATATGATTGATATTTCAGAAAAAATATCATGGAAGATCTAATTGAATTTGAGTTTACCATTTATTTTAATATATTAAGAAAGTTTAACTTGAATTTTTGAATCAATAATAATGTTTGTTTCAAAAATTTAGCAAGATATTCCTTTATCAATTAACTCTTTAAGTAAAAGAAATTAACATTTAATTGAATTTTATATCACTAAAATGTTCTTCTAATACTTTTACATATAATTAAATA
This sequence comes from Viscum album, assembly GCA_963277665.1. Classification (NCBI taxonomy): domain Eukaryota; kingdom Viridiplantae; phylum Streptophyta; class Magnoliopsida; order Santalales; family Viscaceae; genus Viscum; species Viscum album. The sequence goes on along the minus strand of OY728127.1, from coordinate 516,710,889 downwards.
ATAATATTTATTATATAGAGTTTAGAAATATATAACTACATTTAATGATAAATCAAAATATACATTTGAATAAAACATATAATTTTATAAAAGTTTTTAAAATTTATTTAAGAGTTACATTAGAAAACAAATTATATAACACTTATTGGTGTTTTATTTTAGTTGAAATTTATTTTATTTTATTAATATATTTAATATGATGAAAATCTATTCAATTCATTAATATAAGTATCCAACAATAACATTCATTTTAAAATTTTAGAAAGATTTTAAAAAATATATGTCAAGAATATATAATTTAAAATTTAAACACATCTTATTAAATTCTTGGTTACAAATAAATAAACATGTAGAAAAAAGAAATATATTTTGATAATTTTTTTTTCATTTCAATGTTTTGTATAAAACATATTTTGTAGGATCAAACCAAATTTCACTTAACTAAAAGTATTATTTTTTCTTTAAAAAACTATTCAATAGTAAATTCAATTTAATCAGTTAATACTAAAATTAAACTATAATACTTAATTTCATACAATTAAATAATATAAAATAAGTGTTATATATTTGAAAACTTATATGGGATAAGGGAATATGTGAATTAGGAACCATTGACAACATTCCTCTGTTGCGTGATCACGTGATCTCATTCCAACCATGCAATTGCAAGAAAAAACTCTACTTTTGAGATTGCCTAACTGTATCTTAATCATGTGATCTGCTAACATATTTACATGATTTTATAACCCTAATGTAACATCCCGACCCGAATCAACTCTAAGATGGTGGTCGTACCGGTGGGTCACATAACCTCAAGCACATCTCCCCGAACACCAGAGACTGCCGACTAGCAGCGAGGGCCCTTGTTGTGTCCGTGGGGGAGACTATTCCCTCATAGGTAATAGATAATATCACAGAATAAGTAAAAAACAAAAAAGAATAAATAATAGAAGGATGTGAATAAATAAAATACAACATAAGTAATGTAAATAATCCAACTGAAAGATAATAGTCAAGTGAAAAATCTCACAAAAGATGTCATGCCATGATGTAGGTCTAAATTGGAAGTATAGAAAAACAGAACTCAAACACATGGTCTACTAAAAGAAAATACACAAGCAGCAAATGCATCATAAGAAAGGCCTAGTCCTCTTCCCCAGTCTCCATCCTAAGCAGTAAAGAACAGTCAAGCATCAGAAGCAGCACGCTTCCCCTTGTCAATACCTAAGAGCATGTAATCTACTCGGGTGTCAATGATGCCTGAGAAGGGTGTGACATAAAATTTCAGTAGGACAACACCCACGTTGTCTAAAACTTTCCATTTCATGCAATGATAAAAATATAGTGTGTCATTACATATAAGTTTCAGATAATCAATTTAAGTGCAAAGAAATAAATAAATCAGCTTGGGTTCCAAACAACACCCGTGCCTAATCACTTGATTCAACCTAAGCTGGTAGTATGAAAGGGTACCTTTCAACAGAATGCACAGACATGAAAATATATACATGAAACCCAAAACACAAGGTAAAACAAGGAATAAGTATACCCCAAGCTTGTGCTTTAACTTGGGGTCTAAGTCAAGTGTCAACCAGGTGAACTTCCACATATCAAAAGAATATCTCAATTCTCAAGAGACTCAAATTGAAATAATATAAACCTTAAGTGTGTCATTATTATGGTTCAAGTTGAGAGTTAGAGTCTGAGCCCGTCCCGAAGGTATCACTACGGAACATCCGTCAATTTATCCAATACCACCGAGCCCATCCAAGGTAATCTTTAGAAAGACCAAGTATCACTCGAGGCATGGCTTTACCCTGAGTCTGTCCCAATATCGCAAAAAGGGGTCGAGTATCATCCAAGGTTGGCTCAGCCACATTGCTAACGGATCCTTCCTGATGGTCCCTTTTGGAACTGGTATCACTCATAAGTATTAGAAAGCCCGAGGAAGTCTCGGTCTGGCAAAGCCAATGACACTTCCCCCTGACACATAGAGGTAACTAGTCAGAAATGGGGGGGGGGGGTATAATAATGACCCTTAATACATGACCCACCTCTTTTACCCACCCTGAATTTAATTAAAGTTTTCATAGCAGCAAATATGACATAATTAGCATATAAATTCACAGCTTTAAAACTAACCAGATACACCTGTGCATCACAAGACATAAATTTAACAGTACAACATAACAACTTGCAAGGAAATATACATATCATATCAACCTCAGCAGATAATGCACATTTAAATAATAAACAGTTCAACAAAACAAATGTCAATGATCTAACAATTCAAGTTCATGTTCAAAGAAACTATTTATTAAATTTAATTACAATAAAAATGGGATTTGCAACAGATGCAATTAATCAAACAATAAACCCAGCTAACGAAAGATTACACCGACCATGTCGGCATTCCCAAAGGGGTGTCCAAATTTGTTGCAAAAATTCAAAAAACTATTTATTTAATTTTAAAATAATAAAAAGGTGCTGCGCAATACCTGCAGTTAATATAATTAATAACCCGACTAATGGAAAAAATAAACCAACTATGTCGGCACGCCCAAAGGGGTGTCCAATATTGTTGAAAAAATTCAAAAAAATTAATCTAAGATGATTAAGGCTGCAACAATTAGGCAAAACAATTAAGATAATTAAATTGGGTAAAATTGCACAAAGCCGGTAGACACTGACTAACGACACAACAATGAGTTTTTATAAACCGCAATGAAATGGAGGGAAAGAGAGTAGGAACCCTACCTTATAGTCATAGATGAATCTAAGATCTGCAGTAGGCTTTGATTTGACCTAAAACAGAAGAAAATGAAGGATTTTAGAAAAACCCCAAAATAGGGTAAAAATATTCCGTGAGGAACTGTGCGCAGATTACTCTATTAAAACGCACGATTCCAATTTCACAATGTTAGCCTTTCCCTAAGGTTTACTATGCACCTAAATAAGAAGGAATCATACATTGAACGGAGGAGCAGCGGCCTTCCGAAGGACCTGTTGATTAGTGCACCACCTAGGGGAGAGGAGGGGTGCACGATGTGAGGGAAGGGAGAGGGAGAGTGGAGAGAAAAAAAAGAGAGAAAAGAAAGAAAAAGAAAATAAGAAAAAAGAGAGAAAAAAAGATAAAGAAAAAGTAAATAAAAGAAAAGAATAAAATAAAATAAAATGATGGAAGGGAAAAATATAAAAATAATTAAAAATAAAAATCCACCATTTTAATTATTTTTATTTTTCCCGTAGCCCCCTTTCTATTTTATTTAAAAATTTATTTTTATCCTATATTTATTTCTTTTAAGTCTTATTTAAATATCTTATTACTCTTCTCAATTCTTTATTAATTATTTAAAATTCCGAACACCACGCTAATGCACGACATAAAATTTTTCATTAAAAGCATGCAATTATTTAAATTAATTAAAAACCTGTCTGGGACCTACAAGAGGTGCGCAGGCGCACACCCCAGGTCGGTTAATTAATTAGAATGAAAAATTTAAAAATGGTCCGTACCTGATTAAGGCTGGGACATTACAACCTCCCCTATTTAAGACAACTCTTCCCCAAGTTGGCCTTCCAAGGGTAGTGGAACGTCATCAGATAAAAGTTTCGGCCACTGCGCATGCACATCCATCTCTCGCTCCCAGGTCTCATCCTAAATGCGTCCATGTTGCCACAACACCCAAACCAGAGGGACTGACATGCCTCATAGGACTTTCATGCTGCTGTTGATGATACGAATCAGATTCTCCACAAAGGATGCATCAATGTCAAGTTTGATGTTGTCAAGGTCAAAAGAATGTGACGGGTCGAGATGATATTTTCGGAGATGAGATACATGGAAAATGTCGTGCATGGAACAATACCTATGAGGTAGCAGTAACCGATAGGTTACCGGCCCAACTCTCTCCACAATATCGAATGGCCTGATGTATCTCGTTGATAACTTCTCCTACCTCCTGATTCGCTTGTGACCCAACCTTGGAGAAACACACAAAAAGACTCGATGTCCCACCTCAAACTCCAGAGGTCTGCGCCGACGATCGATATAAGACTTTTGTCTGGAATGAGCTATATCCATATGCTTCTAAATCAACTAAACTTGCTCAGAAGTCTCTTGAACGAGATGAGTACCCAACAGAGCTGCCTCACCTGCTTAGAGCCTGAATAAGGGTGAATGACATGGCCTGCCATAGAGAGCCTCATACGGAGCCATTTGAATTGTCGCCTGGAAGCTGTTATTATAGGTAAACTCAACCAGAGGTAAATTCTTCTCCCAAGAACCTCCAAAATCAAGGATACATGCCCAAAAAATATCCTCTAAAACTGATATAGTTCTATCGGATTTCCCATCGGTCTGAGGGTGATATGCAGTAATCAGAAGTACCTATGAACCCAATGCCTTTTGAAACCCTTTCCAGAACCGTGACGTAAAATAGGAATCCCTGTCCAAGACAATAGAACGAGGTACACCATGACACTACAAAAAAATGTCCTATACCCATGGTTCAAAATTGGGGGTATAGCCTATACCCACGGTTTTGGAAACCGTGGTCAACTGAGGTGTCGGGATAGGTCCCCAGCCTATACCCATGGTTTTACAAACAGTGGGTAAATCCTTATTGCCACCATGTCAAAGCCACATTTTTTCCCACCACTTGTCAAACATTATACCCATAGTTTTAAAACCGTGGGTATAAATTTTAAAAAAATTGCAGCCACAGGAATAGAACCCGCGACCCGCCCTTTAGATTCGAGACGCCACACCACTCAAGCTACACCGCTTATATGTATATATATCTATATTTTTCTAAAAATATTAATTCAGGCCCGTATTATAAAAAATACACCTCCCAGGTTTCTATCCCATGACCTCGTCTCCATATTTCGAATGATAAACCAACCCAGCAAACACGCTTATATAATTAAATATCTACATTTATTATAATATATTAATTTTACTTCTAGTATTTGAAAAAGAAGCGGTCAACAAGATTCGATCATGCGACCATATAGAAATTCAAATGGTGCCTCACCAACTCATATACGAAACTTTTGATGCTATTTATTTATATCTATCTATATATATTAATCCGTACCATGGGTATAGGGGAAAAACTGTAGGGATAGGTTTTCCCGCTAATTTTTTTTTGTGTCCCACAAAATTTTTTCTTCCCGCCATAATGTAGGAAAGCTATACCCATGATTTTATAAAACCGTGGGTTTATGTCTTCGAGAAAAAATCCTATACCAACGGTTTTTGAGAAACTGTGGGTATAAGTCTTGAAAAAAAATTCCTATTCCCATGGTTTAGACCAAAACTGTGAGTATAACTAATTTTTCCCCACAGTTTTCCAAAACTGTGGGAATAGGTCTTAAAAAAAACCTATACCCACGGTTTTCCAAAACCGTGGGTATAGATTCCCATACTACCCCTATACCCATAGTTTTGTGAAAAACCGTGGGTATAGGGCTATTTTCCAGTAGTGTGAAGTCACACAATCTTCTGGATATACAACCTTCCCAACTAGACAATCGTAAAGGTCTCTCAGATATGCAAGAAATGTGAAACCTTGGTCAACCTATCGACAACCATCCATACTGTATCGCTGCCACGAGGAACTATTGGCAAGCCCGTAACTAAATCCATGGTTATGTCATTCCATTTCCATTCAGGAATGGATAGAGGATGTAGGAGTCCAGTAGGTTGCTGGTGCTCTGCCTTCACCTATTGGCAGGTGGAGCACCGAGTGATAAAACCTGCTATCTGCTTTTTCATACCAGGCCACCAATACTGTCAACACATGTCTCTATACATCTTGGTCAGTTTAGGGTGAACTAACCAAACAGAGGTGTGATATTCATTCATCAGCTCTTCCCGTATACCTGAAGGTACCCATACACGGCCACGATAAAGGAGAGTTTCACTACCATCAAAAACCCAACCAGGAGGTGGGTTCCCTCCTGTAACGCTTCCTTCAAAATGAGACCCTCAATATCAGTCAACTGTTTCCTGTAGACTTTCTCTAGAAGAGAGGATGTCACTACGAGAGCTGCTGGAACCGATTTTCCACTTTGCTCCTGAACCTCCAGATGCATCTCTGAAAACAAGGCCATCATCTGCCACTCACTACTGGCTACCTGTATGGCCTGTTCCTGTGTCATGAGGCTTAAAGAATCCACCACAACATTAACCTTACCAGGGGTATATGAAAGATCAAAGTCAAATGATTGCAGGTATTCGACCCACCCGAACTGCCTTAAGTTCAAGTCTTGTTGAGTGGAGATATATTTTAAGCTTTTATGATCTGTGTAAACAACGAATCTCTCACCCAAAAAATAGTGTCTTTAACATCAGATAGCATGAAACACAGTTGTCAACTCAAGGTAGTGGGTAGGATAGTTCTGCTTGTGAGGTCTCAGCTAGCGGGATCCATAAGCCACGACTCAATCACCCTGCATCAAAACTACACCCAGTCCGATTCCTGAATCATCACAATAAACTGTATAGCTCTTACTAGGTTTAGGAAGAATCAAGATCAAGGATGAGTTTAGTCTTACTTTAAATCCTTGAAAATACTTTTCAAAAGCTTCTAACCATACGAACTATACACCTTTCTTAGTCAAGGCTGTAAAAGGTGCTGCCAAGCAGGAGAAATCCTAGATAAAACACCTATAATAGTCAACAATCCCCAAGAAACTGCGAATGTCGAAGACACTCTTGGGATGATCCCATGAAACCACGAAACTAACCTTTTTAGGGTCAACTGATACCCCTTATTCAGATATAATATGACCCAATAAGTGTACCTTATCAATACAGAAGTGGAATTTACTAAGCTTAGCATATAGCTGATGCTCTCTCAGTGTACTCAGTACGATCTCAATATGGGTTAAATAGTCATGTATAGAACACAAATACACTAAGATGTCATCCATGAAGACTACTACAAAGGAATCAAGATACAGATGAAAAACCCAGTTCATCAAAGACATGAATACTGCTGGAGCATTCGTGAGGCCGAATGGAATAACCAGATACTTGTACAAGTTGTACCTACTTTGGAATGCTGTACATGGTATATCAGATGGTCACACACACACCTGGTGATATCTCAACATCAAATCAATATTGGAGAAAAAAATTTCTCCCCAGAGCTGGTCAAAGAGATCATCTATACAAGGCAATGGATATAGATTCTTTACCGTGAACTGGTTGAGTCGACGATAATCCATGCATAACCTGAGGGTACCATCCGCCTTCTTGGAAAAAAGGACAGGTAAAACCCACGATGATGTGCTAGGTCTGATGAAACCCTTAGCCTCAAGGTATTCAAGCTGCTTTTTGAGTACCTGTAGCTCTGTTGGTGCCATCCTATAAGAAGGAATAGACACTATTGCCACACCTGGAACAATCTCTATAGTGAACTGCACATCTCTCATAGGAGGTAAGCCAGAGAAATCATCAGGGAAGATGTACCTGAAAAGGTCCACCACCGGAGGGAATTCAACTAGGTGTGTTCCCTGATCACTCATGAAGAGACTTGCCAACTGGGCTGTTACTCTACCCAACCCTACATATTTAGGCTTAGCTTGGTTTTCCTGCATCTCCCATTCTCCTTTGTGAAGATATGTGTCGCCCTTAGGGGATGTAAAGGACACCCGATAGCGATAACAATCCACTTGGGCATGATAAGGAGCAAGCTAGTTCATACCGATAATGACCTCAATTCCAGACATATCGAGGATATAGAAATTCCAAACAAAACAGTACCCACCTATCTCAAGGGGGCACTCTTGGCACTTACGTATGCCTTATGTCTTGACCCCAAGCAGAGTGTCGAGAGACATGATGCCGCAATGGTACTCAATTGGAAAACAAATACATTCAATAACAACATCAGATATGAAGGAGTGTGATGCACCGATATCAAAAAGAGTAGAAACTAAGGTAGAGGCTACTAGAATTATACCTCTCACTATAGATGGTCCTGCACTCTGCTCCTCTGGTGTTGATTGCACTACATACATGAGACCTGAGCCACGACCCTAATACACTGCCTGGTTGGCCTGGGCAGGTCCACTCTGCTGATGCTGATTATGTGGAAGTTGATTTCCTCAACCAAGAACTCCACCATTACCTCGACATGATTGAACAATGGAAAAATAACTTCTAGTCTGCTATGGATTAATAGATCCCATACCTGAAAGAGGTGTAGGTGTGAATCCTCTACCATTGGATGCTGAAGAGAAGGAACGACAGAAACGCTGAAGGTGACCCTGAAGGTTCCGGGCGCAGCGGAAGTGCATGGGTGGATGTGCCCACTTGGATTTTTGTCATTAGAAATGATCAATCTGTGATCAATACGATGATAAACGCCAGTCTCCATGGATCGAATCACAGAAAAAGACAAAGAAGATGGTTTGTCCCGGAACCACAAACAAGGATCGTTACAGGTTGATTATAATTAATTTAATTAATTATAAAGAAATACCTTTTGGGAATTCTTTCTTAGTTGATGTTCTCGATCACGTTGTCGATGTGATATGTCGTTGCGTCGCAGAAGCCAAGTGTAGACTCCCTCTAGCGGTGATCCACATGTGTACCTTGTATCTCTGGACGTCGCCAAAGGATTCTCCGGGTGCTAGCGTGGAGAAGCCTTTGCTTGCGTTGTCTGCCTTAGATCATCTTGATCTGATGGAAGAGGATCTCTCTCGGTCTTGAGAGCATTCTTGGAGGAAAAGGTTCTTTCGGCCTTGAAATAATTATCCAGAGATGTTGTGTCCAACGATTCTCTTGTGTGTCGGAAAAGAGTTGGGGTTGTGAGGATATTTATAATCGGGTGTGTGGGGTTATAGAGTTATGACAATAAATAAATGCGTTACGCGTTTTATTTATTTCATTGACTCTTTATTTAAAACCCCATGTCGAATAAATAATTCCTTGACATGCACCCACGCTGATTATCATAAATATCATTTAAATCAATATTATATCCTCAAAATCCCGACTGGAAAAACTACACGGCGTGTAAAAATAAATACACAGCGTGTACTTGATTTTCATTGAAAACTACACGGCGTGTACATTAAATGTACACGATGTGTATATCTTGTTTTCATTTATTCATTTCCTTTCCAAAATAAAACTACACGGTGTGTAATAATAATACACGGCGTGTACTTGTTTTATTTTATTTTTCCTCCATCATTAAAAAAAACATAGGCTTCCTTGAATAATTATTAAACCACGTATGGGAATAATCTTTATTCAACTTGAGATACTTGGATACACTTAGTGTGTGACCCTCTAGGCCTCTTTCTCGTTGGCATTAGGCAGGCTTGCCTAAAGTCCAATATTACTGCCTAGAAACGGGTCAAGGCACTCAAGAGAAAGAAGTTGACGCCGCATTGACGTATCACCTCATACGAATGCTTACGGTGTAATTTAATCCCTTTGTCTCAATATCTCATCAAGAAGGTTTCATGGCAGTGTCATAAACCTATATTCTTGATATGTCGTTCTTTGAATACCTGAAATAAACTCATCGTTTACACCGTGGCCATGGAATTTAATGCGACAGTTCTATTTCAATCAAAGGGCCGAGATATCAACTTCCATAAATGGAAGGGACAAATCCTTCCTCGACTTATCCATTAACAACATGTCACTCGTGACGCACCCAACGTACCCTACTTCCCGCCAACTGTCTGCGTGACGGTTTTCGTCAGTAAATCTAAGTGCGCGAGTCATGACATGAGTTAATGATAATATTCCAGTCTAAGGACCATTACACATGCTCGTAGATAGAAATATCCAATGACACCAAGACATGCAGAATTACTACTGGCGGGTCTGTTCTCATAATCTCCCATCTTGGAGATTACCAAGTGCGAACTCCATGAGAGAGAGTCTCGTCTTCTTACAAGTACTCGCACATGACGGTCTGTATACTATGTGTCCTATCATAGTATGTCATCCAACCACAGAACTTTATTTAATAATATTGTTACAGAATTTCAAGGTTCTCATCATAGCGGGGATCTGCTATGACCTTATTAATGCAACAAATATTCCAGAACATTATTATATTATAGTCACGAAGAAAAATGAACAATATATAATAAGAGAACATTTATGTAATCAAAGTAAAAAACAGTTGGTTCTGAGGACACCAAACCTTACAAACTCCCACTTGGACTAGAGCCAACCGCCTACGACTTTTAGTCCGCTAGACCTCACATGATGATCATGTTTCTGCTGAGTCAAGGCTTTAGTCAATGGGTCCGCCATGTTGTCTTCCGTGGAAATACTACTCACTGCAACTTCACCTCTCTGAGAAAAATCCCTCAAGAGATGATACTTCTGAAGTATGTGCTTTGTCCGCTGATGTGACCTTGGCTCTTTTGCAAGTGCCACCACTGCGGTATTATCACAATAGAGTGTGATAGGATCTTTACCGCTCGGTACAACATCCAGCTCTTGGACGAAGCTTCGCATCCATACTGCTTCTTTAGCTGCCTCAGAAGCTGCGATATACTCGGACTATGCTGTAGAATCTGCCACCACACTTTTTTTTGAGCACTTCCAGCTCACTGCACCTCCATTCAAACTGAAGATGTATCCAGTCTGCGACTTCATGTCATCTTGATCAGTCTGTAAACTAGCATCTACATGTCCTCTGATGACTATTTCCTCATCTCCTCCATAAACTAGGAACATATCCTTAGTACGCCTCAGATACTTAAGGATAGTCTTGACTGCCATCCAATGGCGGTCTCCTGGATCATCTTGATATCTGCCTACCGCACTTAATGCATAAGCAACATCTAGCCTCGTACATAGCATAGCATACATGACTAACCCAATCGCGGATGCGTAAGGGATCCTTGCCATCCTCTTTCTTTACTCATGTGTCTGAGGACACATTTTCTTGGAAAGTTGAATGCCATGCGACACTGGCAACAATCCCCTCTTGGACTGTTCCATACTGAATCTCTTCAGTATTTTGTCAATGTATGTACTTTGACTTAGTCCCAACATTCTCTTGGATCTATCACGATGGATCTTGATCCCAAGAATATATTCCGCCTCGCCCAAGTCTTTCATGGAGAATCATTTATGCAACCACGCCTTAACTGACTGTAAGACAGGTACTTCATTTCCAATTAGCAATATGTCATCAACATATACTATTAGGAAAACGACTTCACTTCCACTAAAACTTTTGTAGACACAAGGCTCACATTCATTCTTAACAAAGCCAAATTCCGTAACAGCTTCATCAAAATGAATGTTCCATGACCTTGATGCTTGATTTAATCTATAAATGGATTTCTGTAACTTGCATACCTTGTTGGCATCCTTTGGAGTCACAAAACCTTCAGGTTGTGTCATGTAGACATCTTCCTAGAGGTTCCTGTTAAGGAAAGCTGTTTTGACATCCATTTTCCAAATTTCATAGTCATGGTAAGCAGCAATGGCCAATAGGATTCTGATGGAATTCAGCATTGCAACCGGTGAAAAGGTTTCATCATAGTCAATTCCTTGACGCTATCTAAAACCTTTTGCAACCAGTCGTGCCTTGTAGGTGCTGACTTGCCCCTCCATGTCCAGTTTCTTCTTGAATACCCATTTATTACCAATAGGCTTTACATCAACTATAGGATCTACCAAAATCCAGACTTGGTTTTGGTACATGGAATCCATTTCAGAATTCATGGCTTCTTGCCACTTGGAAACGTCTGTGCCTTCAACTGCTTCCTTGTAGGTAAGAGGATCATCATTGTCAACCAATAATGAGTCACCATCCTCAATGACAATAAAACCATATCGTTCTGGTTCTCTCACCTCTCTTGTGCTCCTACGCAGTTCTTGTGTCTCTAGAACAGATTGTTCTTCCACGAGGCTTTGTGGAATCTGTTCTTGTACCAACTCATGTGTATCTTGAGCCTCGACTTCATCGAAGTCTATCTCGCTCCCACTATCTCTTTTGGAGATGTGCTCCCTCTCAAGGAATATGGCGTGTCTTGCCACTATAACCTTTTTGTCTGAGGGGTTGTATAGGTAATATCCCCTTGTTTTCTTGGGATATCCTATAAAGATACACTTTGTGCCTCGGGGTGCAAGTTTGTTACCTGAAGAGGCCTTAACAAATGCTTTGCTACCCCACACATGTAAATTCAATAACATGGATTTGCGTCCACTCCATAACTCGTATGGAATACCATTTATAGATTTAGTTGGTACTTAGTTTAGTATGTGCGCTGCTGTTTGTAATGAATATCCCCAAAAGGATAATGGAAGACTCGCATGACTCATCATTGATCTCACCATGTCCAACAGGGTGCGGTTCCTCCTTTCACTTACACCATTCCACTACGGTGTGTAAGGAGGAGTGAGTTGAGATAGAATCCCAAACTCCCGTAAGAAATCAATGAAGTCCTGATTAAGATATTCTCCTCCTCTGTCTGAGCAGAGTTTCTTAATCTTCTTACCAAGCTGGTTCTCAACTTCATTCTTGTATTCTTTGAACCAATCAAAAGAATCTGACTTATACCTCATTAAATAGATATATCCATATCTACTAAAATCATCAGTAAAAGTTATGAAGTACGAGAACCCACCCCTTGCTTCAACTGGAAATGGTCCACACACATCTGTGTGAACTAATTCTAGAATCTATTTAGCTCTTTCACCTTTCCCACTAAATGGGGCTTTGGTCATTTTGCCTTATAGACACACATTACATACACCAAGTGGTTTTAGTTCGAAAGAATCTAAATACCCATCTTGATGTAATTTTGTCAAACGTTTCTCATTGACATGACCTAGACGGTGATGCCAAATTTGGGTGTGGTATGAGTCATGTGAATTAACTTTGTTATCGATTTCCATTACTTGGTTTGTGTAGTCTAACACATAAAGACCATTATATAAATGTGCCCTACCAAAACAAATGCTATCTTTATAAAAGTAGCAACATTCATTTCCAAACTTGAAGATGAATCCATCAGTATCTAATCTGGATACTGAAATAATGTTTTTGGTTACAGAGGGTACATAATAACATCCTTTCAAAACCAAGACCATCCTGGTAGGCAATGTGAGGTGGTAGTCCCTGACAGCTACAACAGCAAGTCTGGCTCCGTTGGCTGCTCATAGATCTACCTCCCCTCGATCAATCTTCCTAAATCTACTTGGTTCCTGTATTTGGATATAGATGTGAGCACCACATGCAGTATCTAATACCCAATTAGTAGAAATAGATAGATTTCATTCGATAACAAACGCACCTGAAGCTTCCCCTTGCTTCCTTGGCTGGGTGCAGTTTTTCTTCCAGTGGCCCTTCTTGCCACATGCAAAACAAACAACATCCTGTTCCTTTGCCTCCCCTTTGATCTTCCTTTTCTTGGAAGTCCTTGAAGAAGATTTGGGCTTAAAGCTCTTCGCCTTCCCTTTCCTTTTATTCACCATGAGGACAGAAGGCTTTTCACACTTCATGTCATTGTCTACTTGGCGAATAAGGATAAGAAGATCAGACAGAGACTTCTCAATGTTGTTCATATTGAAGTTCACAACAAAGTTTGAGAAGATCTGGGGGTGTGATGCAAGAATGAGATCGGTACCCAGTTCTTCGGGGAGTTTAAACCCTAGAACCTCCAAGCGCTCAATGTAGCCAATGAGCGTGACTACATGAGGCCCGGCTGGGGCACCCTCTCCAAGATTGATCTGAAATAGAGCCTTGGAGATCTCAAACCTTTCCTATCTTGCTATCTCCTGGTATAGACCACAGAGGTGCTCGAGCATGCTGTAGGCATCCATGTATTCATGAGACTTAATGAGCTCACTAGACATAGATGACAACATCGAACATTGAACGTCGAGATCATCGTTCAAATGTTGATCATAGACCAGGAAATCTTCATCACTCTCCCCTGGGGCAGGAGAATCAGGAAGCGAGGACTCCAGCACGTAAAACTTTCTTTCATGGCGTAGGACAACCCGAAGGCACCTAAACCATTCCTGAAAGTTACTGCCGGTGAGGATATTGTCTTTATTCAGTATTGATCGCAGAGAAAATGTGGTTGACGAGTTTTTCATCTTGATTCTACAAATTAAAAGATAAGATTTATTAGTACTTTCTCATTTTATGAGAAATAATAAATTTTATTAATTCTCCCACTATTTTATCAAGTCCCAATGGCCCTCACCATTGAACTCGGAATGTCCAGTTGCTTTTGACATTCTAGTGGCAGGGATCCATATTTCCCTTCGCATAACCCCAACAAGGGTTGGTCAAGCTATTTGAAGGTATTTAGGTAGGCAGGTCTTTGCCAACTGTGAGCTTACAGTTCCTTGATCTGTTGAGTGGACTCTCCAATCCTGAAATCCTGACTTGGATTTCCTCAACTCTTGCCTCCAATATTACATCAAGTCTAGAAAGGGCTACTTCTCTTGATGTAATATGGTTAAGTCAACCCTAAACCTTTAATAAGGTCTTCCTTTATAAAAGTAAGTGTCCCAACAAGGGTTGGTCAAACACATAGTTTTATTGAGTCTTGCCCTTAATGAAGTAACGAAAGGCTTGGTCTGAATTAATATGGTATTTAATGGATTTTATTCTTTATGCGTATTTTTTCATTATCACATGCTTGTTAATATTAAGTGATGCTTTCTTAAGTGATTAACCATGTTCCGATAATGTTTACGCATAGTCCGGTTTTTATTTTATTCCATCTTTGCATGCTTGTTCATTTTATTAATTATGTGATCGCGACAACACATACATAATAAATAAACCATGAAATTAGACAGAAATAAAATAAGATGGCATGATCATGAGATTCTATTGGTTAGCTTATCTAGCGGTTTTGATAAGATAACCCTGACCTAGGGAAAACACCTTGAACCTATTGGTTCGTATTTTGCAGCTCCCACCTGTCCACCTTTGTATCTTCTTGCGTCGGTTTCGCCTCAGCTTCGGGATTTGAACCGTCTCCTTTGTCTTGGGAGATCCTCCATTACATGGGTGTACATTAAAGAAACCATGGGCACGCAGGCCCTACATTTTATTGGAAGAAGGCTCGCAGGACAACAAATTTAAATTAAATAAATTTAAATGAAACCATACACATACAAAGGGTCTTTGGTCTAGCTCATGATCATCCATAGTATGCAACGACATTTACGCATATTTATAATTCAAATTCTTTTAATTGTTATTTTATTTAAGATAAGACGCGCTCGAATCCAATTAATTATGATCTTATAATTAATCAATTATTTATCTTAAATTCCTTTCTGAATTTCCTTGAGATTCTTCTCATCCATATTCCTTGTACGAGTCTTTATACATTGGAGGAAACCTGGTGAAATTCCATTTCTGGAAAGTACACGACATGTAGTTTATAATTACACGACGTGTATTTTTCTTTTCACCCTTTATTCAAAGTACACGCCGGGGTTTTGGCGTGTTTTCTGTACTTTGGAAATTTTAGAGTACATAGCATGTAGATGAATCATACACGGCGTGTACTTCCTTGTTACGCGGTAACCAGCCTGGTGATCCCGTGTACGCGGTACGCGGCTTATCTTTGTACACGGTTTCACCTGGGTCGAAACGGACTACACGACGTGTTTCTCCAACATACATGCCGTGTATTCCGGTTTCCATGCGCCGTTCAATTCTGGTCAACACGGCGTGATTAAAACTTAGGCATAATCAATTCACACGGCGTGGTTTGGCGGATCAGTGCCGGTTCGTTGAACCTAAGTACACAACATGTTGTTTTACTTACACACCGTGTAATCCCGTGTTGTACAGACAGAAAGAGCGGATCCTCTGGATGAGTTCCTCATTTTTATTTTAATCAAAATTAAAATTAAAAGGTCGTTTCTATGATATGAATCGAGAAATGAAGGAGGAAGAATAGATCTCGTTAATTCAGATTTATAGAACGATTTATTTCAAATTGAATCAAATATGAATGCGTAAATTATCAACGAAAATTAAATAATAATGAAGGAGGAAGAATAGGTCTCGTTAATTTAGATTTATAGAACGATTTATTTCGAATTGAATCAAATATGAATGCGTAAATTATCAACGAAAATTAAATAACTATAATCAACGTTGTAACCTGCTCTGATACCATTTGAAGGTTCCGGGAGCAGCGGAAGTGCGTGGGTGGATGTGCCCACTTGGCCTTTTGTCATTAGAAATGATCAATCTGGGATCAATACGACGATAAACGCCAGTCTCCAAGGATCGAATCACAGAAAAAGACAAAGAAGATGGTTTGTCCCGGAACCACAAACAAGGATCGTTACAGGTTGATTATAATTAATTTAATTAATTATAAAGAAATACCTTTTGGGCGTTCTTTCTTCATTGATGTTATCGATCACGTTGTCGATGTGATCTGTCATTGCGTCGTAGAAGCCAAGTGTAGACTCCCTCTAGCGGTGATCCACACGTGTACCTCGTATCTCTGGACATCGCCAAAGGATTCTCCGGGTGCTAGTATAGAGAAGCCTTTGCTTGCGTTTTCCTCCTTAGATCATCTTGATCTAATAGAAGAGGATCTCTCTCGGTCTTGAGAGCGTTCTTGGAGGAAAAGGTTCTTTCAGCCTTGAAATAATTCTCCAGAGATGTTGTGTCCAACGATTCTCTTGTGTGTCGGAAAAGAGTTGGGGTTGTGAGGATATTTATAATCGGGTGTGTGGGGTTATAGAGTTATGACAATAAATAAACGCGTTACACATTTTATTTATTTCATTGACTCTTTATTTAAAACCCCATGTCGAATAAATAATTTCTTGACATGCGCCCACGCTGATTATAATAAATATCATTTAAAACAATATTATATACTCAAAATCCCGACTGGAAAAACTACATGGCGTGTAATAATAAATACACGGTGTGTACTTGTTTTTCATTGAAAACTAAACGGTGTGTACATTAAATGTACACGGAGTGTATATCTTGTTTTCATTTATTCATTTCCTTTCCAAAATAAAACTACACGACGTGTAATAATAATACACGGCGTGTACTTTTTTTATTTTATTTTTCCTCCATCATTAAAAACAACTTAGGCTTCCTTGAATAATTATTAAACCACATATGGGAATAATATTTATTCAACTTGAGATACTTGGATACACTTAGTGTGTGACCCTCTAGGCCTCTTTCTCGTTGGCATTAGGCAGGCTTGCCTAAAGTCCAAGATTACTGTCTAACAACGGGTCAAGGCACCTAAGAGAAATAAGTTGACGCCGCATTGACGTATCACCTCATACGAACGCTTACTGTGTAATTTAATCCCTTTGTCTCAATATCTCATCAAGCAGGTTTCATGGCAGTGTCATAAACCTATATTCTTGATATGTCATTCTTTGACTACCTGAAATAAACTCGTCGTTTACACCATGACCATGGAATTTAATGCGACAGTTCTATTTCAATCAAAGGGTCGAGATATCAACTTCCATAAATGGAAGGGACAAATCCTTCCTTGACTTATCCATTAACAACATGTCACTCATGACGCACCCAACGTACCCTACTTCCCACCAACTGTCTGCGTGACGGTTTTCGTCAGTAAATCTAAGTGCGTGAGTCATGACATGAGTTAATGATAATCTTCCAGTTTAAGGACCATTACACACGCTCGTAGATAGCAATATCCGATGACACCAAGACATGCGGAATTATTACTGGCGGGTCTGTTTTCATAATATCCCATCTTGGAGATTACCAAGTGCGAAATCCATGAGAGAGAGTCTCGTCTTCTTACGAGTACTCGCATATGACGGTCTGTATACTATGTGTCCTATCATAGTATGTCATCCAACCACAGAACTTTATTTAAGAATATTGTAATAGAATTTCAAGGTTCTCATCATAGTGGGGATCTGCTATGACCTTATTAATGCAACAAATATTACAGGACATTATTATATTATAGTCATGCAGAATAATGAACAATATATAATAAGAGAACATTTATGTAATCAAAGTACAAAACAGTTGGTTCTGAGGACACAAACCCTTACAGACCCATCCTTCTGCAAGCTCGGCACTCCTTCAGATCCCTAGTGCATTGCGGATTATTATGACCATCCCTACCACACTGATAACATGTGACAAAGCTATCAAGATGTGCTGTTTGGCTAGGATTTCTCCCACAAGAACTTTCAAAATGGCGTTTCCTGCTGCCAGAAGAGCCATCAACCAGTCTCGGAATTGAATTTCCCTGGATCACATGTTTAACTTCTCTAACATTTCACTCTGAGATCAGAGCCCGATTCACAATATTTGTAACAGTGGTCAAACGGAAGACGTTCACCTTCCAGTAGATAGTATACTCAAGTCCATCTTCAAAACGCCTTACAGTAGTCTACGTGTTGCCAGTCAGATATGGGGAAAATGATGAAGTTCTGTGAATCGAGTAGAATACTCTAACATAGTCATAGAACCCTGCTGAAGATATAGGAACTCTCACGCATGATCATATCTCAAAGTCTGTGGGAAAAAGTGGTCATAGAAGGCTGCTTGGAAGTTAGCCTAAGGCATGTCACTGGTATTCTCAGCCTGAGAAACAACGTCCCACCAGCGCTTGGTGGAGTCACAGAGCATGTAGACTAAAAGCTTGACCCTTTGCTCTAGAAGAATCTCAAGGTTTTCGAAGATTGACCTTATAGATTCTATCCATGACTCTGTAGCATGAGGACCGCCACTCCCTGATAAGGTGGGAGGGTGCTGCTGTAAAAATTCCCGCATAAGGTCTTCCATAAATGGGGCAGGTATGAGGATATTCTAAACCGACTGTATAAACATGGGGTGACTATCCCTGAACTGAGCATCAGAGTCCCTCGAAAGATCGACAGGAGGTAGTTCCAAAGGAGGCTCTACAAGAGGAACCACTGGTGGTTCAGGACCCACAATCTTTGGAATGTGCTCATTACCATTCTCTTGAGTAACAACATGAAGATGTCACAACGACATTTGTCTACACAGCCAAACACACAACTTAGACAAGGAGTAAAGAAGGTGAGAAAAATAAGTGAGGTGAAAAAAGAGGATAGGTACATAGCCTACATCTGAGCACTAAACAACAGATAACCTGCCTCAAGAGTTGGGTTTCAATATGGAAGAGACAACTCAAAAGGATTACTAAACAAGTTCTACAATCCCCTCCTCGGTTAAGTTAGGCTAATATCTAACAGACTACCACACAGATTTATATTAAAAAAACCAGTATTTCAAAATTTTACCACTAGGCACAACAACACTCACATGCAATGGGAAAATGCATTCTGAAAGTAGATATGGCATGGAAATATGCATGTCATTTAAATCCTATAGTGTCTATTATGATGGATGGAATGTATTGCCCTAGTATCATCAGGATACAATGGTAAACCCATTATCTCAACAATACCAACACAATAACAACGAAATACAAGTGAGTCACTCAACGGTGAAATCATATCAACAGTAAATGGCATAATCAATAACTGAAATCCCAACCCAGGAATTTGGGTTTCTTCTGTACATGGGTTAGCTACATCCAAGCACATGGTACATTCCAAATCCCTATATCCTAGCCTCCTGTCTAACCCAAAAAGTAAGACAAAATGAAAAACCACCCTCTGATACCACTTTGTAACGTCCCAACTCGGCTCACCTCTAAGACTGTGGCCAGACCGATGGGTCACATAACCTCAAGCGCATCTCCCCGAACGCCAGAGGCTGCCGACTAGCAGCGAGGGCCCTTGTTGTATCCATGGGGCAGACTATTCCCTCATAGGTAATAGATAATATCACAATGGAAGTAAACAACAACAAATAATAAATAACAGAAGAATGTGAATAAATAAACTGCAATAGATGCAATGTAAATAATCCAACTGAAAGATAATAGTCAAGTGAGGAAGCTCACAAAATATGTCATGACATGATGTAGGTCTAAACTGGAAGTACAGAAAAATAGAACTCAAACACACGGTCAACTAAAAGAAAATACACAAAGCAGAAACTACATCACGATCAAGGACCGGTCATCTTCCCCAGTCTCCATCCTAAGTAGTAAAGAACAATCAAGCATCAGAAGCAACACACTTACCCTTGTCAATAACCGCGAGCATGTAATCTACTCAGGTGTCAATGACGTCCGAACAGGGTGTGAGATAAAATCCTAGTAAGCTGGCACCCACAGTGTCTAAACCTTTACATTTTGTGCAATGATAAAAATGCAGTGTGTCATTACATAACAGTTTCAGATAATCAATTTAAGTGCAAAGAAATAAATAAATCAGCTTGGGTTCTAAATGACACCCGTGCCTAATCACCTGCTTCAGCCTAAACTGGTAGTCTAAAAGGGTACCTATCAGCAAAATGCACGGACATGAAAATATATATGAAACCCATAACACAAGTTAAAACACGGAATAAGTATACCCCAAGCTTGTACTTTAACTTGAGATCTAAGTCAAGTGTCAACCAGGTGCACTTCCATATATCAAAAGAATATCTCAATTCTCAAGCGACTCAAATGTAAATCATATAAATCTTAAGCGCGTCATTATTATGGTTCAAGTTGAGATTTGGATTCCAAGCCCATCCCAAAGGTATCACTACAAAACATCTGTCAATTTATCCAATACCACCAATCCTGTCCAAGGAAATATTTCGAAAGACCAAGTATCGCTCAAGGAATGGCTTTACCCTGAGTCCGTCCCAATCTTGCAAAAAGGGGTCAAGTATCATTTGAGGCTGGCTTAGCCACATTGCTAACAGATCCATCCCAATGGGCCCTTTTGGAGCGAGTATCACTCATAAGTATTATAAATCCCGAGGAAGTCTCGGTCCAGAAAAACTAATGACACCGCCCCCCGAAACATAGAGGTAACCAGTCCGGAACGGGGGGGGGGGGGGGTCTAAGCATGGACCTTAATACAGGACCCACCTCCTTTCCCCACCCTGAATTTAATTAAAGTTTTCACAGAAGCAGATATGACATAATCAGCATATAAAGTCGCATCTTGAAAACTAACCAGATACACCCGTGCATCACAAGGCAGAAATTTAATAGTACAACATAACAACTTTTAAGGAAATATACATATCATATCAACCTTAGAGAATAATGAAAATTTAAATAATAAACAGTTTAGAAAAACAAGTGTCAATGATCCAACAATTCAAGTTCATGTTCAAATCAACTATTTATTAAATTTAATTACAATAAAAAGGGGTTTCGCAACACATGCAATTAATCAAACAATAAACCCAGCTAACAGAAGATTACACCGACCATGTCGGCATTCCCAAAGGGGTGTCTGACTTTGTTGTAATAATTTAAACAACAATTTATTTAATTTTAAAACAATAAAAAGGTGCTGCGCAATACCTGCAATTAATTAAATTAATAACCCGACTAACGGAAAAAATACACCGACTATGTCGGCATTCCC
The DNA here is from genome assembly GCA_963277665.1 of Viscum album. Lineage (NCBI taxonomy): Eukaryota > Viridiplantae > Streptophyta > Magnoliopsida > Santalales > Viscaceae > Viscum > Viscum album. Next base: position 516,689,399 of record OY728127.1, on the reverse strand, counting down.
AAAGGGGTGTCCAATCTTATTGAAAAAATTCAAACAAATTAATCTAAGATGATTAAGACTGAAACAATTAGGCAAAACAATCAAGGTAATTAAATTGGGTAAAATTGCACAAAGCCGGTAGACACTGACTAACGACACAACAATGCGTTTTTATAAATGACAACGAAACAAATGGAAAGAAAATAGACACCCTAATTTATAGTCATAGATGACTCTAAGATCCGTGGTAGGATTTGATTTAACCTAAAACAAAAGAAAATGAAGGATTTTAGAAAAACCCCAAAATAGGATAAAAATATTCCATGACGAACTGCAGGCAAATTACTCTACAAAAATTCACGATTAAAATTGCGCAATGTTAGCCTTTCCCTAAGGTTTACTAAGCACCTGACGGTGAAGGAATCAGACGTCAGACGGAGGATCATATACCTTTCGAAGGGCCTACTGGTTAGTGCGCCACCTAGGGGAGAGGAGGGGTGTGCGACGTGAGTGAAGGGAGAGGGAGAGTGGAGAGAAAAAAAGAGAGAAAAGAAAGAAAAAGAAAACAAGAAAAAAAAGAGAAAAAAAAGATAAGTAAAAAAGGAAATAAAAGAAAAGAATAAAATAAAATAAAAGGATGGAAGGGAAAAAGATAAAAATAATTAAAAATGGAAATCCCCCATTTTATTATTTTTATTTTTCCCATAGCCCCCTTTCTATTTTATTTCAAAATTTATTTTTATCCATTCTTGCTTTCTTTTAAGTATTCTTTAAATATCTTATTACTCTTCTCAATTCTTAATTAATTATTTAAAATACCAAACACCACACTAATGCACAATATAACATTTTTCATTAAAAGCCTATAGTTATTTAAATTAATTAAAAACTTGCTCGGGACCAGCACAAGGTGCGCAGGTGCGCGCCTCGGGTTGGTTAATTAATTAGACTACAAAAATTTAAAAACGGTCCGTACCTGATTAAGGCCGAGACATTACAAATAATCATTCACACAGACACTCTAGCTATTTTTGTAGATGATGAGGCCCTCTCACGGTCACTTGAACTCACATGGAACACCCACCCTCCCTCTTGGTATGGTTTTTATACGGGAAATAAGAAAACAAGGGTGCGATATGGTCTAGGGGTGGTGCGATGTGGTGATGGTGTGTGATGTGGTGTAGGGATTCGTGTAGTGTAGAGGTGGTATTATGTGGTGCAGGTGTGTGATGTGATTCTAGGATTCGTCATATTCCATAGATTTGGAGACTGACAACGACAAGAGTATCAACAGTGAGTGGCGTCGGTGAGAGAGGCGGTGAGATCAATGATGTAGCAGAAGTAGGATTTCACAAGAGTTTAAAGGTGTGTGAGAGAGAAGACTTTAGTTGGAGCTCTCTTATAAGATTGGGTAAGGATTTTATCAATACTTTCCAAAAAGCACTGATAAAGAATAGTTTTATCAGTGCTAAAATAGAAAGCGATGATAAAACTACTCTTTATCAGTTCTTTTTTAGTGCTGATAAATACACCCCTTTATCAGAGTTGATAAAACGTGTATTTATCAACACTAAAATATATATCTAAATATATTCATTTATATATTATATAGTTGTTTAAATAAAATATTAATATATGATATTTATTTTAAATTATATACACATTTGGTAATCAATGTATATAAATAAACTATTAAACATTTGACTAATATAAATTTGATAATTATTTATATATAAAATTATTTACAATATATATATAATTATAATTATAATTATAAATAAATATATTTATAAATATTTGTATATAATTATAAATATATTTATATAATTATATTTATATAATTATATATATTTATTAATACATAAGTGTATATAATTATAAATATAATAAATATTTATTATTTAAAAATATTTATTATAGTTTAATAATTATTTAAATAATTATTTATTTATAATTCTTATTATAAATAAATATTTTTATAAATATTTTTTTATAATTATAAATATATTTATATAATTATATATATATATTTATTAATATATAAATATATATATATATATATTTATTAATATATAAATAAATAAATATATATATTTATAAATATAATAAAAATATTTATTATTTTAAAAAAATTATTTTAATTTTATAGTTATATATATATCTATATTCATAATCTTATAAATATTTTTAAAGCATTATATATATATTTATATATATTAAGTGTTTGGGGGTACAATTACATTAAACACACACACCACACACACAAGCTGGAAAGACAGACCATAGCCCCCTCAAGGGATAACCAACCCATCAAGCCTTATTTATTCAGTACATGGCCCGAAGGCCTAATGGGCATGAAGCCCATTACATGGCCTAAAGACCCAAAAACCATTGTGAAGGCCAAGTGTAGCGTCATGCCTGATAAAAGCATTGATAAAAGCAGGCACTAAATTTTCTCCGATCAGTGGTAGTTCTTAATGATAATTAACGGTAATTAGAAAAAAATTGGTGTTAATTAGAAAAAATTAGTAGTAATTTACAAAATTAGAAAAATGTTGTGGTAATTAGATAGAATTGATAATACATGCAAGCAATTTTTAATTTTTTGATTTTATAATTTTGTTTGGATAGTATCTTCCTTATGTCATATTAATCATAAGTAATATTTTTATTTTCTATTTTTTAGAAAAATATGGAACAAGGAAGTAGACAACAGTCTTTATTATAAGACCATGATTGGATAAATCATCATAGAAATCCAAACATTTTTGGTATAAATCCTGTATATATTGAGGGTGTTGAAATTTTTTATCATTTACATCATCTAAACCAAAATTTGTTTCAGAAGGGACAATTAACTGTCCATATAAGGAATGTGATCTGTGGAGATTTGAAACATTTGAAAATGTTGGGGGTTATCTATTAAATTTTGGTTTTTGGAAAGTTTATGTTTCTTGGTATCAACACGATGAACACTATTCCAGAGATAATACTAATAATTTGGTTTTAGATCCACCACAGTTTCAAATTTTATTACATGAGGTTACTGGTCCATCTTTTCAAAAAATAGGAACTCAAAATGATATTGATTTAACTCTTTATTCAGAACCAACTTGATTTTATGAGTTTCTGAAGTCTATTAAAGATGCCTTATATCCTAGTTGCAAGATAAGAAAATTTGAAGTGATTAAAAAATATATGGCTATTAAATAAATTAATGTAATGTTAAATAGATATTTTGATCAGATATTCTCTTTGGTTAAATCACTGTTACCTAAAGGAAATTATTTGCCTATAAATTTATATGATAGAAAGGGGTTGGTTCATAATTTGGCTCCTAGTTATCAGAAGATTCATGCATGTTCATATGATTGCATCTTATATTATGGTGAAAATGAGTCATTTTTTAGTTGTACTATATGTGGACAATCGAAGCATAATGAGGCACAAAATGAGAAGTCTAGATTGGTTCCTATTAAACAGTTGAGGTATTTCCTACTCACACCCAGATTGTAATGTTTATTTATGTCTCAGAACACAACATCATTGATGTTATGGAAAAAATCCAATATTTCAACTCGTAAAAGCTTAAATCATCCTTGTGATGGTGATTCATGGAAACATTTTAACCATTTACACCCTTATTTTACTTTAGAATCTCGTAACGTGTGATTGGGACTTTTTAATGATGGTTTATATCCATTTTATTCGTACGATAGTAAATATTATTATTAACCCATCTTTATAACTCCATACAAATTACCTCTTTAAATGTTGATGATTAAACCATATATATTTTTAACACTATTAATTTCAGGAAATCTAAAAAATAATATCGATGTTTATTTAAATCCATTGATTGATAACTAAAATTTATTATGGAGTAATGGTGTCAGTACATATGATTTTGTTGTGAACCAAAATTTACTAATAAAAACTACATTAATGTGAGAAATTAGTAACTTCCTAGCATATGACATGTTATCTAGCTAGAGTACACATGGTCCAAAATCATGTCTGTACTGAATGAGCAGAAATAAAGTGTTTATGCTGGTTAATGGGAGAAAACCTTGTTTTTTCGAATGTCATCATAAATTTCTTTCTATTTATCATCCTTTCTAAAGGAGAAAAAATAATTTTAGAAAAGGTACAATGAAAAAAGATAGACCTTCAATAATGATATTAGGAATTGATTTAAAATCTACTATCTCTTTATTACCTCCCATTACCATTGTACTGACTATAAACTAGAAAAAAATAGATGGATTTGGGAAAGATCACAATTATATTAAACAAAGTATTTTTTGGGATCTCCCAAGTTGGTCTAATTTGTTCGTCCATCACATGATGGATTTCATGCATATTGAGAAGAAATATTTTGATAATATATTTTATACAGTTTTGGACACACCTGGTAAGACTAAATATAACATAAAGACATGATTAGATCTTGCCCAAATTTATAGGCAACCAGAACTTGAGTTGTTTGAAAATGACAAATCAAAAAAGTTAATGAATCCAAAAGTGGCTTATACACTTTCAAAAGAAAACTATTTATTATTTTTTCTATAGATTTCAGATTTAAGGGTACCATATGGTTATGTTTCCAATTTGGCTAGATGTGTCAGAAACAGTCATATTACCAGATTAAAAAGTCATGATCATCATGTTATATTAGAAATAGTTCTATTGATTGGATTTATAGATTTGTTGAATTCTTTGATATGGGATGATATGATAGAAATATCATATTTTTTCTGAGACATTTGTGTGGATATAATAGAATATGATGCAATTAGTAGAATGCGAGAAGATATTATTTTAATTTTATGTAAATGGAGTTTTTTTCCACCGGATTTCTTTGATTCAATGGAAAATTTGATATTATATTTTTCACATGAAGAAAAATGTGGAGGACCAGTAAAGTTCCGATGGATGTACCCATATTAGACATGCATACAAAAAATTGAAGAAAAAAGTATGGAACAAAGCATCAGTTGAAAAGTCAATTACAAAATCTTATTTATAGGAGGGAATTTCTTTTTTTCTGCTCCCATTATTTCCAACCTAGATATCCTTCAAAAAATAACTGAATGGTCCATAATGAAGGAATTGTTGATGATGCAATGCACATTAAATTATCAATTTTTAATCAGTCTGAACTTGGCTTTGGTGGAGTTCGTAAAGGATGGATTTCAGATAATGAACACCACAAGGCTCATATATATGTTTTGCTCAATTGTGAAGAAGTGGCATGATTTGAACAATGAGTGATACTATCACCTATTCTTTAATTTTTTAAAAGTAAATTAATAATATTTTATTTTTAGATTATATGATGATCATATCAAGAAGCAGTTTCCACAAATCACACCATCTTCCTTTGAAAAACCTCAGCAACATAATATTTACTTCTGGTTTTAAAGAATGGTAAACTAAATTGTTTATTATTTAACATACATAATCAATTTATTATTTATTATATTGATAATTGTTTTTTAATTTTTAGGTATCACAACATGTTAATGAAATTGATAATAAATTGTGTGTATTGAGTAACCCATGATCCAAAATGGTTAAATCTTATAATGCATATGTAGTGAATGGTTTTCAATTTCATACACGTGCGTATGGAAAATAAAAAAAATAATGAATAGTGGTGTTTTATTGAGAGGATCTCACCATATAGAAAGTGAATTCATATTTATAGCATGTTGGATGAAATAATTAAAGTGTGTTATCTGAGACATAATTATGTAATAATATTTAAATACCATTGGTTTGATACTGATAGAGGATTTCATGTTCATCCATACCATGAAATCATTGACATTAAATATAAAATCCTTATTGCAGTAAATGTATTTTTATTGGCTCATCAAGCACATAAAATTTATTATTCAAATTATTGTGCTTCTTCAAGAGAGTTAATTGATTTATGGATTATTATAAAAATGAAATCCTGTGAAAATCAGTTTATCACTACCACAGATCGGTGCTAGGGAAATAATGACTTTTATTAGTGCTAAGAAAAAGGGGCCTTTATTAGTGCTAGCTAAAAGCACTAATAAACCTACCCTTTATCAGTGCTTTTATTAGCACCGATAAAGGGTAGATTTATCAGAGCTATTATTAACGTTGATAAAATCTTTTAATAAAAAATATTATTTATTTATATAAAATTATTATATTTATATTCAAAAATAATGTTTATTTATATACATTAAATAAAACAAATTTTTATAATTAATATATATATTTTAATAATTCAAATATATATAATCTTTAAAAAAAGTTTTTATAAGATTATAATTAAATAAATATATATTTAAATAATTATAAGATCATAATACATTTTATCAAATAATAAATATATTTATTATATTTATAATTATATCTTTATAATTATATATTTATAATGATATATTTATAATTATATATAAATGATTTTTAAATATATATATTTATAGTTATAATTATAAATAAATAAATAAATATTTAAATAAATATATATTTCCAATGAATTTGGTCAATAAGTATATTAACGCGTGAGTATAATTGACATTCATATGTTATGTATTCATCATGAATATTCATTTATACATCACACCCTTATTATTATTCATGTTATCCATATATGCGATGACTCGTTTTTTATGATCTATACTTTACTAGGTATGTGATTCATTCATTTTATACCCATGAATCTATTATGCTCACATAAATACTTATAAAATTACAATAAATATATTTAAATAATAAATATATTTATAATATTCATAATTATAAAATTTTAATTATATATAAATACAATATATTTATTTATAATTATAATTATAACTATATATATATTTAAATAATTATAATACTATAATTGACACATCTATTATAATTTTATAAATAAATAAATAAATAAATAAATAAAAATATATTTATAATTACATACAAATATTTATAAATATATCTATTTATACTTATAATTATAAATAAATATATATGCAAGTAATTATAAAATTATAATAAATATATTTATTATACTTATAAAGTTATAAATACATATAATTAAGTAAATATATTTATAAATATATACAAATATTTATAAATAAATACAAATATTTATAAATAAATTCAAATATTTATAATTATAATTCTAAACAAATATAGATATATTTAAATAATTATAAAATAAATATAAATATATATATATATTAATTATATATATTTATAAAATTATAAATATAATAAATATATTTGTTATAAATTTATAATTATTTAAATAAAAATATATATTTATAATTATTAATATAAATAAATATATATTTATTATAATTTTTAATTTCAAATAAATATATATTTATTTATAGTTATAATTATAAATAAATATATATTTATTTAAATAATTGTTAAATTATAAAAAATATATTTGTTGTACTTATAATGTTATAAATATATATAATTAAATAAATATATTTATAAATATATACAAATATTTATAAATTATAATTTTAAATAAATATAGATATATTTAAATAATTATAAAATTATAATAATTATAATAATTATAATAATTATATACATTTATAAAATTATAATAAATATATTAATTTTATATATTTATAAAATTATAAGTATAATAAATATAGTTATTATAATTATTCAAATAAATAAGTATAAATTTATTTAAATAATTATAAAATTTGAATAAATATATTTAATATATTTATAATCTTATAAATATTTATAATTAATATATTAATTATATATATTTATAAAATTATAAATATATTAAATATGGTTATTATAATTTTATATCTATTTAAAGAAATACATTTAAAATTTATTATTCTAAATATAAATAAATATATATTTATAATTATTTATAATAAATATATTAATTATATATATTTTGTTATATATAATTCAAAATATAAAAAATATATTTATTATAATTTTATAAAATATTTATTATATATATAATTATAAATAAATAAATAAATATATTTATTATATGTATAATTTTATAAATATATATAATAATATAAATAAATTATTAACATCATAACTTTATCAACACTTTTTTAGCACTGAAAATGATAAGCCTTCATTACTGTTAAAAAAGTGCTGAAAAACTATGTCTTTATCAAGATTTTTTTTTACGTTTTTAAATTTTTCTTTCCAGAAAACGCTTAGGGCAAAAATATTTTTAAAAATGCACCTCAAAGGCGGCATCCTGGATACCGCCTTTGCATTTCGGGGGCAAGGCGGCATCCGCGATGCCTCCTTTGCGCTGCGGGTGAAAGGCGGCATCCGTGATGCCGCCTTCCTCCTAAAAAAATCTTTTTTTTTGAAAATTTTTATTTATTTTTTGTTTTGTTTATATATATAAACAAAACAAAAAATTTCAGCAGAATTTCTCTGCTATTAAAGATCCAGCGCTACAGCCATTACAACAATCTGGATTCTGACAGAAGCTCTCACCCAGAACTCCCTTTTATAAGAGGGCTTACCCTGAAAATCATTATGCATTTCCGATGTGGGATTCAGGTTCTCCCTTTCCTGCGCAGTACATTCTGTATTTCCGATGTGAGATTCTGTTTCAAGTACGTGACTTTGAAATACAATAAAATATAAACTATAAGGCCAATGTAAATGAAATTTTAAACATTGATTAAACATATAATAAATAGTTGAAAACAAAAAGAATTTCCTCAAAAATGTTGATGAAAAATAATCTATAACCTTTCAAAACCGCCTACTTGAAACTTAAAAATGTTTCAAGTATGTGAATTTGAAAGACTGTAAAATATAAACTATAAAATGAATATAATTGAAACTTTAAAGATTGATTAAACATATAATAAATAGTTGAAAACAAAAGAAATTTCCAAAAAAATGTTGATGAAAAGAAATTTATAAGATTTCAAAACCGCCTACTTGAAACTTAAAATTTTTCAAGTGTGTGAATTGGAAAGACCATAAAACATAAAATAGAAGACCAATATAAATGAAATGTTAAACATTGATTAAACATATAAGAAATAGTTGAAAACAAAAGCAATTTCCAAAAAAATGTTAATGAAAAATAATTTATAATCTTTCAAAACCACCTACTTGAAACATAAAAATGTTTCAAGTACATGACTTTGAAAGATTATAATTATATTATTAATTAACTAATTAATTATTATATAATTAATAGTTATATTAATAATTAATTAATTAATTATTATATAAGTAATAATTAATGAGTAATAATTAATAATTAATAATTTAATGAATAGTTATAATTAATATTTATATTACTAATTAACTAATTAATAATTACTAATTACTTATTAATAATTATTAATTACTAATTACTAATTATAATGAATAATTATAATAAATATTTATATTACTAATTAATAATTAATAATTAATAATTAATAATTAATAATAAATAATTACTAATTAATTAGTTATAATTATTAATTGTATTTCTAATTAACTAAATATTAATTATATATGTAATAATTATATTACTAATTAATTATTATACAATTAATGATAATATTACTAATTAACTAATTAATTATGACATATTTAATTATTAATAATTACTAATTAAAAATTATAATAATTATATTTAATAATAATATTACTAATTAACTAATTAACTATTATATAATTAATAATTATATTAATAATTAACTAATTTGTTATTATATAATTAATAGTTATATTAATAATTAACTAAATAATTACTGTATAAGTAATAATTAATAAGTAATATTTATAATTAATATTTATAATTAATATTAATATTAATAATTAATAATTAATAATTAATAATTAATAATTACTAATTACTAATTAATAATTAAAAATTATAATGAATAAATGTAATTAAAAATTATATTACTAATTTACTAATTAATTGTTATATAATTAATAATTATATAACTAATTAACTAACTAACTATTATATAATTAATTATTAATAATTAATAATTAATAATTATAATGACTAATTATAATTAATATTTATATTACTAATTAACTAATTAATAATTAATAATTACTAATTACTAATTACTAATTACTAATTAATAATTAATAATTAGAATGAATAAATGTAATTAAAAATTATATTACTATTTTAGTAATTTATTATTATATAATTAATAATAATATTACAAATTAACTAACTAATTTTTATATAATTAATTATTATTAATTACTAATTAATAATTTATAATGAATAATTATAATTAATAATTATATTACTAATTACTAATTAATAATTATAATGAATAATTATAATTAAAAATCATATTACAAATTTACTAATTAATTATTATATAATTAATAATAATATTACTAATTAACTAATTAATTTTTACATAATTAGTTTTTAATAATTTCTAATTAATAATTATAATTACTTATTATAAATAATTATCATATTTATAATTAAATAATTAATTATTATATAATTAATAATGATATTACTAATTAAATAATTATTTATTATATAGTTAATAATTATATAATTAATCATTATATTACTAATTAAGTATTATATAAATAATAAATAAAAAATAATAAAAAATAATTAATAGTTATAATGAATAATTATATTACTAATTAACTACTTATTTATTATATAATAATTTTTAATAATTACTAATGAATAATTATAATTAATAATTACTAATTAACTAACTAATTATTATACAATTAATAGTTTTATAATTAATAATTATATTATTAATTAACAAATTAATATTTAATTATTAATAATTAATAATTATAATTAGTAATTATAATGAATAATTATAATTAGTAATTATAATTATATTACTAATTAACTAATTAACTATTATATAATTAAAAATTATATAACCAATTAACTAATTAATTATTATATAATAATTTTGAATAATTACTAATTATTAATTATAATGGATAAATATAATTTATAATTATATTACTAATTTACTAATTAACTATTATATACTTAATAATTATATTACTAATTTATTAGTTAATTATTATATAATTAATTATTAATAATTTTTAATTAACTAATTAATTATTATATAATTAATTATTAATAATATTTATTTAATAATTTATTATATGTTTAATCCATGTTTTAACTTTAAATTATATCGGTCTTATAGTTTATATTTTAGTATTTCAAACCCGCATACTTTAATCATTTTAAGTTTCAAGTAGGTGGTTTTGAAAGCTTATAAATTATTTTTCATGAACATTTTTTACGAAATTCTTTTTATTTTCGACTATTTGTTATATGTTTAATCCGTGTTTTATGTTTCATTTATATCGGTCTTATAGTTTATATTTTATAGGCTTTCAAAGTCACGTGCTTTAAACATTTTTAAGTTTCATGTTGGTCGTTTTGAAAGCTTATAAATTATATTTCATCAATATTTTTTACGAAATTATTTTTATTTTCAAATATTTGTTTTATGTTTAATTCATGTATTAAGTTTCATTTATATTGGTCTTATAATTTATATTTTATAATCTTTCAAAATCACGTACTTGAAACTTCTTAAGTTTCAAGTAAGTGGTTTTGAAAGCTTATAAATTATTTTTTATCATTATTTTTTATGATTTTTTTTTGTTTTCAACTATTTTTTATATGTTTAATCCATGTTTTAAGTTTCATTTATATTGACCTTATAATTTATATTTTATAGTCTTTCAAAATCACGTACTTGAAACAGAATCCCACATCGGAAATGCAGAATGTTATGTGCAGGAAATGGAGAACCAGAATCCCACATCGGAAATGCAGAATGATTTCCAGGGTAAGCTCTCTTATAAAAGGGAGGCCTGGGTGAGAGCTTCTGTCAGAATCCAGATTGCTGTAATGGCTGTAGCGCTGGATCTTTAATAGCAGAGAAATTCTGCTGAATTTTTTTGTTTTGTTTTTATATATATATATATAAACAAAACAAAAAATAAAAATAAAAATAAAAATATTCAAAAAAAGATTTTTTTAGGAGAAAGGTGGCATCGCGGATGCCGCCTTTCACCCGCAGTGCAAAGGCGGCATCGCGGATGTCGCCTTGCCCCCAAAATGCAACGACGACATCCGAAATGTCGCCTTTGAGGTGCTTTTTTTAAAATATTTTTTCCCTAAGCGTTTTCTGGATTTTTTTTAAAACGTAAAAAAAACCCCTCTTTATCATCAATATAATTTTAGCTCTGATAAAGACATAATTTATCAGTATTTTCTATTTTAGTGCTAATAAAACATACCTTTATCAACTCTTTTTAAGTAGTGCTGATAAAAGTGTTACCCAATTTTATAAATGAACCCTTAGAGTCAGCTTTTTCTCTCACACACATTCAAGCTTTCACAGAAGCCGACTGTCACAGCGTCGCTGCTCTTGTCGAATCATGCTACCGTCGCTCCTCCTCTCTCACCCAACCACACTGTAATAACCCCGCTGCACCGCCTATCTTATCGAACCCCACGGCCGCTGCTCCTCCGCTCTCACCCAACCGCACTATCATAGCCCCACTGCGCCACCGCTCTTGCCAAACCTCACTACCGCCGCGCGCTGCTCTTTCCCAGCCACACTGCCTCCGCATCGCCGCTCCACCACACTACTACCCCACCGCCGCACCACCTTGAATAACCCCACTACCGCCACATTTTTGACTAATCAAGACCCTCAAAACTAAAGGTATGATATTCAAATCTTATTTTTTTTGTATTTCCCTATGATTTCTCCTCTTTAGAAGTATTTTTTAGATACAAATGAATTTAGGGTTATGTTATTTATTGTTTTCATTTCCTTTGAAGGGCTTAAAAAATAGGTAATTTGGAAAGGCATCATAGGAGACATATATTCATTGAATCATTTTTTAGGACTATCCTTCCTTCTTTCTAGAGATTGTATCATTAAAAATTGATGATAGTTGTTCTCATGGGTTGTCTCTTTTAAATCAATCCCTTATCATGTTCTTATTATTCTATTTTGATTCTTTAATCCCTTATGATGTGAATTTTCATTGGTTATAGGGGACATTGGTGCACTTTCATGGTATAGGAGAAAATTTATTTCAATTTGGGGTTATGTTATTTATTGTTTTCATTTCCTTTGAAGGTCATACAAATTAGGTAATTTGGAAAGGCATCATAGGAGATATATATTCATTGAATTATCTGTTAGGACTATCCTTCATTCTATCTATAGATTGTATCATTAAAAATTGATGATAGTTGTTCTCACGGGTTGTCTCTTTTAAATCAAGACCTTATCATGTTCTTATTCTTCTATTTTGATTCTTTAATCCCTTATGTTGTGAATTTTCATTGGTTATAGGGGACATTGGTGCACGTTCATGGTATAAGAGAAAATTTATTTCAATTTGGAATCATACTGTTGAAGTAGGAAGTACTTACCATTTGAGGGCATTTAAATAAATTTATAAGACTTTATGTGATTTACATGTTTGTGGGTGCATATTATATAATAAAATTGCCTGGCATTATCCAACTGTGGGTTCATGTATATCCATGAGACATTTTTTTGATATAATTAAAATGTTGGTGTTTGTGTGGCTATGAGACCATTGCATGAGAAGACATGCCTATTACTTTCTATGTTACAGAATGTCTCTAGATGAATGTATGATTTCTCTATGTATTGTTTCCACAAACTAATTTGGTAACCTAGAAAGATTCAACGACCAATACAAATTACGCTCTAGAAAGGCATATTCTCCTGGTTAGACTGAGTGTGCTAAAAGGATTTATTAGTTCCCTAATGATACATATGATCTCCCTCATATGAAATACTTGGTTCATGTATTCCATCTAGTATTCCTAGTGACAGTCTTAGTATCCTCAGACTTAGAGGTTTTATCATATGATTCATGATTAATGACTGTCTGTGATGTGATATATTTATTTCCCTCTTTATTATTGAATCTTGATATTTCCAATTTCATCCAACCTTGATTTTAATGTATTTGAAAATTTTCATGTTTTCTATTATGGAAATATTATTTTAAATAATCAATGATTTTATGTAATTTTTTAAAAATAGAACTAATGGTTTCTATGGTGAAAAACATTAATTAGATTCAATGTGCTATCCTATTAGGCATTTCTTCACACCATACATATTCTAAATAGGTGTATATAGACTTGGTTTTATAGGATACATGAAAAATAAAAGGTTCCATTACATTTGGTGGATCTTATTGACCCGTTTGGTTTATCAAATAAGACAATTATGGAAACATTTTAATCAATCAAGTGATTTTATAATGGTGGACTAATTTATAAATTTATTTAAAGGGTGGTTTAAGTGTAATGTTTTAAGTAATATCTTATAAATGATTTCAAATTATTATATATAGAATTGGTTTCTTGGTGTGTTTTCCAAGTTGTTTTATCCCTTATTATGGAATGATATTTGATGACAAGTGTTTATGAAAATGACTAAATGGATTTTTTAAAGAATAATTTTGGTTTTAAAATTAGTGTTAATCACTAAATTGATGTTTTAAAAATTATTCTTATGTTAATTGGATTTCAAACCAAGAGTTTGGGTGATTTTAATGTGTTAAAAATGTTGGAAAATGTTGTTTTATTTTTAAAGTGGTGAGTTAACCCTTATGATCTATATTTAAAACCACTTTTTTAGATTTGGTTAATTTTTATATCAATGTTTTGGGGTGTTTAAAGATTTTAAGATTTCTAAATGAGACGGATTATTTCAAAACGGTGTGTTTTACCATGTGGATTGGATTTTGAAACTTATTATGTCTTTTAATGTTTTCAATGGATGTTTAAAGGGTAGTGTGAATTCCCATATGAGTTTTAATGGTGTTTTGATAAAATTGGTCTGAAGATTATATTGGGGTGACTTTTATAAAATACAAAACAACTTGGAATTCTAATCATGTTTTTAAAAGAGAAGGCCCATTTGAAATTTTATATAAAATGAGTTTTCATAAAAGGTGTCATACCCTCTCTATAACCTTTGAAAAGTGTTCTCAAATGAAAAAATTAAGAATGGTTTGTATTTGAAACACCAATAATGTGTGAGTTTTGAAAATGGGGTTTTAGGCCACTATGACTAGTTTTATGGAAACAATTTGTTTTTAAACATGTTTTAGAAAACTGTATGATAGTTGGAAACCTCTTTGAGTTTTGAAATGTGTACATAAAAATGTGTGTTTATGAAATAGTTTAAATTCAGATTTTAAAAAGGTGATTTGACCAAGAGGTATTGGTCAAGAAAAAATGTTTTCTAAGTGACTGTTTTCATTTAATAAAAATCTTTGAAAAAGAGTTTTAACACACTTTTATTTGTTACTAATTATTTGGTAAAACATTACAGAAAATGTTTATTTTTCTAATGTATTTTAAACTATATTTTTTATGATGTTATAAAGAAGTGATCTCTTATATTTGTTAGGTTGTGGTGACCTACTAAACTTTTAGATCACACCTATATTTTATAGGTTCAGGTTTGTTCTGGATTTTTTTAATTCCTTTGGATCTTATGAGAGGGATATATGGTTGGATTATGAACCTAGTTAAACATATTTTGTGTATTTATTTTGTTAAATATTAATATTACTGAATAAAATAGGATGGATATGAATAAAGAATGGATGTATTCCAATCGTTTGAAAAAATAGTATAAAGATTGAGTGAAATATTTCATTTGAAAAAGATCATGAATACAAACATTCTTAAATCCTTTATCTATGTTTACACTATTATTATTCAAGACTAATTAGTACATAGGCATTGAAATAACACTTGATCTCCTCCAATTCCCCGAAGGCCTTAATTTTTTTTATTGATTTTGATAATCCACCTTTCAAGGGGTGAGGTGGAACCCTTATAAGTCCCGTAGGCGTAAGTATTACATGACCTGTAGGCCTTAGAATAATTCATTACCTATAGGATTCAAACATTACATACAACCTAGACTAACTACTTGGAACTTCTCCTCTCCATCATCTTCATCATGAAATCAGCTCTCTACCTTCACATGGATGTTCGATTAGGCTTTCCCGTGCATACACAGGCTTGTCCCAATGGTAGGTTCCATACCCTCTCATTCTTGCAATCCATTTAGCTTCTTCTATGGTGAAATCTCCTTGCTCATCCTACTTCTGAAGCTTGTTCCTTGTATGTTGTCTGGTTTGCATCTACACTTAAGGTGGCATGAAGGCCCTGAGGTGGACCAAAGGCCTTACTGACCTGAAGGCCTGAGTGGCCTGAAGGCCTTAAAGGACTCGGGGACCAAATCGCTGGCCCAAAGGCCCAAACGGGGGAATAGTCCCAACTGCTACAGTTCCAAATAGTAACTTCTACAGTTCCTGCTACAGTACCCACTACAGTACTACTACAGTTCTGTTATAGTACCTACTACAGTACTACTATAGTGCCTACTGCAATACTATTACAGTACCGGAAATATGCCTCTGCCTAGATTTGATCCTAAGTCGCCTGGATTCACTTAAAGAGTCCTCACTAATCGAGATGAGGCTCATGTGATAACACTTGATCTATCATAGAATAGATCGAAGTTATAAATGTTGGAATAAACATGAGGAAAAAGAGAATGTAGCTAGTGGATGCGACAACACTATATTTTATGGATCATCTAATATGATTAAAAGTGTTGAAAATGAAGAAGATTGTATCGAAGATGTGATTATAGATATGAATGATAATGAATATTGTATTGAGGAAATTAAAAGGACCATTGAAGATGAACTTCATGATTGCCCAAATTGTTTGAGAAGTTAATGAGTTTTGAAAAGATGCTATTGTATTCCAGTTATACTAAATATACAACTTTTTCAACTGTACTGAAGCTGTATAATTTTAAAGAAGGCAACAAATAGAGCGACACCAGTTTTACGGAATTACTTTCTCTCTTGAATGACATGATCTTAGAAAATAATGAGCTCTTGAGATGAACATACGACACCAAATGAATGATACGATTGATGAGTATGATCTCTGAAAGAATATACACCTGATTGAATGACTGTATACTATTTCAAAATTACCACAAATCACATAAATAATGCCCAAAGTGTGGTGCTTCTTGATACAAGAAAGATGAATATGGTCATATAAAAGTTGTATGGTACTTTCCAATCATTCCAAGGTTTAGAAACCTATATGGAAATTGAATATACTATAGGGAAATTGAAATGGCATGTAGATACAAGAAATAAATATGGGAAACTATGTCACCTGGAAGGATCTTCTTAGTGGAAGATAATTTATCATGAGTATCTAGAATTTGGAAATGAGCTGAGAAGACTTCATCTTGCATTATCTACAGATGGAGTAAATCCTTTTGGTTTTCAAATCAACACTCATAGTACATGACTAGTTATGTTGGTAAATTATAAATTTCCCCTATGGTTATGCATGAAACAAAAATACATCATATTATCTATGCTTATATTAGGACCAAAACAATCGGGTAATGATATTGATGTTTATTTGGATCCACTGATCGAGGATTTGAAATTATTGTGGGATTCAGGTGTTATGTTGTATGATGCTTACAGAAATGAATATTTCATGTTGAGAGATATGTTGTATGGGATGATAAATGAATTTCTTACTTATGAATTTTTTTCAGGATATATAATTAAAGGAACTCAAGGGTGTCCCATTTACGAACAAGGTACACATTCAATTAGGTTGAAATATTAATAGAAAAATATGTTTCCAAGACATTAAAAATTTACACCATGATGAAATAAGTACCAATATTGGATGACATCGTTCGATGGAAGTCCATAAGAACATACAACACCGTCTCCACTAATAGGTGATCAACTATTTGAGGAAGTAAAATATGTGGACACTTCATTTGGTAAACTATTTTGGAAAAACCCTATGAAGACCGGTTTGAAAAAAGAGATCAATTTTTTTGAATTACTATAATAGAATTGTCTGTACGTTAGAAATTTTCTTGATGTTATGCATATTGAAAGAAATGTATGTGATAGTGTCATCAACATGTTGTTAAATGTACCTAGAAGAATAAATGATGGAATTAATTCTAGGTTAGACATGGTTGACATGAGAATATGAGAAGAGTTGGCGCCAGTGAAGGATGAAAAACAAAATTTTCTTCCTCCAACTTCTTACACTCTTTCCAAGGATAAGAGATATCAGTTTTTCAACTTCTTGAATGATATAAAGGTTCTAGAGGGGTATTCATTTAATATCAAGAACATCACGTCAATGAACAATTTATAGTTAAAGGGTCTTAAATCACATGATTACCAAGTTTTGATGAAATATATTATTCATATAGATTTAATTTGCATTTTTTCCAAGAATGTACATCATACATTAACCAAGATCTATTTCTTCTTCAAATCTATATGCATCAAAGTTATAGACCCGATGAAAATTTTGACTATATAAAGAGAAATTTCTATCATATTATGTGAATTGGAAATATTTTTTCCACATACATTATTTGATATTATAGTTCATTTTATGGTTCACTTAGTGAGATATATTCAACTATGTGGTCTTATACACTATAGATGGATGTAACCCATTGAATGGTATATGAATATTTTGAAAGGGTATTTTAAAAATCAAAGTTGGCTAGAGGGTTGTATTGCAGAGTGATATATTATTGAGGAAGATTTTGAATTATATACCGAATACCTCTCTAGTGTGGAAAGTATTGGTCTACCAAAATCTCATCACACTGAGTAGCTTGTGGGTGGAAGAATTTATGGAAGAGATGTTTTCACAATCAATATTACAGATCGGGAGAAGAACCACCTTTACGTTTTTCATAACAGTATGTAGGTTTCCCCATATGTTAAAACCCATAAATAAATTCTTAGGAATTTGAATCCATCAAGGGATGAAATATGGATATCAAATACACATAATAAATAGTTTATAGGATGGTTTGAGGACCATATTTTTAAGGAGTCATATGAAAATATGGATTCAATTTCCGAACAAATTTGATGGCTAGCTAGAGGACCAAGTGTGTATGTATTATCTTAAAATGGTTATGTAATTAATGGTTATATGTTCTATAAAAATCAACATGATGAAGATAGTACCATGAAAAATAATGGAGTTACACTTGTGGCTGAAGTGATGAATGTTTCTAGTACTAAGGATAGAAATCCAATTTACGTGAACATGTCATACTTTGGCATCATCAAAAAAATATGAGAGTTAGATTATACAAAATTCCAAGTGCAAATTTTTCATTGCAAGTGGGTTAATAACAAGAGTGTTGTTAAAATAGATGAATTAAGATTTGTGAAAGTTGATTTTAGTAAGAAGGGGTACAAATATGAATCGTTTATAATGGAATCACAGACATTACAATTATTTTATGTTCCAGATCCCACAAACCAAAAGTGATCAATTGTTTAGTTATCGACCAAAATCACTAAAGGGTTAGATGAAAATTCATCTATGGATGACCCTTTAATTGGGATGTCACAATCATTTCATAGTAGTCCCAATATATATGATGTTTTGTATGTTTGAGGATACCGTAATAAAGGGATTTGGATAGTAAATAGATGGGTCAAATCCCTTCTTCCTTTAAAGAAAGAGTTCAATAATCATGTTATTTTTTTTGTAATATACATCATGTTACCTCATGTTATTATCTTTTTGATACTGAATTTATGTACTCTAAATTAAATTTTAATCCTATTATACATATAATTACTTCTTTACATGCTGCTGCTCCTAATCTTGAGGAACAACATTTCTCTCAACCTGCTGCTGCTCACAACGCAAAGAAACAATGACCTTTTGTAGACGCCTGTGCTCCCAATATTAAGGAACAATAAGTTTCTCAACTTGTTTATACTCCAAGTGAATAGGTAAAATGACCATATTTACATGACGATGCTACTACTCCATAGGAACAAAATATTGACGATGGTTAATATGAGGAAATGGCAGGCGATGAAGGGCCGACGATGCAGAAAAAACAATAGTGCCATAGTTTAACGGTGTTAGCAAGAATCATTAAGGTGAAAATCAAAGGCATAAAATATGAGTTCGGATGGAATGCATAGTGCCAACATGTTAACACAAACAAATCCATATTCAGTAGTTATATTGGAATCATCACTCGGCAACGTGTTCCAATTGATGTAGATTTGTGGCACCATGTTGTGCCCGCACTTAAGAAAATGATATGGGAATAAATTATAGTAAATTTATGATATCATTTATTTATTTTACTAAAAAAATAATAATTAATCATTTAATTACTATTTATCATTCCTTATAGATTGAATTTATAGTAGATGTCTCCCACAAGAAATATGTATTAATGCTTGCTGGAAGAATTCATAGAGGCTTTCACACAATTATAACGAGACATCATATTAAATATGATGAAGGGAAAATAAACCCACACCCCCCACTTATCTATGCAGACCTGATAACCTAAGAAGTGTGGGATGCATTTACTAGCCATCGTGGTGATGTGTCTTTTTAGGTACATTTTGGATAGTAATACATTGTTTGATGATACATGTTTTAATCAATTTGATAATTTTTTATTTATAAAACAAAAAATGAGTGATGAAAATAAGGAACAAGAAACAAAACCAATGTACCCCAACCTTAAAGCAAGGACGGGGGACCCTTCACTTGAAAAAAAAATTGGTACGTATTTTAAATCTATCATAATACTTTTATGTGGCATGAAAAACAACATAATTATGTTCCTCTATTTATATAAAAATAAGTGACTCCAAATCCAAATCCACTTCCATCCCACACCATGTGATATAGAAAGAGTCACATGTCAATAAATATGGGATACTAATAGATGAAAACACACAAAAAGTGTGAGAAACATGTGTAAGTATGACATAATATTTTTTTATTTAAATTGATATTACATAAAAATGATTACTTATTTTCTTATATTTTCTATCCGACATAGTCACAAGAATCAGTAACACCTGTACAGGATGAACACCTACAATTGGTGGCCTTGAAGTAGATAAAACAGTATGTCCATGTTAGAGGTGTGGGTTTTGGGGTGACACCCCAAACATATTTTGAGAAAAAAAAACAATAGAAGGATAATGATAAATAAATGAAATAGATTAAAGAAAGACTAGCTACCCATGACGAAAAATTCCAATGGAAGAGAGAGATTCTATAAACTTTTATGGGGGGGAGTAAAGAGAAAAAACAACTCAAGAATAACCATTTCATGAAAATCTCACCCACCCCCACTAGATTTTAGGTGATCCATTCCCATCAAAGAGTTGTCTTTATCATGGTAATCAATATTATAATAATTATTTTTGTGAAAT
The DNA here is from genome assembly GCA_963277665.1 of Viscum album. Taxonomy (NCBI): domain Eukaryota; kingdom Viridiplantae; phylum Streptophyta; class Magnoliopsida; order Santalales; family Viscaceae; genus Viscum; species Viscum album. The sequence continues at coordinate 516,668,063 of OY728127.1, read as the reverse complement.
ATGAATAAAATAGACATTGATACCTTTCCTGTAGTAAAAATGGATGTGATTTATATCTATCAACACCCACCCATCACCTGTTAGTGAGGGATATGGTGTTCAATATCCAAGACATCAGTCTACACAACAGAAAAATTTCAACAGGTCATGTGAGAGTGGTGGATAACGTAGCTCATGAGCCGAGCACTAAGATACATATTCCACTTTATGGCTATGATATTCATATGGTTGACCAAGATGTTGAAACATTTTTCCCATGGCCATCAAATCTTGTAAAAAACATGTTGACAAGGAGGTATTCATTTATAATTTATTTTTCAAGCTAAACCTTTAACAATTAATAAAAAAAGCTCTGAACCGATGAATTTTATTATAGATGGATGAAGGGAAGAGGTTGAAATGAAATAATAACTCAAAAACATCTAAAGGATTGGCAGACCGATCGAAAAAATATTCTAAAATCACCTTTACCCTACCCATTCCATATCAGAATTTACTAACATTGAAGGTTCATGTGGATACAATGTTAAAAAATGGTAGTAGTCACAAAGTGTATTTTGAAAAAATATATATGGAGAGAAAGGTGAAGACTACATTGGTGTTGAGAATTTAAATAAAATATTTAACTATGATAAGCTAGGTTCCTTAGTTATAAATGTATACATGAGGTATTTTTTCATGATTTGATTTTACAAAAGCTGATATATTATATTAATTATGACAAAATATGTTTCATATTTTTGGTAGGAGTATATATAAAAAACAATTGAATGGATTTCCCCATGATTTTTTTGGACTCGTTAGCCCTCAAACATCTACAGAACAAACAAAAATATAATCCAAATAAAGGATGAAAAATTGGTAGGCCTAGTAAAATAATTTGAAAGAAAAATTTCAGATGTCAAACTCTTCTTAATACTAACGATACAGGGGTAAAAATATTATATTTAATCATATTAAATATATTTATATTTATTTCATTAATAATTAATTATTTTATTTTTAGGCAACATTTGATGCTCATTACGATCAATTTGGATACTCTAAAAATGTATTTCCTAAATTCAATGCATGGATACCCAACAGACCAATCAAACATGATGGTATTTTTTAAATTTTAATACACTAAATTCAACATTTTAGAACAAATAATCAAGTCATATAATTTATATTATCTTTTAATGAGGATTCTATTATTCTAGGGTGGTGTATCAATATCATTAAAAATAAGGAATTAGGCTAGGGGATAAAAACAAGGACCCTAACAAGTTCTAAAACTAGACAAGTATCTGGGTATATATAATAATATTTCACTATCCAAAAACATATAAAAAATTACTTATTCTCCACAATTTTACTGTAGTGTTTGAAACAAACAAATTAAAAAGATTAAGGTTATTATGTTTTTAAATTTATGAGAGAGATCTTATTCCATGAACAAACTAGTATCCATGAAGAGGTATTTTCAAAGATAATTACTATTTAATTTAAAATATTTATTAATACTTTGCATATTTATATTTTTCTAGTACTACTTTGACTGTTAAAAAGGCTCATATTTACAAGAGGATATATATTTAATTAGAAATGAATGGGAAACATAACTGATGGAAGAATGTACACAAATAGCATGAAGATGTGACATCCATAAATTTAGTAGATTGTTTCATATTTATGTTTAATTTACTTATTTTTAGTATTAATCACATAATAATTTTTTTCTTATATAGGTGGATTCCTTTATTCTAGTTGAGGTGGTTTTTTCGAAGCTACTCATGGTCGTGAGATATTGGGCTTCATGGCTGCAACTGAGGTAATAACAATAAAGAAATGGGTCAAGAATGTATACAACCATCATGAAAAGGTTAATCAATACTACTTATTTAATAAATTTTTTCATCATTTTATCTAATATTTGTAAGTTAATTTCCTTATCATTTTTATATAACACTTATTTAGTTTTTTCACAAATCTTTACACTTTCCATTGATTCTCTTTGTTGAGCTTCCAACACTGCATAGAGTCGATGTTATTTAGCTGAAAATACTTTCTCATTGAAAACCAAAAGAGTGGAGGAAGCTCATGTGATCATTCTGGTGACTTCTTGTGATATAATGTGCACATGATCATCCTTCACTCTCCTAGATTTCAAAAATAATAATGGATTTTAAGCTAAGAACATCAAGTCAATGTGTGGTGTTGATAGTTCAACAAAGAAAGGAAATGGAAATCATGATAAAATTTCCAGTTAAGGTTTTTTTGAGACTCTAGGATGTTTAGAAATCATCCTCACCTTAATCCAACACACGGTGTGATAGGTATAACTCTAAGTGCTTCTTTCTATTTAAAATTGACATAAATTTTAGTAAAAAAGATAACCGACATACTCAAAACTGAGAAAACCTATTCAGATTGTTTTGATACTTTAAGAAAATGGTCCATAAGTCAATTTTAAAATTTAATAATTATATGAACCTCAATCTGATACACGATGTTCCCAGTATGGCTCAAAGTATCTCTTTTTATTTAAAATTGACATTAATTTTAGTAAAAAGAATAAGTGACACACTTAAAAACTAATAAAATAAATTCATATTGTTTAGATACTTTAGTAAATTAATACATAAGTCATTTTTGAAATGTATAAGTCAACCGAACCTCAATATGTTAAATGAGTTGACTAGTATGACTAAAAGTTTGTCTATTTATTTAAAATTGACATCAATTTTAGTAAAAAGAGAATGCGACATAATGAAAATTGAGAAAACATATTAGGATTGTTTTGATACTTTAGGAAAATTATACATAAGTAATTTTTGATGTGTATGAGTCAACTTCACCTCAATAGAATGCACTATGTGACTAATATAACTCAAATTGCATCAATTTATTTAAAATTGACATTAATTTTAGTAAAAAGAACAAGAAACATACTGAAAAGTAATAAAACACATTCAGATTGTTTTGATACTTTAGGAAAATGATCTATAAATATTTTTTGATATTTAAGAATCAATCAAAACTAAATATTATGCATGGTGTGACTGGTATAATTTCAAAGGTGTCTATTTATTTAAATTGACATTAATTTTAGTAAAAAGAATATGTGACATACTAAAAACCAAGAAAACACATTCGAATTATTTTTATATTTTAAGAAACCAATCCATAATTCATTTATGATGTTTAGGAATCAAAATCACCTAAATAAGATTCATGGTATGACTGATATAGCTCTAAGTGTGTCTTTTTATTTAAAATTGACATTAATTTTAGTAAAAAGAACAAGTAACATACTGAAAAATGATAAAACACATTCATATTGTTTTGATACTTTAGGAAAATTATCCATAAGTCATTTATGACATGTAGGAATCAATTTAAACTCAATATAATGCATTGTGTGACTGGTATAATTCCAAATGTGTTTATTTATTTAAAATTTACATTAATTTTAGTAAGAAGAACAAGTGGCATACTAAAAATCAAGAAAAAACATTCATATTGTTTTGATACTTTAAGAAAATGATACATAAGTCATTTTTGATGTGTTTAAATAAAACTAACCTCAATAAGACACACAGTGTAACCACTATAACTCTAAGTGTTTCTTTTTATTTAAAATTTGGCATTAATTTTAGTAAAAAGAGAAAGTAACATTCTAAAAACCAAGAAAACACATTCAGATTGTTTTGATTTTTTAGGGAAATGATATATAAGTCATTTATGATGTATAAGAATCAACCTCACCTCAATATAATACACAATGTGACCAATATCACTCAAAGTATCTTTTTTTATTTAAAATTTACATTAATTTTAGTAAAAAGAACAAGTGACATACTGAAAACCAAGAAAAAAAATTCCGTTTTTTTATAATTTATTAAAATGATCCATGAGTCATTTTTTACATGTAGGATTCAACTATACCTCAATCCGATGCACGGTGTGACCGGTATGACTAAAAGTGTCAGTTATCAGTTTAAAATTGACATTTTAGTTTAAAACATTTTACTCACAGAAAACCAAGAAAACATGCTCCAATTGTCTTGATAATTTAGGAAAATAATTAATAAGTCATTTTTGATGTGTATGAAGTAGTATCACATCAAAACAATGCAATATGTGACCGATATGACTCAAAATGCATGTTTCTAGTTTGAAATGACATTTTAGTAAAAAAACAAAACCGGCATACTAGAAACCAATCAAATGCATTCAGATTATTTTGATACTTTAGGGAAATAATACATCAGTAATTTGTGACAAGTAGGAATTATCTGTACCTCAATCTGACACAATATGTGACCAGTATAACTACAAATGTATCATTATTTAAAACTGATATTAATTTTAGTAAAAGAACAAGTGACATACTCAAAAATGATAAAATACATTCAGATTGTTTTGATATTTTATGAAAATGATCCATAACTCATTTATGACATATAAGAATCAACCCCACATTAATACAATTCATGTTGTGACTGGTATAACTCCAAATGTGTCTTTTTTATTAAAAATTGGCATTTTATTAATATATTATTTCATATTACTATTTAATTTATTTCTTTATAGTATTACTAACATAATATTTGTTTTCTTATATAGGAGGAATATTTTTCTTGGGTTGAGATGATTTTTTCAGCAACTAATACCATGTGAATTTTTTTTGATAGGGGATCATAGACATCAAAAGATGAAACATTAATGTTTTTAAATGTTTGTTGGATAATTGTAAATGTAATTATATATATATATATTTGCAATGTATATTGAAATGTTTTTTTGTATATACCATGGGTGGAAATTTTTGTATTCATGATTTCAATTAAATGTATATAACATTGTTTGAAATTACAAGTTTTTTATTGGTGTGTTGTTATATTAACAACACACTGCAGTAAGCTAGGCCTTTATCAATGCTATGATTAACGACACTTTTTTAGCGCTATTAAAATACTTTTTACACACTATTAAAGGGAATATGTGTAATAGTGTATGAAAATTAAATGTGGTTCTATTGAAGTGCATGAAATTTAATTTTTTTAAGAGAAAAATCCAAATACATATTTTCAATGAAGAGACATGAATATTGACGATGAAACCACATAGTTACAAGTCGATGATGATGATGATATTGATGATGTAACAAATGAATATGAATTAACATGACATGTTAAAGTTGAAAATCCTATGAAAATTTATAATATTGAGGAAGATGGTGAAGATATTGACACCACTGTATATTAAGATGAGTATGAAGATGGATAATGATACAATAACATGTTGGTTATAGTGATAATAAATATATATATAATACCCAAATTCAATTATTTGCTGATAATATTTTTTTTGTATTTTATATGGATGGAGAGACTTGTGATGAGATTTTTAATAGCCTCAAGGAGGCTATACTTCTTGGTGATGAGATCAAAGGTTCATCATTTAAACCTTAGGTTACGGGTGGTGCATCAAATCAAAGGGGTCATGGTCTTGCAAGATTGATGATTCCTGACCCTATTATTGAGTAACACCCACATATTGATTTTAATACATGCATGTGGAGATATGTTCAATTATTTAATTTAGTTAATTTTCATTATCATTAAATTTTATTAATTTATTTATGTATTAATTGTTTTATTATTTGTTCCATTTTCCCATAGTTTTTTGTATATATCTATTTGATAGGGGAGTACAATTCTGTGAAATTATTTTTTCAGAGCATGGGTGACATGATATCACATTCCCATTGATGTTCAACACCACATATTTGATCATTGGATGGTATGTAAATATATAATATCTATTTTTAAATTTATTTAATTATTCACTAGATATTATTAATTAGTTGTAGGGTTTATGGTATCCCATTGATGATAGCATGGGGACCTCTATCTGGGAGGCCTAGGAGGCCTTCATGCGTGAGCTTTTTCATTAGTTTTTGAACAATCCAAGGAATAAAGGCATGAAGAAAGCTAGAGTCCCCATTTTTAATCATTCTTGTTGCATCCATTGAACTAATTACATATACTCTTAGGTTTGGGATGGATTGTGATCATAATAGATAATTTTTTTCCCATAGTAGATTATCATTAGGTCGAAAGAACTAGGGGAGGAATGAGTTCACACATAGAGTTGGTAGTTGTATCTTCGGTACTCATCGATGATATTTGGTAAGTTTTTTTTATTTAGTAATTTATATAACTATAAATGTAAACTATTTATTTTAATATTCATATAGGCAGTTGAGTAGCCCGATATCACAGAGTTCAATGTTTATAAGAGGATGTACAATGATCCTTCCACTAGAGATATTACTGGTGGTCGATGACATCATATTGTTTTTAGAACATTTTTTTAAGTTTTAAAATTAACTTAAAAAATATTTTAACTATTTTAAATTCAAATTTAATTTGAAGGAGTCATATGAGGCCAAAAATTATCACACACATGATGAGAGTTAGGCTAAGACTAAGGGTCATTCCACCAATGTAGTAGGATTTGATGACGCAATATGGATACAGGTGACTCAATATGCTTTCGAGAAAGGCCGAGTTATTGGTATCAGTTCTTGATTGAATCCTAACTGTTATTATGGAACTTTTGTGTTGTCATCATCCAGTTTGAGGGTATCTTGTAGATATTTTTCATCATTAACTACAAAGTATGAGGAGAATATGTGAGTTTAGAATGAGGTTATAGAGACCCTGCATAGAGATAAGGAAGAGTTTCTTCAACAACATGAGCAGGAAGAGGAGGGGTAGAATCAAGTGCATGAGTAACAACAACAAAAGATTATGGAGTACATGTGATGATTAGCGTAGGGTATATAGAAGCATTTACGTCCACCACATCCTCCAGATGAATCTCCCCCTTAGCAATTTATGTATTTTTTTTGACACATTTATTATGATAAACATTTGAATGAACATATTTTTTGTAATATTATTATCAACTCATATATTTACAATTTTATATAATGAATTTTTATATTATTTTCATGTTTTATTTATTTATTTATTTATTTTATTATTTTCAATAAAAGATCAATCATGTTGAAAATAATGACTTTTATACACTGATACAATCTTTTTTACGATAGGTGAATCCCTCATCACAAAATATAATTGTTTTTGATGAACCATCTCAAAAAAAAGTTTTTGTGATGCACTTTTCAGCTATGGGTCATTTGTAATGGGTTCTCATCATAAATGACCCGTCACAAATAATTCTTATTCTAGTAGTGTTTATTTTAGGTACAATACATAAAAAATAAAAAATTATAATTTTAATGTTATATAATCCGTATATGATAAATTATATTGTTAATTATTAAATATATTAACAATATTATCAATTCCACTATTAATTATATTATTAATGATTATATTGTTAATTTTATACTAATTATTAATTATTAATCATAATATTAATTAATAATTATATTATGAATTATTAATTACATTGTTAACTAATAACCTATATAAATTATATTATTAATTATTTAATATATTAATGATATTATTAGTTATTATATAAGGTCAATTACATTTGCCACTATGGAATAAAACATAAGGAAGCAAATGACAGTAAACATGCAGGTCCAGGGACTTGACCTCACAACCAGCTCCTCACCCACCAAAACCTTACCACCCCACCACCAAAGGTGGGTATTATCAGTTATTAATTATCTTAATTACTTAAATATTTGTTAATAATTATATTATTAAACTAAAATGATGTTTTTTGTATTGAAAACACACACTTTGAGTCATATTGGGCACATCATGTGTTAAGTTGATGGCCGATCAATTATTACACATCATAAATGAATTATGGATCATTGTCCTAAATTTTGAAAATAATATGAGCTTGTTTACTCAGTATTTTCAACAGGACACATGTTTTAAACTAAAATGACACTTTTATATTGAAAACATTCACTTAGAGTCATACCAGCCACATCATGTGTTGGATTGATGTGAAGTCAATTCCTACATGCCAAAAATTAAATATATCTCATTTTCCTAAAGTTTCAAGACAATATAATCTTTGTTTCTCATTTTTGTCTATGTGATGATTGTTTTAGAGTAAAATGACACTTTTAATGTGAAAAATGCACTTTGAGTCATATCGACCACATCATTATTCAGATTGATGCACGTCAATTCCTACAAATCATAAATGAATTATGGATAGTTTTACAAAAGTATCAAGACAGTATAATCTTTTTTACTCTATTTGGGCTATGTGATGTGTGTTTCAAAGTAAAATGACACTTTTAATGTGAAAAAATTCAATTTCAGTCATACTTGTAATGTCCTAGACCCTGTATACTCATAAGTAACTAAACCCAATTGGTCACATAGCCTCAAGAGCGACTCCCTGTATTCTAGATGCTATTGACTAATAGTGAGGGTGTAAGGTGTTACAGCAGAGAGACTATACCATCATCATGAGAGTATCATAGAAATGATAATAAATCAATAAATAGAAGAATCATAATAATGAAAAACAAAGTAGTGGGAGTAAATCATTCAGAATGTAGTAATAGTCAATCCAAAAGTGACATCATATACAAAAGGATGAGTATGTCATGGTCCTATAAAAAAAGAAATATATATACGGAAGAAGGAATGCATACATACATGTAAATCAAAAGAACCAAAAAGTAAAAAAAGTCTATCTCTAATATAAACACAATCCAAGGCTCAGCCCCATGCTCCCAAGCTCCCATGCTACACACAAATCAAGCATCCATGACTGGTTGCTTTCCCTTATCCCTACCTATATACAAGAAGTCCATCCAGGTAACAATTGGTGGCCCAAACATAGTGTGAGATATACTTAGTAGGCCACCACCAACAATGTATATAACAAATCCAAAATGTGTATATAAACTATAATTGTGTACTGAAAAAATAGGTAAATCTGTAATGTGAATGAACATGGTTTCAAATATATATAGGAAATAAATGATAAATATCAATGCATAAAGGTAATGTGTGCAAGTAACTACTAGCTCTAGCATACGCCACATCTGTAAAAAGTATCATAACAACAAGGGACATTCCTTAAATATGAAGACCATGGTGGCCTTCTCAAGTCCAAGGAGATTATCCAACATAATCTCAGAATAATGTAGACCTGCATGGTCAAGAAACCTAGGTCCCATGGCCAAGGCATCCTAATATCCATAGATATGATATATACCAGGGTCATAGGTGCCATACCTTGAACCCCTCATCAGTGACATACCGTAATCAATATTGGTTTCATATCGTTAATCAACATCAGTGCCATAACATAATATCCAAAATCAAACAAGTAATATAAAAGTAAAGGGAAATTTTAGTGTCCATGAGCAGGTATAACCATCCATATCAAGGCACAAGCCAAGACAACATACATTAATTAAATAATTTAATTTACATAAGGCTTCCATAGTTGGTGGAAATATCACACACCATAAAGGGTAGTTTTATCTTAGGGAAGTTGAATGAACCCACCTCATAGGTGGTTCAGGTTAAGGTTGAAAACCTTAAACCAATTTAAGGTTCTAGGTGGTCATTACATTAAGTCTCAAAAAAATAATCTAAGACATTCATTAATTTTAGGAGCAATGTCCGGAAGGTTCTATGTGCGATACAATGATGATAGTAAAATAAGTAAAAAAACCTTAGGGTAAAGGTATATAACAACTATCTTATGGTGGAATAGGATCACTCATCTAGTATTGACTTATGATTAAAAGAAGAATGGGAGAAAATGGATAAATAAAAAAAATCCCTAAAAATAGGGTAAAAGAGCCTGTATGAAGATCACACAATGAATGGTGATAGAAACCAAGAAAAGAAGGTAATGGATTGAAGATATTACCTATGGTGATCCAATGTGATATAAAAAACTTGATTCGAACCTTGGTAAAGAAGGAAGATCAAATCCTAGGAAGAATCCATGGAAGATTTCTTCACGTGTGAGGGGTTGTTGTAGAATGAGGAATAAAAGCGGGGTTTTAGTTTTAAAAGGATAGAGGAAAAAATAGAATTTCACTAAACTTTAAGGGGTCACATGGTGTGGCTACGTGGTTGGACAAACCATGTTCCAAATATGTGATATTCACTGTAAAAAGGTATCCACACCTTGCACAACTATCCCATATGTTTTGGATAGACCGTGCTCCAACTGTGCGGGGTCACTGCTTAAGTGTCACTAAGGGTGAGGTTTAGGCATACGCGAGTGCCATCTGTAATAGGTCTATAGTTTTTTCATGGCCATGTTTCCACTCTCACATTTTTTTTCAAACTTTTCTCCCTTATATGTGGTCCATATTGTTGAGATGCACTATTACTAGAAACCATGAACCAACCATGTTCCTTATACACTTCTCCAAAATTCAGAGCTCCGGGATCCGAAAAATCCCCAGACACTCCTGAACCCTTAATTAAACTCTTAGAAACATTTATGAGAATAAAAATAAAGATTATTATTTAAATTTAAATATTTTTTATCTTAAATAAAAACCAGGGTGTTACGAAATCCCCCAATTAATACAACTCCACCTTGGGATTCCCTTCCGAGGGTAAAAAAACTATATAAGAAAAGCTCGGGCCACTGGGAACATATGTCGGACTATCTATCCCATGTATCATCCTATATATGGTTGTAATTCCATATTACCATAACTAAAGGAATCAAACTTACTTATAGATCCTTCATGCTCAAATCTACGATATAAATAAGATTCTCCTCAAAATAAGCATCAACATCTAGTTCCACCTCATCTGGATGGAACACATTAGATGAGTGTGAGTAGTAGTGAAAAAACCGAGAAACATGAATGATGTATTACATAGATCTATATCTTTGAGGGAATTATATTTTATGAGATACTAATCTCAAAAAATACAACAAAACAAGGTAACACCTTCCCTTGAATCCTAAATCTTTGATTCCATAGTCTAGATGAAATGCATAAGAATACCAGATCCCTGACCTTGAACTATAGAGATCATAAATGATGATAAACATATGAATTCTTCCTATAATGAGTTGTATCCATTTTCTTCTTGATAATCTAAACCTGCACTAAAGTCTCCTGAATGAGATTTGGTCCAAGTAGTTCTACCTATCCCAAATCTAACTAGCACAAAGGTGATTGGAATGACCTACCCTATAAGGACTCATAAGGAGCCATCTTTATAGTCACCTGAAAGATATTATTGTATGAGAATTCATATATAGGTATAAGTTTCTCCCATGAACCTCCAAAATCAAGTAAACATGATCTAATCACGTCTTCTAACACCTATATTGTGAACTTGGATTGCTCATCAGTTTGAGGGTGATATTCTGCACTCAAAAGTATCAGAATACCTAACACCCTCTATAACCCTTACTAGAACTGAGAAGTTAAATGAGAATACCTATATGATACAATATTATATAGGACTCAATGAAGTTGTATAATCTCTCGAACATAGAGCCTACCAAGATCATCCATATAAAAGGTCTCCTTGATTTGTAAAAAACACAAGACCTTCATGAGACCGTCAACAATCACCAATACTGTATCATTGCCTTGAGGGGATCTCAGTAATATAATCCCAAAGCATATGGTGACATCATCCCATTTCCACTAAGAAATTGGAAATGGATATACAATCCATGTTTGTCGCTAGTGTTATGCTTTTACATACTGATATATGGAACACCTTGTAACAAATCCATTTATCTATCTTTTCTTACTAGGTCACCAATACAGGTGGCGTAAGTCACACTAAATATTTGTAAGCCCAGGGTGTACCACCTAAGTATAGGAATGAGACTCTCACATCAATTCCTCTTAGATGTATGTAGGAACCTAGACACTTCCATGGATGCTCAATATCTCATCCTTGTCAATGATCTATCCTATCATTGGATCCTTACCCAAAACACTCTTCTTTAGGACTAGGACCTTAGGATCTGATAGCCGGATCATATTCACTCTCTCTAAGAGTGAATAAATCACTTAAAAATCTATAATTATTATTTTCTCATGTTTATAATAGAACTCTAAGTGCATCTCATAAAATAGGGAAATTAACTACCACTCACTACTAGCCTCATGAACTGCCCATGTCTGAGTCCTCCGACTCAAATCATCCATTATAGAACTGCATTTACCTAGCATATTGGCAAGATAAAAATCAGAATCTTGTAGGTTTTAAACCCACTTTCTTTTCTTGAGGTTTAATCCATGATGTGTGAAGATATAATTGAGTCTTTTTTGGTTTATATACACTATAAACGCCCTCCTAGTAAATAATTCCTCCAATAATGCAAGGCATGAACCACATTTTCAATCTCGAGATTGTGTGTGTAACACCCGAGACTTTTATAAGAAATATTTTGTTTTTATTTTATATAAATCATCAAAGGAATCTTTCACTACACACAACACTAGCTTGGCTTGCTTTACACGTAATCACGACCTTCATTGATATCTTACGTCGTACGCAATACCGAGTTTCACTAAACAACGATATGCTATTAAAATATTATTAAAACTAGCCGTTATGAATAGTAATAACCAATTTTTGAAATTTTGTAAATTTTATTTTTCAAAATGGACTTCATTTTTGGATTCGGAATATCGAAATTATCCTAGGGTGAAATTTTGGTATTTTTCTGGAAACTTTAAATTTTTGATGAATAGTGAAAACACTGGGTTACTATTTAAAAACCAACTTTTTATTTAAATAATTATTTATTTTATTTAAATTTATTTTAGGTCAAAATTGATACATAATACCTATATAAGTTCAATGTAATTCATTGGAGTAATTTTATAATAATTTTAGATATATAAAAATTTTATCAAACTTTTCACCGTCTTTTACCCACCTCCTAGGAGAATTTGCAAATTTACATAAAACTTAATTTTACCGCTTCTGTGAGTGGAATTTAAAAAATCCGAGAGACACGGTTGATGTAAGTAAGTAAAATGTGGTTCAATGAGATGAAAATAATTTTTGGTGAATAGTAACTTTTTACTTTTTTTTACCACGGTTAAAAGTAAATAGGTTAATTAAGGGTAAAAATGATATTATTATTACCCTAAAACATGTCCTAATTCTATTTGATAAGTGTAATTCTACCAAAAAAAACATTAGAAATAACATATGACCATTTAGGCCCACTTGGATTAGATTAGGACATTTATTATTAATCTATTTAAAGAAGGGTTAAAATAGTTAAAATCAAAGTTTAATAAGTAAATAATTTTTAATATAGGGTTATACATAAGATATATTCGACTATAAATATTCATTAGAAAGATAAAATATTTCCTACATAATGGTATTTTATTTGTAATTTTTATACATTAAATAATTTAATTTATTTATGACACAAAGATGATGCAGTAATTATCATATTAATGAAATATTGACATAATATATGTTATAAATACCCAAATAAATATAATTTGAGACTTTTTATGAATTCCACTAATTTTATGGGTTAATATAACATGTTAGTATTGATTTAATTAACTTTTTTCGAACTAATCATTCTGTTATAATTTTCAAAAAAATCAATTACTAAATAGTGTCAAAATTGACATAAAATAGTTTTTAAAACAAATATTATATTATTAATTGTTATTTTATTCCTAAAAATCTAAGGTTAGGAAAAATGACTTAGATAAGGTTATATATATTAATAATAAACAAATTGGGGTTCGTTTGGCTTGTTATAGTAAGTTTATTAACCTTATAGTGTAAGAACACAAAAAGACACGGTAAAAGTAAAATTATCTAACTTAAAGTTAAATCTAAATGATAAGGTTAAAATAGTAAACTCAACTTGTCCAAATTCTATTTTATGAGATTATTTCGACCCATACCCACCTTATATTCTAAATAAATCAATTTGGAGCTATTTAAAACCGAATATGGATTTATAATAAAATAATATTTTTTGTTTTTCCAAAGGTGCCCCTCTCCTCCCTTATAAAAGGGCACCTCCTCCCTCTCTTCCTCACACCACTTTGAGCCTTAAAGCTCGGCCAACCCCTGCCAATTTCTCCTCTAAACTTCCCTAGAAATATCCTAGAGGTCCTGGTATTCTTCAAAGACCAATTTTAGTGCCCTAAAAGGAGGTCTCAAAGAAGCGCTTCAAAGAAGAGGTAATGTCCGTTACCGATTCTTTCAACTTTATTTCTTCTTCCAATTCTTATTCTTTAGTTGTTTCATTATGAATTAATAACATAAGTATCAATAATATACTGATATGTTATTATAAGTATGAAATATCCCTATTTCACCATCTATCCATCCTACGGAAAACGAAATCACCGCACGTGGAACGTACGGAATACCGTCTCCATGCCGTGGTGTAATCTATTTTCCACCACCACCTTACTTGGATTGGTATAATGGTGTAAAGAATGAATATATATTATTATTTTAAAGTGATATTGATTCTGAAATAGTATACATACACTCCAATACAATTCCACGATCATGGGAACGATATCATCGCTCGTGCGTACGTACGGAATACCGTCTCCACGATGTGATGCGACTTGTTCTACATGATTTTCATTGCATAATGATTACATAAATGAATTGAGTGAATAAATATGATATATATTACACTAATACCATTCTGTAAATTAGGTATCTATAACCTAAAAAGAAGAATAAGAATTTATTCGACAAAACACGCATAAGAACAAAAAGTAATAAACACCCGAATAACAAGCAGCAATGAAATATTACTAATAATAAGCTAAGAATATGACCATATATGATATCATAACAATGAGTATGATTCTGGAATAATTCAGTGACATTATTTAAATCATTATACAGAAGTTTCGGACACTTACAAAGCAAATCGGACCTAAGGTAAGGGAAATATCACAATCTCATTTTTATCCGAGATTGTTTATACTTTGGAATTTACTAGGGTGTATTTTATCATCCACATCCATGTTTCCTCAATATTTAATATTATTTCCATCCACCTACAATTGTTTAAATCCAATTTTACCCTTTGGTGAGTTTTTAGTAAAAGATATGAAAGGAATCTTTTGTCATTTTTCGTACGAGGTACTTTTTGACTTTTCCGACAAAAGTACGAGAAGAATGTTTTTTAACTTATACGGCATGAATGGATTTTTAAAACATTATTTCCAAGAATCTTCCTTTACAAGTTTTCAAGTTTATTTTTAATCAACTTCTTTTATTTTAAAATTGTATGACATGGTAAGAAAGGAAAAATGTTTTTAAAGTAGAAAAGATATTTTCCTCAAGAATGGAGTTCAAGTGTTTTATCAAAATCATTTTCCATCTAAGATAATATAGGGTTCTGTTTCTATCCCTATTATTACATTGATTTGATTATGTTGTGATGGAATTATTTTTATGAATTCCTTTATCCTATATGAATTGTTTTATGATGTCATGATGTTTAAGAATCCCATTTTTATTACATGGGTTATGCAATGATGTATGATTTATGATTTTGTGGCACACATAAGAATGATATCATTATGAGATGGGTGGGACCTATATCTAACTCTAATGCATTGGGTAAAGATTTTATATCTCATGAGATAGACATGGCTAGAAGGGCAGGTTAAACCAGTTCAGTGAAACAGGACTGAAACGAGGAATGAACTCGGTTCAGAAATGGACTTTGTCCACTAAGATAGTCTTGGAAATGAGTCTTGAATAATAATAAATGATTCTCTATGATTATGTGTGTATGCCACAAAGCTTCATGTTTTAAGTTATGAATATTGGGATTACATTTCACTACTATGATTTATCCCATGTTATGAAATTATGATCTCTTTTGCAAGTTAAGATTTCCAAAATGTTATGTTCTTATGAATATGATATGATTGATATTTCTTTTGTTTACCCTTACTGAGCATTTGAGCTCACCCTTTTGTATGTTTTCTTTCCCCAGGTCAGGAAGAAGGTTATTAATTAAGATATGTCAAAAGGGACTATAGATATGATGAAATAAATGGGAGACAATGTACATGCTTTATGAACTAGTTGTTTATGTTTCCCAGTTTCTAAAGACACTATACCTATACGGTCCTTTCCTGGTTTTGTTATATGTTGTAATAAGTGTGATTCAATTTTGAAGTATTAACAATGTATTTAAAGTATGGGTCATTATAGTTGGTATCAGAGGAAAGGTATAGTCAACCTTTGGAAACTAGGATGTGAAAGCCTTAGTAAGAATCCTAAGGATAAGTCTAAGAATAGAACACAATCTTAGTGTTTTAGAAATGGCCATGAATAACCTAGGATAAGACCTTAAGTGTGAAATTTTATTCTTGATTATGTGGTTTTCCTATTATAATTATTGTTGCTCACACTATTATTCTTGGTTTTAGTAAATGGCTAGAACCCGAAGGAACCGTGTTAATACAGAATGCGATGGGAAATGCAATGATTGTCCCCCTGAGCAATGAAACATTATGGGAGCTGGAATGAAAAATCTTGTAGCCATGCTCACACAACTTTCTCAAGCTATGAATCATGCAGGACTTACAAACGAGAAAAGGAAGGAGCAACATTCTGTTGAATCCTTCATGAGACAGCATCCACCTTCATTCAGTGGGTCTACTGATCCTTTAGTTGCTGAACAATGGATCAGTACTACTGAAAAGATATTTTCTTTTCTTCAATGTTCTGAACATGATAAATTCATCTTAGCAGTGTATCGTTTGTAAGGTGATGCTGATCAATGGTGGAATCTTATCAAGAATACGAGGCCAAGAGATGAAATTGAGTCCATGTAATGGGACAAGTTCAAGAACTTATTTTTCAATAAGTACTTCCCTCGTATTCTCCGAACAAATATGGAGAAGGAGTTTCTTGAACTAAAGAAAAAGGATGATGAATATGTTGGTACCTATGAAGAAAATTTTACAAGACTTGCAAGGTACGCTTATGATATTATTATCCAACCTGAGAGTAAGATAGATCGATTCTTTAGTGTCTTAAAACCAAGTCTTCGAAGGGCATTAGCCATAAGGGACTTCAATAGCTACGAGGAAATCGTTCGATGTGCTCTCAAAGTTGAGATGGAGATTGGAGTAACCCATCAGTCATATGGGTTTGATAAGAAGAGGAAAATGGAATTCAAAGGAAAATATAAAGAGCACACTAAAAAGAAGATGAGTTTTACCTTATGCTCAAAGTGTGGAAAGAAACATGGAGGGAGTTGTCTTAAAGGGACAAGCAAATGTTTCAAATGTGGAAAGTAAGGTCATCGGGAATTTGAATGCTGCAATGATGGGAAGAAGATGTCTAGTGATGCGAACAATGAAAAGGCTACACAGAGTGCACCTCCTACACTTCAATGTTACAAGTGCAAGGAAATGGGGAATTATGCCAATAAATGCCCTAATCCAAGGGTTGTTGATGATGATCGACGTCAAAAAACTCTTAAGTCTAAAGAAAAAGTAAAGTCACATGCAATTTCTATCAGCGATGTGGAGTACGATAACGAAGTGGTGAAAGGTACACTTACCATCCACTCTAAAGTAGCAAATGTTTTATTTGATTCTAGATCCAACCAATCCTTTATTTCTGAAGAATTTTCTAAGGGTATCACCGTATTACCTCAACAATTAGATGTTGAGTTAGCTGTGAAAACCCCTAATTGCACAACAGTCGCATAAAAAGTTTATAATTATTCTCCGATTGAAGTTTATGGGAAAGTGCTTCCTGAAAATATTGTGATCCTCCCTATAGTGGAATTTGATGTGATTCTTGGCATGGATTGGATTTCTCTATATGGAGCTCATATCAATTTCCAAATAAGGGAAGTCACATTTCATATTTTAGATCAATCTTTGATCGTCTATCGATGCAAGGATGAACATAACCTTCCAGTGGAAATTTCTTCCATCTTATGGGTCTTGATTCCACTAAATGAAGGTTATTTATCTCAAATAGTTGGTGAGAAACTCACGATTAAGAAAATTCCCATTGTACGGGAGTTTGATGATGTCTTTCCGGAGGAATTGCCGGGTCTTCCACCAAATCGTGAAGTTGAGTTTTCAATAGAACTCGTACCGGGTGCTTTACCTATTTCAAAGACACATTATAGAATGGCCCCAATTGAGTTGCAGGAATTGAAGAGTCAACTCCAAGAGAATATTGATAAGGGGTTCATACGCCCTAGTGCGTCACCTTGGGGAGCACCTGTTCTTTTTGTTAAGAAGAAAGATGGATCAATGAGACTCTGCATTGATTATAGAGAACTTAACAAGATCACTATCAAGAACAAATATCTTCTCCCACGCATTGATGAATTATTTGACCAACTACATGGAGATCAATACTTTTCCAAGATTGATCTTCATTCAGGGTATCATCAATTAAGGTTAAAAAGGTAGGATATACCAAAGATGACTTTCCGTACAAGGTATGGACACTATGAATTTATAGTGATGTCATTTGGTCTTACTAATTCCCCTGCTATCTTCATGGATCTGATGAATAGAGTCTTTAGAGACTATCTTGATCAGTTTGTGGTAGTATTTATAGACAATATTATTGTATATTAAAAGAGTAAGGAAGAACATGAATATCACTTGAGAATTATATTTAAGACCATGAGAAAGGAGAATCTTTATGCCAAATTTACCAAGTGTGAATTTTGGATTCAAAAAGTTTCATTTTTGGGTCACATAATCTCAAAAGAGGGGATATCTGTGGATCCAGCAAAAACAGAGGTTATCGAAAGATGGTCGAGACCAACAATAGTAACTGAGATCTGAAGTTTTCTTGGTTTGGCTAGATATTATCGACGTTTTGTGAAAGATTTTTCACGATTATCTAATCCACTCACCATGTTGACTCGGAAAGGAGTTAAGTTTGTTTGGATGGAGGAATGTGAAGAGAATTTCAAGGAGTTGAAAAGAAGGTTATCCAGTGCACCTGTACTCACACTTCCTTGTAGTGGAGAAAGGTTTGTGATCTACAGTGATGCATCCAAGAAGGGATTGGGGTGTGTTCTTATGCAAAATGATATGGTGATAGCTTATTCTTCATGACAGTTGAAAATCCATGAGCAAAATTACCCAACTCATGATTTGGAGTTAGCTGCGGTAATATTTGCATTAAAGATTTGGAGGCATTATCTTTATGGAGAAAGGTGTGACATTTATACTGATCATAAAAGTTTAAAGTATATTTTCACACAAAAGGAGCTGAATATGCGCCAAAGAAGATGGTTGGAGCTGATTAAGGATTACAACTGCTTAATTCATTACCACCCTAGGAAAGAAAACAAGGTGGAAGATGCATTAAGTTGAAAAGACCATGCCAGTTTATCCATGATGAGGATCAAAAAATATCCAATATTTATGGATTTACAAATGATGGATCTTGGAATTATAATGAAAGGGGAAAAATCATATCTTTCTCAAATGAATGTTCAACCATATTTACATGTTAAGATTAAAGAGGCGTAGAAAGAAGATGTAGAGTTACAAAAGAAGGGGAGAAATGTTCCTGAATTCAACCTTGATTGTGATGGGATAATAAAGTTCAGGAATTGGGTTTGTGTTCCTCCCATCCCCGAATTAAAGAAGGAGCTGCTGGATGAGGCTCATAGTTCTTAATTATCTATTCATCCTGGAAGCACGAAGATGTGTAGGGACCTGAAAGAGTACTTCTCGTGGGATGGCATGAAAAGTGATGTTGCTGAATATGTCTCTCGACGCTTGGTTTGTCAGAAAGTTAAAGCTGAGAGACAGAAGTCTAAGGGGATGTTACAACCATTAACCATACCCGAATGGAAATGGGAAAACATCCCTATGGACTTTGTCACAGGACTTCCTAAAACATCCAAAGGCAATAATGCTATCGGGGTCATAGTTGACCGTCTTACAAAGTCTTCACACTTCATTGCTATTAGAGAGGATTTATCTCTGGATCATCTTGCCAGGATATATGTAAAAGAAGTGGTAAGATTTCATGGAGTACCACTTTCTATTATATCTGATCGGTATCCGAGGTTTACCTCAAAGTTCTGGAGAAGTCTTTAGCATACTCTGGATACAGAGTTGAGTTTCAGCACTGCTTATCATCATCATATAGACGGTCATTCTGAGAGGACAATTTAAACTCTAGAAGATATGTTGAGAGCTTGATCTATGGATTTCAAAGGTGGTTGGGATCAACACCTACCTTTGGTGGAATTTTCTTATAATAATAGCTTTCACTCCAGTATTCAGATGGCTCCTTATGAAGCTATCTATGGAAAGAAATGCAGGACTCCAACTTGTTGGGATGAAGTTAGGGAAAGAAAGATATTAGGACCTGATCTTGTTGATGAGATGGCAGAAAAGGTCTGATCTATTCAACAACACATAAGATCAGTTGAGAGTCGACAAAAAAGTTATGCCGACAACTGAAGAAAAGACTTAGAGTTTGAAGTGGGTGATAAAGTGTTCTTATGAATATCTCCTTGGAAGAGAGTAATGAGATTTGGAAAGAAGGGAAAACTGATCCCTAGGTATATCAGTCCTTTCGAAATACTGGATTGTGTTGGGAAGGTAGCTTACCGATTGGCGCTTCCACCGAATCTCTCTCAAGTTCACGATGTGTTCCATATATCTCTCCTGAGAAAGTACATACCTGATCCTTCACATGTACTTAGCTTAAAATTTGTACCATTGGAACAATATCTTTCTTATGAAGAACAACCGACAGAGATTCTCGATCGTAGTGAAAAAGTCCTACGGAACAAGACCACTCGCTTGGTGAAAGTTTTATGGAGGAACAACCAATTAGAAGAAGATACATGGGAGCTTGAGGATATGATGACGGAGAGGTATCCTCATCTGTTTGTTACAAGTGACGAATTTCGAGGGAGAAATTCATTTTAAGGGGGGTAGAATGTAACACCCGAGACTTTTATAAGAAATATTTTGTTTTTATTTTATATAAATCATCAAAGTAATCTTTCACTACACACAACACTATATTGGATTGCTTTAATCGCAATCGCGACCCTCCTTGATAGCTTGCGTCGTACGCAATACCGAGTTTCACTAAACAATGATATTCTATTAAAATATTATTAAAACTAGCATTATGAATAGTAATAACCACTTTTTGAAATTTTGTAAATTTTATTTTTCAAAATGGACTTCATTTTTAGATTCGGAATATCGAAATTATCCTAGGGTGAAATTTTGGTATTTTTCTTGAAACTTTCAATTTTTGATGAATAGTGAAAACACTGGGTTACTATTTAAAAACCGACTTTTTATTTAAATAATTATTTATTTTATTTAAATTTATTTTAGGTCAAAAGTGATACATAATACCTATATAAGTTCAATGTAATTCATTGGAGTAATTTTATAATAATTTTAGATATATAAAAATTTTATCGAACTTTTCACCGTCTTTTACCCACCTCCTAGGAGAATTTGCAAATTTACATAAAACATAATTTTACTGCTTCTGTGAGTGGAATTTCAAAAATCTGAGAGACACAGTTAATATCAAGGAGTAAAATGTGGTTCAATGAGATGAAAATAATTTTTTGTGAATAGTAACTTTTTACTTTTATTTACCACGGTTAAAAGTAAATAGGGTAATTAAGGGTAAAAATGATATTATTATTACCCTAAAACATGTCCTAATTCTATTGGATAAGTGTAATTCGACCAAAAAAAACCTTAGGAATAAAATATGACCATTTAGGCCCACTTGGTTTAGATTAGGACATTTATTATTAATTTATTTAAAGAAGGGTTAAAATAGTTAAAATCAAAGTTTAATAAGTAAATAATTTTTAATATAGGGTTATACATAAGATATATTAAACTATAAATAGTCATTAGAAATATAAAAATATTTCCTACATAATTGTATTTTATTTTTAATTTTTAGACATTAAATAATTTAATTTATTTATGACACAAAGATGATGCAATAATTATCTTATTAATGAAATATTGATATAATTGATGTTATAAATACCCAAATAAATGCAATTTGAGACTTTTTATGAATTCCACTAATTTTATGGGTTAATATGACATGTTAGTATTGATTTAATTAACTTTTTTCGAACTAATCATTCTGTTATGATTTTCAAAAAAATCAATTACTAAATAGTGTCAAAATTGACATAAAATAGTTTTTAAAACAAATATTATATTATTAATTGTTATTTTATTTCTAAAAATCTAAGGTTCGACCAAATGACTTAGATAAGGTTATATATATTAATAATAAACAACTTGGGGTTCGTTTGGCTTGTTATAGTAAGTTTATTAACCTTATAGTGTAAGAAGACAAAAAGACACGGTAAAAGTAAAATTATCTTACTTAAAGTTAAATCTAAATGATAAGGTTAAAATAGTAAACTAAACTTGTCCAAATTCTATTGGATGAGAGGATTTAGACCCATACCCACCTTATATTCGAAATAAATCAATTTGGAGCTATTTAAAACCGAATATGGCTTTATAATAAAATAATATTTTTAGTTTTTCCAAAGGTGCCCCTCTCCTCCCTTATAAAAGGGCACCTCCTCCCTCTCTTCCTCACACCACTTTGAGCCTTAAATCTTGGACACCCCCTGCCAAGTTCTCCTCTAAACTTCCCTATAAACATCCTAGAGGTCCTGGTATTCTTCAAATACCAATTTTAGTGCCCTAAAAGGAGGTCTCAAAGAAGCGCTTCAAAGAAGAGGTAATGTCCGTTACCGATTCTTTCAAATTTATTTCTTCTTCCACTTCTTCTTCTTTAGTTGTTTAATTATGAATTAATAACATAAGTATAAATAATATAATTATATGTTTTTATAATTATAAAACAAACCTATTTCACCATCTATCCATCCTACGGAAAACAAAATCACCGCGCGTGCGTACGTATGGAATACCGTCTCCACGCCGTGGTGTAATCTATTTTCCACCACCACCTTACTTGGATGGGTATAATGGTGTAAATAATGAATATATATGATTATTGTAAAGTGATATTGATTCTGAAATAGTATACATACACTCCAATACAATTCCATGATCATGGGAACGATATCATCGCTCGTGCGTACGTATAGAATACCGTCTCCACAATGTGATGCGACTCATTCTACATGATTTTCATTGCATAATGATTACATAAATGAATTGAGTGAATAAATATGATATATATTACACTAATACCATTCTGGAAATGAGGTATCTATAACCTAAAAAGAAGAATAAGAATTTATTCGACAAAACACGCATAAGAAAAAAAAGTAATAAACACCCGAATAACAAGTAGCAATGAAATATTACTAATAATAAGCTAAGGATATAACCATATATGATATCATAACAATGAGTATGATTCTATAATAAGTAAATGAAATTATTTAAATCATTATACAAGAGGTTCAGATACTTACGAAGCAAATCGGACCTAAGGTAAGGGAAATATCACAATCTCATTTTTATCCGAGATTGTTTATACTTTGGAATTTACTGGGGTGTATTTTATAATCCACATCCATGTTTCCTCAATATGTAATATTATTTCCATCCACCTACAATTGTTTAAATCCAATTTTACCCTTAGGCGAGTTTTTATTAAAATATATGAAATGAATCTTTTGTCGTTTTTCGTATGAGGTACTTTTTGACTTTTCCGACAAAAGTACGAGAAGAATGTTTTTTTAACTTATATGACAAGAATGGATTTTTAAAACATTATTTCCAAGAAGCTTCCTTTACAAGTTTTCAAGTTTATTTTTAATCAACTTCTTTTAGTTTAAAATTGTATGACATATTAAGAAAGGAAAAATGTTTTTAAATTAGAAAGGATATTTTCCTCAAGAATGGAGTTCAAGTGTTTTATCAAAATTATTTTCCATATAAGATAATTTAGGGTTCTGTTTCTACCCCTATTATTACATTGATTTGATTGTGTTGTGATGGAATTATTTTTATGAATTCCTTTATCCTATATGAATTGTTTTATGATGTCACGATGTTTAAGAATCCCATTTTTATTACATGGGTTATGCAATGATGTATGATTTATGATTTTGTGGCACACATAAGAATGGTATCATTATGAGATAGGTGGGACCTATATCTACCTCCAATGCATTGGGTAAATATTTTATATCTCATGATATAGACATGGCTAGAACGGCAGGTTAAACCGGTTCAGTGAAACAGGAATGAAACGAGGAATGAACTCGGTTCAGAAATGGACTTTGTCCACTAAGATAGTCTTGGCAACGAGTCTTGACTAATAAAAAATGATTCTCTATGATTATGTGTTTATTCCATAGAGATTCATGTTTTAAGTTATGATTATTGGGATTACATTTCACTACTATGATTTATCCCATGTTATGAAATTATGATCTCTTTTGCATGTTAATATTTCCAAAATGTTATGTTCTTATGAATATGATGTGATTGATATTTCTTTTGTTTACCCTTACTGAGCATTTGAGCTCACCCTTTTATATGTTTTCTTTACCCATGCCAGGAATAAGGTTATTAAGTAATATATGCCAAAAGGGACTATAGATATGATGAAATAAATGGGAGACAATGTAGATGCTTTATGAACCAGTTGTTTTTGTTTCCCAGTTTCTAAAGACACTATACCTATACGGTCCTTTCCAGGTTTTGTTATATGTTGTAATAAGTGTGATTCAATTTTTAAGTATTAACAATGTATGTAAAGTATGGTTTGTTATAGTGTGTTGGTTAATTACTCTCATGTGACCTCAAATGATGAGACCCATACACCATGACTCTATCTTTCTGCTTCATAACTACCCCTTTCCCAAATACTGATTCATTATAATAAACTGTGTAGCTTCTTTCCAAATCTAGAAGAATTAGGAACTATACTTATGTAAGTCTCCCTTTCATCTTTTTAAAGTATTCCTTGCATGATTCATACCATGTAAAATTTACACATTTATTGAAAAATCTTATGAGTGGTGTTGGAATGTGCATGAAATCTGGTATAAAGTTTTTGTAATATCTAACCAGCCCCAAGAAACTCTGTATGTCAAAAATTTTCTTGGGATATTCCTAGGTAACCACTTCTCTGACCTTCTCTATATCAAATGATACTCCTACCTCTAAGATTCTGTGACCCAATAAATAAACCTTGTTAATCCAAAAGTGTGATTTTCTGAGCTTAGAATAAATTTGGTTCTCTCTTAGTGTATTCAGAATGATCCCAAGATGTTTGGTATGATCTCTCTGAGTACAAGAATACACTAATATGTTGTCCAAAAAGACCACCATAGAAGAATCCAGATACACGTTGAAAACTTGATTCATCAAATCCATAAAAATGGTGGGTGTGTTCATCAAACCAAATTCCATAACTAGATACTCATAAAGACCATACCTTATATGGAAATTTTTATGAGGTATATCCGATTCTCTCACACACACATGGTGATAACCTGACCTCAAATTGATCTTTGAGAAAACTCTCACTCCATAAAGATGGTTGAAGAGGTCATTTATGCGAGGTAATGAATACTAGTTCTTCATAGTGATATGATTTAGTTTCCAGTAATCCATAAAAATACTAAGGGTTTTATCTAACTTCTTAGAGAAAAGGATATATTGAACCCAAGGTGAAGTACTGGGCCTTATAAAACCTTTATCTTCCAAGTTATATAATAGTCTCTTTAACATTTTCAACTTGGTAGTGCACATACTATAAGGAGGAATAGACACTGAAACAACTCTTTGAACCAGATCAATAGAAAAATAAACCTCTCTCTTAGGAGGTAAACTAAAAAATTCATTAGAAAAAACATCCCCAAAGTGATCTACTATAGGACAGAAATCAACTTAATGTGTTCCCTAATCATATATATAGAGACTAACAATCTAGGATATCACTGCACCCAGCCCATGATGTTGTGTTCTAGCTCGACTTTCCTGGACATCCCATTCACCCCTATGAATATAACTATCACCCTCTGGAGATGTGAAGGGAACCCTTTTACAATAGTAATTTACATAAGTACGATAAGAAAATAACAAGTCTATTATAAGAATGACATAAAATATCAACATCTCAAGGAGGAAGAAGTACCATAAGATATGATAATTTCCTACCTTAAAGGGGAATTCCTTGTATGAGCATATACTATCCAATCATATTTTCAATGGAGTATTGAGTGTCATCATGACACAAAAATATTGAATATAAATCCTAAGGATTTATACAACAAATATAGATAAAAATGAGTGGGATGAACCTGTATCAAATAAAAAATATTCCAAGGAATATGTTTCTAAAATTGTACCTTGAACTGTAGATGGATTGGGACTCTTCTCCCCTGGTATAGGATGAATTTTATAGATCTATCCCAATCCACAAACCTAAGATACCAACTGATTTACCTAAGATAGCCCGCTCTCCTGGTGCTGTACCAATAGTGTCTGGATCCCCCATCCATGACTACCCACTCAACCTGATCGACAGGTAACACTCTATCCCCTTTCCTAACATAGATCTGCTGATCATGTTTTGGGACTCATAGTTGATACAGATCCTCTATAATTGTATGGTTGAGGAAATATTTTTCAAAACCTTTATAAATGAACCATTATACTATAGGATTGAAACACTTTTAGAGCTCTATGACACTGAGGTTTCATGTGAACCTACTTTCTATACTAGTGAAAAAAATACAAAACTACCATCACACATACTCTGAATGGTACTGCCCTCATGAGAGACCTTGAAATGACACTTTATGGCACGAGATACTACACCACTAGGTCAATAAGTTGTTCCACTCTAATCTGTATCTCCATCTTCCCTCAGTTTACATTCAGTAATAAGATCATGGTTTACTATTTTAGATATATTAGTAAATTGAAATATGTTCACCTGAGATAATATAGGATGCCTGAGCCCATCCTCAAAGAATCTTGCATTGGATGACTCATCATCAATATAAATAGGTGAAAAGAGATAAAGATATATCAAGCGAGCTGAATAATCCATCACAGACATAGTTCCTTACTCTAGGCGCATAAATTCCCTACCTCGATTAGCCGTCAAAGTCTCAGGAAAAAATTAGTACTAAAAGCTAAATTAGAAATCCCACCAAATCATTTCCTGATACCGATCTTCCTAGTTTTGAATATACCACCAATGTTTGGTTAATCCACACAACATATAATTTTTGAGATTAAACCTACTTTCTAGAGGTGTATCCAGATGCTCAAAGATATATAAGATGGTCTTAAGATATAACTCGACAGCCTGGGGGCCACCATCCCCTGATAAAGTAGGTGTATGCTACTACTAAAACTCTCATGTCAACTCTTCCATAGAAGAGGCATGCTGTAGAGATCCCTGTATAGTTTTCATAAGGTGTAGTAATCCCTCTTGGAGTTGGGAATCATCTACCATGTTGGGAATAACAGGAGGTTCAACAGGTGGAACTACTAGAGGTAACACTGGTGGATCAAGGCCCTCCAACTTTGGAGCATGGTTGTCTCCACCCACCTAGTGTGTGAATCAAGGAAGTTGTGGTGGCATAGATATATAAATTATAAACTCATGCCTCATATATGATTTGATAAAAAAATACTATCAATATAAATGTAAGACATGTACAATCCTTCCTATACACAAGTCACACCCCTCTGCATGCTCCCTAACAAAGGTTTAGTCGATGTATTGACCATGGAATCACAAGAGACACTGCCTATTACCCACTACTAAGATTAGTTTTGGGTTAAGTTCTCTATTGTAGTCAAAGGTCCCAGTATATGAAGTATCAATTGAAAGTTATAGAGGATAAAACCCTTTAGGTTGTAATTGGCATCCCCATTTAATAACGACCATATTGAATTAAGATTAATTGATTCTTTTATTTATATTTTAGACCAGCTAAATAAAGTACCATTCAAAATTTATAGAACCACATGCTTTATAAATTAAAATTGATAATTCATATAATTGTACCCAAAAATTTACATTGAATAAAATAATGTAACTTGTAATATTATATAATGTTACTAGATGAATCATCATTCTAAATTTATATAGGTACATGAACTCTTTAATTTACAAATGATATTCATTAATTCAAAATCAACTAATGTTTATGTCTATGTAACTTTAGTTACATAACTCAAACATTTTATAATTAATTAGTTAAGGTGTAATCAACAAACTATATGGGAAAAAACTATTTAGGTTGATACATAAACTTTACTAACCAATTATTTAACCCATTTTCCTAAAGAAATGTTAGTTTCATAATAGATATACCACTCAAGTCATATAAATCAAGTATCATGCTATCAGGAAATGTAACCTACATGGTATGGAATAATGTATAAAATATTAATCCTCTAATAAGGTGCCTATAATGATTCATGATCAATTATTACCTTCCATAATGGGCCAAGGATAGATTAGAGTACAAAATAATAATAATAAACACCACACACCATGTTCATCACCCAATGGTGAAATTAGTATAATCGTAATAAGCATAATCCAGAACATTATGTCCTATCCCAGGTAATTTGTATTTTTCAATATATGTGGGTTAGCTACTCCAATGCATAGGATAGTTACCAAATTTAGACATATCCTAGTATCCTATCTACCAAACCAAAAAATTAAGACAAAGGAAAATAAAAACCTATGATACCAATTTGTAACATCCTGAACTTTCTACACTCATAAGTAACTAGACCTGGTGGGCCACATAGCCACAAGCACATCTCCCCATATTCTAGAGGCTATCAACTAGCAGTGATGGTAGAAGGTGGTAGAGTGGAGGTACTATTCCCTAATGATCAGTGTATCACAATGGTGATAATAAATGAATAAATAGTGGAAGCATAATAATAAATTATAGAACAATAGAATTAAATCATCCAGACAACAACAATAATCAATCCAGAAGAGGCATCATATACAAAATGATGAGTATGTCATGGTGCTATATAAAAAAGTATGAATACATGGTATCAATCACACATACATACATGAAAATCAAAACAACCAAAAAACCTAAAAATATATTTCCGATGGTATCAAAAGCCAAGGCTTGATCCCATTCTCCCAAGATCCTATGCTACATACAAATCAATCATCAATGACTGGGAACTTTCCCTTGTCCCTACCTTCATACAATAAGTCCATCCAGGTACCCATCATTGACCTGAACAGGGTGTGAGATATGCTCAGTAGGCCATCACCAATGGTGTCTATAAAAAATCCAACATGTATATATAAACTATAACCGTGTGTAGGTAAAACATGTAAAGATTTAATATGAATGATATATTTAAACAAGTCCATGAATAGGTTCATAACTGTGTGTAGGAAATAAATGATGAATATTAGTACATAAAGGTAGGATTTTAAAGTAAATACTAGATCTCGTATATAATACATCTATAAAAGGTATCATACCTACATGGGATAGGTCCCAAGGTTGAAGACCATGGAGAACACCTTGAGTACAAGGATATTGTCCAAGGTAATCAAAAAATAGTGTAGAAATATATGGGCCAAGATCCTAGGGTCCATAGCTGAGGTTTCCTAATATCCAGAGATATGATATATACTAGGGTCATAGGTGCCTTACCTTGATCCCCTCATCAGTGTCATACCGTAATCAAGATCATTTCCATACCATTAATAAACATCGGTGCCATATCATAATGTACAAAATTAAACACGTGATATAAAATTCAAGGGCTATGTTAGTGTCTATTCCTATATATAACCATCCATATCAAGGCACAATACAAGACAACATTCATTCATTAACTCATTTAATTTATTTAAGGCTTCCACAATCGGTGAAAAACTCACACACCCTAAAGAGTGGTTTTATATTAGGGAAGTTGAATGAACCCATATCAGAGGTGGTTAGGGTAGAGGTTGAAAACCCACAAACAAGTCAAATTGATAGGATGGCATCACATTAAGACTCAAACAATTAATTTAAGAAATTGATTAATTTTAGGAGCAATGTTCGGAAGGTTTTGTGTGTGGAACAATGAAAATAATATAATAAGTGAAAAAACCTTAGGTAAAAGTCATAATACACATAAATTATGGAGTTAGAGAATCAATCATCTAGTATCGACTTCTGATTTAGAGCAGAATGAGAGAAAGTAGAGAAATAGACAAAATACCTAAAAATAGGGAAAAGTGTATACCTGAAGATCACACAATGAACAATAAGAGAAACCAAGAAAACAAGGTAATGTATTGAAGCTCTTACTGGTAGTGATCCAACATCACATGCATAACTTGATTTATATTCCAAATGAGAAAGGAAGATCAAATCCTAGGAAGAATCCATGGAGGAGTTCTTCACATTGGAGGGGATACTGGAGAATGGGGCATAAAAGAGGGGTTTTAGGTTTAAAAGGATGGAGGGAAAATGGATTTTCACCTAAATTTAAGGGGTTCCATGGTTTTACTGCTTGGTTGACCAAACCATGTGCTAACCATGATGTGGTAACTATCCAAAGGGAGGCAACCCTCACACGACTATCCTTTATGGTTTGGAAAAACCATTCTCCAAACATACGGGGTCATAACTAAGTGGAAATAATGGTATGGGATAAGGGAATAGTTTTACAAACCATCAGTATCCTGTGTGAGTATTCTCTATAATAGGTTTTCAGTTTTTCACATGTCCATGTGGCCTCCCTCTTAAGGTTTGTCAAATATTTCTCCCTTATATGCGAGTCACATGATTGAGCTGCCCGGTTACTAGTAACCATTCACCAACCTTGCGCCTCATAAAACTTCTCTAAAATTTAGAGCTCCAGGCTCTGAATAAGACCCATATGCTCTCAAAACCTTCATTAAACTCTTAGGAACATTTATAAGAATAAAACTAAATATTATAATTGAAATTTAAAGATTTTAGACCATAGAGAAAAAATAGGGCGCTATAATACCAACCCCTTAGTGCATTGGATTGATGTGAAATCAATTTAAATACACCATTAATGAATTATAGATTATTTTTGTAAAGTTTCAAGACAAAGAAAGCCCATTTAATCAATTTTTTTCTACATGGAATGCATTTTACACTAAAATGACACATTTATATTGAAAACACCAACTTGTAGTCATACCGTCCACATTGCGTAACAGATTAATTTGTAGTAAATTTATACACATCACAAATAAATTATTTATTTTTTTCCTAAATATTGAAAACAATTTGTGATGATTTGATCAATTTTGACCATGTGATGCGCGTTTTAAACTAAAATAATAGAGTTATATTGAAAACACACACTTTGAGTTATACTGGCCACATCATGTGTCATATTGATGTGTGGTCGATTCCTACATTCCAAAAATAAATTACGGATAATTTTCATATTTTTTACAAATAATATAATCTTTTTTGTTTGGTTTTGGATATGTGACAAAAGTTTTAAACTAAAATAACACGTAATTTGAGTCATACCAACCATATAATGTGTCAGATTGACTTGTAGTTGAAACCTATATATCTAAAATTAATTATCAATCATTTTCCTAATGTTTGAAAACATCAGAGCTTATTTTATTGGTTTTGGATATGTGATGTGAATTTCAAACTAAAATGACACTTTTATATTGAAAAAATGCACTTTGAGTCATACCAATTGTATCGTGTGTTAGATTGAAATGATTTCAATTCATACACATAAAAAGTGAATTATGGATTGGTTTCCTAAATTTTGAAAATAATATGAGCTCATTTTCTTAACTTTAATAATGTGATGCATGTTTTAAACTAAAATTAAACTTTTATATTGAAAACATGAACTTGGAGTCATGCTAGTCACATCATGTATTGGATTGATGTGTGGTAAATCCCAAAATGACACAAATGAATTATGAATCATTTTCTTAATGTTTTAAAATAATATTACCTCGTTTACTTAGTTTCAACTTTGTGACCTGTGTTTTACACTAAAATTACACTTTTATATTGAAAACACACATTTCGATTCATAGAAATGACACCATGTGTCAGATTAATGTGTATTTGATTTATACATGTCACAAATGAATTCTAGATCATTTTCTCAAATATTGAAAAAAATACAAGATCATTTTATCCTTTTTGGATATGTGATATGGGTTTTAAACTAGAATGACACCTTTATATAGAAAGTGCACACTTTGAGTCATACCGGCCGCATCATGTGTCAGATTGATGTGTGGTTAATTACTATATGTCTAAAATGAATTATAGATCTTTTTGATAATTTTTGAAAACAATATATTCTTGTTTACTTGGTTTTGTCTATGTGACAAGAATTTTAAACTAAAATGACACATTTATATTAAAAACAAGCACATTGAGTCATATCGACCACATCGTGTTTCATATTGATGTGTGATAAATTCATACAACTAAAAAATTAATTATGGATTGGTTTCCAAATTATTGAAAACTATTTTAGTATATTTTCATGGTTTCAAAAAATATGATGCGAATTTTAAACTAAAATGACACTATTATATTAAAAACACACAGTTGGAGTCATATCGTCCACATCGTGTGGTGGATTGATGAGTTATTGATTCTTACATTCAAAAATTAAATTTTTATTCAATTTAATAAAGTTTCAAGATATATAGATCTCTTTTATTTAGTTTTTGGCTTTGTGACACATGTTTTACACTAAAATGACACTTCTATATTGAAAATATGCACTTGGAGTCATAACGGCCACACTGTGTGTCCGATTAATGTACAATCAATTCCTAGACATAAAAATGAATTATAGATAATTTTCTTAAAGTTTTAAAATAATCCAATACCATTTTATCAGTTTTGGATATGTGATATGAATTTTAAACTAAAATGAGACTTTTTTATTAAAAACATGCACTTTGAGTCATACCAGCCACATATTGTGTCAGATTGACCTATGATTGATTCATACATATCTAATATGAATTATGGATAATTTTTTATATCCTAAAAACAATATGATCTTATTTTATTAGTTTTGGCTATGTTCCATGTGTTTTAAACTAAAATAAAACTTTTATATTGAAAACATGAACATTGAGTCTCATTGACCACATCGTATGTCAGATTTATGTGCAGTAAATTAATACACATTAAAAATAAATTATGGATTATTTTACTAAATTTTAAAAATAATTTTATCTCACTTTATTATTTTTGTCTATGTGATGTGCATTTTAGAGTAAAATGACACTTTTAATGTGAAAACACACACTTGGAGTCATATCAGGAACATCATGTATTGTATTGATGTGAATTATATTCCTACACATATTAAACTAATTATGGATCATTTTCATAATGTTTCAATAAAATATGAGCTTGTTTAGTTTTGACTATGTGATGCATGTTTTACACTAAAATGACACTTGAAAACACACACTTTGAGTCATACTAGCCACATAATTTGTTATATTGATAGTTAGTTTGATTATTACAAATAAAAAATGAATTATGGATCATTTTACTAAGGTCTAAAAATAAACTGAGCCCCTTTTCTTAGTTTTGTCCATGTGAAATTTTTTTAAACTATAAAAACACTTTTATATTGAAAACACACACTTTAAGTTATACCAATCACATCATGTGTCAGATCAATCTGTGGTTAATTATTACATATAAAAAATGAATAGTGTATCATTTTACAAAATTTTGAAAACAATTAGATATGTTTTTCTCAGTTTTGACAATGTGACACATGTTTAAACTAAAATGACACTTTTAATGTGAAAATATGTTCTTTGAGTCATACTAGTCACATAATGTGTCAGATTGATGTGTAGTCAATTCCTACATGTCAAAAAATGAATTGTTGATAATTTTATTAAATTATCAAGATAATTCAAGATTTTTTTCTTAGTTTTCTCTATAAAACAAATTTTTTAAACTAAAAGGACACTTTAATGTGAAAACAAAATGTTTGATTCATACATGATACATCATGTGTTAGATTGATGCACATACAATTCCTAAAAACTAAGACTGAATTATGGATCATTTTCCCAATTCTTGAAAATAATATGATCTCGTTTACTCAGTTTTAAAAATGTGTCACATGTTTTAAAGTAAAATTAAACCTTTATATTGAAAACATGCACTTGGATCTATACCAGTCATAGCTTATGTCATATTGATGTGTGTTCAATACCTACACCTTAAAAATTAATTATAGATAATTGTTCTAAATTTTAAAAGAAATTTGAGCTCATTTTCTCAATTTTGACAATATTACATGTGTTTTGACTAAATTAACATTTAGAGATCAACTGAAAACTCAAAATTTTGAACTTCAAACCATACTACAATTTCCTTCATAGTTAATTCATTGCTTCTAATTTGAATAATGAATCTAGATATAGTTGAGGAATATCTATAAGAATTTACAATATCTTTCATTGTTATATCTTTGGTTGAATTAGACATGAAAGTAAAGGAATCCATCTTTCTTATTCATCGTGTAGGAGGAAGTGATTATAACAGGTCCTAGAATATTTTAAAAAACTCCTAAAAAATAAAACAAGAAACAAAATGAAAATGATGTGTCTAGGAGCATAGAAGTAATATTTCTAGTAGTAAGTAATATATATTCAGATTTGTGGGTAGAAGGATCCTTGATCCATTTCCCCATATTATTATCTCAGCTGCAGCCTTGAAGTATAATCTCTCACGAGAATGTGAAACTTCATACATGTTACTATCCACCTAAATCTATAGTGTGTAACCTTCTATGATACTTCACCTTTAGAAATAGATCAAATCTTTCTTTATTTGCAGGTTTATCACCAAAGAGTTTTTCAGTTTCTACCAACTCATCCTAACACCTAAAGGAAAGAAATTAGTGAATAATTGAATTTTATTTTAGGAAAAATAATATCTAAGCATTAAAATCGTAATTCTTCACATAAAAAATGTATCTCTAAGGTTATATCCTATACTAGATCATACACATAATAGAAAATCACATTAATTTGATGTTATTAATAATTATAACACCATACACTCTACCCACTAATCTCAAAACAATTTTAATTATTATTTTGAGTATATAAACTATTGGTAGTCCTAGTAGTATTGAGAAAATATAGAAAAATAAATGATTAACATATATTTTAAATGAAATTGTAACTACCTTTGGAAATTACCTATTCAAGGATACTAATTTTTTGATGGTATATAATATCCTTTATAAATTATCAAATGTAACATCCTTAATCATTTTCATTATTTTATTTCAGAAAATTCATAAACATTGGCCAAAATAAGTAAATTGTTTTGAAATATGTTTTTATAGTTAAATATTACTATATATAACTTAATTTATTTCTACTTTAATCAATCTAT
Source organism: Viscum album (assembly GCA_963277665.1). Classification (NCBI taxonomy): domain Eukaryota; kingdom Viridiplantae; phylum Streptophyta; class Magnoliopsida; order Santalales; family Viscaceae; genus Viscum; species Viscum album. The sequence continues at coordinate 516,632,645 of OY728127.1, read as the reverse complement.
AGGCTTTTTTTTAATTATTCACCAAACTCATACCATGATTTATATGATATTTATAGATTTCCCTATCATAACAAAATTCGTGATAAAAGAAAACTATGATGTATAATTTGAATTTTATCTATAAAATATTGATTTCATTGCATTAAAAAATTTTAATGGACATCATGTGTTGTGAATTTCTAGGAAATACATGCATTGGATCAATAAAATGTATATTCAGGTTATCCAAATTGATTATGATTATCATCTACTACTTCCTAAAACAACAAAAACAAATAAGTAATGGAAAAAAGAAAAATATATTTTATATAGTTAGATTATATAGTTTTACCCTGACATTATAGGTATCAAGAGGACTATGTTATTTTTTATTTTCTTTTCAAAGGATGCTCTTAGGATATATTTTTTCTTTATAATTTATTTCATTTCCAAAGAAACTTTTTCCATAGAAATGATAGAGGGATTTATCGGTAAAAATCCTTCTTCATAGGTTTTCCACCGTTATATAGTAGTAATATATACACATGTAGAAAATATGAATAGTTATTACATTTAATGAACATGGTAGATCATTTTTTGGAAAAACCGATTATGAAAATCTATCTCATGTATATATTCTCAATTGAGACTCCAAACCATTCAAACATGATAATCTAATTTATACTCTTGAGACCAACCACGTCTATAATGGCCTTTAGAAATATTTGTTCTTCATATTTAATATAGGACATATTTTCATCTTTGAATTTTGTATCTATATGAACTTGTTATGTTAATATCTATGGTAGTGGAACTGGTGGGGTGAAGGTACCCTCAAAATGTCTTTTTTGAATTCTTGGTTGATCTACTGGATTTTCTTCATTCAACCTTCTATTTCCCATTTTTTTTCCATCTCTAATACCATACCTCATTTTAGATATTTTGTCATCACTGTTAAAGGTTATTCATTTTAATTTTTTAAAATACATACCTCATGTATCTTTATAATATTAAGCAAACATTCTACAAAATTTATAATAGAATTATCAGTCATGGAAACATCCAGATCATCAAGTGAAACATAAAACTTGGCACTCAGACTGAGATCTACTTAAATCCAAACTATCACATAATCTTGTAGGAGTTTATTTATTTTGTATTATGTATCCTCAAATATTTTACACCATAAACCTCACAAAGAGGTGATGAATGGGTGTTGCTAGATATAAACCACATACAATTACACCTTGTGAAATTTTAGTAATATAAAGTTATAGGGAGTTGTCTGATTCAAATTTAGGAGAAAGTGGTATGGATTTTTTTTTACATAGGGTAAGGAAGGTGGTTGAGGGTAATGGATGGCCTTAATGCTAGTGTGGTCATGTGGATCTTCATGTACTAATTATTTTTTCAATATTAGTTTGTTTTGATATTTTCACATATATTGGACCTCCAAATTAGATCAGAAAATAATATATTTTAAAGAATCTATCCGTTTCTACATTCCTTTCACCATATAATATGTATATCCTTGTATATTTTTCTACTAAAAATATGTCTGAGGTGACACTCCAAAACCCACACCTTTAACAGGGCCATATTTTTCTGGCCGCTTCAAAGATATTGAAAGTAGTTATTCTTTAGGTATAAACAAAGTCGATTCTTATCACTAAACCATATAAAAAATATATGAACATAAATAGATATTTATTTTATTATATTTTTGTAAATCATAACAAATTACTATTATGTCATACTTATGCATGATTCCCACACTACTTTTGTGTTTTCATTTACTAGTTTTCCATAATTATTTACACGAGTCTCCTTCCACAACACATGATGTGGATGGAAGAAAATTTGGATTTGAATTAATTAATTTTTATTTAAAAAAGGTACATATGTTGTTTCATATCACATAAAATATTTACTATATATTTAAAATACATAAAATTTTATTTTCAAGTTAAACGTACCTTATACTTACATTATGGGTAGGGTACATTAGTTTTGATGAATGTTGGTAATTTTTATAATTACTTTGTTATTTCATAAATTAAAATTTTCAAATAAAAGTGGAAAAAATAAACAGTGTAAAATTAAATACCATCAACTACAATGCACCTAAAATTATTCCTCATTGTGGAAACTAATGAAATATTTCCATGTTTTCTCATTTGTAATGTGTTAATACATAGCTAGTGGGTGGGGGTATAATTTCCCCTCAGCATACCTGAGATAATGATTTGTAAGAAGTATCCAGAATCCTCTATGAAATTTTCTAATTACCTTTAAGAAAAATTTCTCATGGAAATAAAAATAAAAAAACTCTGTAAAGGGTAAATTAAAATCAAATCAATATTTCATTTTATAATTTTTTAGTAAAACTAAAAAAGTATAATGTAACATTACCCTAATATATTCTCAGATGGATTCCTTCAATATAGGCACGACATTATACCATGTATCTATATCAATGGGAACATGTGTTCTCATTGTGACCCTAGTGTAACTAATGAACATTGAATTGTTGGGGTCAAAAAGTTGGCTATATTGATTCCATCCAACCTCAAATTTTATACCTCTGATTCTTGCCTTGATAATTTTAGTTAGTAGAGTAATGCTATACCATTCCTATTTTTATTCATCAACATTTTATTGATCCCCTAATAATTCCACAGTTTTATCATCAATCATTTGTTCTTCCACAGGATTGGTAACATCAGTATATGGAGAAGTCATTATCTACATGAGTAGTTAAACAGTTATTTTAGATTACATAAATTCAGTAGAGAACACATAATATTATGAGGAAAATTATAGTATATTTAAAAAAAATTTAATGATCTCATTGAACTCTCTTTTTTTTCTTTAAATGTTGAAAAGATTTGGCTCATCTATCAAGTATACAGATCCCATCCTAATGGTCCCCTATTATATGCACAAAATTTTCTACATTAAGAAAATCATGAAATTATTATGTTCTCCTAATAAAGGGGTCATCAACAATTGAATTTTAATCTAACCCAGTAGTTGATTTAGTCTCCTACAAAACAATTAACCAATTATTATTGTATAAATCCCAGATATAAAATAATTTCACTTATTATGATTCCATTATTAATGATTCATCATCATACCCTTCCAAACTGAAATTCACCTTCATGAAGCCCAAATCACCGACTTTCATTACACTACTCTTGTCAACCCATTAGCAATAGAAAATCGACACTTGAAATGTTGTATAATACATATTATATTTCTATTTTATGATACCAAAATATGACATATTTTTTAGAAATGCGTTAAAATATATAATATATATGATATTATAAAAGTGTATATTTAATACATGCAGATGATGTAGGTATTATTATGCATTTATTTAATACATATGATAATAAATAAATAAATAAATCATATATATATTTATTTCCGCAAAACAGTTATATTATCAGTTATAATCTATTATGAACAGATTGAATGGATTGAATATTCATTGAATATGATTCAATGAATTAATATCAATGGGAATAAATGTATATGGAAACATAAATATAGATGATGTGTTTCATTTAATGAAACACAGAAAGGATGGATATTTAAAGGGATGAAATCCCTCCTGTTGAAGACAACCAATTGTGATAATGCCTCTTCAATTTTATCTTCCTCTCATACTTCTGTTCATCATCTGAGACGAAGGCACTAACACCCCTTGAACATTTGAGTATACTCATGATACAATCATGGATCTATTGGATGGTGTGACCATCTCAAAGGTAGGGTGATTTTGTTTAGTGATTCACGATCTTCACTAAGCATTCTACTTTGGTGAGGAAGAAGATGATTGTTGTTGTTAGAATTTTACAGGTACTCTATTTTACAGATTTATTTAAACGTCGATTCTTAAAGATAGATCTTCCCATGTTTAGGTTATCTTCTACTTATATGATTATATAAGGATCATACTAAACCCTTCAATGGTATTATAGGGAAGTCTTCTTTGATGAATCAATGTATTTATTATGAAAACACGTTTTAATTGTAAAATGATACTTTTCAGGCCTAGAAATAAATATGAAAATTCATATTTAGAAATTAAATAAAATTTTTATTTAATTATTTATATTATTTGTATTTATCAAATGGTTTATAAAATGGGAATAAAATTAATAAGGCTTAATAAAATTCATTTTATTAAACTTTTTCAAATATGAAAAGTTCATATTTATTACTCTTTTTTATGAAAATAAATAAATTATTTATTTTAATCATGAGAAGTCAATTTTGAATATAATTATATTATTCATAAATTGTTTATAAATAATGAAAAAAGTTATTTTGAAATATTTATATAAATGTATATTTTTTTCAAAAATTAATTAACTATAAAATGTTTATAATTAGTTGATATATATATATATATATATATATTTTAAAACACCTTTAAACAAATTAAATGGAATGGTTTATGATATAAAAATAAATGTTTTATTTATAACGAATAAAATTTTATTTATGAAGAGTTTATAAATTCTAATATATATGTTATTTAGATTATGTAAAAATGTTTATATAATAGATATTGAAATGTAAAATGTTTATAATTCAGGAAATATCATATAAATTTCATTTAATATATAATGTGAAAGGGTTAATATTAAAAAAAATATAAAATTTTTATATTCTTGATAATTTATAAAATGTTTATAATTTGAATTTATCTTTGAATAGTTTATAAAATTTTCATATATTTTGAAAAATAAATAAATTGTTTATTTATCAAAATTCCTTATTATTTCTTTTTAGTTCCTAATTAATTTATTTGAAAATTTTAAAATTAAAGGGGATTTATTTGGATATTATTTAATTCACATCAAAAGGTGTTTTGATAATTGATGTGATCAAGGTTTAAATAATAATTACGTATATTATATTTATATCATGTAAAAGGTTTACATAATATAAATTGAATTATAAATGGTTTATAATTTATATAATATTATATATTTAAAAATGAAATTCTATATTATGATAAATATGAAAGAGTTAATATTGGAAAGAATATTAAGTGTTTATATTCAAAATTATTTAATTTCTATAACGTTAAAGATACAATTATAAAAGAGTTTATAACTATATTTTAATTATGAAATTGTTCTTTAATATTTAACTAATGTTTAAATATTTTAATTTTTAATTAATTTAAAGGTAATTTCTTGTTTTATTCATAGTTATAAATTATTTATATTATGAATGATTGTATGACAAAATTTATATGATGAATTTGTTCTAGGATAGATCATTACATACCATGATAGGTTTGATATCATAAAATTTAGTGTTCATCTACCTTGACCTATATTTTTAATTTTTTATGAGCTTGGGAGTAGTTTTTGGGAATATTTTGTTTATATTAGGTGTTAGAGGTTTCATGAATTGAATTCTCTCTTGATTAAAGTATCCTTAGGTAGATAGACTTGGGGTTGGACCACCTACATTCATAAAGGATTTACTTGTCTAAGAAAGTGAATGAGGTTGGCTATTTGTTGCTTTAGGATTACTCAAATGGATTTTATCAATCTCATATAGATCTATGCGTTTACATGAAGCATTTATTTACTTTATTCATATTATCAATTTGTATATGTATGATTATACTTGAATTTTATTTTTTAGTGATTAACATAGACTTGTAGATTGTGTAAAGAGTTACATGTTAATGTGGCGTGAACACATTAATTTGGTGGTTGGAATAGGGATTAAAAAACTAAATTATTAAAAGCATGCATACAAAAAAAGAGAATAAAACATTATATGAAAATAATTACATATGATTTAGTAGTTTTTAATTTAATATTCATATGATTTATATGAAATTGGTGAGACTTAAAAAACCCCCTTCAAATACTAAGTGTGATAATTCTTTTAAAGAAACACTTATCAAGGCCTTGATCATTCAACCAGGTACTATCAAGCTCAACATGAGTACCTCTATATTATCTTGTTTGAGATAAGAAAGTTATGATTAACTTAGTATTTTTATGTTGGGTATTGTCAATATCAACATGAGTATCCCTTTATTTTCTATAGTTAGATTATTCGTAGTGTTTTCTTTGGGTTTCTCTATCTAGGAAGCCCTAATGGTTTGTATATCTGATGAATAGAATTGAGTAAATCCATAAAATTGATTTGGATAAAGAGTTATCCTCTAAAATATCCAATAATTGAAACTATTATTATTGGGATGATTCCCTACATAAATAACCATGAATTTATTACATGATAAATAGTGCATATTACGGTGAAATATGGATATTGGATCACTAAATGGATATGATTTATGAGGAAATCAATTTTAGCGGGAAAAATTTCATTAAAAGTCCTTAATGAAAATATATGAGACATGATATTCATATGATTAGAAGTTACATTGTATATAAATGCATCATCACTAAACTAAACTTTATATTAGTCCATAAAATGGAAAGATTAAAGTAAGAACCCCCTAAAACTAGAACCTTAAGAGAAGTTATTAAGAAATCGAAATATTCTATGTGTTAGAATATTTACTTCCCAAGTAATCAACTATTGAAATTGTTAAAAAAGTGAATCAAGATTCTTATAGAAGCATGGAATGATTCTATTAAGGTTTCAAAGACATTATATGCAAAATGACCTAAGTAATCTTAGTCTCCACTCATGTACTCAATATAATAGGGCACATCAATGATTTTAGTCTCATATAATCAATATTACTGGAAACATCAAATTATATTAAATATGATTGAATATATTAATAACTTGTAAAGAATAAAATTTTCCTTAATGATTTATTTTTTATAGAAATCAATTTTTTTCTTTTGATGAATATATGATATGAGCTGCATGTTTTAAATTTTTTTATAAATATAAAAAATGACATAAGTTGTAAAAGAAGTAAAACTTGAAGTTTGTTTTCAAGTAATGGAGAAAAGGAGTTTTTACATTGATAACTTAGATGATTAATTCTTGAATAAAATCATCAAAAGATATGTATTTTATCTCATTTATCCCTTGAGAAGATCTTGTAAATAATGGTTGTTTAAATGAAACAAGCTGGATATTTTTACACATGGTTTATGATTAGTTTAATTCTATAACTTTTTTTAAAGGGGATACTAAAATGGATTTTTATAGTTATGAAATTTATCATACTTTCATTTATGGAAATGTTATGATAATATGATTGAATTCAATGAAAATGTTTACTCGATATTCTCAAATTGTTGAGAATGGATGAACTGAGAATATGATGTCAAGATTCTAGTACCATATAAAGTATAAATGGGTAGAAGTTCAAACTATATGAAGAAAAGTTATTTGAAAAGTTAAAAAATATTTTTTCAAAAATAAAATTAAGGTCATTGAAACCTAGGGATATCATAAAAGAAATATTAATAATTAAATATGATTGGATTATCAAAGATATACCTGACGGGGTTTATTAAAATCCATGTAATGTACATATCATGTAAGGATGTTATATAAATTAATTATTCATTTTTTTAAGGTTATGTGATATTGATTGTATGTTTTAAAAGTGTTGTGAATATTCAGGAGTTCAAAATCAAAGGAAAAATTGATTAAGCTTGTAGTTTATATTCATGATATGAAGTAAACAATTACTACATCAAGAATTTGAATGTAAATGAATGTATTAGGATTGGATGAATCTATTTAAAAGATATGTATCTTCATCTCAGTTATCTTATATGATAATAGAGGATGTTTGGTAACACAGGGTTGTTATGAAATTATTAAATTTATACATGTGGTATAGGATTCATAAATTTAAACAACATGTTTTTGATAATAAGATTTGGATAGAATTTATTATCTAGGATAAAAAGAGTTTATCTATTTTTTTGTTAAATATATGGGAAGTTGTTCCTACCCCCCATTGGTGGTATATTTTAATAAAGTAAAATTTTCTTGTATGAATGTTCCGAAAACATAGAATACCATATATGATACGGAAATAATAGTTTATTTATTTAATATTCCTACTAAAAGAAAATAAATTTTATTTCCTAAAACAAAAAATTAGTTTGTGTTGAATCTTATAATGATATTATAAATAGTATATGGTGTCTATGTGGCTAATGAGAGTATGCATGAACTTAGAGAAGTTCAAAGTTAAAAAATAAAATATCATGTGAATCTTATTTTGAGTGATTTTTTTCTTAATATCCTAAAGAGTTAGGGTATGTGATAATAAAAAAAATGTAAATTGTTACATTTAGTTACCACAAGAAAGTGAATATTACTATTAACTAAAGGATAATACCAATCTAATATTATAATGATTCTTTACTGAATGTCTTAAAGTGCTTAGGATATATGAAGATGAATAAATATAAATAATTATATTTAGTTATCATAAGAAAGTAAATTACACTTGATATCCTAATAGAATTTTTAAAATATATCAGTAATGAAAAATGTAAATAGCTACATTAGTTACTATGAGATAATGAAATTTAATTGATATCCTAAAAGAGTTTATAATATAATGGTAAAGAAAAATGTAAAGAGTTATATTTAGTTACCATAATAAGTAAACAATATTATTCAATAATGTATTATACCAGTTAATACTCAAATTATTTCACTTTATATACTCAAAGAGTTTAGGGTATATTGGTAAATAAAAATTCAAAGAGTTACATTAGTTACTGTAAAAAAGTGTTATTAATTTATCCTAAAATGTTTTATGGTATGGCAGTAGATAATAATGCAAAATGTTACATTAGTTAGCGTAACAAATTCGATATCAATTTATCCTAAAATAGTTTAAGATATACTAGTAAAGTGATAATGTAAATAGTTACAATATTTAAATAAACATTTCAAAAAATTTTTGATGGAAAGGGTTCTTAGGATGAGGATAATACACTTGGAAATAGTTCTAAGTTGACAAAAAGAAAACATTATAACATTTTATGTTATGAAGTTTAGGAGTTTGAATATAAGTTCAAAGAGTTGAACTTAATTAATATAATTCCTAAGTCTCACCATTATTCAAACTAGATTAATTCTTAAATGTTACTAATTAATAGGTTAATGGGAGTATGTTATCAGATAGTCACATAGAGATTTGATTGGAATTATATTTGGATGTAATGTTCAAAATCCATTACTGCAATAACCACATGAGGGTTATGTTATATCTATATATGTTTAACACTTAATATATTGGTTTTAATGTTTTTAAACATATAGTGTATTTATAATAAAGGAAATATCAATTTATGATTCATTCATGTTTTCTAAAATTTAATTTACATGAATGGTTTAATGATAAATATCCCCTCAAAGTACAAACTTTGAGTTGTCCCTAACCTATGATCATGGATTTTAATGGGATATGATGATATGTAAAGGTTAAAATGAATAAATTATTATATCTATTGTAAATGGTTTTATATGAGATATTGAATTAGTGTCTTGAGATAACATGCAAAGACTTATTACTTGGATAGATTAGATATAGTAAATCTCATGGAATGTCATACTATCATGGATATACTTAGAGGTGTATACAAATTATCTGTCCCTATTACATGAGATTAGTGAGATACATATCATGAGAACCTTCATAATTTGATATAATACTTATGAAATTCAATATATGAACTTATATAATACGAGGGTGGTTAGGGATGTTTCTGATCATGTCATCAGTTGGAGTCTAACCAAGATGGGATTTTTCCACTTGTATGAAAAGAAAACACATCTGGACCTTGATTGAATTAGATTGAGGAAATGCCTGACCATGCTAATATTTTTCATATATGTTGTGTTTAACTACTTGGATAAGTGACATGTGATGTTATTATCAGATAGATGAATGACATGTGATGTATTTATCCACTTGGTTAATCTTTTTTGAATAATAAAGAAAATGATGAGAGGACTATACTAGATTAACATGTTCCTTATCCAGTGGTTGCTTGATGTCATAGATAAATGGATTATATAAGATAAATATGATGTATATGATACATATTATGGTGGTCATGTTATTATAGAGATATGAGTATGTTTAATGGTGATCATACCAGACCCCAAAGTAGTTTGAGTCACACTTATGTATTTCTAGGGGTTGCTCTTTGCTTACATATATGAATTATAGATTTTATAGTTATTGTCAATTATATTAAGGATCATAGGGTCACATATCTAGGCCCTTGGACAAGGTTAACATTTTGAAAAAAGTGTTTGTTAAAAATGAAGAGGGTTTGATGAAAAAACCATATCCGAAATATTTCGGATGGATTTACAAAGAGTTGTGAAGTTAAGAAAAAGTCCTTATAGGATTTTAGTTTAAGTGGGATATTATTGGATATGAACTAAAATATATAATATATATAATATTATATAAGTGTGTATTTAATACATGAATATAATATAGGTATTATTATGCATGTATTTAATACACATGATAATATATATATATATATATATAATATTTATTTCTCGTAATTGGTTTTATTATCAGTTACAGTCCATTATGAATGGATTGAAAGGCTTGACTATTCATTGAATATGATTCAATGAATTAATGTCAATGGAAATAAATGTACATGGAAACATAAATATGGATGATGTGTTTCATTTAATGAAATACATCATGGATGGATGTATAAAGGGATGTGATCCCTCTTGTTGAAGACAACCGATTGTGAGAAAGACTTTTAAATTCTCTCTTCCTCCCATAATGATGTTAATCATCTGAGATAAAGGTGATAGCACCCCTTTAACATTCTAGTATCCTTATGATATGATCAAATATCCATTGGCTGGTGTACTCCTCAAAGGAAGGGTACTTTTGTTCACTGCTTCATGATCTTTATCAAGCATTCTTCTCAACTGAGGTAGAAGAAGACTATTGCTGTTAGCATTTTATAGATACTTTGTTTTATAGATTTATTTATGTTTTGATTCTTAAATATATATCTTCTTGTGTCTAGTTTATCTTCCCATGCATATTATTATATTATTATTGTACGAAACCCATTAATATTTGTATAAATTGGATTTATATCCGTGGAACATGATACATGCATTGCTTCCACCATAAACATAACTCCACTATTTTTCATCATATCAAATTCATCTTTTTTCCTTGGTATAGAAAATATATCCATTAATTATAAAACCATTATATGATATACCATTTATATTAGGTCCCCTATCTAGACATTGAAGCCATTCAGTAATTGAATTCATATTTATAGATAACTATATTTAAATATGATCTTAGAACCATCCTATAAACTATTGATTATGGGTATTTGATATCCATCCTTCATCCCTTGATGGATTAAAATTTTTAACAACTACTTTGCAGGCTTCAACATATGGGCTAACCTTTGTACTATTATTTAAAAGGTAAGAGTGATCTTTCTCCCACTCTGTAATGGTAATTATAACAACATCTCTTCTTGAAATCCCTTTTCCCAAAAGGTTTTCACTATGAATAGTTTTTAGATACCAATGCTATCAACATATAAGAGGTAATTATTATAGAATTCAATAGCTTCTTCAACAATATATCAATATGAAATATAAACTTATAACTGAATTCAATTATTAATGTACCCTTTTAAAATTTTCGTATATCATTTAATGGGGTACATCCATCTATAATGTACACTACCACATAGTTGAATCTCTATAACCAAGTGAACCATTAGGTGGACCATTATATCAAAGAATGGTGGTGGGAAGAATATATCCAATTACCATAATATGAATTCAATTTCCTTATTCATTATTTAAAACTTTTTTAGGTCTATAAATTCACCACATACAGATTTGAAAAATAAGCAAAGTCTAGTTAATGTATGTCATTAATTTTTAAGTATAATGAAATTTAAATCTACTAACATAAAATCTTGCATAAAAAAATGAAAATCGTGTGATTTTAGACAATATAACTTAAAATTAGTCATTTAAATGAAATTATTGATATTAGATGAAAATACCTATGAAACTTTGACACTATTAAGGAAGTTGTAAAATTGAAAATTTTCTTATCTAGATAGTGTTTAATATATTGGAGGAAGAAAAGTCCATTTTTCACCCTTCACTAGTTCCAACTCTCACTATAGAAAAATTAACAGCTCGCAACTGTTTTTTTTGGGTATGGCGGCAGTTTAAACTGCCGCTATATGCTTCTGCGGTGGGTTTCAAAAATCGCCGCTACATTGTGTATCAGGACACTATTGCTGGAAGTTATATGCATTTAGCGGCATTTTATAGGAACTGTCATAGTTTTCACATTTTGCGGCGGTTATGATGTTTTTTATGGAGGTTTTTCTAGGCAGGGGATTATTTTTTTAGCAGTGGTTTTAACCACCACTAAAAAAATGTAAGTCCCTGGCTGGGAAAATCGCCACTAAAAACATAATAACCCCCATGAACTTTGCATGAAAGATGGGCCACTATAGAGGTGTTTAAAACTTCCGCTAAATTTAATACCGTAGTGGCAGTTATAACCCCCACTAATAGAAAAATTTTGATATGTAGTGGCGGTTTAAACCGCTACTAAAAACAGATTTAAAAAAAACAGTAGCTTCTGTAGCTTCTGTACTAGTACCCTAAAAAAAAAAAATTCTAAGAATACAAAAATATGTATACCACACTCATCATGTATAATAAATGATTCAAAACTCTCTGAGAACCACACATATCTAGTGTGTAGTACCCTCACATAGCATGTATTTTTTTTGGAATGAAAAACCAACACACACTCTCTTCTTCCCACTATAGAGTAATCCTCTGGGAACTGTCTCACTAGTTCTTTCCCGTAATCCTACTTAATATTTCCCAAACCTAATGGGTACACACTCCCACACTTCATGATCATAAAACTATAATCATGATCCAATGAATCATGTCTGGTCATATCTGGTTCATGTTCCCAACCAACTTACCACGAACCAATACATGTCAGTAAATTGAATATCCCAAAGCATCTTAGTCATACAAAGTCTAACCACATGATCACCCACCACATATGAGTAATTATTAAAATGGAGATCATATACCTATTCTATTCTCAACATTATCTTGACAACCTAAGATATCAATCTATAATTATTGTTATCCAATTGACCCTACCCTCTCTCCTGAACTAAATACCAAAACCACTCAGCGTGTTTCTCATCCCATGAACACTGAATTACCATGACATTCCTCAACCCTTTCATGGTTACCTGCATAACCACAATTTTTTGTTATGTATAATAATATAATTAAGATATATAAGAAAACAATATATAATATGCATACCATGACATTCCTCAACCATTTCATTCATATTTTTCCCTATTCTTAACTATGGTAAAGTTATTGGAAAGAGAATGGTTGGTTCTATTAATGATTTGGTAGGGGACTGATGTAGGCTGTTGTGTCCTAAATATGCATACCACACTTAAGAAATCAAAACATAAAAGGAAACATTAGAAATAAATAAAATACATAAAAGGAAACATGAAAAATCAAGAAAATGTTAGGTCATGAAAATATTTGGTGGCAACTATGTACCACACATGATACATATACAAACTGACGATGAACACATATCGTCACCCTCTCCACCTCCATCTCTATTTTCGGCTACCACATGTAAGAACATTATATTGAAAATTAAATAGTTTTGTATATTTATATTTAAACTTAAAACAAATAAAAGATTGAAAACTAAATGATTTTGAATTTTTGTGATTTACCTGATCATCACCAATCGATACAGTACCACTGGGGGCATATCTTCTCATCTGCTGACGTATTTCAATCAACTCTTTCTATAAAGCATATATCTGATCCCCCTGCTCATAAACTATGTTTTGTAGAGAAACAATATCTTTCTTAGAATCTACGGGTATGAGATGACTACAACCATGAGTAGATACAGCTTCCATCCCCAGTGGCCTGATAAAAACCTTAGATGGTATGGGTCCCAAACCCATCCCGCACACTCCACCAGGATGCTCCTTCCCAAGGACTATAGCAACTAGGTCATCCTGGGAAACTGAGTAGGACTGCTCTGGATTGTCATCCCATAGTTCTTTATTTTTTACCTATAAATCAAATATCAATATATATTAATATATTAAAAACTGATAATAAGTTATTATTATGAAAAAATGAGTTCATACCCCAACTTCTTTGGCAGGATCATTAACAAAACTTCCATCAGATTTTTTGTGAACATCTAACCACACTTCAGTTCAGGATGCTTCATGCCCTAAACTCTGTGAATGCATTAAACAAAGATAAATCAACAATTTAATATATTAAACAGATAATATTGTCTTATAAATATTTAAACTAATGAAAATATTACTAGAGTCGATCGGCTTCTAGAAAAGCTTTTTGACCCCGTAGTGTGAGGGATGAATTTCTTTGCCCAGCTTGATGCATTATTTCTTAAGAGATCTTGAAATAAATAAAATGAAATTTAATAATAATGTATTCAATTTCATCTCCTCTTCATATACATGTATAAATGTAAAATGAGGTTAATATAATAATATATATTTAAAAACCATCTGCTTCTCATCACGGTGTCTGTCAACAAAAACTTTCCACTGTTCTTTGGGTACCCCATTGGGAAGCTTCTCATTCATTTGTTGGATGGTCAATGAAGTATCATTGACATCGACCCATAATCTCCATTTTAAGTGTTTCCATTTCTTACCAAGATTTTTCAACGTCCACTTTCATGCTATCACATCAGCAATTTTAACGTGGAAAAACATCTGTATACAGAAATTCATTTTGAACATATTAATAACTTGAAATTAAATTACACCATAATGTATTAAAATTACATTTATTTGGGAATAAAAAACTTCATTTTTCCAACTTGGAGGCATATTTATCCAATAATCATAAGAAATAGGAAGGGAAATGGGCTTTGCTGCTAGCTGGCCTAGAATTTGGCCAAGTAATCCCGCGACATCATCCGTAGGGACACCATATGAATCGAATGAGATAACTATCTCCTATCCATTCATATTCCACACATCTGAAATTTTTATATTTTTATCCATAGTTTCATTTTTTTCATCTTTAATGAACAAACAATTAGTATAAAAAAGTGAAATAAATATATTTATATTAAAATTTGTACTTATAACAGCAACCCTCCAGTATGTCCGTGATGAACTAGAAGTGGCACACCACCTCCTGACTGATGAGGCTGCTGAATGGGGATTAGATGACTTAGCTTCTAAAGGGACGCTCACAGAGGGTGTGAGAGATGGTGTAGGGGGAGATGGTTCAGGGGGGTAGGCAGTTGGCGGCTCAGATGCCGTAGGGAGGGAGATAGATTGATAATCATCTGTCGCAGTAGTGGATGAAACAATGTATCACTTTCTCCTTAGTATTCATTTAATCAAATAAAATTAAGTTCAAAACATATATTACAAAAAATTATGCAGAAAAAAAAATTAAAAATTATAATAGATGCCCAGTACTAACAAACAAAATATACATAACAATGATAATGAATGACTGCATAAATGAAATAAGTGGTTGCTGAATGAATAAATAATTGTACATACAATCATTTTCCCCTTCAACCATGTTTATTTCCTGCTCCATTACTTCATCCAATTCATTCATCCTTTCTAGACTAATATTTTCAATATTATGATGGACAAATAATTCTGCTTCTTGTTGTTGATGGGATTAAATTTCAGAGGTCAAATATTCCACTTCATCACCCATATCATACAAATCTCTTTGTATTACGTGATAAAATACACTCCAAACTTCATCCACAATATCATTCACATAATATACCATTTTTTATTACGATGATAAGACATATGGATCATGTATTTCATGATCACCAACATCCATCAAGTGAAAGAGGTTCATAGAAGTAAATTACAAGGAATCTCTTTTAACACCTCTGATAATATCGACCCAATTGCATTTGAAAAAAACAACTGAAAAATGCCCGTGGTAGTTTAATTCAATAATATCAATCATATTTCCATAGTATTCCACTTCAGAAAATGTAAATATACCACTATTCTGTGTTTTTAAACCCTCTTCTCAATCGACTATATGAAATCTAAAGCCATTCACGTTGTAAGGGTCTAACTTTCTAACTTGTTTTATAGGACCTCAAGAAAGAAACTTCAAATATTCTGACACCTCTGCTCGAATATCAGTATTCATGATCCAAAAAAAGAAATATACTTTATTAGATTTAAAAAATATATTTGTCAAACTAATATTCATATTTATTGAAATATTTATGAACTTACACATCGTACAAACATTCTACAAGCTCTTTATTAACAAATTTCGTTATATATTTCTCATTTCATGTTCAGCCTCTCATTCGTCACTTTTTTTGTATCCTCAACTCTTCAATAAATGGATCTGCAATTTCACTATTCACCAGCCCATATCTATGTGCCTGTAATAATTCTAATTCTGTTAGTGTCACATTTGAGGTCCTCCCAACTGATCGTCCAATAGCAGGAAATATTTTTGATTTTTTATGTATTTGAGATTGAGTTGATATGTCGTCAACATTTCCAACTTGATTAAATATTGTCTCAATATCATCCAAGTATCTAGAAGAAAATGTATGACACTCCTCAGCCAAATAGCCTTCAACAATAGAGCCTTCTGGTTGAGATTTATTTCTCACGTATGATTTCAAATGCCCAATATATCTGTTAAATAAAATAAGCATAATTATGAATTTAATTAAGTGCCAAAAATTGTTTACTTAACTTAAAAACATATAAATAAAGTACCTCTCAATTGGATACATCCATTTATAATTAACAGAGCCTTCTAATTTAGCTACCTCAACCAAATGCACAGTTAAATGCATCATTATAGTAAAAAAAGACGGAGGAAAGATCATCTCCATTGCACAAAGGGTAAATAAAAACATCTCCTAGAGGTTGTCAAGATGAAATGGATGTATATATTTCTCACATAGTTGTCTAAAAAATGTGCAGAATTGGAGTACAATAGCAGTAATTGTTTCAGGTAATAATGTATGCAATGATAATGGTAGTAACTGTTGTAACAAAATATGTGAATTGTGACTTTTCAATCCATATAACTTACGATTATTCAAACCAACACACCTCAAGATGTTACTTGAATACCCATCAGATACCTTAACATTTTTTAAAATATGAAGGAATGTATCTTTATCCCTATTTTTCATTGCAAAAATTTCCGGAGGATACTTTTCATTCTCATCTGGCCAGAGATCACGTTTTATGTTCATTGCTTGTAAGTGTTTGTAAGAATTGAGATGATCCTTAGACTTTCCATGCTCATTAAGCAATGTGAAAAATCAAATTTTCATAGAAATTATTCTCAATATTCATCACGTTAAGATAATTCCTCAATAAATTAAATTCCCAATACAGAAGTTTGAAGAATATACTTTTTTATTCCATTGTTGCATTCTGATTTCACTTGACGATGCACTTCGAACCCGTTTCCTTCTATCATTCAAATGAAGAACCTTCCCAAATTCTGTTTCAGCATTTCCAAGTTGTATCAATATTTTAGAACCAGTTAACAACTTTGGAGGTGGTCTACGATCAATGGAACCATTAAATTTTGATCTGTTCAGCCGAAATATATGAGATGCATCGAGAAATCTTCAATGTCTCAAGAATAACCATTTTCTACTGTGAGTTAGCCGTTTGGGCTCAAAATCAAAGTTACAAACAGGACAAGCCAAACCTGTGTAAGTGTTCCAACCAGATAAATTCCCAAGCCCAGGGAAGTCACTAATTGTCCACATTAAAGCAGCATGCATTTTGAACATTATCATAGAAGAATCATCAAATGTCTCAACACCGTTACTCCACAACTTTTGTAATTCGTCAATTAAAGTCTGCAAGTATACATAAATATCATTTTGAGGCATTTTTTTCCAAGAATAATCATCAAAATGATAAAAAAAATTTGTTTCATACACATCCATAGAGGCAAATTGTAAGGGATCAAAACAACTGGCCAAATTCTATAACTGGTACTCAAAGTCCCAAATGGGTTGAATCCATCTGTAGCCAATCCTAATCGAACATTCCTAGGATCATTTGAGAAATCTGGATGCAATGAATCAAATTTATTCCATGATTTTGAATCTCGTGGATGTCTCATTAACCCATCATTGTTATTATCTACAAAATGCCACTTCATGTGTTTGGCGGTTTTCGATGACATGAATAATATTTGAAATCAAGGATTTAAAGGAAAGTAACGTAAAACCTTTTTAGGTGTGTTACTTTTCTTCTTATTCATGAAATTATGTTGATTCAAACTTCCAAAATCACCCATTGACTGCCATCTAGAAGAAGAATATTTTTTACAATCCTGTCTACTTGAATCCGCTTTCCAATAAAGCATACAATCATTGTGACACACATGTATTTTTGTATAATTCAGAACATGCCTATTAAAAACTTTTTTCATATCATAAAAGGACTCGGGGATGTTTGCTTCAGGAAATTCATCACACAACAATTCCAATATCATGGACATTGCCTTATTTTTAATTCCACATAGACATTTGATATGGTACAACTTCATCATGAAAGAAAGTTTTGAATATTTCAAACATCCACTATACAACTATTTATTTCCATCTTCAACTAAATCATGGAATTCATTTTCCTCAGTGAAGTTTTATCTTAAATTAGCCTCCATAGAATCAAGAGGACGATCCACTGATATGTTACAATCTTGATATGGTTGTCCTACAGTCTCAAAAACATCACTTGTCTCGTTTCTATTTGTAGAAATCTCATCTGGTTGTTCTGATATGTTTTGATGTTGATGGGGGTCTCTTGTAGTGCCGAATTCATCATTTATAAGGTTTTTCATTTAATTTTCCATTGTCGACGAAGTTGGGAGGTCATTTTGGTGGATTGACATCAGTGATCAACCTTTCTGTAACGTTCGATTCTCCATGCCAAATCCAATGCAAATATTGACCAGGGAATTGCTTCAATATTAAATGTTCATAAACTTCATCTCTCTTCAACCATCTTCTAAATTTACATTTAGGACATGGACATCTTATTCTCCCTTCAACGGATTGATTGGAAATTGAAAAATCTAAAAACTCACTCAAACCCTTAATATACTGAGGTTCATTCCTTAGTAATGTGATCCAGCTTTTATCCATGTATACAACAATGTGACTACACAATATTAAAAAAATTAAAACACATAACTATTACTAAATAGGGAAAGAGATTCATATATACTAGTTGAAAAAATATATAAATATGTTACATAAGGTTTTCCTATATCAATACATATGGTAAATCACCCACTAGTGGTGTCATCTAAAGTAGTACCACCACAAAGGATTAGAATTAAATAAGGAGATTAGGGTGAGTGAACAAATTCCAACCGCATTACTCAACTTAAGAAAGTTGGAGGTTCCCCTCTCCCATTAAATTAAATAATTCTAACCATTGTTTGAAGTGGACCAATATTTAGGGGGAGATATGATCCATGGGGTGGATATGCTAATAAAGTACATGTTATTCATCTAAAGGAAGATCTGATTAAATCCAAAAAATGCATGAAATAAGTGATGTAATAATTATTTCAAGTCTCATT
This sequence comes from Viscum album, assembly GCA_963277665.1. Taxonomy (NCBI): domain Eukaryota; kingdom Viridiplantae; phylum Streptophyta; class Magnoliopsida; order Santalales; family Viscaceae; genus Viscum; species Viscum album. The sequence continues at coordinate 516,612,983 of OY728127.1, read as the reverse complement.
TGATATAAAATATTATCAAAACGTGTCATGGCTGATCATGACTCAACAAGTGGTGTTAAGAAACCACTTTTTTTCTTCAAAACTTGATCTAGAAGTTTCATATTGAAGTGAAGTCACTTATTGAATCTAGAATTACATAAAAAAGGGATTATTGTAGAATAAAAAGAGGTTTCCAAGCCTTAACTAAGAGAATCAATGATATAATATTGAATCTAGTTTATAATAAGGGATATCAAGCACCAAATTTAGTAGAATTAGACCACTAATAAGGAAGAGGTACCATCCATACCATATCGTAATAATGTTTGTAAATATCTTTTTATGAAGGGAGTGTGTAGGAAAAAAATTATGTACAAGTATGGATTTTGAAATGTTTGATGGAATATTCCACCTTAGCTAAGGTGGATAAGGAAATTAAGGAAGTTGGTTGCCCTTAAATATCTAAACAAGTTATAAACAAGACCTAATGTCATTATTCAAATGAAATAATATGATCATGGGTTGTGGATCAATGTTGGTGTTGTGAAAAATTCATTTATTGTGAATTAGATTATTGGTATAGACCGTTAAATGAAAAATTAGAAAGAAATAAAATTCTAAGGGATATAAATCTAGATATGAAGAAGAAACATCTATAGGTTAATAGAAACATGTATACATAAAAAATAATTGGAAATTTTGAAAATGTGTATGATGTATAAAAAATTAGTATTCATAGGATTGGTCCATGTTCATATCAACCTATATATTAATAGAATAAGAAAATAAGGCCACATAAGTTAGTGAATAAATAAAAATCATCCTTAGGAAAAAGTGAAATAATATTGTAAGAAAAAAACCTCCTAAGAATATTTCACATAGGTAAGGTAAGAGGCATTGGAATCTAAATTTGAGAAGTTTATGAAAGGTTCATTATTTAAAATAACTAATAAAAAGGAGGGAAGTTAGCAGTATCCATGATGAAAGTTCAAACATTATACCAATGAAAAAACTGACATGTTAGTTATATAGATGGAAGTTATAAAGAAAATATGGAAAATAAAATAAGCACAAGAAAAGTATAGTAAAAAAGTAAAAGAATCGATTCCACATAAAGATAACTTAGTTAAATGTGTGTGGTGAAACATGGAAGGAAACACTCCTAGAGATTGTTATAAAATAATTCCATATTACCAACCATGAATAGAAATAAAACCTCCTATAATACTATTTTTTAATGAACCAACATGGGTCCCAAAGAGTATTCCTGATCACCATAGGCAAGCGACAAGCACCTGGGTATCAACACACATAACCATGGGAGTGATTTCACACTAAAATAACAAGACAATATCTCTCATATATAACAAGATAAATATAATCAATCAGATCACATCATGGATGAAAAATTACATGACCATGAGATATAAATAAACCAATCCCGAAAGATAAACATGAAAAGAAACTAAAACAAAGTCTCTATGTGACTATCTTTTACCACTATCCAAACCCACCATTAAAGTGACAACAAACCAAATATGCATTTAAGCTACATGACACTGTTCTATTTATCTACATACTAAAATACCATACCTCCATACACCTAATAAAATATAAAAGGTTTGAAAAAAATTCATTGTAATATACCACCATGAATCTATAAAATGTTTATGACTATAGAAAATTTTGTTCTATCTTAAAAATGAAACAAATTTGATTAAGTAATTTATTTTGAAAACAATTCAAATTAAACATCCATTGGTTTGATTTAAAACATTTTATATTCCAATAAATTCATAATATGAAAAAAATTTAATGAAATTTAAATAAATTGAAATAAACAAAGCATCCATAAGATAAACATGTGATCATTAAAACATAAAACACTGCCATCATGAATGAAACCAAACACAAAGCATGGATGTGATCTAGCCTATAGGAATACATTACTAAAACCCATAAGAAACACTAGACATAAAAATGTGTATCCCAATGAATATTATTCCTTCCATATTCTAAAATTATCAAAACCATACCACTTAGTTGTGATACACTCACAAAGGGTTTCATATGTCTATAACCCTATGCACTGAAGGCTCCAAAAAAATATGAAAAACAATACCTATGACTATGAAAACCACCGGAGGTAGGGAAGGGGATCCGACCTAGGGTAGGAACTCGATGAGGTCGGGGGAGAAGGTGGTATCGCGGGTGTTGGGGGGAGAAGGGGGGTCAGCGGCGATGGGTGGCGAGGTCACCGACGACACGAGAGGGGAGCAGATCTAGGGTTGGGGCTCTTCGGGGGGAGAAGCATCACGGGTTTCGGGGGGAGAAGAGGGTAAGCTCGAGTGGGGGGGGGGGGGAGTGTTGCCACTGTGAAAAAATAAATGGGTTTCACGATAGTTTTTAATAAACCGCCGCTAAACCATTTTAAGGAAAGGTTTAGTGGCGGTTTTGTAAACTGCCGCTAAAAGACCACCGCTAAAGGCAATTTATGTTGTAGTGTCTTCCCTTATCCCCATGTCAATCATGTCAAACCTAACCAAAATTACATATTATTTTTTCTCTGGTACATTTAGTAACATTACAATAACACCATAACATACATATTTTTCCATGTGAATGACATCAAGAAAATGTCTAATTTATAAATTTTTTTAGTATGATAATTAAAATAAAACTGATCACTTTTTCCAAATTTTTTTCATTAGGTTTTTAAAAAAGGTCTATAGAAATCATTTTTAATATATTTTTATTTCTCATATATTTGATAACCTAGTAGTGGATATGGTGTTGTACCTTTTTCTGTATTCCCATCGAATGATGTCATCCAGGATCAGTATTTATGTAATCGAGGTAAAATTTTGAAATGTCCTAAAAAAAATCTTTAATGAACATTTCAACGTAACCGAGGGTGTATCTTATTCACAAATGGGACACCCCAACATTCCTTTAATACTATATCCTATCAAATTTACATAAATATGAAGGTAATTTATCTTCCCATACAATATGGATCTTAGTATGAACTCTTTACTTATATGGTCATCATACAATGTAACAATTATATCCCCCATAAATTTCAAATCTTCAATAAATGGATACAAATTGAAATTAATATCATTACCAAGTTATTTTGGTCCAGATATAACATGATACTAGATAATGTATTTATAATTCATACATAACCATAGTGGAAAGTTACAATTTACCAATATAACTAGATGTATACTATAAGTACTACTTTGTACACCAAAATTATTTGTTCTATCATTAAATAACACAAGAAGAATGTTTCTTGGATTGTTTCAAAATTCTGGATACCCATAATCAATTTTCTTCCACTAAGGAGAGTCCTCTAGGTGATGTAGTTTCCCATATTCATTTTTTTGTATCTATATATTATGTTAATTGTGTTGTGATTTCCTAACATCCATATAGTTTTATAAACCTTGTAATGATAGGAAAGTATCATATAATATTTGAATTACTTGGTTCATCTTTCTTGTATCGATTTTCACCACCCTTAGGGTATTTTCTGAGTGATCCATGGTTCTTGTAAAATAATATACAATCATTTAGACAAACATGTATTTTTTTATAGATCATACCCATTGAAATTAAAATTCTATTAGAATTATAAGTTTGACATGGAAGCCCATTTTCATCTAGTAGTATATCATTCAGAAGACCAAGTAGTTATATATAACCAGTGTAACTCAATCTGATTCCATATTTTAAATCATATAACTTCAATATAGATGAAAATGTTGTATATTTAATACAAAAAATTTACAATGGTCTCTTTTAAAAGATATTTAACTTCTAAAACAAATTTTAAAAATCATGAAGGTCATCTTCAATTATCATTTTCATTTCTTCCTTATGATCTCCATCATCATTTACACTTGTATTCATATCAAATGATCTATAAATGTAAGTATCATCTCAGTCAGTATGTACATTCACTTTTTTTTCATTTTTATAGTCCAATATTTATTGATATAATATATTCCATAAAAAATCAGATGTTCTTTGATTTTTTTTGGAAAATTCATCTTGAATAACAATAATTTAAACACAAACAAAGGATTTGAGAAGGGTTTTATGCATGATCTATTGAAAACTTGATAAACTCTTTAACTCCATCCACATAATCCAATTTTATGTGATTATCATCAATTCATTTTCAATTCATATCCATCCAATAAGCTTCAGTAATATTAATTTTATACAAAAAATTAATAAATACACATAAGGTATGAATATAATGTATATATATTTATATGTAAACTAAGCATCAAAATTTGAGTGTATTCATGCTCTATTTTGGGAATGAAGTTCCCAATCAGGATCCAAGTATCACTGAGAGGGGGAGGGGGTGAATTAGTGATATCTTTTTCTTTTTAAGTTTCCCCTTTTTGAAACAACCTTCGCCTCCTGTTAAAGAGTTTCTTCCCTGCTGAACACACACATCCACAGGAACACAAGATTTACAAGGTTCACTACTCAACAAGAGTAGCTACATCCTTGGTATGGTATGAAAATAATCCAGTACCACACAATCCACTAGAAAACAATCCTTTGATGTGGAATACAACGAGTAGGATATACCCTTACACTCGTGCAGCACTTTGAAAACAATCCAATAGTGCATGTGCTCCCTCTTAGCACAAATAGGATAACACAATGTTTCAGTGCTTCTTTACAATTAAACAGATGTATTCTCAGAAGTACAAATCTTCACTTTCTTACCCAGAAGCCGGTAAGAAGATTACGGACTTAAGATAGTTCAAAAGCTGTCCGCACATGTATTCTGAATTCCGGTTCCGGATTCTCCATTACGAATCACCGTTCCGAATTCTCCATTCTGAATCCTCATTCCGAAATTCCCAATCCGAACTTCTGCTTCAGTTAGAGGGACTCAGTACGATAACAAACCGCTTCTGAAATCTCGTTCCGAAAGTCCGTTCCGAATTAATCACTCCGAACTTCCCGTTCCGGATAATTCTTCACTCTGCCCAGTCTTCTTCAATCCAAACTCTTCAATCCGACAAACCACTCCGGATACTTCACTTCAAAAGTCTTCAACCCGAAAAGCTTGATACGATAACAAACCGTTATCAAAACCTCGTAATCGAAGGTGCAATGAAACTCCTGTTTGGCTAACTCTTCTCCAATCCGAACTCTTCTTCTCTCTAGATGATCAGAGCTTCTCTCTCTAGATTTTCAGTAATTATCATCAATCATCAAAGTTGCACAGTGAGTGCCTTTTATAGGAGACCCAAAAATCGTTTAGGCGGGAAACCAAATTTCAATCCCGCTTAATCGAAATCATTCAAATATTAATTCTCCTTAAATCTCGGCGCATTCTTTGACTTCATCAATGCTTCTGGATTCTTCTAGAATCTTCTTCAACCTTCACTTGATTACGGTTCTTGCTTCATTCCCGGATCTTCATTTGTTACACAAACTCTCCGTAACCACATTTCCGGATCTGTTATACAGACTCCTCGGTTCCGCATACCTGGTTACGAATTTCAGGATCTGAAAGATGACCCTGAAATTTCTCTTCAGCCAATCAGCTCCATGCTTCTTGATACAACCAGCCAAATCCGATCTTCTCGTTACGAACTCCTCGTTACGATCTTCTGATTCCGCAACATCAACTCTGATTATCTGACTAGTTGACTTTGAACACTTCTTGAAGCAAGTCGACTCTGAGCTTCTAACAACGAACTCTTCGTTACGAACTTGTCGTTACGAACTCTTCTTCAGGACGTCATCTCTGAACTTCATCGTTACGAACATCTTCAGAATGACTCCGAACTTCTGGCTCAGACATCTTCAACACAAACTCCCTTGATACGAACCTTCTGAGTACGAACTACCTCATTACGAACTTCTCAGTCAGATCTTTCATCACCACATGCCAATTACGAATCTCTTCACTACGATCTTCCTCGGTACGAACTTCACATTACGAAACATCTGGTAACTTCTCCCCCTTGATATGCACGTCTCAGTCAGGAGATAAAGTCCAACCTGAACTCCTGACTTTTGTAATGACTTCTCTGGATTTTTCGCCATTGCATCCCGTTACGAACTTCTCGCTACGAACCTATTCATCACCAAATCAACTCCGAACTCCATTCATGAGAGGTCGACTCCAAAATGCCTTCTCGTACCGACTTTTGCTTGCATGTGAATACCTGCAAGTACTCACAAATAGGAAATACAAAACAGCATAGCATCGTCACATTCAGTGTGAGTCTTCACACTTTAGACTCCGAACTTCACGGTTCCGAACCTCAATACTTTGTTTCCGACTTCTCGATTCCCAGACACCAAATTTTCAACAAGCACCAGGATACGAACTTTCCTTTCCAGCAGCGATCGATAGGATCCGAACTCTCAGTTCTAGAACAACAACCTTCCAGCGCTGATTCAGTACGATTCCGCACTTTAACTGGTTCAGGAACCACCCTGTTCCGAACTTTCACACTACCAGGTTCTGGATTCTCCATTCCGGATTCATGGTTCTGAACTCCTAACTTCGTTACACTTCAAGAATATGAAAACTTCAAGTTTTCCTAAGTGAAACTTTTCTCAACAAGTCTTTTATGAAAACTTCAACAACAAAAGACAACTTTCAACAAAGACAACCTTCAACAACAAACAGCTTCCTTCAGCTTGGTCCCAACAATCTCCCCCTTTGGATTTTGTTGTCAAACAAGTTTTCATAAATCACCAACTTTCCTAACCACACGCAATGGATTACTAATCAACAATTCTAAGCCTACGTGAGCTAACTCATTGTAGGAAACAATAATTATTGACAGCAAGACCATGCTGTCCATCAGTAGTGATTATGACACCACCAACATCTTTCTTCTCTAACATCTTCATGATTCCTATTCAAGAACTTTTCCTACACCCACTTCAACAAACGGTTAGAAAAGTTCACACACAAACGCTGAGTTCACAGCTTACCCACAACTCTCTCTTTATGCAAAAGATTTATGATTACAATTTCTTCCCCTTGACAACACTATCCAAAGCTAAGACGAGAGAGGGGACAGAAACATGTACCTTACCCTTGATGAGAAGGAGGTTGTACACCCATGTTCAACCTCAACTTCGCAAATGGTTCCTTCGGTAACGGTTTTGTAAATATATCAGCAATTTGTTCAGATGTAGGAACATACTCCAGCCTCAGTTCATTCTTTTCAACCTTCTCTTTGATGAAGTGGTACTTTATATCAATGTGTTTAGAACGAGAATGTTGTACTGGATTTCTTGTAAGATTGATTGCACTCTGATTATCACAACCCAAGAGAAATGGTAGCTTTACTTCAACAAGTAGATCTTCCAGCTGAGTCTTCATCCACATTAGTTGAGTTGCAGCTTGAGTAGCAGCAACATACTCAGCCTCAGCTGTGCTAAGAGTTACTGAATTCTGTTTCTTGGTATGCCAACTAACACAGCTTTTTCCTAGAAAGAATACTCCACCAGATGTGGATCTTCGATCATCAACATTTCCTGCCCAATCAGCATCAGAATACCCAAATAGATCAATATTTTCAGAGACGTCATACCGAATTCCAAAGTTTGTTGTGCCTTTGATATATCTGAGAATTCTTTTTCCAGCAATAAAATGTGATTCTTTAGGAGCACTCTGAAATCTTGCACATAAAGTAACAGCATAGACGATGTCGGGTCTTGAGGCAGTTAAATATAGAAGACTTCCAATCAGTTTTTGAAACTCTTTCTGATCAACTTCCTTTCCTTCTCCATCTTTAGACAACTTGGTTCCCACTGAAATCGGTGTGGAAACTGGTTTCGAATTTTCCATGCCAAACTTCTTCAGAAGTTCCTTAGCATACTTTTCTTGAGACAAAAAAACATGATTCTTCTTCTGTGAAATTTGTAACCCAAGAAAGTACTTCATTTCACCTAGCATGGACATCTCAAATAACTTCTTCATCTCCTCAGCAAATTTTTCACATGATCTTTCATTATTTCCAGCAAATATAATATCATCGACATAAACAATAACGATCAGTGAAAACTCCTGACATTTCTTGATGTAGAGATTGCTGTCAACTCTCCCTTTCTTAAAGTTCATCTTCTTCAAGAAAGTATCTAATTTAGAATACCATGCTCTCGGAGCCTGTTTTATCCCATACAGAGCCTTCTTCAACCTGCACACATAGCTTTCATCTTTCCCAATAACAAATCCACAAGGTTGATCAATGTAAACTTCCTCGTCAAGATCACCATTCAAGAATGCAGATTTTACATCCATTTGAAAGATTTTGTAACCTCGTTGTGCAGAAATGGCAAGAAATATTCTGATTGTTTCTAATCGAGCTACTGGAGAAAAGGTTTCATCAAAGTCAATGCCTTCAATTTGTGAATACCCTTTGCAGACCAATCTTTCCTTGTTTCTTATTACATTACCTTCTTCATTCAGCTTGTTTCGAAAAACCCACTTTGTACCAATAATGTTCTTATTGTCCGGATTGGGCACAAGTTCCCAAGTATTGTTCTTCTCTATCTGATCAAGCTCTTCATTCATATCATGAACCCATTCTGGATGCTCAAATGCTTCATTTACATCATTCAGTTCAACTTTCGAATAAAGAGAAGTATGTGATATAGCATTTGTTGTTCTTCTTGTTTGAACCCTCTGATTTTTATCTCCAATAATGTTCTGAGCCTCCACTTGTTTCCTCAACCTAGGACAAGTTGTTTGAACTTCATCCTCATCACTTGATATTTCTAAGTCAAATTCCTCTTCTTGAGTAGGATGAACAAATTCTGAAACATTATCAGAATTGTTAGCAAAATCTTCTCTATCCCGCTTGACTTCCACATCAACATATGACTGCTTTTCTTTCTCAACACTTTCAACAACTTTTACATCTGAAGAATCAATAATTCTTCCTGTTTCTTTGTTGAGGCATCTATATGCTCTTCCTTCTGGAGCATAGCCAAGAAAAATTCCGTCATCTCCTCTTTGCTCGAACTTTCCCAGATTTCCACCTTTCTTCTTTATAATACATGGACTCCCAAAGACTCTCAAGTGTTTCAGACTTGGGGTTTTTCCATAGAACATTTCATATGGAGTCATATATGAGTTTGGCCTATAGAAACACCAGTTCTGAATATACACAGCAGTGCTCATGGCTTGCCTCCAATAATAATGAGAGAGATATGTTCAAGTAACATAGTTCTCCCCATTTCCACCAGACTTCGATTCTTTCTTTCAGCCACCCCATTTTGTTGAGGTGTGTATGGTGAACTAAACTCGTGCCGAATTCCATGTTTCTCAAGATAACTTTCAAACTCTTCATTCTTATACTCACCACCATTATCAGTTCTTAACTTCTTCACTGAATACTCACATTCTTTCTCTGCTTTCCTTCTGAAACTCTTAAACATTGTTAGAGCATATGACTTATGTCTCATGTACATAACACAAGTAATGCGAGTAAAGTCATCAATGAAAGTAATGAAGTACTTATCTCCATTTGAAGATTGCTTGCTCATTGGCCCACATATATCTGAGTGTATGAGTTCTAAGGGTCTTTTTGAGCGAATTTCAACTCTCTTGTGCATAGAATTAGCAATCTTCCCTTTCTCACAAATAGTGAAGCACCAATCTCTTTCTCTTGATAAATCAGGCATATCCCGAACACTTTCTCGCTTTGACAACTTGCACATATTTCTCTGACACATATGCCCCAGCCTTTTATGCCATAATTTATTTTCATCCACCACACTCATGTAACAAGAGTTCTGTCCATCCCCAACTTGGAACAAATTCCCTCTTGTATGTTGGCCCCTTGTAACTATGTTTCCATCATTTTCACTTTTTACAACAAATCCATCTTTTCTGAAGATTACTTTGTTGCCCACATCACAGAGTTGTGACACACTGAGCAGGTTGTGTTTCAGTCCATCAACATATAGTGTTTTTCTGGATTTCATCTTTTCTTTTCCAATGATGGCCGATCCAACACCTTTGATCCTTAGAGATTCATCATTTCCAAATGTCACAGTTCCTTCTTTAAAGTCTTTCACATTCTTCAGCAGCTTTAAGTCTCCTGTCATATGAGATGAACATCCACTATCAAGAATCCATGGACGTTCTCCTTTGGTAGCCTTCAAATCTGTTTCAACAACAAGTGCTTTTTGTTCTTCCTTTTCCTTCACATTCTGTTTTGCTTCTTCCAATTTCCTAGCCAAATCAATGTGTTCTGTCCAGAGAACCATGCATTCTTTCTTTTCAGACTTATCATACTTGTCCCTTTTGTATTTTAAAAAATCTGTCTTCTGAGGATTATTCACAAACTTTTGTTGCTCTGGTAACACACTAAGGCAGCCCTTAGCAAGATGTCCAGGTTGATCACATCTTTCACAATAAGTTTCCAGTGTTTGGAATCTATTCCCAACTTTCACACCAGTCTTCTCAGATATCTTCTGAAACTTATTTGGAGATCTTCTATTTTGAAAGCGTTGACTCCCCCTCAATCCTTGTCCTTCAAAACTTTTGGAATAGTTGTAATGTTGTTGGTTAAACCAACACATACTTTCCATGTGTCCGAATCCACCACAATACCAGCAGTAACCATAGAAAGAATATTTTCCTCTGAAACCTTTATACTGAATGGAGTTGTGAACACGCTTCTCAAAAACCATCATATTTTCATTTGTAACTCTCTTCTTCAGCTCAGATTCAACAGTACCAGAAGTATTAGAAGCTTTTCTTGACTCAAGATTTTTATGCACTTCTGATTTTTCTTGTATTGTTGATTTTGACCACATACTTTGTCTTTCCAGCCTTGTTCTTATCAGAACCAGTTTTGTCTTTCATTTCAACCTTTGAAGGTAAGTTTTGTAGATCCCTTTTTGGTTCATTCTTACTGGAACATTCCCCTACTTCTGAGATAGAATTTTTGGAACTGATATTCATTTCTTCAGCTTTATGCAGTTTTTGTTGGACAAATTCCAACTCTTCTTCTTTTGCCTTCAACTTCACTTCAAGATGATCATTACGATTCTTTGTATTCTCAAGAGAATTTTTCAGATCATCAATCTCTTTTTCCATCATGATTTTATCATCTGTAAAACCTTCTTGATTGCTTACTGTGGAATTTTCTTTTATTAACTTGTTGTTTTCTTTCTCAAGTTTTCTGATCTTCCTCAAACATTCCTTCAGCTCTTCTTTCAGATACTGTTCAAGTTGAGTCTCTTCTTCTTCTTCAGTACTACTACTCTCATAATCATCATTATTAACTGTTGCAAAAAAGGTACTCTCTCTAGTTTTTTCAGTAGCAGATTTTTCTGATTCAGTCTCGCTATCATCATCTTCCTTATCTTTTGACAAAAAGCTTCTTCTTTTTGATTTAAATAACTTTTTATTCTGACTTCTACCAGAATATTTATCTTTTCGATCCTGTTTCTTCCATGACCTTCTTGGTCCTCTGTCTTCTTCATCACTGTCGGCATCTTTCTGTCCTTCCAGATGTGATAGTTCTTTCCATCAAAGATTGGAATCCCCTTACTGTTCACGCAATTTAGATTTTCCATCACAACTTCTCTTCAAACACTTCAGCAAAGAGTAAACGAAGGCAACCTGCCTTTGATACCAATTGAAGTTCCTAATCAGGATCCAAGTATCACTGAGAGGGGGAGGGGGTGAATTAGTGATATCTTTTTCTTTTTAAGTTTCCCCTTTTTGAAACAACCTTCACCTCCTGTTAAAGAGTTTCTTCCCTGCTGAACACACACATCCACAGGAACACAAGATTTACAAGGTTCACTACTCAACAAGAGTAGCTACGTCCTTGGTATGGTATGGAAATAATCCAGTACCACACAATCCACTAGAAAACAATCCTTTGATGTGGAATACAACGAGTAGGATATAGCCTTACACTCGTGCAGCACTTTGAAAACAATCCAATAGTGCGTGTGCTACCTATTAGCACAAATAGGATAACACAATGTTTCAGTGCTTCTTTACAATTAAACAGATGTATTCTCCGAAGTACAAATCTTCACTTTCTTACCCAGAAGCCGGTAAGAAGATTACGGACTTAAGATAGTTCAAAAGCTGTCCGCACATGTATTCTGAATTCCGGTTCCGGATTCTCCATTACGAATCACCGTTCCGAATTCTCCATTCTGAATCCTCATTCCGAAATTCCCAATCCGAACTTCTGCTTCAGTTAGAGGGACTCAGTACGATAACAAACCGCTTCTGAAATCTCGTTCCGAAAGTCCGTTCCGAATTAATCACTCCGAAATTACCGTTCCGGATACTTCTTCACTCTGCCCAGTCTTCTTCAATCCAAACTCTTCAATCCGACAAACCACTCCGGATACTTCACTTCAAAAGTCTTCAACCCGAAAAGCTTGATACGATAACAAACCGTTATCAAAACCTCGTAATCAAAGGTGCAATGAAACTCCTGTTCGGCTAACTCTTCTCCAATCCGAACTCTTCTTCTCTCTAGATGATCAGAGCTTCTCTCTCTAGATTTTCAGTAATTATCATCAATCATCAAAGTTGCACAGTGAGCGCCTTTTATAGGAGACCCAAAAATCGTTTAGGCGGGAAACCAAATTTCAATCCCGCTTAATCGAAATCATTCAAATCTTAATTCTCCTTAAATCTCGGCGCATTCTTTGACTTCATCAACGCTTCTGGATTCTTCTAGAATCTTCTTCAACCTTCACTTGATTACGGTTCTTGCTTCATTCCCGGATCTGCCTTTGTGACACAAACTCTCCGTAACCACATTTCCGGATCTGTTATACAGACTCCTCGGTTTCGTATACCTGGTTACGAATTTCAGGATCTGAAAGATGACCCTGAAATTTCTCTTCAGCCAATCAGCTCCATGCTTCTTGATACAGCCAGCCAAATCCGATCTTCTCGTTACGAACTCCTCGTTACGATCTTCTGATTCCGCAACGTCAACTCTGATTATCTGACTAGTTGACTTTGAACACTTCTTGAAGCAAGTCGACTCTGAGCTTCTAACAACGAACTCTTCGTTACGAACTTGTCGTTACGAACTCTTCTTCAGGACGTCATCTCTGAACTTCATCGTTACGAACATCTTCAGAATGACTCCGAACTTCTGGCTCAGACATCTTCAATACGAACTCCCTTGATACGAACCTTCTGAGTACGAACTACCTCATTACGAACTTCTCAGTCAGATCTTTCATCACCACATGCCAATTACGAATCTCTTCACTACGATCTTCCTCGGTACGAACTTCACATTACGAAACATCTGGTAACTTCTCCCCCTTGATATGCACGTCTCAGTCAGGAGATAAAGTCCAACTTGAACTCCTGACTTTTGTAATGACTTCTCTGGATTTTTCGCCATTGCATCCCGTTACGAACTTCTCGCTACGAACCTCTTCATCACCAAATCAACTCCGAACTCCATTCATGAGAGGTCGACTCCGAAATGCCTTCTCGTACCGACTTTTTCTTGCATGTGAATACCTGCAAGTACTCACAAATAGGAAATACAAAACAGCATAGCATCGTCACATTCAGTGTGAGTCTTCACACTTTAGACTCCGAAATTCACGGTTCCGAACCTCAATACTTTGGTTCCGACTTATCGATTCCCAGACACCAAATTTTCAACAAGCACCAGGATACGAACTTTCCTTTCCAGCAGCGATCGATAGGATCCGAACTCTCAGTTCTGGAACAACAACCTTCCAGCGCTGATTCAGTACGATTCCGCACTTTAACTGGTTCAGGAACCACCCTGTTCCGAACTTTCACACTACCAGGTTCTGGATTCTCCATTCCGGATTCATGGTTCTGAACTCCTAACTTCGTTACACTTCAAGAATATGAAAACTTCAAGTTTTCCTAAGTGAAACTTTTCTCAACAAGTCTTTTATGAAAACTTCAACAACAAAAGACAACTTTCAACAAAGACAACCTTCAACAACAAACAGCTTCCTTCAGCTTGGTCCCAACAATCTCCCCCTTTGGATTTTGTTGTCAAACAAGTTTTCATAAATCACCAACTTTCGTAACCACACGCAATGGATTACTAATCAACAATTCTAAGCCTACGTGAGCTAACTCATTGTAGGAAACAATAATTATTGACAGAAAGACCATGCTGTCCATCAGTAGTGATTATGACACCACCAACATCTTTCTTCTCTAACATCTTCATGATTCCTATTCAAGAACTTTTCCTACACCCACTTCAACAAACGGTTAGAAAATTTCACACACAAACGCTGAGTTTACAGCTTACCCACAACTCTCTCTTTAAGCAAAAGATTTATGATTACAATTTCTTCCCCTTGACAACACTATCCAAAGCTAAGACGAGAGAGGGGACAGAAACATGTACCTTACCCTTGATGAGAAGGAGGTTGTACACCCATGTTCAACCTCAACTTCTCAAATGGTTCCTTTGGTAACGGTTTTGTAAATATATCAGCAATTTGTTCAGATGTAGGAACATACTCCAGCCTCAGTTCATTCTTTTCAACCTGCTCTTTGATGAAGTGGTACTTTATATCAATGTGTTTAGAACGAGAATGTTGTACTGGATTTCTTGTAAGATTGATTGCACTCTGATTATCACAACCCAAGAGAAATGGTAGCTTTACTTCAACAAGTAGATCTTCCAGCTGAGTCTTCATCCACATTAGTTGAGTTGCAGCTTGAGTAGCAGCAACATACTCAGCCTCAGCTGTGCTAAGAGTTACTGAATTCTGTTTCTTGGTATGCCAACTAACACAGCTTTTTCCTAGAAAGAATACTCCACCAGATGTGGATCTTCGATCATCAACATTTCCTGCCCAATCAGCATCAGAATACCCAAATAGATCAATATTTTCAGAGCCGTCATACCGAATTCCAAAGTTTGTTGTGCCTTTGATATATCTGAGAATTCTTTTTCCAGCAATAAAATGTGATTCTTTAGGAGCACTCTGAAATCTTGCACATAAAGTAACAGCATAGACGATGTCGGGTCTTGAGGCAGTTAAATATAGAAGACTTCCAATCAGTTTTTGAAACTCTTTCTGATCAACTTCCTTTCCTTCTCCATCTTTAGACAACTTGGTTCCCACTGAAATCGGTGTGGAAACTGGTTTCGAATTTTCCATGCCAAACTTCTTCAGAAGTTCCTTAGAATACTTTTCTTGAGACAGAAAACATGATTCTTCTTCTGTGAAATTTGTAACCCAAGAAAGTACTTCATTTCACCTAGCATGGACATCTCAAATAACTTCTTCATCTCCTCAGCAAATTTTTCACATGATCTTTCATTATTTCCAGCAAATATAATATCATCGACATAAACAATAACGATCAGTGAAAACTCCTGACATTTATTGATGTAGAGATTGCTGTCAAATCTCCCTTTCTTAAAGTTCATCTTCTTCAAGAAAGTATCTAATTTAGAATACCATTCTCTCAGAGCCTGTTTTATCCCATACAGAGCCTTCTTCAACCTGCACACATAGCTTTCATCTTTCCCAATAACAAATCCACAAGGTTGATCAATGTAAACTTCCTCGTCAAGATCACCATTCAAGAATGCAGATTTTACATCCATTTGAAAGATTTTGTAACCTCGTTGTGCAGCAATGGCAAGAAATATTCTCATTGTTTCTAATCGAGCTACTGGAGAAAAGGTTTCATCAAAGTCAATGCCTTCAATTTGTGAATACCCTTTGCAGACCAATCTTTCCTTTTTTCTTATTACATTACCTTCTTCATTCAGCTTGTTTCGAAAAACCCACTTTGTACCAATAATGTTCTTATTGTCCGGCTTGGGCACAAGTTCCCAAGTATTGTTCTTCTCTATCTGATCAAGCTCTTCATTCATAGCATGAACCCATTCTGGATGCTCAAATGCTTCATTTACATCATTCAGTTCAACTTTCGAATAAAGAGAAGTATGTGATATAGCATTTGTTGTTCTTCTTGTTTGAACCCTCTGATTTTTATCTCCAATAATGTTCTGAGCCTCCACTTTTTTCCTCAACCTAGGACGAGTTGTTTGAACTTCATCCTCATCACTTGATATTTCTGAGTCAAATTCCTCTTCTTGAGTAGGATGAACAAATTCTGAAACATTATCAGAATTGTTAACAAAATCTTCTCTATCCCGCTCGACTTCCACATCAACATATGACTGCTTTTCTTTCTCAACACTTTCAACAACTTTTACATCTGAAGAATCAATAATTCTTCCTGTTTCTTTGTTGAGGCATCTATATCCTCTTCCTTCTGGAGCATAGCCAAGAAAAATTCCGTCATCTCCTCTTTGCTCGAACTTTCCCAGATTTCCACCTTTCTTCTTTATAATACATGGACTCCCAAAGACTCTCAAGTGTTTCAGACTTGGGGTTTTTCCATAGAACATTTCATATGGAGTCATATATGAGTTTGGCCTATAGAAACACCGGTTCTGAATATACACAGCAGTGCTCATGGCTTGCCTCCAATAATAATGAGAGAGACTATGTTCAAGTAACATAGTTCTCCCCATTTCCACCAGACTTCGATTCTTTCTTTCAGCCACCCCATTTTGTTGAGGTGTGTATGGTGAACTAAACTCGTGCCGAATTCCATGTTTCTCAAGATAACTTTCAAACTCTTCATTCTTATACTCACCACCATTATCAGTTCTTAACTTCTTCACTGAATACTCACATTCTTTCTCTGCTTTCCTTCTGAAACTCTTAAACATTGTTAGAGCATATGACTTATGTCTCATGTACATAACACAAGTAATGCGAGTAAAGTCATCAATGAAAGTAATGAAGTACTTATCTCCATTTGAATATTGCTTGCTCATTGGCCCACATATATCTGAGTGTATGAGTTCTAAGGGTCTTTTTGAGCGAATTTCAACTCTCTTGTGCATAGAATTAGCAATATTCCCTTTCTCACAAATAGTGAAGCACCAATCTCTTTCTCTTGATAAATCAGGCATATCCCGAACACTTTCTCGCTTTGACAACTTGCACATATTTCTCTGACACATATGCCCCAGCCTTTTATTCCATAATTTATTTTCATCCACCACACTCATGTAACAAGAGTTCTGTCCATCCCCAACTTGGAACAAATTCCCTCTTGTACGTTGGCCCCTTGTAACTATGTTTCCATCATTTTCACTTTTTACAACAAATCCATCTTTTCTGAAGATTACTTTGTTGCCCACATCACAGAGTTGTGACACACTGAGCAGGTTGTGTTTCAGTCCATCAACATATAGTGTTTTTCTGGATTTCATCTTTTCTTTTCCAATGATGGCCGATCCAACACCTTTGATCCTTAGAGATTCATCATTTCCAAATGTCACAGTTCCTTCTTTAAAGTCTTTCACATTCTTCAGCAGCTTTAAGTCTCCTGTCATATGAGATGAACATCCACTATCAAGAATCCATGGACGTTCTCCTTTGGTAGCCTTCAAATCTGTTTCAACAACAAGTGCTTTTGTTCTTCCTTTTCCTTCACATTCTGTTTTGCTTCTTCCAATTTCCTAGCCAAATCAATGTGTTCTGGCCAGAGAACCATGCATTCTTTCTTTTCAGACTTATCATACTTGTCCCTTTTGTATTTTAAAAACTCTGTCTTCTGAGGATTATTCACAAACTTTTGTTGCTCTGGTAACACACTAAGGCAGCCCTTAGCAAGATGTCCAGGTTGATCACATCTTTCACAATAAGTTTCCAGTGGTTGGAATCTATTCCCAACTTTCACACCAGTCTTCTCAGATATCTTCTGAAACTTATTTGGAGATCTTCTATTTTGAAAGCGTTGACTCCCCCTCAATCCTTGTCCTTCAAAACTTTTGGAATAGTTGTAATGTTGTTGGTTAAACCAACACATACTTTCCATGTGTCCGAATCCACCACAATACCAGCAGTAACCATAGAAAGAATATTTTCCTCTGAAACCTTTATACTGAATGGAGTTGTGAACACGCTTCTCAAAAACCATCATATTTTCATTTGTAACTCTCTTCTTCAGCTCAGATTCAACAGTACCAGAAGTATTAGAAGCTTTTCTTGACTCAAGATTTTTATGCACTTCTGATTTTTCTTGTATTGTTGATTTTGACCACATACTTTGTCTTTCCAGCCTTGTTCTTATCAGAACCAGTTTTGTCTTTCATTTCAACCTTTGAAGGTAAGTTTTGTAGATCCATTTTTGGTTCATTCTTACTGGAACATTCCCCTACTTCTGAGATAGAATTTTTGGAACTGATATTCATTTCTTCAGCTTTATGCAGTTTTTGTTGGACAAATTCCAACTCTTCTTCTTTTGCCTTCAACTTCACTTCAAGATGATCATTACGATTCTTTGTATTCTCAAGAGAATTTTTCAGATCATCAATCTCTTTTTCCATCATGATTTTATCATCTGTAAAACCTTATTGATTGCTTACTGTGGAATTTTCTTTTATTAACTTGTTGTTTTCTTTCTCAAGTTTTCTGATCTTCCTCAAACATTCCTTCAGCTCTTCTTTCAGATACTGTTCAAGTTGAGTCTCTTCTTCTTCTTCAGTACTACTACTCTCATAATCATCATTATTCACTGTTGCAAAAAAGGTACTCTCTCTAGTTTTTTCAGTAGCAGATTTTTCTGATTCAGTCTCGCTATCATCATCTTCCTTATCTTTTGACAAAAAGCTTCTTCTTTTTGATTTAAAGAACTTTTTATTCTAACTTCTACCAGAATATTTATCTTTTCGATCCTGTTTCTTCCATGACCTTCTTGGTCCTCTGTCTTCTTCATCACTGTCAGCATCTTTCTGTCCTTCCAGATGTGATAGTTCTTTCCATCGAAGTTTGGAATCCCCTTACTGTTCACGCAATTTAGATTTTCCATCACAACTTCTCTTCAAACACTTCGGCAAAGAGTAAACGAAGGCAACCTGCCTTTGATACCAATTGAAGTTCCCAATCAGGATCCAAGTATCACTGAGAGGGGGAGGGGGTGAATTAGTGATATCTTTTTCTTTTTAAGTTTCCCCTTTTTGAAACAACCTTCGCCTCCTGTTAAAGAGTTTCTTCCCTGCTGAACACACACATCCACAAGAACACAAGATTTACAAGGTTCACTACTCAACAAGAGTAGCTACGTCCTTGGTATGGTACGAAAATAATCCAGTACCACACAATCCACTAGAAAACAATCCTTTGATGTGGAATACAACGAGTAGGATATACCCTTACACTCGTGCAGCACTTTGAAAACAATCCAATAGTGCGTGTGCTACCTATTAGCACAAATAGGATAACACAATGTTTCAGTGCTTCTTTACAATTAAATAGATGTATTCTCCGAAGTACAAATCTTCACTTTCTTACCCAGAATCCGGTAAGAAGATTACGGACTTAAGATAGTTCAAAAGCTATCCACACATGTATTCTGAATTCCGGTTCTGGATTCTCCATTACGAATCACCGTTCCGAATTCTCCATTCTGAATCCTCATTCCGAAATTCCCAATCCGAACTTCTGCTTCAGTTAGAGGGACTCAGTACGATAACAAACCGCTTCTGAAATCTCGTTCCGAAAGTCCGTTCCGAATTAATCACTCCGAACTTCCCGTTCCGGATACTTCTTCACTCTGCCCAGTCTTCTTCAATCCAAACTCTTCAATCCGACAAACCACTCCGGATACTTCACTTCAAAAGTCTTCAACCCGAAAAGCTTGATACGATAACAAACCGTTATCAAAACCTCGTAATCAAAGGTGCAATGAAACTCCTGTTCGGCTAACTCTTCTCCAATCCGAACTCTTCTTCTCTCTAGATGATCAGAGCTTCTCTATCTAGATTTTCAGTAATTATCATCAATCATCAAAGTTGCACAGTGAGCGCCTTTTATAGGAGACCCAAAAATCGTTTAGGCGGGAAACCAAATTTCAATCCCGCTTAATCGAAATCATTCAAATCTTAATTCTCCTTAAATCTCGGCGCATTCTTTGACTTCATCAACGCTTCTGGATTCTTCTAGAATCTTCTTCAACCTTCACTTGATTACGGTTCTTGCTTCATTCCCGGATCTGCCTTTGTTACACAAACTCTCCGTAACCACATTTCCGGATCTGTTATACAGACTCCTCGGTTTCGTATACCTGGTTACGAATTTCAGGATCTGAAAGATGACCCTGAAATTTCTCTTCAGCCAATCAGCTCCATGCTTCTTGATACAGCCAGCCAAATCCGATCTTCTCGTTACGAACTCCTCGTTACGATCTTCTGATTCCGCAACGTCAACTCTGATTATCTGACTAGTTGACTTTGAACACTTCTTGAAGCAAGTCGACTCTGAGCTTCTAACAACGAACTCTTCGTTACGAACTTGTCGTTACGAACTCTTCTTCAGGACGTCATCTCTGAACTTCATCGTTACAAACATCTTCAGAATGACTCCGAACTTCTGGCTCAGACATCTTCAATACGAACTCCCTTGATACGAACCTTCTGAGTACGAACTACCTCATTACGAACTTCTCAGTCAGATCTTTCATCACCACATGCCAATTACGAATCTCTTCACTACGATCTTCCTCGGTACGAACTTCACATTACGAAACATCTGGTAACTTCTCCCCCTTGATATGCACGTCTCAGTCAGGAGATAAAGTCCAACCTGAACTCCTGACTTTTGTAATGACTTCTCTGGATTTTTCGCCATTGCATCCCGTTACGAACTTCTCTCTACGAACCTCTTCATCACCAAATCAACTCCGAACTCCATTCATGAGAGGTCGACTCCGAAATGCCTTCTCGTACCGACTTTTGCTTGCATGTGAATACCTGCAAGTACTCACAAATAGGAAATACAAAACAGCATAGCATCGTCACATTCAGTGTGAGTCTTCACACTTTAGACTCCGAACTTCACGGTTCCGAACCTCAATACTTTGGTTCCGACTTCTCGATTCCCAGACACCAAATTTTCAACAAGCACCAGGATACGAACTTTCCTTTCCAGTAGCGATCGATAGGATCCGAACTCTCAGTTCTAGAACAACAACCTTCCAGCGCTGATTCAGTACGATTCCGCACTTCAACTGGTTCAGGAACCACCCTGTTCCGAACTTTCACACTACCAGGTTCTGGATTCTCCATTCCGGATTCATGGTTCTGAACTCCTAACTTCGTTACACTTCAAGAATATGAAAACTTCAAGTTTGCCTAAGTGAAACTTTTCTCAACAAGTCTTTTATGAAAACTTCAACAACAAAAGACAACTTTCAACAAAGACAACCTTCAACAACAAACAGCTTCCTTCAGCTTGGTCCCAACAGGGAATGTTTACATTGATTAAACATGTTTAAGGTAAATACACTCTTATAGATTCATGGATTTTAGATTTCATATGTGAGGAATGTATGGGAATGAAAATCACACACCCCCATGAGGAATCTCCCATGTAATTACTATAGTAAAAGTGGGTGTCCTAGACCCAACTTGAATATTACTTTTCAATTACTATATCATATATATAATGAGTTATGCATGATGTATACTTACCATAATAGTGTTATTTTTCTATAGCCACTATTTTCATGGTAATGTATATAAATTAGTTGTCTTATAAAAAGTTTATAGTAGTTCCCATCCTATAATGAAAACCTTGAGATACATTAACATTAATCTTAAACATATGTCCTATGGTCCAAAAAAATTATGTTGAAAAGACATATATGATGTGTTACTATCAGGTGATGGGCTCTTATAAGCATTGAGAATTATTCTCAAAAAGTTCTCACTTGGTGATATCGAGTAGATGAGATCATAAAGATTGACCCACCAATAGTGACACTACATGTTTTAGGTGTCATTGGTGGTTCCTATCTGCGAACATGTGTAATGGTATCCTGACTTGATATTATCATCAATATATACTATTTTATCATGTACTTTTATGTAATAATAAAACTATAAAATTTATTTCATAGTGAGGTAGATTTCATTGGGTGCATCATTGGTGGTATAACATTGATTGAATAATTAAGATAGAATTTTTCACTTCTAAAGGGAAGTGATATATCGGGCCTAGTTGACCAAGATGGTGGTACCTTCACTAAACCCATATCCATGGTAGAATAAGGTAAGTATATCTAGTATGGTCAATGAATAATAAATCAAGAAATTATGATGACATGAAGTGTGTATCTTTATTTATGAATATCACAAGACAAAGATATATTACACAGTGTGTGTTCATAGGAAAGGTTGTCATTTTTATGAAATTTCCTTATATATTTGGGGTCCTTGATGTGTTTCTAGACTCCACTCTCAGTTTTTGAATAGTATTCACTACTATTGAGATAAGTTCCTAGAAGATCACACACTTATCATATTTAAAAGTCTTCATTACTCTAATGAATAGGATTTTAGAGGGACATTTTTAGGTAATTTTCACCTTATTATATAAAGAGGAGGAGGATATCATGTGATGCACTATTCATAATGTGATTTTAGAGCCTATATATACTCTCTCCTGCTTATTAGAGATATAAGCTCTAAATCCTAGGAACCAAACCAAACTATTCTTCAAGAATCGAAGGAATGTCGATGCTATGATCATTGAGACGTCAAAGAAATCATCAAATCTACGCACTAGTACCTAGAATTTGATGAGTGAAATACTCAAAGAATTTCAAAGAATGTTTGGATGATCTTCCAGTTTTGGTAACTTTAATAAATGGTTTTTGATGATGAATGATTGAAAAACAAAACTTCAAATAAATCAAGGTAACTGTTTATTTAATTTTTTTCCTAAATATTTCAACCGAGATCCTCAGTAGCTATATCGAGCTACCTGTCACTAGAGATGATGCAATTATGTCATTCGCTAGTGAAATTTTTTAAATCCCCAACCCATATGATTCCACTGCATTCTCCGGTACCTCCCATTACTATCAGAGTAATCATGTATAATTTTTAAGACAAAAAATAAAAATAAAAATTGTTTTAAATTCATGTCAAGGGCATCGTTATAGTCCCAACATCAAAGACCACACTTTGATATGATCTTATACATCCATTTTATGGCCACAAACAGTTTTTAATCAGATCAAAACCATTATTTTAGGTTTAAAAATTAAAGAATACACACACACACACACACACATATACATACACATGCATTTTAATTTTTTCTTAAAATGAATCACTGATGATATTTATAGTGAACCCAAACACCAGAATTAATTCTGATTATCGGAAAGGTTTTTTATGGATATGGTCAATTCCACCAATTCTTATAAATAAAAATTATTTTATTTATGTTTTGTCTACAACCTATAGTATTATGATTTTTAAAAATTAGTCTTAAATAAAAAAATAATGGGATATTTTAGGGGGCAGTGCATACCTTATGAAAAAAATAATTGAAATACGAGAAATTTGAGTGGCTACTGACACAACTAAAGTAATTTTTTAACTAAAAATGTGTGGTTTCTTGTCAAAGTACATCCAAGGATAATGAAAAAATAATAATTTTGGGGTGGTTTAGTTGTTGTATAATTAAGAGACATTTCTTAAAAAAATATACCTAATATAAAGTGATATAGTGTGGTGATTGATTGATTTTTTTAAAAGGATTTTTCCTTTGGAGTATCGTTGTAGCTAGTAACCCTATACGTAAGACCCCTTGATGCCCCTCCATTGCTGCTCGACCCCGAACACTTGTCTGCCGTTGTCATCCGCCTTCCCCCAACCTCCCATTAAAATCCACCATGATCAGATAGATCTAATGTTTCTATAAGCCTCCCCACTTGGCCACCCCCAATCGGATTACCTTTAACCTTTACTTATGCACAGTGCCATCTACCAACCAGATCTAGTCACTGCCATCTGCCCAACTCATCCTCAGTTCTGGTCATCTTCCATCACCCTTATCGGCTACCAGACATACCCAAGCTGACCGACCACCCCCCCACTTTGCTGGCCACCTCCCTATCACTGCCAGACCTCACCATCCATCCTTGTCTAGATCCATCACTATCGCTCCTGAAGCGGATGAGACCCATAATACCGCGCTCCCTACTAGCCAACACTTTCACTGGCTTCTTACCATGAACCAACCTTTTACATGCCTCCTTCCTAATGAACTATGGTCAAATCAGGTTAGACCAAGCCTGGGTGGGGTGTGTTGAGCCCTTCTTGACCCACCTATCACATTTCAGGTCCAGACGAGACATTATACCCCTTTCAAGGGATTTTGGGAGAACAGGGGCCTATAAAATTAAAAATAAAATATTTCAAAAATTAAGTTATAGTTTTTGGAATAAAATTATTTTTCAAAAAAATGGTACTGAGTGATATATTTTATTTGAATTAAAATTGGTAGATTATTTTAAATCATTTAACACCCTTGACATAAAATTATAATATGTTTAATTTTTATTTCACATTTAATTTTAATATTGATTGATCTTGAGTACCAACCGACCAATGTTTGTTTGGTTTTAAATAATTTGTATTATTTATTCAAATGTGTGTGATGTAAGTAATAATTAAATTTATTTTTATGATCCGCACACTATCTTTGCTCTCTTAATATGTATAAAGTATGATGTATCCCTGAGCATTGTATTGTATGTTTATTACAAATTCCCGAGACCACCTCACACACATGCGAGTATTTATATATTATGACAAGGATTTTATAAGATGTGAACTAAACCAATATTAGGAAGAATTATATATGAGATAGTGATATATTGGACTGGGGTGTGAGCTATGATATGAGTCAGATATGACTCAGGTATTATACCCATAGGGTCACAGTTGATCCATTGAGCATAAATGGACCAACCAATACCAAAAGATCAATATAATTTGTATTTTTTTATTTAATTTATGCATTTATTATTATTTTTTCAATATGAAACTTTATATAAACACATAAAATAATAATAAAAATGCATAAATTAAATCAAATTCAGACGTGACAAATATTTTTCTATTAATTACACAGTTAGTTGTGAGTGTGATCACATAGTATTTGAATATTAGATAGAAAATTATTTCATTCATTGAGAAATAATTAAAAATAATCAAAGAATTATTAATTCATAATGCCTTCCTTCATTTGAATTTTAACATAACTAAGTGTATGGGGTTCTTGTCAGCCCTAGTTGAGTATGCCTCATATTACTATAGAGTTTTTATGAAATGGATGGGTTAACTTAACAAAATATGGAAATGAAGAAGTAGCCAAATATAGATTGTTTTATATTTAAAGTCAAAGTATTGATTAAATTAAGTTTATGATTTTTAGAAGTTAGGACTTCACTCAACAGTCTATGGATCCATAATTCAATGTGTTTGTCCAGTCAGACACATACCTTGAAACTATTTGAGTAGCAGCATAGCCATAGATTAGACTATGAGGAGAGGTTTCAAGGATCCTTGACACTAGAATAATAAACTGATTGAATATTCTGAAAATATTAGTGAGGGATAATAGGGTTCGATAAAATAGTAGGATAAATCTAATGATTTATTTAATCACTAATGTATAATAAAAAATAAATAAAAAAGTACTTATATTTTTAATTTTTATTTTGTATAACAACGTCAAGTAATACAACATATATAATAAAATTATTATTATAAAAATAAAATCTCCTCACCAGCGTGAATTTACAAGAGTAGTATGGTATTTTTCACAATGTACTACAATATAGTAATTTTTACACGCTAGAGTTCCCACTACCTATTGAGCCACCTCTCGGAGAGAGGGTGAGAAAGATGCTTACAAGGGAACCATGTATAAAACATTTGATGTGTAAATCATAATTATATCATTAATATCCAATGATTTGTGGTATAGAAATCAGGGAATGGATGGTTTTACATATTATATCATCTTTAAGAAGTTTATGAGGAGAAACTAAAGTAGGATCTGAATGGGTGATGATTACATTGAATATATATAAATTAAAATATGGATCATGAAATTTCAATAAAACCATTTCTTATATATATTTTCACCCAATTAATCTAATTTAATATAATATTAAAAAATTAATATTATGGAAAAAATTATTAATTTCCATTTGGGTAAGGTTTTCCAAGTAAATAATAACTTAAGAAAGATTAATATTTATTCATTATGGCAAACAAGTTGAAAGAAAATGTGAAAAGGCTAATGAAAAGTGTAACACCAAATAAACCTTTGAAAATTCCTTCAAAGAAAAGAGGAAAGACATTATACAGGTTGTTATTTTCTTCACATATCATGAGATAAGTTTATGGAAGTTTAAATGCTATGAACTAAATTAAAGAAGAAAGTAATTGCTTCTTCTTCTGGTATATTAATCAATTATATATAATGTTTCTATCATAATTCTTGGGTATTGAACACAATATTCCTATAAAATATATGTATTTAAATATAGTAACCAAGAAGGTATAGAAATGTTACAAGAAGTATGGTATGTTCTCTAAGTGGCTAAGAAGTGGTTATTTCTACGTCATCAGTGAGAAGTAAAAAACTTCTAATTTCAAATATTAATGATTCTAGTTGAACTTTTATTGAGTATAATGAAAAAATTTATGTCATGTTTTCATTGTAAAAAAGGATACATTATTCCATTTTTGGAATGAATTTTGTTTCTGGTGTCTCATACTCAACTAATTGTTTAGTAATTCTTGAATAATTGGTAATAATTGATGAATATAAGATATAAGAATCAATTATACCTAGTTATGTAGAGATAATTATTTGTCCATTGAAACTAAAATTAGTTTTCAAGGATATATATTTTAGGGTATTTAGAATATTTGGAGATAAAGACTTTAGGTATTATCTATATATTAACTTATCTAGTTTTGGATAGACACATTTATAAATAAAGGTAAACCACGGTGCTGTTAGAATTTTTTCATCTTGAGATTGTAAACTACTACAAGGTTAAGCTAGAGGTAAATTCATATACTTCATGAGATTACTTTAAGTGATTTAAGGAATATAAAATTTAAGTATAGAATATCCATGGTTAGAAGATATTAGTTGCTTTGGGCCTATATACCAAAGAGTATCTAAACAAAGTATTCATCAATCACTATAATATAGCATGGAGAAAATCCTAAACGAACATTTCCTTGTACACCCCAAAGTTATGATGTTGATAAGGATGATTAGTGATGAGTCTTACATATAAAAATTTATTATTAAAATATATCATGTAGTAATTCTTAAATGTACATTTTCTTATACACATTAGAGTCATTATGTAAGTAAAAGGAGAATCAATATTGAAACTTATATGAATTATAGATACTTACATTATTTACAAATAGTGGTGTTACCCTATAAGTATATGCTAACTACAATGAAAATTAGATTTCATATGAGTTATAGTATGATATAAATCCATTATTCCATAATAACATGTGTTTAGATGAAAATATTTTGTTAATGATATAAAAATACTTTCATCAAGTAAAACACAATATGTATATAAAGTAATTATCCTAAAGGTTTCTTAGGATATTACATAAATCCCTATGATATAAAAATTATAGTAAATTCATAGAATATATTTCTATAAAAGGGTTCACATCACTATTTGAGATATTGAGAGAAACATTTTACTTGGATTTAGTTAATGCCAGAGATGCACAAGTGGTTTTCATTAGAACAAGATCCACAAGACCTTATAGAAACTGAATGTTTCAGAGGCATATAATGCTTAAGAAGGATAAAACCATAGTGGTTGTTTTATATTTACCACAACCAGTGATAAATTATTCATTGAGAATAATAAATCCTATAGGTAAGAAATATAGCATAATTATATAAGATTGAAAAGATCAATTAATATTCAATAATGGATTACTTGTATAAAAGTACACGTGATTTGTATTTTTAATGTTTCAAATCTTTATACTTTAGTGGTATTCAAGATAAACGTTTCATGGGTGGCACAAGAGTGATACCAATAAGGAACAATTATTTATAATAATTCATCATGCCTAAATCCATTAGAATTTTAATTTCCATACCTAATTTCTATGATCAATTTATTTATAATTGGAAGTTAAGACCACCTTTATTGGGCAGTGTATATATGATACAACCCAAATGATTTCGTGACACCATATAATGCCTATATGGGTTGAAAGTTATTGAAACTAAATTTTGTATTGATGTAATATACAAGTTCATAGAATATTCATTTGGAATGAATTTTTTCTTTGTGTCAACGAGAGGTTAGTGGGAGAACCTCTATTTTCCATGTAAAATACGTTTAATAACATTTGGAAAATAGTTATTAGTCTTAAAATTAGTTAATAATATAATAAAAGTAACTCTACAAAGATTGAATTTGAGTATTAACCTAAGTTTAAGGGAAAAAGCTCTACTGAGGTTGATATAATGTGTTTCTTAGACCGATTCAAAGTACATATGCTACCAATGTATTGAAAAAATACAATTTGGAACAATTCAATAGTGAATTGTTACCAATGTCACATGACATAAATCTATCCAAGAATACATGTATGATAAATGAAAGGAGATCAGTGTGTTAAGTTAAATTCCATATGCTTCTTTGATATATCAATCAAATATTCCATGGTATGTACTAGATATGATATTTCCAACATATAATTTATGGAAGGAAAATATCAATATAATCCATAATAATTGCATGGTAATAAGTCAAAACTATACAATTGTACATTGAGTGAGTACAAGGGATATATAGTTGGTATTTGGAGAGGAAGGGGAAATAGTTTACGAGGAAAATAACTAGTTTTAATTATGATCAATATGATATAATATCACATTGAGGATAATGGTAATGATAAAGAGAAGATCATTAAAGCTCTTAGTAGCTATATTTATAAATATTGAGTACATTGTTGCTTCTGATCTTGATAAAGAATTTGTTTATAATACGAAATGATTTGTTCCAATTCTTAGAATCTAACCTAATAAGTAAAGTTTTTTCATAATATAAATTATGATGATCCTACTATTAGTACTATCCAAGATGTCAAGTTTTTATAGTGGATAAAAATAATATACTCAAGGATATCATCTCTTAATGATTCTTACTCAAAGAGGTAAAGTTACAAATAATAGAATTTCCACACAGTGGAAATGTGGAAAACCCAATGACTAAATCCATAACTCAGCAGAAGCAAGATCTTATCACGTGATAAATAAAAAGGATAGTTAGCAAGTTGTCTCTAGTGAAAGTGAGAGTGTTATAAAAGTGGGTTCCTTAGACCCAACTTGAGCAATACTTTTCAATTACCATATCATGTATACAATGAGTTATGAGTGATGTATACTTACCATAATAGTGTTGATATTTCTGTATCCACTATTTAAATGGAAATTTCCATAGATTATTAGTATTATCAAAAGGTTATAGAATTTACCAAGCTATAATGAGAACTTTGAGATATTATTACATTAATCTTAAAGATATTTTCAATGGTTCAAAAACATCATGCTGACAGGACACATATGATGTGTGGATATTAAGAGATGGGGGCTCATAAGCATTGAGACATATTATTATGAATTTCATACTTGGTTATCTTGAGTATATGATATAACAAGGACAAACTCGCTAATTGGAACACTGTATGTTTCAAGTTTCATTGGTTGTTACTATATGGAAACATGTGTAATAGTCTCCCGACTTGATATTATTATCAAAGTATACTATTTGATCATGTACTTTGATGAAAGATAAAAACTATGGAATTAATGTTGTAGTGAGGTATCTTTCATTGGGTGAGTCCTTGGTGGTATGGCATTGATTTAAAACTAAATATAGAATTTCTTTCTTCTGAAAGGAAGTGATATCTCAGGCCTCACTAAACAAGATTGTAGTACCTTCACTAAATCGATGGTCATGGTAGAAGATAGTAAGTCTATCCATTAAGGCCAATTAATAATAAATCAAGAAAAGATGATGAGACAAAGTGTGCATCATTCTTTATATGATCTCTTAAGATAAATAGATTTTATTGCACAATGTGTGTTCATAGGAAAAGTTGTCATTGTTATGAATTTTCCTTATCTCTTTAGGGGACTTAATGGGTTTCTAGACTCCACTATTTGTTTTTGAATTATATTCATTACTATAGAGACAAGGGCCTAGAGGGTAACATACTTAGAATATTCAAAAGTCTTACCTATTCTAATCAATAAGACTATAGGAAATGGTGGGCCCCACCATAGGGTTCGAGTGATGTTTGAGAATATATGATCACCAATAATTAATAAATTCATATTATTTGAGTTTAGAATAATTGTTATTGAATTTATTTATTAAATGAATTTATATATTTTAAATTAAATATATTGAAAATCATTATAGGAATGAATAATATTTTAATATTCAAGGTCCATTTAATATTTTTAAGAATATTGATTCAAGTTAATGGAACATTTTTATCATGTAATATATTTATTTTATTATAGGTAACTGATAAAAATATAAATAATGTTTATGACATGGTTAGTTGGTCATAACACATCGTTTATGGTTTATTTAGTGGGTAATGGGTATTTGGGGGTCAGTGAGCTATTTACAAGAATTCTACACCTTGCTATATATAGAAGAGGAGGCTCTCATGTGAGGAACTATTCATTATATAATTTTGAGAGCCACTCCCTCCTCTATCCCAATTTATAGATAGGGAAGCTCTTGATCCCAATAACCAGACCCATATCTTCTTCACGCATCGATGGAATGTTAATGTGGTGATCATAGAGATGTTAAAGGATCAATCAAATCTCAATGATAACACCCAATATTTGATGAGTGATGTTACCACAGACTTTCAAAGAAAATGTGGATGATCTAGAGGGATCTAGATTTAGTTTTATTGAGAAACAATCACTAGAGATGAATGATTGATGAACCCATATTCAAATTGATCATGATAAATATTCATTTTATTTTTGTACTTAAATATTTCATGCGAGACCCTTGAAAATTTTATCAGGCTATGAATCTTCAGATACGATGTAGTTACATCATATTTTGATGAAAATTTTAAATCACTAGTGCATATGATTCTACTTCATTCCCCATTACCTTCACCAACATCACATGTGATGGATAAAATCATAGTGAACTAAGTGATCCATGTAACACTAATACCAATTTTACTTCTTTTAAAGTTTTAAATATAATGAAAATGAGTGAATAATTAAGATATTTATATAAAAAATGTTCATGGATTTCTCTGAAGGAATAATGTCAATTACACAAACAATTATAATAGACGTTAGATCATGTAATCCTAAGAAGTTTCATGCATGATTTACAAAAATAGTAGTTTTATTTTACAAATATTCAATTTCTTGATGATAATTACCCAATATTAAACACAAAATCATTGATATTTGATTAATAAAATTTTGAGTTTCATCACATAACTCCCTTATAATTTTATTAGTTAAAAATAAATAGAATCAAATTATAAGGTTGAAAAGTTACTTCAGTGAATTTTTATTAATGATTAGTTGGGATGGTATGTGGGCAGACTTACATAAAAAATAAATATTGTGGTCCTGGTCCTTCAGATCCATTATCAGTTTCATGGTAAATATTTTTTTTTCTCTCATACATGGTTTAACACCCTATGTTTTTTTTAAAATAAAACTATGTTTTTAACTTATATGACATGCAACACTGAGCCTAAACGATCCATTATTATTTAATGACTGTTATAATCTTACTGTTACATTGGCAAGTATGAATAGGATTAAATAATTTATAAAATATATATACATTTACTAATAAATATAATTTTATTGATAAATTACAAGGAAATAATCACTCAATTTTTATTGAATACATTTTAAAAAACACATTTTCTTCAAAAATGATATTTATTGATTTTTGTGAGAAAATATTATAATTAATTTATGGAAATTTTATAAAATTTATTTTATAAAGTGAAATTAATTAGTAAAATAATCATATTAAAATTAACTTAGGGTGAAGTTTTGGGATTTTTTTTGAAATGATTGATTTTTCAGCGAATATTGAAAATTATCGTTTTTTCAAATATTATCATTTATTTTCCTTAAATCAAGTAATTTAAAAGTACCATTATATTTTATATTTGGTATTAAATTTAAATATGGAACATTTTATTTATAATAATAATATTAATTTAATTTTAATCTTTAATTTTCATTATTTTGGTATAAGTTTATTTTTATGCTTAAAAAAACAGTTTTCTGCAAACAGTTTTTAAGTGCATAAAGTTTATCCATTTTAATTAATTTAAATAGAATATAGTAAGAAAATACTTAGATTAATTTTTTATATTATATATATATTTATATTAATTTAAATTTGTATAATGATTAACTATATTTATATAGTTAATATATGATCATCTATTGCTAGAAAAATGCATTTCATGAAATATAAATTTTTCATCGCATTTTCTGGGTTGAATATTAAATTAAATTCTTTAAATTATATTAATATAATTTGATAAAATAGATTATTTGTTTTAAATAATAATAATTAATATTATTTAATAAGGTAAAATTATTATTTTTTCATAATGAATAGTAAACATATAAAAATTTATTACAACAGTTATGGTTTGAAAGGGGTTTTACACATTACATGCGTATGTGTTAAAATTAATTTTATACAAACATTGGATTTTTATTTGATAAATTGGATTTCATATTTATAATTATTGGGTCTAAATTATCTAATAAGGATAATTTTAGTTTTATTAATAAAGGATAAATTACCTAGGTAAAAACTAATTATTGTGGTGAAAACTAAAATGGTTGAAATGAGTAACCATAGAGGTAAAGGAAATAAGATGTTTTAAAAATGTTTATTTTTTAATATTTTAGGTATTATATTAAATTATCATTCTTAAAATATATCATTTATCAATTTTGGAGGCACTTGGTTTGAGAGTGACTTCCTATTATTGAATAGTTTTAGGTATTTACAAAAATTCCACTCCTTCTAACTTATAAAAGGGAACCTCCTATACTATTTTATTCATACTAAAAAGCATTTTGTTTTAGAAAATAACTATCCAAATACATTATTTAATTACATTACCACTTCATAAAGTCATTTTTTTGATTACAATACCCTCCAAGGAAGTATTTTGGTGCAAATATAAAGAGGCTGTCTGAAGAATAGGTATCATTCTTAACCGAGCATTTTGTTTTATTTCTTTTTCCACCCCATTAAAATATTATTAAACCATGATGATACACCAAAATAGATATATAACATATAATTAGATGTTATTATGTTAATTTCATAACCAAAATCCATCTTATATTCCATCAAATGGGAAATGAAACCATCATTCATGTGTACAACAAACTACTGCCTTGTGAACCGATGTAATTAATTTTCCATCATCACATATTTGGACAATTTAGGATGATGTATTTAATGTAAATATATATATTATATTAATGAAATATTTATCATTAAGTAAGATTTATATATCACATATTTTCTTACCTTTCCATTAATTAGAAGATGATAACATCATCCTTTTATACATGTGGATTACCACCTCTATGAAGTGATGTGATTAATTTTTTATTAACAAATCATATGGATGGAATATATAAGTTTATTTAAATAAATAATATCATATTTATTATATAATTATCATTATATAAAGTTAAATTAATACTTACCTTCTTTCCACCATGATTGTTGAAAAATAGAAACATTACTTAAGCGTACGTATGACCTACCGTCTCCATGATTATAACATAGTTAATTTTTTATAATCATATTACATGGTTGGTTTTAAAATTATAATTGATGTATAAGTTTTTGATTATGTAATTATTATTATTTTTTAGATGATAAATTAATAATCACTCTGACCTTAGTCAACTTACCAAATTTATTTTGGATATATGCGTTGAATATCATCAAAACATCAAACACAAACCTAAATGATTAAATAATTGAATATAACATGACTAAAAAACTTGAAAAATATTATTAATAAAGTAAATAATTAATATAATTTTATCATTAAGGAATATAAGTAACATATGTGATGAGTCAGACTCAAGGTAAGGGATAACTCTAAACCACTGTTTTTTTTAAGATTATAACCATTCTCTCTCTAACTTGATTTCTCTATCTCTTTAATTTTATGTAATGATTATAAATTTTGTATATATTTATCTCAAATATATACCTATCTTATTATTACTTAATTTTATGGAGTAATACATTCCATAAGTTCTTTTCTCAAATGAATCCCATTTCATTCCATGGGTAATTTTTATGTTTATGTCTTAAGATTGATTTCCTTTTGTCAAACATGTAAGCATGCACATGTTATTATGGATGTTCCTAAATAGTGATCCAATTCATTAGGTAAATATTTTTTCCCATTATACATTATGTATATTATTATGGAGTAAACCAAATCTATTATGGGACTTTTTACACCATGTGATATTTTCTAGGCAGTTAGCCTTAACTCATGTTTATGTCATGTTATATGCTTCTGACACATTTTTTATGTTTATATGATATTATTATTCCATGTTATTTATGTTATTATTTAATATTATTCCTCAATATCCTTCTATTTTTTGATATCCTATTATACCTTTGAATCACACGTTATGTTTCCTTACCATTTTTATTCCCTTTCTGGGCTTTTTAGCTCACCCATTTCTTTTATGTATTACCTAGGACATATTTTGTAGTTTTAGGAGATAAAATGGATTTAGTTTCAAATTATGGAGAATAAAATAAGTATTTAATGTTTTTTCATTTCGATGTATTATGAACCTAGTTTTCCAAAGTCATTAGGCCCCACAATCTTTGGGTTGTATTTATTGGATATTTATGTTTAAAAATCATGTAACAATATGTGTAAAAGTATTGGGTCACTATAGTTGGTATCGGAGAAAGGTATAATTATTTTTGGAGATTAATACTGAAATAATTTGGTGAAACCAAAGGTATAGGTCAAAGTATATAAAAATATCCTGAAATTTTGGTGAAGGATAGAGTGAGTGGTTTCTAAGAAATTACATCCACATCTGTATACTATAAGTTGATGTGGCTCTAGAAAAGTTATACCTAGGGGTAATAACTATGAAAATAGAATATTTTTATTTTAATCTATCATCACTTAGTTCAAAACAAATAGACCTTTTTACACATATGTTTTAACACTCTCTATATGTATGTTTTGTAAATTCACAAACTCTTTACGAACCATTATGAAGGACTTGAAAAAATTGTTAGTTTAGAAAACCTACTAGGAAAAATTACCAGGTATAAACTATATTTAAACCTATAGACTCATAATTTAGAAAATACTTATCATTTATAAGGTATTCCTTATAATTTTATAAGTTTCCATTTTTCATGTTAATGTATTCTCATCTTGTTTTTATTTGTTTTTAGTTAATGGCATGAAATAGAAGAAAACATGCCAACAACCAATGTGATAAGAAATTTGATGATTATCCCAATGATATGCTTAATCTTATGGTAGTAAGAGTTTATAACTTCATGTGAGTATTAAATCAACTAGCTCAAGTTATAAATAATAACTTAAATCATACAGAATTCCCTCCTCCTCTGAAGAAAGAGAAAGTTGCAGTTGAATATTTTTTGACAAAAATAACTCATAAATTTATAGGATATTTTGATCCCATAATCATATAAAAATGGAATAAATACATTTATAATATAGTCTCTGTATTATAAATCTCACAGTAATAGAAATTTGAGCTAGATATTTATCACATTGATTGGTAAACTGATCAGTGGTGGAAACTAATTAAAAACACAAAGTAAAAAAAGATATTAATTCCATGGAATGGAAATAATTAAAGAAAACATTTTACACAATTATTTTCCCCAAAATCTATATATTAAATTGGATAAGTAATTCCTTATACTGAAGAAAAATGAAGATGATTCTTTTGAGGAGTATGTGTCAAACTTCACAAGGCTTTCATGGTATGCCTCTGGATTTTTTATCAACACAAAAAGTATGGTGGACCATTTATTTAGTGGGTTAAATTCGAGTCTATAAAAAGGATTTGTGATTTGGGACTTTAACACCTAATGACGAGATTATTAGTTGTTCCTAAAAAGCCTAGATATAGATTGATGACACATAATGGTTTCATGGGATTGAAGAAAACAAACATAAAATGGAGTTTTATTTTGGTGTATCAACAGATAAATATTATATAGGAAATAAAATACAACATTCCACATGAAAAACATGTGGGAACAAGAACCCTAGAAATTGTCTCAAGGGAATTGGAAGATGTTTCAAATGTCAAAAGGAGGGGGCATCAATCTTATCAATGTCGAAGGGAAATGAAGAAACCCACTAATTTGGAAGAAGAAAAGAAGGTTTAAATCAACACTCTGACTAGTGTAGTGTTTCAGCTATAAGGAGCACATGGATTATACAACCAATTCCTTAATAATAGGTTTTTTGGAGTTAATAAATGATAAAAAACTCCATGTTCTATAGAATAAGGATTAGAATATGATATCCCTATTACTGAGATGGATCCCGATAATGATGTGGGGACAGATATGCTAAATATTCATTCAATAATATAGAATATACTATTTGATTCTAGTTTTATTCATTCTTTCATATATTGAAAGTTTAGTATAACTATTCAAACACAACCTCAAAACATAGTGGTTGAGTTATCTATGAGAATATAAAACAATGAAATTATTGCATCGCAAGTATATAACTCCTCCCTAGTTAGTGTTTTTGGATTGAATATTATAAAAAATCTCATCATAAATCCTTTAATGGAGTTTTATGATATATTGGGAATGGATAGGAAATCCTTATA
Source organism: Viscum album (assembly GCA_963277665.1). NCBI lineage: Eukaryota > Viridiplantae > Streptophyta > Magnoliopsida > Santalales > Viscaceae > Viscum > Viscum album. Next base: position 516,576,083 of record OY728127.1, on the reverse strand, counting down.
TAAATCGAACATCAAATGTTGACAGAGGGAGATCACTCTTCACATCCCATGTCATCCTTTGATTCTGTACAAGTGTAAGGAGGATGAATCTCCTTTGGAATATTCTATTCAATCATGGATGTTATTGCCTTATGAGAAAACATATCTATTATAAACGATTGAGAAAAAGGAGAGAATCATGATTGAATACATGCTGACTGTAGTAGATTATACTGATGTTTTCCCTAAAGAGTTTCCCGGTCTTCCTTCTGACCAAGAGGTTGAGTTCTCAATCAAACTTTTACTTGGATCTATTCCCATATCAAATAATCCTTATAGAATAACCATTATTGAGTTGGAGGAGGTAAAAAAGTAGTTATAAGAGAACCTATAAAAGGATTTATATATTATAGTTCTTCACCATGGGTTGTGATGGTCCTCTTCATCAAGAAGAAGGACGGGTCAATGAACCACTACATTGATTATTGTGAACTCAAAAAAATCATGATAAAGAAAAATTATCCCCTTCTAGGAATAGAATACTTGTTCAATAAACTATATGGGGCTTAACATTTCTATAATGTGGACCTTCGGCTGAGATATCACCTATTAAAGGTGAATAATGGAGATATTCCCAAAATACATTTCAAATAGGGTATGGACACTATGAATTCATAGAGATTCTTTTCAAACTCACTAATGATATGAAAATAATTATAGACATAATGAATATAATATTTAGATATTACCTTGAAAAATTTGCAGTAGTCATTATATATGATAATATGTTATACACCAAAATCAAGGAAGAGCATGAGAAGAATTTTATTACTATGTAAAAAGAATTCATGAAAAGAGAATTTATGTGCAAAGTATAGTAAATGCGAGTTAAGATGAATGAAGTATCATTATTAGGGTATATTATCACAAGAAATGGGATATATAAGAAAACTTATAAGAAAAAGGTAATTGAGGAGTTCCCCAGACCAATATCTGTAATAGAGGTATATAACTTCCTTAGACTAGCTAGATATTATCAACAGTTTTTGAGAAATTTCTAATTATTATCAAACCTGCTAACCTAAATAACTCTAAAGGGGGTGAAGTTTTTTATACTAGTGAATGTGAAGAGATAGTTAAGGAGTTGGAAAAAAGTCCTATCATTACACCACCCTAATAATTCCCTCAAGTGGTGACCTTTTTATGGTATATAATGATGCTTCAAAGAAGGGATTGGGATATGTACTGATGAAAAATGATGAAGTGATATCCTATGCCTCAATGCAGGTGATAGTTCATGAGAATAACTATCCAAAACATGGTATAAATTTAGCTATAGTGATATTTTCATTGAAAATATAGTGAAATTATATCTATTTGGAGAAGTGTGAAATATATATGGATCATAAGAGCCTTAAATATACATTCACATGGAAGGATATTAATATGAACCAGCGAATATGGTTAGATCAGACCATGGAATATGACTACTCAATACATTACCATAATGGGAAATAAAACAATGTGGTAGAATATCTAAGTATAAATGATCCATAAATATTATCACTAATGAGAATTGAGAAGGATCCAATCATTTTAGACTTGAAAAGGATAGACATGGCCATCACGAAGGAAGAAACATCATCATTACTTTACTAAATGATTTCTTAACCATCCCTTATAGAGAAGATAAATGATTCTTAAAAAGATTATGTGGAAATTCAGAAGAAGGTGGAATATTTAAGAAAAGGTAAATCCTCAAAATTCAAAATTGACGAAGGAGACGTAATATTTGGTCCATGACTATGTGTAAAATAAAGTCTTGAGATAAAGAAAGAGATGTTTAATAATTCACATAGCTCAATATTCTCCACCCACTTAGGGAGTATGAAGATGTATTGAGATCTTTAAGTAAAATATTAGTGGTACAATATAAATATAGAGACAATCAAATATAAATCAAAGTGTCTAGTATGTTAGCAAGTGAAGGCAGAAAGGAAAAAGTATAAGGGAATTATACAACCATTACCCATACCTACATGGAAATGGGAAAACATCACCATGGATTTTTTCACTGGTCTTCCAAATAAATCAAGAGGAAATAATTCTATATGGGTTGTGGTGGATCATCTTATAAATAATACTCACTTTATTTAAAATTGAGAGGGATTATCACTCAATCAACTTGCAAGGATATACATTAGAGAGGTGGTGAGGTTACCTGAAACACCACTATCAATTATATCTAAATGAGATATGAAATTTACCTCCATGTATGAAAGAGCCTATAACATGCTCTAAACACTGAGTTGAAATTTATTATAGTTTATCACACCCAAACTAATGTCCAATATGAGTAGAATATTCATACATTGGAATACATATTGAGTGCATACTAAATGGACATCAAAGAAGGGTAGGATTAATATCTTCCTTTGGTTGAGTTCTCCTACAATAATATCTTTCACTCATGCATCCAAATGGATCCTTATGAAGCCCTTTATGATAAGATATTTAGAAAGCCTACATGTTTGGATGAAGTTAGTGAATGAAATCTATTAGGACATGAAATGGTTGAGGAAATGATAGAAAAGGTAAAGACCATTCAATAATACATCAGGACTACTCAAAGTTGATAAAAGATCTATGTTGACAATCATTGATAAGACCTAGAATTTAAGGTCAGGGATAAAGTTTATATAAATATCTCCAGGGAATAAATTATTGAGATTTGGGAATAACGGAAAGCTAAGCCTCTGGCACATCATTCCCTTTGAGATTATTGATCACATTAGAACTGTGGCTTATTGACTAGCACTCCCACATATCCTTTCTCAAGTATACAATGTATTACATATATCTATCTTAAGGAAGTAAATACTAAATCCCTCACATGTATTGAATTTACTGGTTGTACAAATAGAAACAAAGAGCATCTGGTGAAGTTATTGGACCATAGAGATGATGTTATACAAAACAAGACAAATCACCTAGTCAAAGTACTATGGTGGAACCATAAATACAAAGAGGCAACCTGGGAATTAGAGGAAATGATGTAGCAAAAGTACCCTCAATTATTTTTAAATTAGTATGTAATATGAAAATTTAAGGGAAAATTCCCTAAGGGCGAATTATGTAACACCCTAAGTTAAAAAAAAGAAAACCATTCTTGATAGTGTATATGACATGAAACACCGAGCCTAAACGATCCATAATTATTTAAATATGATCATTATAACCTCTACATTAAATTAGAGGGTATGAATATGATTAACTAATTTATGAAATATATAAAAATTTATTAACAAATATAAATTTATTGATAAATTCCTAGGAAATAATATCTCAATTTTTAATGAATACATTATGTTATTAAAAAAATATGTTTTCTTTAAAAATTATTTTTATTACTTTTTATGAGAAAATATTATGATAAATATCTAGAACTTTTAGAAAATTTATTTTATAAAATTAGATTAATTTTTTAAATTAGTATATTAAATTTAACTTAGGATGAATTTTTGTGATTTTTATAAAATGATTTATTTTCAATGAATAGTGAATATTACTGATTTTTCAAATATTATCATTTTTTTCATTAAATCAAGTAATTTAAAAGTATAATTATATTCTCGATTCATTATTAAATTGAAATATAAAATATTTTTTTTATAATAATATAATTAATTTAATTTTAATCATTAATTTTCATGATTTTGGTGAAAGTTTATTTTTAAGCTTAAAAACACAATTTTCTGGAAACTGTTTTTAAGTGCATAAAGTTTATCCAATTTAATTAATTAAAATACCCCATAGTAAGGAAATAACTAAAATAAATTTATATATTATAAATCAATTTATATAAATTTAAATTCATATAATGATTATTTCTATTAATAGAGTTAATATAAGATCATTTATAACTTGAAAAATACATTTTCCTAAAAAACTGATTCTTATGGCATATTCCGTGTTTAATTTTAAATTAAATTCTGAAACTTATAAAAATTGAATTTTATAAAATATATTACATATTTAGAATAAAAATAATTAATATTAGGTAATAATTTTAACTAAAATATTGATCATAATTAATACTAAATATAGTAAAAATTAATCACCATAGTTAATGTTAAAATGAGGTTTGGTGCATTACATGCACATGCATTGAAATTAATTTTCCACACTAATAAAATTTTTTATTTGATATATTTGAATTAATATTTAGATTTATTGGGTCTAAATTATCTAATAAGTCCCCTTTTTTATTCTTAAAGGATAAACTACCTTGGTGAAAACTAGTTACCGTGGTGAAGACTAAAATGATAAAAGCGTGTAACCATAGAGGTAAAGAGAATAACATGTTTAGAACATGTTTATTTTTTAATAATGGAAGTTTATTTTAAATTTTATTCCATTCGGTCCATAATTTATCAATTTTGGAGGCACTTAGTTTGAGAGTGACTCCCCATTATTGAATAGTTTTGGATATTTACGAAAATGCCACACCTTCTCACTTATAAAAGCGAACCTACTCTCATATTTTATTCACACTTAAAAATCCATTTGAATCATACAATAAATGCCCAAATAACTTAATTACTTCCATTACCATGTCCTTTAGGCCTTTTTTATTATAAAACCCTTCTAGGATTGATTTTGGTGCAAACATAAAGAGGTTTTCCGAAGAAAAGGTATCATTATTAGCTGAGTTTTTTATTTTATTTATTCTTCAACCTCCTTAAAATATTATTCAAAATTGTTGATATAATAAAATAAGTATCTAAAATATAATGAAATTTTATTATATTAATTTCACAAACTATACCCATCTCCTCTTCCATCAAATGGGATACAAAACCATCATTCATGTGTACGATGAACTACCACCAAGAGAAACGATGCAATTATTTTTCTATAACCACATCTAATGGATATTTATGATGATGGATTTAATGTATATATATGATATTAATGAAATATTTATCATTTTTGAAAAGTTATATATCATATATTTTCTTACCTTTCCATTCATTAGAAGATGATAATATATTTCATGAGCACGTGCGTATTAACATCTCCACGAAGCGATGTGATTTTTTTTCATTAAACCATTACATGGATGGTATATATAAGTGTATTTAAAGTATTAATATGATATTTATGATAAAATTACCATTACAAAAATATAAAATAACACTTAAATTCTTTCCATCATGATCATTGAAAAATGATAATGTTACTCATACGTATGCATGACTTACCGTCTCTATTGTTGTAACATAGTTAATTTTTCATTACCATATTTAATGGTTGGTTTTAAAAATATTATTTATGAATAATTTTTTTAATTATTTAATTATTACTATTATATAGATTATTAATTAATAATCTATTGGACCCTAGTCAACTTACAAAAGTGATCTTGGACATATGATCAGAATATCATCCAAACGCATGACACAAACCTAAATGATTAAGAAATTGAAAATAACATGAATAATAAACATGAAAAAGGTTCTTAAGAAAGTAAATAATTAACATAATTTTACAATTCACTAGGATAAAGAATGTACGTGATGAGTCAGACTCAAGGCAAGGGATGTCTCTAAACCACCCTTTTCATCGAGTAATGACCATTCTCTCTCTAACTATCTCACTATCTATCATTAATTCTATATAATGCTTCTAAATTATGTATATATCTCTCTAATATATATTCCTAGCTTATTATACCTTCCTTTTATAGGGTAATTAATTCAATAATTTCTTCTCTCAAATGCAATCGATTTCATTCCAGGGGTTATTTTTATGTTTTTCCTTAATATTGATTTCCTTTTGTGGAACACATAAGCATATACATGTTATGATAGGTGAAAAAAAATATTTATCTAATGAATTGGGTAATGGTATTTTATCATTATAAATTATTTATGGGATTAGGGAGTAAATCCAATGTATTATTGGACTTTTTCCACCATGTGATATTATCTAGGTAGTTAGCCTTGACTCATGTTTATGTCATGTTAGATGTTGCTACCACATTTCCTATGTTACTATGATATTATGATACCATGTTCTTTATGTTATTATTCCATGTGATTACTAATTATCCTTATATTTTATGATATCATGTTATAACTTTTACTCACATGTTATGTTTCCTTATCTTGTTTATTCTTATACTAGGTTTTTTAGCTCACCCTTTTTTTTATGTATTCCCCTGGTTATCCTATGCAGTTTTAGAAGATAAAATTAATTTTGGAGATCATTATAGAGAATAAAATATGGTTTTAAAGTTTTAATTTCCTTTTGATGTATTATGAACCAAGTCTTCTGAATATACTATGCCTCATGATCTTTAGGGTGTACTTATTGGATATTTATGTTTAAAATCGTGTAATAATATGTGTAAAAGGAATGGGTTTATACACATGGAACTTGATACCTATGTGATTCATAGATAACATGGATTGTATTGACACATAGAATATCTAAAAGTCACATTTCAATCCATGCTAGGGTTTATGATTTTAAATTATGTAGGTCATGTATGAATTTAATGTGTTTGATAATTTTTTTATAAAATTTCAAGGCCATGAAAAGTTTTTTATTTCATAATTTTACATAAATGATGGATTTTGGTCTAAATCACCCATTATAGGAAGTTATAAATGAATATTGTGAGTCAATGGATGAATTGGTTGAGGCTAAAAAAACAGCTTAATGATTACTCACCACAAATCTCTAACATCCTCTTTGGTGATATGTTTAAGATAACACCCATTTTCTAGTCATTTACCTTTATACATTTATAATATTTTTAGTGAGGTCACCATAATAAATTTTTAACAAAATTTTACCATGTATTGGTTTACCAAAATGTCTGGTTCACCTTAATAAAATTTTAAATTAAATGGTCATTACACTAAGGAAGATGACATAGAGCCTGATTATATCCAATGGTATCATACCAAGATGGTGAGAAATTGATTTAAAGTCTATGATATTGAAATCTATATCTATACTAACATACTATGAGAGAATTCAAATTCGGGCCTTCACCCTATAGTTGGGTTTGGGTGGTCTTGGGTGTACTAGTTTCATTAATGTTTTCATGAGTTTGAGATAGAGATAAAGGATGCAGGAATTTAAAAATATGTCTAGGTATCCTAGTCTATTACATATAAATCAAGGAATATACTCTAAGGTATGATAATATGTTAATTAATATAGAAAAAAAACTTCTATAAGTTGTCTGGAAAGTTAGGAATTGGTTTATAAATTCCAAAGGATCCCTGTCCTAAGGAAGATGTATGATTAATTTCTTCCCCCAACTTCAATATGGGGGTTGAAGGAAAAAATCCTCCCATAGCATGATATCTTATTAAGAACACATGGAATATATTTTTAAAGGAACCCCATCCACATATTTATATTCCCCTAAATAAGATGATGAACAAATTTTTGGATCCTTAATGCGATGAAGAAAATCTAAATAGGGAAAATAGATGCCCAAATTTTCAGAATCATGAAATTAAAGAATCATACTAGCCAACCCTCGAAAAATTTTCATATTAAAATTGAAATTTGAGATGAAAATACAATACAAAAAAATATCACGGGTCTTGTATCTTCCTAGATATGTGGTTAATAGGGTAATTATTAACTTTTCATGATGGTAATCATAGAGTATGGACAATTACATTCATAATGTTCACTCAAGGGTGATGTATTAAATTTTATTTTTTGGTGCTACAAAAAATCTACATCATGTTGTGAAGAATTTATAGGTTAAGGGGATAAATCCAAGTCAAGATAACATTTTAAATCCTTTGGGTATCGGTGAAATCAAATTTTAATTACTATAAACTCTAGAATCCCACTTCTATCCACTAATCTCCATTCTGATCATTCTTATAGAATGTTTATTAGATCATTCCTCATAGATTCCACTCTAAATTTACCTTCTTCCAATATATGGAGGTACTAAATAAGTCTATTATAGACAATCATGGGGGGAATTATGAGGAAATTTTAAAACTAAATTCCTTTTTCAATGGTGTTCTTGTGTCTTAGATTGATGGTGTGGTCATTTGTGAGGCCTATGCACCACACTATTTTACATAGTAATTTTTATATGTTCCAGAATTAATCCACATACCTCATTATGACTATAAAACATGAAAATATCCCCTGGTTTTGTGAAAACTTTTTTATAATATTGATATATGTGGTTACATGGGAACACATCACCCTGTCATTACCCAACACCCTGTTTGGACTACAACAAAGTATTCCCTGGCATGGATCAAATAATATACAGACCACATGCTAAAGGATCTGGTACCATATAAAAAAACCCTCTAAAAAGGATGGGTGGCCCATCAGTACCATTATAGTAAATCATGATGGATGAAATAATACAATATCGACTAAAAAGAAGTAGAAATAATCACATACCTTAGGTTTTGAAAGTGTCAATTCATCTAAGAATTTTGAGGGGGAGCAACGGTAAAGGTTTATTTCCATGATAGATTAAACAACATGAGCGACATGGTTCTCTATTATGTTTTATTTTAAAGAATACAATGACTTTATTAGTGATTTCCAAAAAGAGTTGATAAATATAGGTTTTATCAGCACTGAAATAGAAAGTGATGATAAAACCTATTTTTATTAGTGATACCACTTAACATTGACAAAGATAGGTTTTATCATTTTTTTGGAAATCGCTGATAAAAACTATATAAAATAAATTAAAAAAATATTAAATGAATATATATTAAAAATGAATAAATTATAAAAAATTTAAAATTAATTACATTATTAATGGATAAATAATCTTAAATTTTTGAATGTTATAAATGAGTGAAATTTAATAACTAAAAATGAATAGACTTAAAAAATATTAAAAAATGAATAAGTTTTATTAATTATATAAATTATTAAAAAAACTAAAAATAAATATATATTAAAATGAAGATGAATACATATTAAATATGTACATTACAACCATATTAAATATATTAAATATATTAATTAATAATTAAGTATAAAAGTAGTAAAAATGAATGAATTACAAAAATATTAAATGAATAAATATTAAAAATGAATAAATTATAAAAAAAGAAAAAAATTAACATTATTAGTTAATAAATAATTATAAATAATATTAAATTAATAAATGTTAAAAAATGGTAAAATTTAATAATTAAAAAATAAATAGATTGCAAAAAAAGTGTTATTAATTATATAGATTATTAAAAAAATTAAAAATGACTATATGTTAAAATAAAAATGAATAGATATTAATAATATAAATTATAACCATATTAAATACATAAAATGTCATTGAATAAACATGTATAAATAAATATTAAAAATGGATAAAATTTAAAAAACATTAAATAAAGAAAAATTGAAAATGAATGAATTAAATAAATATTAAAAATAATTAATATTATTTATAGATAAATAATAATAAAAATGAATTTTTTTTAAAAATATTAAAAAGAAATAAATAACATATATTGAATAAAAATATAAAAAATGAATAAAGTTTACTGATTAAAAATATAATATATATCAAATATATTATGTTAATAAATAAAATTCTAAAATGAATATTAAAAATTGAAAAAATTACAAAAAATATTATGTGTGTGAGTGTGTTTCAATAAAAAACTTCATTAATTACTTAAATTTGTGTGTGAACTTAATGAAACATGAGTTTGATATATGTTAAATTGAAAAAATGACATTTTATTAAATGTCTATTACTCGATACTAATTAATAATTTTTTTAATTAATGCCAATTTTTTATTATAAACCATTTTCACTAAATATATGACTTATTTAATGTAAGTACATATTTTTTATTATATAAATCATATTTAAGGAAATATTATATATATTTATATATATATATATATGAATATATTTATATATTAAACATATTAAATATATTAATGAATAATTATGTATAAAAAACATTAAAATTGAATAAATTAAAAAATATTAAACAAACAAATATATAAAGTGAATAAATTTTATTTAAAAAACACTTAATATTGTTAATGAATAAATAATATTAAATGAATGAATGTTAAAAATGAGTGAAATTTAACTAAAATATGAATAAATTGAAAATATATTAAAAGTTTGAATTAGAGTTATTAATTATATAAATTTTAAAAAATTAAAAATGAATATATGTTTTAATGAAAATGAATACATATATTAATTATGTTAATTACAATTGTATTAAAAAATTAAATGTTAATCAATACATATAAATAAATATAAAAAATTAATAAAATTTTAAAAAAAATATAAAACAAATAATAATTAAAAATGAATAAATTACAAAAGTGTTAAAAAATTTATTAATTAGATAAATAATAATAAAAATGAATAAATTTATACATATATATATTAATTTAAAAGTAATAAATAATATATATTAAATATAAATATATATAAAAATGAATAAAATTTAATAATAAAAAACATAATATATTAATTAAAAAATATTAATAAATAAAAATCTCAAATGGTAATATTAACAATTTATTATTTGTGTATGTTTGTCTCTATAAAATTGAATTAATTTCATATATGTATGTATGAAATTATTTTTTGAAATATTAAGTGTAACATATTTAGTTACTTTTTTAATTAATAATAAAATATTTATTATTTTATATATATGTAAATTAATTATAAATGTCTTTTGATTTGTCAATATTATCAATTAATTTTAATTTTTAGTTAAATTTAAAACCATTTTTTACTAATTATATGACATATAAATATGATTTATAATACATATTTATTGTTATATAAATAATATTTAAGATGAAATAATATTTTTAAGAATATATAATTTTTATTTTATATGCCATTTTTAAATAAATATCTTATATATCAAGTGAAAATGTATTTTTAGTCATATAAAAATCATATTTAATTAAATATATCATATTTTTATCAGTATAAATATATTAATATATTAATATATGATTTTTAATGATATATATTTTTTATGAAATATACCTTTTATTAGTGCTTTTTAACATTGATATATGGGTGGCCTTTATTAGTGCTAAAAAAGTGTCGACAATGGTTCCCTTTTATCAGTTCTTTTTTCAACACTGATAAAGGGATCCCTTTATTAGTGCTTTTTGGATAGCACTAATAAAGGGTAGAGCTATTTATCATAGGTTCTATAGTAATTCCCCATGATATAAATATGGGAGAGAATCTTAAGAAAAAGAATTAATGGATTGTATTCACTATTTGAATAAATATTAGATGTCTTCCTCATGGAGTAGGTTATATGAAAAAACCACACAATCCTCATATTTTATTTTATATCTCTTCACGTGTTTATGAGTGTGATTAAGAGAGCATGATAGGGATCAAGAGTAAAATTCTTCACAATAAACTTGTATCAAAGTTAGGCTATTACTTTAGGATGGAATAACAAAAGATCTATTATTTACGTTTACACAATTCCTTGACTATACTATCCACACTTCCTATTTGAACCTGTTGTTCATGCCCCTTAATGCTGATATCTATTCCCTAATGGACCCTTTGCATAGTTTTCCACATATTCGCCTCCATATGTATCTCTAGTTTGAGCCTATGTTTTTCTTTTCATTTGTGGTCCAATTAAGGCAATAAAATAGTTATTTTTAGAATTTTTGATTGTTTTAGATTCATTGGTACTATTTATTTTTGGATATTCTAAACTATTTTTGATTTGGTGGAGTATCCCCATATCAAAAGTAGTACAGTGTCACCCATTCCACTCAAGGAGACGGTTTTAGAATGACGCATCGAGATTACAAGATTTTTTTCTATATAAGAATGAAATTTAACACCAAATATGAGTTAGAAAAATTTGGTGGTATGAATAACTTCAGCATGTGTAAATTTGAAGTTCTTGTTGTGATAACTTATCAGGAGTCAGATATTACTCCAGAGGAAAAACTCATGGACAAATCTAATCTTGTGGCATGATTCAAATTGTTTTGGAAAAATATTAGAAGTACAATGTTATGTAAGATACCTTTTTGAAGTTTTTTTGTAAAAGATTTTGGAGGAAAAATATGTATTCAAAATCATTGAAAAGTGACTCTACCTGAAAAAATAAAATGTTTCAATTTTAGTACAATAAATATATTTCTATGATTTAACCACTACTACAGATATGGGGTTTAAAATCACAATAAATAACATTCATCAGCACTTTTTATAGAACTGATAAAAGGGGCACTTTATTAGTGAGTTTTTAGCACTGATAAAATCTATACTGTAGCAGTGTGTTACTAAAATTACAGCACACTACAACAACAAATACAAAATTTAATTTCAATTAAATTTATGTCACAATTATAAGAAAAAAGTACTATATTACAAGAAAATAAAACATTGGTTTTTATAATAACATTGGTACCTAAAATATATCACAAACATCAAAAAATTAAAAAACATTAATGTTCCGTTGTCTTTGTCCCATGAACCCCTCTAAAAAGAGACTGATCATGCTACCTGCTACCAAACCACCCCAGTTCAAGAAAAATGGTGAACCTATATAATTTTTTTATGTTAGTAATGCTATAAATAAATAAATTAAAGATAAATATGAAACAATAAATTAATAAAAGGTCCCTTTTAAATTGAAAACATACACTTTGAGTCGTACTCTATACATAGTGTATTAGATTAATTTGTGGTCAATTTTTATAAATCAAAAATAATTTATGGATCGTTTTACTAAAGTATCATGATAATCTGAGTGAATTTTCTCTGTTTTATGAATGTGATGTGTGTTTTGAACTAATATATCAATTTTAAACTAAAAACATATAATTTGAGTCATACCAGGCATATCGTGTGTCATATTAATGCGTGGTTGATTCATACACATAAAAAATGATTTTTGGATCATTTTTCTAAAGTATCAAGACAATACAAGTGATTTTTTTTGGTTTTACATATGTGATGTGTGTTTTGAACTAAAAAGTAAATGTTAAATAAAAATACAAAATTTGAGTCATACTAGTCACACAATGCATCATATTGACATGAGGTTGATTTATACACATATAAAATAACTTAAGTTTCATTATCCTAATGTTTCAAGACAATATGAGTGTGTTTGATAGGTTTTTAGTGAGTGAAAAATGTTTTTAACTAAAATGTCATTTTTAAACTAAAAACACACACCTTGAGTCATACTGTTCACAATGTGTGCCAAATTGATGTGTAGCTAATTCCTATACACCATAAATGAATTATGGGTCTTTTTCTTAAAGTATCTCGACAATACAAGTGTGTTTTATCATTTTTCAGTGAGTGACACACATTTTTATCTAAAACTTTATTTTTAAACTCAAACCATACATTTCAAGTCATACCCATCACACTGTGTATCAAATTGAGGTACGAATGATTCCTATACATCAAAATTGACTTATGAATCATTCTACTGAAGCATCAAAATAATAAAAACTTGTTTGATTAGTTTAGACTATGACACATGTCTTTTTGACTAATAATTTTATTTTTAAACTAAAACCACACATTTTGAGGGATACTTGTTATAATGTGTATAAAATTGAGGTGTAGATAATTCATACATATTATAAATGACTTATGTATCATTTTACTAAATTATCATAACAATATAAATGTTTTTTCTTGGTTTTGATTAAGTCACATGCCTTTTGAATATTTTTTTTAATTTTAAATAGAAACACCCACTTTGAGTCATACCGGTCAAAACATGTGTCAAATTAACATTTGGTGGATTCATGCACATAAAAAATGAAATAATTATAATTTTCCTAAAGTATCAAGAAAATATGAGTGTGTTTCTTGGTTTTCAATGAGTGACACATTTTTTTTAACTAAAATGTCATTTTTAAACTAAAAAAATACACTTGAGTCATATGATTCACACTATGTGTCATATTGATGTATGTCTAATTCATACACATAAAAATGAATTATAGATAATTTTCTTAAAGTATCAATCAAATATAAGTGTATTTTCTTAGTTTTCAGTGAGTGGCACACATTTTTAACTAAAATTTCAATTTAAAACTAAAAACAAAAATTTTGATTCAAACTAGTCACACCGTGTATTAGATTGAGGTACATATGATTACTAGATATCAAAAATGACTTATGAATCATTATCCTAAATTATAAAAATAATATGAATGTGTTTTATTAGTTTTGATAATGTCACATGTCTTTTTAACTAAAAAATACCTTTTAAAATTAAACCACATATTCTGAGTCATATGGGTCATATTGTGTATCAGTTTGAGTTTTATATGATTCCTATATCACTACTAGAAAATTAGGCTATAGCCATGGTTTGGAACCGTGGCTATAAGCCCAAAAACAGTGGCTATAGGTTATAGCCACGCTTCATTCAACCGTGGCTGGTATTGTCATGGCTATAGGGCCAAACCTATAGCCACGACAATACCAACCACAGTTCAATGAACCGTGGCTAAAACCCTTCCCATTTCATAAAAAAACCAGCCCCCTGTACAATAGTCACCCCCCACATCCCTTGCACCCCTTTCACCCCTTGTACACCCCTTGTCCCCCTGATGGACCCCCTTAGACAGCACCCCCACCCCCCTGCTAGACCCCCTGGACAACAGCCCCCCTGCTGGACCCCCCTGGACAACAACAACCCCCTATTGGACCCCCCTGGACAACATCAACCCCCTGATGGACCACCCTGGACAACAGCCCCCCTGCTGGACCCCCTTGGATACCCCCCCTTGCTGGACCCCCTTGCACCACCCCTACCGGACACCCCCCTTGCACCCCTGCTGTACACCCCCCTTTGCACCCCCTAGATAGCATCCACCCCCACATCCCTTTATCCCCTTACACACACCCCCTTGCACACCACTTGCCCCCCTATTGGACCCCCCAGAACAGCATCCCCCACCCCCTACTGGACCCCCCTGGATTGCCGCCCCAACCCCCCTAAACAGCCCCCCCCCCACTGGACCCCCTGGACAGCCCCCCCTATTGGACCCCCTGAACAGCAGCCCCCCTGCTGGACCCCCCTGGACAACCCCCCTGCTGGAGCCCCTGGAAAGAAGCCCCCCCTGCTGGACCCCCTGGACAACCCCCCTGCTGGACAGCAGCCCCCCTTACACATACCTTGCACATATCCTAAGGGATCCTTAGTTAAGCAGATTGACCAAGCAGGTGATCTTCATGATTTTCCCTTAGATGTACCTACCAAATCATAACCTGTAGAGTCTTATTCACCTAGTGTTGAGAGCATTGTTTCCCTAGTACCTTCAGATTTTGTATCCATAATATATTTACCATATTTCAGAGAAAGACTTCTTTTAGGTTTCAGTGGAATTTTGAGTTATCAGGAACCTCCTATTGTTGCATCTACATCTAGTACTCCACCTCCCCCAGCTTTACTTGATGCTGATTCGATCTAGTCTATAGTCAAATAGTATCTCCATGTTGTTATAGGTGATGTGCATTCATCTCATCCAGATTAATTTAGGTAGATTCTGTAGAATGGGTTTTCAAGGAATAGGTTGACCATTTGAAAGTGATGAAAACTCTACTCAAACTATTCATGGAGGAGAAGATTTCTTTAGTAGTATGGAGAGATGAGGAAATATTATTATAGACTTTTTCAATCTTATGAAACCTTTCCTATATGTATCCAATACTCTAGTGGCTACCGACTGGAGATGAGGAAATAGTATCTCCATATTGTTGCGGGCCACAAGCATTTGGACCATCCGGATTGGGCTACACCAATCCAAAAATCTCCCTTGTTGCATCCCTTGATGAGAAGGAGGTTAAGAGTGCCCTTTTTTCTCTAAATCTTGAGAGTGTGGCTGGTCCTGATGGGTTCACAAATTAATTCTTTATGTTCTAATGAGACATTGTTTGTGATGAGCTCCTTAATGTTATGAGGAAGTTCTTTAACCATGCCTCAATGCCCTATGGAATCAACTCCAGTTTTATTTCCCTAATCCCAAAGAAGGAAAATGCAGTGGATATAAAGGATTTTAGACCTATTGATATTGGGAATACCTTTCCAAAAATAATTAGTAAAATTATTGCTATGAAGTTAGGTCCCATTACTCATGGGTTTATCTCTTCAAATCATCCTCCGGACAGCCCTTGGACACCCCCTGGACATCCCCCTAGACACCCCACCTGCACCCTGCCCCTACCCCCTTTCCTACAGACCCCCCCGGACAGCCCTTGGGCACCCCCCTAGACAGCCCCTCCTAGAAAACCCACATGCACCCTCCCCCCTGCCCTACAGACCCCCTGACACCCCCCAGACATCCCTTGGACAACCCACCTGCACCCTGCCCTGCAGACCCCCCTGTATATCCCTTAGACACCCCTTGTATAGCCCCTCCTAAACACCCCACCTACACCCTCCCCCCTGCCCCGCAGACCCCCCGAAACCCCCCGAACAGCCCTTGGACACCCCACCTGAACAACCCCTCTGAGAAAATTCTATAGCCATCAGTACCTTTACTTCATTATGAAATAATTCTAAATGAACAATGCCTTGAAACTTTTCCAAAATAGTCTTTGTCTAGATTAGTATGAATAATATACTTCCACCACTTATAACTCGGACCCTCTAGCAGGATGGTTACAAAAATAACCTTAAGAGACTCATAAATCTAAAACTGGATAAAAATATCCTCAACCTTCAGTACCAAAAACAATTCATCCTAAGAATCTTGTTACGCATGAATTATTGTGGGGATACCATCTTGATTCTTAGGTTCCTAGGTGTTCCTTCAAGATTGATTTATTCAAGTATTTTGATTCGGTCAGGTGGGACTTCTTATAGGATGCTTTGGATCTGCTTGGCTTTTCGGCTAGGTTCTCATCTTGGGTTAAAAGATGCGTCCCTACCCCAATGTTCTCAGTGAGCATTAATGGTAGTTTATATGGATACTTTTTAGGGAAAAGAGGGATCGGGAAAGGGGATCCGCTTTCGCCTTTCCTTTTTGTGATTTTCATGGAGTTTTTCTCGCACATCCTAGAATGCAGGAGGCTGGGGGCTGGTGCGGTGGCTGGTGCAGAATGGAGTAGATGGTGCGGGCGGGAAGGTAGGCGGTAGGGGGATGGAAGGGGGCTGGTGCGGGTTGGAATAGGTGGCAGGGGGATGGTGTGGGCTGGATTGCAGGTGGTTGGGGGCTATTGGGCATGTGGCAAGGGCTGGTGCGGGCTGGGATGTAGGAGGCCGGGGGCTGGTGAGGGATGGAACTAGTGGTTAGGGCTATTTTTTAGGTGACAGAGGGCTGGCATGAGTATTTTTCAGGAGGCTGGGGGGTGGTGTCTAGTGTGGTGGATTGTGTGGTGGCTGGTGTGGGCTGGTGCGGGTTCGAATACAGGTGGAAGGGGGCTAGAATGCTGGTGGAAGGGGGCTGGTTGCAGGTGCTGGGGGGATGGTGCAGGCTGATTCGAAGGTGGCAGGGTGGCTATTACGGGCTGGAATGCTGGTGTCAGTAGGATTAAATGAAGGTGGAAGGGGGCTGGTGTGGGATGGAAGTGGCTGGAGCAGGGCCAAATCACGACATTACCGCGGCGTGACCGCGACGTGACATCGGCGTGACCGCAGCGTGACCGCGTGACCGCAGCATGAACGCAACATGTGGGCCCGGCCCAGAGACATCTTCGGGGCAACATCTTTCGACTAGGAGCAGAGGGAGCAGGAGGAGGCAGGGAAACATTCCGGTCGTCGCCCCGCCGGCAGAAATTGTGATTAGTCAGTCTCAAAATTGATCACAAGACTCATGGAATACTATCACTGCGAACCACCGCAGGGTGTTGTCCTATATTAGGGCCAAATCACGGCATTACCACGGCGTGACCACGGTGTGACCACATTGTGACTGCGGTGTGACCGCAGCATGACTGCCCACATGTTGGCCCAGTCCAGCGACATCCGCGGGGCAGAATCTTCCGGCCAGTACCGAAGGGAGAGGAAGGAGGCGGGGCAACATTCTGGCTGTCACCCCACCGAAAGAAATTGTGATTAGTCAGTCTCAACATTGATCACAAGACTCATGGAATAATATCACTGTAAACTGACACGGGGTGTCATCCTAGAGCAGGGCCAAATCACAGCGTGACCGCGATGTGACCGTGGCGTGACCGCGACGTGACCGTGGCGTGACCACGGCATGACCATGACATGTTTTCCTAGTCCAAAAACATCCGTAGGGAAGCATCTTCCGGCCAGGAGTGAAGGGAGTGGGAGGAGGCGGGGAAAAATTCCGGTTATCACTCCGCCGACAGAAATTGTGATTAGTCAGTCTCAACATTGATCACAAGACTCATAGAATACTATCACTGTGAATCGCCGCAGGGTTTCGTCCTGGAGAAGGGCCAAATCAAAACATTACCGCAGCGTGACCGTTGAATGATCGTGGTGTGACCCCAGCGTGATCACATCGTTACTGTGGTGTGACCGTGACATGACTGTGGCATGACCGCGGCGTGACCGCGGTGTGACCGCGGCGTGACCGCGGCGTGACCGCGGCGTGACCGCGGCGTGACCGCGGCGTGACCGCCGCGTGACCGCAGCGTGACCGCCGTGTGACCGCGGCATGATCGCAGCGTGAATGTGGCGTGTTGTCCCGGTCCAGCGACATCCGTGGGGAAACATCTTCTGGCCAGAAGCAAAGGAATTTGGAGGAGGTGGGGCAACATTCCGACCGTCACCCCACCAGCAGATGATAGAACAGATCAACTATTTAATATTCTATAACAAGGGATCGCCAGAGAAGTTTGTAGCGAGCAACACAATGATGTAACGTCTAAAGGGAAACAAAACAATGGAAAAGAATCATACACCCTACACAAACCATTTACAAATTCATTCACTTTTCCTAAACATGGAAATTTTATTTATAATATTAAAAGCGTGAAAAGGAAAGTGTCATGGTCAAGGCATGTGCATACTCAGGCAATGTCATTTGACTTAAATGAGAATGATAAGCCAATTTATATTATTCAATGAAAACAAAAACTAACTAGCCATAAAAAAACACCAACAAGAGGCATATGAAAGACTCAAACCAAATATAAACATGATACAAATAACTATCACTACTCTTTGGTTTAGAAGACAGCGCACCTCCATTGGAGGGGTTTTATTATAAAATCATGGAATTGATTTATTATAAAAACATGACTTTATTTATAAAAACATGACTTTATTTATCAAATGAAACAATTATATTAAAGAACACTTATTCCAGATATGCAATTCAATATAATTAAGCAGAATTAAGAAAGAAGCTAAATTAAATTTAAAGGATTCTTGAATTAAAGAGGCTAGAAGAGGGATCCTACCTCAATGTGGAACCAAACCATCCACTTCGGCTCTTGGAGATTTCTAACTAAAAGTTGTTGCTCCCCCACTGGGTATATGCACCTTCACACACATGAAAGGACACCTAGCCCTTATGCACACACCCACATGACCATGAGCATGTGCAAGGGGATCCTTGCACATATGCTTATACGCATATACCGGTCTCCACTCTCCTACATATGCATTTGTATATATATACATGGGCACACATAGCCCCATACGTGCATAATCACTACCATGGTTGACTATACATGTAATGGTGGAACCCACATACATATACTTTCTTACCTATGCACACGCAGGCAAGTAACCCTTAACTTGGATACTCGAAACCAATGAGTAGGGATCAACGCACTACACAAAGGATATTAGGAACATTAAAACACATAAAGGATGCTACATAACTAGTGAGAAACCAAATAATGACATTAAAGCCCTACCTCGATTAGGAGAACCAAATCCACCCGAACCAACATGAAATGATCCAACAACCTACTGAAAACATAATATGGAGTCAAAAACACTAAAATCCCCAAATACATGAGGTGCGAGACAAGTAGTAACCATATAATCTTACCTCGGATCAAATCTGGTGGACTGAATCAATCTGAAACTCATTTCCCACCTTCATAGAATATAATTACCCTTTGTCCATAGAAATAAGTAAAAGACCTAAGTGGCCAATGTGATAAAGAAAATAAATTAAAAACTAATCGAAAACATACCTGTCTCCTGTGACTATATAATTAGTTTTTCTTGAGTTTCATCTTAATTTGGTTTTGTTCGATACAACTTTTTATCCCACCTGAAAATAAAAGTTTACTAGAGGACACAATTTTTAATCAAATAGAATATATCATAACAAAAAATGGATCCACACCCTGCCCCCTGTCCCCTGCCCCTGCCCCCTGCCCTCCTGCCCCCTCCACCCCCTGCCCCCTGCCCTACAGGCCTCCCCCTGCCCCCTACCCCCTTCCCTATAGACCTTCCCCTGCCCCTACCCACTGCCCCCTACCCCCTGCCCCATCCACCATGCCCCCTGCCACCTACCCCCTCAACCTTGCCTCCTACACCCTTCCCCTGACCCCTGTCCCCCTGTCCCCCTCCACCCTGCCCCCTGCCCCTGCCTCTACCCCCTGCCCCCTGCCCCCTCCACCCAGCCCCTAGCCTGCACAGCCCCCCTGCACCCCCTGCACCACCCCTAGCCTGCACCAACCCCCTAGCCTGCACAGCCCCCTAGCCTGCACCCCCCCTGTGAGTCAAAAAAAATCTTTGGAGATGTCCGTGGTGTCTCAAATGAGAGGAGTAAGGATTAAAATGGAAAACATAAATGCAATAATATCAAACAAGCTATATAAGCATAAACTACCACTATGAGTTTTCATAGACAGCTCACCTCCATTGGAGGGGTTTTATTACAAAACCATGACTTGTTTATAAAACAAAACAATTATTTTAAGTAAAACTTGATCAAGATTTTCAATTTAATATAAAAAAGTAGGAATCAAGAAGGTAGCTAAATGAAATTTAAAAAATTCTTGAATTAAAGAGGCTAGGAGAGGGACTCTACCTCAAAGGTGTCAAGCCACGCACAAGAGGATCCTTATATATATGCTCACATGCATAAGCATAGGCTATGTTTTGTAGCTGGTTCTTTGCATAGCATGCATCCCTATCCAAAAACACAACCTATCATGTGAAATAATACACACAATAAATCCAGTTCTTGTGAAGACATTGAGAAAAATAAAATCTCTTAAAGATATATTAGGAATGATTTATACTAATAAAAGGAAAGAGAAGAATGCCTGGGGAGGAAGCCGTTTCAAAAGGACCATCTGTGTTTGAGAAATAATATTGGAAAAATGCGGTCTAATGGCAATGTACTCCAAAAGCCTATACTAAAAAGAACAGCACAGTGGTTATCGAACGAAAGGAACAAAAGTAGTATTGCGTTGAAATTGAATGTAATTACCTCTCAATGTCATCAAGGATTATGATTCATAATTTTGACTTATAGGCATCCTCAAATACCTGAAAATAATAGGTGAAAAAATGACTAAAAGTATTCAGTATACAAGTTTGAAATTCAATAAGCATAAACAAATGGAAACCTAGTTTATTTTAAACCTTGACAATTTGTGCATATTTACTGGCCTTGCTCACCCCAATCATTGATTCAGCTGAAACTTGGCCATATAAAACCCAACAAAAGTTAAAAAAACAAATAGATGCAATTTCATGCATGCGAGAATGAAAGGAGACAATGAGAATTATTAAAATGAACTTACAATCTTAAAATATGTGAAATCACTTTCAATACCAACAATACCTGCACAGCCCTTACCCCCTTGAACACCCCCCCGACCCCCACTGCCCTCTTGCACACCCCCTGCCCCCTTCCCGCCCACCCCCACTCGTGCAGTAGCCCACCCCCTCCCTGCAACCCCCTCCCTGGACAGACCCCAGTACACCCCCACCCCACCTTGCACACCCCCTGCCCCCTGCACCCCTTCCCCTTGCACCCCTGCACACCCCCTGTGAGTCAAAAAAATCTTTGGAGATGTCCGTGGTGTCTCAAATGAGAGGAGTAAGGATTAAATTGGAAAACATAAATGCAATAATGTCAAAAAAGATATATGATCATGAACTACCACTGTGAGTTTTCGCAGACATCACACATCCGTTGTAGGGGTTTTATTACAAAACCATGAATTATTTATAAAAAGAAACAATTATTTTAACTAACACTTGATAAATATTTTCAATTTAATATAAACAAGAAGAATCAAGAAGGAAGTTAAATTCAATTTAAAAAATTCTTGAATGATTACTGAAACAACAAGTTCATTCCATGATACCGAGGGATAAAATACCCTAATTCCATAAATCTATATATAGAATAATTTAAATCAATCACTCAAGGTGAAATCATATTCAATTTTAATAACTATCAATATGACCACAGTCTCATCCCTGAACACTTAGTCTTTTCCCCTTGCATGGGTTGAACACTCCTAGACATGATTATTTACCCTGAATTGACACATTCTTATAATCATATCTAATATAAAAAAATTGCCCGATAATATAAAAAGAAACCTCTTATACCACTTTGTAAATTCCCAACCCAAGATCCACTAAACAGATCCCCAAGATAGTTGGTTACGTGGCTACAAGAGTGGCACTGCATATGTCAGAGGCAACCGACCAATAGTGAGTGTATAATTATGGTACAATAGAGAGTCTATAACCTTATAAATATAATATCATATCACTATACAATAACTACATAAAAAATAATAATAAGTATATATGAATGATATATAATCAAATGATAATAATAACTGATAAAAATAAAAATATCATCAGCATAAAAAAAATGTGATGGTGCAAAGAAATCCCTCCCAAACCCCAACCACTGATAAAGACCAATATTAACAAGATCAATAAGATACAAAATAAGATAATCCTCAGATATAGGAAATAAAATTTGAAATAAAGGATCTCTTTTATAACTCCTATTTAACACTAGAAGAATCACCTTGGGGACACATTAACCAGAATAGAGATCCTAGCACTATGCAGGTTAGAACAAATCAAATCAATGAAACTCTTTGAAAATACTTTCATTTTCAGAATAGAAAAAATGAAACTCCATTTTATTGTATAAAAAGATTTTGATATATCAATCTTCAAGTACATATTACCATCCTTTACCTTCCTATTAATGATATTCACACATTTAGAAGCATTATAGAGGAAATTATGAATGTTCCTCCCAGGGAAAAACCCAACATGATTTTTCAAAATAAAACCCTTAGCAATATCACCCATCCTGTGCGTCATGATTTTTCTAAAGGCCTTTGGTATAAAAAATCCAATAGAAATAGTCCTAAATCCTTTATATACAGAGCATTATCTTTCTTTGGGATTAATACAATGATGTTGGAGTTCACCCAAAAAGGCATTGATTAGAGAATAAAAAATTCCCTCACAGTATTTATTACCTCAAGATGAAGAATGTCCCATTAAAACATGAAAAAAGTTTTTTCAAGACATCTGGTCCAGCAACACCATCCATATTTAATTATAAAAGAGATGAATGAATCTTCTTTTTCACCGGGAGCCTCAACTAGCCTTCTATTCTGAATATCATCAATTCTTGGTTCATTTCATCTAATCAGTTTTTTGGTTTTTCCTTCTCCATTATCTGAGTAAATCTCATTAAAATAAAAAGTCACGACATTTGTCATTTCATTCTTAGAACTAAAAATATTACTAATAATTTTTTGATAAGTGAGATTCCTCACGTTTTTCTCCCAATGCATTCTATGAAAGAAAAGTGAATTTAGACCCCCTCCTTCATCCAACTAATATTAAATTTATTATGAGAAAGGTTCTCTTTTAGAGTCAGGATAATATCAATTTTGGATATGGATTTTATCTTCTCCTAAGAGGGCACATCCCGAGGCATGTTTTTTTTGTTGGAAAATAATCAAATGAGATTAAGCCTCATTAATGTCACTATCAAGATTTAAAAAAGATGATTTACTCTATTCTTTCAGTTTGGCATTTACAATATTTATCTTACAAGTTAGAATCTTTAGAGGACTTCCCACAAAATCAATCTTCCAGGAATCCAAAATGATTTATCTATAGCATGGCACAATAAGCCAAGAATTTTTAAACTTGAAAGGAAGTGGGGTTGACCTTGTTCTATTAATATAGAATTAAATTAATAGAGGAATATGATCAGAATGAAATCCTGGAAGGGTGAGTCCATATATCTCAACTACACTATTCCTTTCATCTAATTACACAAAGCACCTATCCAATATACTTTGCAGCCTCCCTTTTTAAGTATATCGAATCCATGTTTAATCAACTCTAGATATTGAAACTTTGGCCAAGCCACATTTATCAATACAAGAAAAAAATTCACTAGCTGAGATTTTATAGAAATTACTACTAGTTTTTTAATCAGGCCTCAAAATAGCATTAATGTCACCAAGAAAAATCCAACTCATAGAAATATTCTTTGAGATGGATGCCAGATTTATTCAAAGATATCTTCATCTGTTATATAAATTGAATGTATAGACAAAAGTCACAGAAATAGTAGTGTTACCAATGAAATAGGAGATTATCAATGACTGATGATCATTATGGAAGGAATTTATAGTGACACTATCATTATTAAGAACCAACAAGGACTATGTGGTAGCATCAAATTGATAATTAGAAAAAAACGAGTAACCGAAAGACTTACATTTGAATTCCATCCAATTATCAAACTTCAATCTTGGTTTGGTAAGACTAATCATTATAGGTTTTTTGTTCACAATAATGTGCTTAAGGGTTTTAACCATGGGAGAGTTCCCAAGCCCTTGGAAGTTCCAAAATATGACCTTCATTACATAGCAGACCATAGCCTAGTACTAGGACTATCATAACATTATGTCATTCCTTTATTAAAACCAATAGTTTCGAAAACCTCTTCACCCATATCATATATTTCATTAGTATATGAGGGGTCACACAAGTCCTATTCAGATGGGGAAAACTCTTTGTCATCTCTTGTAGAGGATTCAGTACTGAGGGAATTGAACCAGTTAGATGATTAAACAGGGGTCAAAAGAAAGCTTCCAAGTAGTTTCCTCCTTGAAATCTTGGATGAAGGAACTATTGATAAATCACTAGTGTGCTAATAACCATCTCCTTGAAATCCTATAAGATAATTAGCCCAATTAGGAGAGAATTCATTAACTCCAAATGAACCAGAAACTAAGGCAATTGTCTAGATATGATCCTTCTCAAAATCTAGATTTGGATAAGAATAATCAACTTTCTCTATAAGTAAAGTTGGTGCTGGTTCCTCATCATATACAACACATTAATCCTTCCCTGGTGGTAAATAATGACCTTCTCGAGCTCCATAGCATTTAAATCCTTATTTGGTACTGAAGTATTGGCCTTTTATATTTCTATCTCATTGACACCTTCATTGGTAGTGAAATAGTGACCTGATCGGGTTCCATAACAATGATATCCTTAATTGGTACTGAAGCATTGGATAGCTCAGGTTCCATCTAATCATAATACTTCACAAGTGCTGAAGTAGTGTCATGTTCGGGTTCTAGAATAACACCCTACATAAGATATGAAGTAGTGAGATAATCAGTGGAAAAACCACCTTGACTAGAGACCATGAAAATAGTATTAGTAGTAGTGTGGATATGACTTGACTCATCAACAGTATGGACAACAACAACATCATTAGAGTAATTGCCACATTAGTTCTCTTAGCAACATCCAGGATAGGATCACCCTTGTATCCACCCCCATGAGAAGGGGCCTCCATAGATGTGTCTTGACCAGAGTGTGGGACCAAACCCTTATCATTATTTCTACTGCTGTTGACATCGTCATGTACCCTAATCTTTCAATGATTACATAGTTTTTTCTATTGCAGTCAGAGGCCATATGCTCAAAAAATGAAAATTTTCATAGAATTATAGCTTCTTCTCAAGAAAAATATCAAGATTAATATCCTCATCTCTGGTGGTTAGAAACAATTCATTAATAAGGGTGGAATCCATATAAACCTCAACAAGAATCCATACATAATGCCCAAAAGATGAAAAAATAATAGAGAATAAGAATCCTATACCTAGAAGTAAGATTCAAATCAAACTAAACAAAAAATAGGGGGATATATGAACAATTGTCACTGCCTCAAAATGCTGCACAATGCTGTAGAAAATAAAGAATGAATGGGGGATGTGAACATGCCTAGAATCATGAGCAGGATAGATTTTGGTGGAAGAAGGAGACTATCAAAGTTCAAGAATTAATTTCACTTGGACATGATTGAGAGGTGAGATGTTACCACGAAGGTGATTGGGTTGCCTCATTCGGTGGCAGTGACAGGCAGCATCACGAGGGGGATGAGGATGGGGAAGTGTCATGAAGGCCATCTGGGAACTGTTGGGGGATGAGGATTGGGTATAGAAGAGGTCGCCAAGGCCATCGGGGAAAAAGGGTTGCCTCTGAGAGTAGAGGTCTCCACCGAGAGTAGAGGTCTCCACCGAGAGAGGAGAAGTCGCAAGGGTGGAGGAGGGAGACCAAGAGGAGAAGTCGCACTGAGAAGAGAGGTCCACCGAGAGAGAAGAGGTCGCGGGTATAAGGTGGGTCATGAGGGGTTGGGGGAGGAGAGGAATCACAGACAGTGTGGAGGAGGATCCCAATAGATGGTAAAAAAAACATAGATACATATTTCTTAATTGTGGCTATAAGCAATGATTTAGCCACAATTTTAATAGAAGTGTGGCTATAAATTAGGCTATAGCCATAGAATTATAAAATCGTGGCTATAGGTCCATGGATATAGCCTTGTTTTCTAGTAGTTTATGTCAAAAATTAATTTTGGGTCATTGTCCAAAATTATAAAAATAATATGAATGTGTTTTATCAGTTTTGAGTATGTCATTTGTCTTTTAAACCAAAATGTAAATTTTAAATAAAAACACACACGTTGAGGAATACCATTCACACTGCATGTCAGATTAACATGTGGTTGATTTTTAGACATCAAAATTGACTTTAGGATCATTTTATTTAGGTATAAAAACAATCTGAGTCTATTTGCTGGGTTTTCAGCAAGTGTCAAAATTTTTTAACTAAAATTTCATTTTTACACTAAAAACACTCACTTTGAGTCATACATGTCACAAAATATGTTCAATTGATTTTTAAATGATTCCTACACCTCAAAAATGACTTATGGGTTATTTTTATAAAGTATCAAGACAATACAGTCATGTTATCTTTGTTTTTAGTGAGTTATACTTGTTTTTAACTAAAATTTCAATTTTAAATTGAAAACACCCATTTTGAGTCATACCAATCATATTGTGTATTTGATTTAGGTGAGACTAATTCTAATACATTATAAATAACTTATGGATCATTTTTCTCAAATTATCAAAACATTATAAATACAGTTTCTTGGTTTTGGATATGTCTTGCCTCTTTTTAACTAAAATGTCTTTTAAAAAAAATGCATTGTGAGTCATACCAGTCGAACTATGTGTCAGATTTAAGTGAAGTTATTTATAAAACATCATAAATTACATATGAATTTTTTTCTTAAAATATAAAAATTATAATTGTGTTTGATTGGTTTTGAGTATGTCACATGCATTTTTAACTAAAATGTAATTTTAAACTGAAAACACACATTGATTCATACCAGTTATACCATGTCTTGAATTGATATTAGTATGATTATTACATGTTACAAGTGAATTATATATCATTTTTCTAAATCATCAAGATAATATGAGTTCATTTTCTAAATTTTCAATGATCCATGCACGTTTTTAATTAAAATTTCCATTTTAAACTGAAAACAATCATTTTGAGTCATACCAGTCACAATGTGTATAAAATTGATGTTTGAAAAAAAATCAAATATGTCAAAAAATTACTTATGTATCATTATTCAAAAGTATTAAAATAATATGAATGTGTTTTATTGATTTTGAGAAATTCATGCATCTTTTTAACGAAAATTTTATTTTAAACCTAAAACATGAACTTTGAGTATTTTTTAAACTGAAAACACATACTAAAGAACACAAAAAGTTAAAAAAAAATAAATCTATAAAGTGAATAAATAAAAAGTGAGCACATCATCCTTTTCAAATACTTTATTGAGAATTGATTTTTCTCCAAGCATTTTTTGCTCTTTATAAATTACAAAATATGTGGAGAAGAATCAATTCTTGATAAAGTAACCAATTCATGATACATGTTAATATTAACTAAATAAGTAGTGGATAAAAATTGTAAGAAATCCAATTAAAAAATAAATAGTTAAAATAATGAGAAAATTTACTAGATAAGTAGTATGAAGTCACCTATTAATAATGTTTTCATACATTATGACACCTTGTATTTTTCCCATTCATTTCTAAATAAATATATTTAATATTTTTAATACTTGGACTATTGATAGTCCGAGTAGTACTAGAAAATATAAATAAACAAATGATTAATAATTATTTTAAATGAAATTGTAATTATCATTGGAAATAACTCTTTCAATATTTTCATTTGTTAATGGAATATTATATCATTCATAAATTTGAAAATGTAATAAACACAATATTTTTCATTAGTTTGTTTTAGACACTGAAGAAAAATTGAGGAAAATAAGTAATTTGTTTTGAAATATGTTTTAATAATGAAATCTAATAATACATACCCTAATACTTATCTACTTATAAAATTTTATAGGATTCTTATGCTCATGGGTTGTCCTTATTCCATGATTTTGATGATATGTAAACATATCCTCATCATAGAAAAAAATCCATTAAAAAATAATATAAAATGTATAAATTTATTTTTATTTTTAAAATGTTGTATTTAGTGTATTAAAAATTGATAAAAGTCATCGTGTGTGGTCTATTTGTTATGTATCCATGTATTGAATTCAAGCAATAAATATTTAGAGTATCCAAATTTATTTCAATGATAAACCAATTATCCCTAAAAAACAAAAAGGAATAATTAATTAAAGGAATGAAAAAAAATTTAAAATGGTTAAATTATAGAGTTTTACCCTTGCATTATGGGTATTAAGAAAAGTATATCATATTTAAGTTTGTTTTCAAAAACTGTGCCCATATTTTCCACTATTGAAAAATATTCCTCTTATTCTATTGATCTTATTCATGTAGAAATAACATGAGGAATAATGAGTCTAATTTTTTCATAGGGTGTTCCCTTCAAATAGTACCAATATATACTCCTATAAAAAATATGAATAATATTTAACTATAATTAACATAATAGATCATCTACTAGAAAAAAAATTATGAAAAAACACATCTTTTATACATTTTTATATAAGACTCCTAACCATATTTTATTGGGGATTTCGTATACATTCTAAAGACTAAGAAAGTATTTAATAACATCTCTATAATTTTTTTCTTTTAAATCAATAATGGATATATCACTATCTTTGAACATTGTATCCACATAAACTTGTAATATTAGTAAATGCATTAGTTTAACCGATAGGGTAAGGGTAATTTTTGAAGGTATTTTCTATCTTCTAGTTGATCCTTTAGATTGTTTTGATTCGACCTTTCATTTCTCCTTCCATTTCTCAATCTGTAATAACATTCCTTAGTTCAAATTTTTTTTCATTTATTTTTAAAGGTTTTACATAAAAAATAAATTTTAAATGAGCACTTCATCAATTACATGTATTTTTACAATATCAAATGGCCATTCTTTGAAAGTTCTAATAGAAAGCTCAAGTATGTGAACATTTATATCATCAAGGGGAATAGATAGCTTGGTACTTGACTCATGAGAAATGTGAATACCCAATATTTCATGACCTATTGTAATTTTTTTTAGAATATCTCTATGGATATTTTATATTATAACCCTCGAAACAAGGCAATAGGTTTCTGCTAATAGATATAAACCACAATCATTTTCACTTTATAGAATATTAATATAGTATATGTATTAGTGTCTTCCTAATTCACATTTCTTGGAAATAGTTATGAAAAAATCTATTATCTCTAGTAAGGAATACCTTTTAGATGAATATATCACCTCAAAGTTGGTGTGGGTGGGAGGGAATCCTTATTTAGTGGTTTTTGTTGTGTTGTTTCTTCTCTTTGATGCCTTCCTATAACATTATCTAACAACTCAGTCTACCAATTAAGTTTTTCTTCTAGAGTAGTTATTCATGTATTAATCTCCTATATTTTGTTATATTTATCCCCTTATAAATTTATTTTCTCAAAAATATTTTTGGGATGACACTCCAAAATTATCATCTCTGATGAAAACATATTGTTCTGGATTCTTCAAGGCCACTGAATGTAGCTTTTCATTGGGTATAGTCGATGATGATTCTTATGTATTAACTGAATAAAAAATATAGAAAAACCAGTAATCATTGTTATGTAATAATTAATTAAAATAGAACAAATTATTATTATTTCATACTTTTACATGTTTCTTATATTTTTTGTGTGTGTTTTTATCTATATTTATTATGTATTTATTTATATAGGCCTCCTTCCATAATACATGAAATGGGCTAGAAGTGGATTTATATTTTGATTCATCAATTTGTTTATAAAAAAAGGAACACAATTATTTTGTTCTTTCATAACACATAAAAGTATTATTATTGATTTAAAATATATACCATTTTTTTCAAGTGAAGCATACCTTATCCTTACTTTATGGTAGGGTTATGTTGGTTTTGATGAACGCTGTTTACTTTATGCATTCAATTGATGTTTCATAAATAAAAAATTATTAATCAAAGTAAATAATACATGTATTGTCAAGAAATGTGTCACCAATAAAAATGTACCTTAAAATATTCTTCCTCATGAAGACCAATAGACACATTCCATGTTTCTTGGTTTTATGATGTGTGTATACATATTCGGTGGGTGTGGGTTTATTTTCCCTTCAACATCCTTGATATGATGCTTTTAATGAAATGTATTAAATCCTTAATGATAATTTTCTAGTGATGATAAATACAAATTTCATTTGATAAGAATTTTGTGAAAATACACTCTAAAAGTGATAATAAAGAGTAAATAAATGTTTCATTTCTTTATTTTTTAGTAAAATAAAGAATGGATATTATAATTTTAACCTAATATCTTAAAAAATCTGTACCTTAACTCTAGGAACAACATTATTCCATATATTTACATCAATAAACACTCAAATTTGAGTGGTGACCCCATTATAACTAATGAAAATTTAATTTTTGGGGTTAACAGGCTGTCCATGTGCATTCTATCCAACCTCAAATTTAGTGCCTCTACTTCCAACCTTAATAATTTTTGTGAATACTATCACACTATGACAATATTTTTTTATGGGACATAGTTTTTTTATATTCCACCATTTCTTAAACTTCAACATCATCAACATATTGTTCTTTGGGATTGGTATCATCGAAATGTGGGGAAACCTATTTTTTTCTATGAATTGAGTGCATCAACATGTTAAGAAACCTATTGTTCCTTGGGATTGGGATCATCGACATGTTCATAAACCATTATCTATATAATTTATTGAAAATTTATTTTATAATATGTAAATATGGTAGTTAATAGTTAATAATATGAGGTAATTCAATATATATTGAAAAAAATATAACATGATTATTGAAATATCTTTTTTCTTTAAAGGTATAATGTATTTGAACCCTCTATCAAGTATCAAAATACCCTCTTTGTGGTCTCCTTATCCATAAAAAACCCCATATATATTTGGAATGTTGTGAATTATTATGACATCATAATGAAAGGGTCATCCTCAATTGAATAGACATATGACCCTTTAGTGTTTTTGGTTGATAATAGAGAAATTGAACACTTCTGTTTGTAGGATACGAGATATAAAATACTAGTACTGCCTATGATTCCATTATGAATGGTTCATCCTTATACCCTTCTTTACTGATATACACTTTCATGAATCCTAATTCGTTGATTTAAACCTTATTCATGTTATTGACCCAATTGCATTGAAAAATTGATACTTGGAATGTTGTATAACCCAACTCACATATTTGTTCGATGATACCAAACTATGGAATATTCTCCTAAATTTGATTTTTATCCTTGGTACCAAATACATGCATTACTTCAGCCACAAGTGTAACTCCACTATTTTTCATGGTAATGCGTTCATTATGTTCCTTTAGATAGAACATATAAAAATTAATTACATAACCATAATAAGATAATAAATGTGCACTTTATCCAATGACTAGCCATTAAAGCCTTTTTTAAATTAAATTTTTATTTTCATTTGAATAAAAAATATGGTCTCAAAAATATCCAATAAACTGTTAATTATGTGTATTTGATACCTAAATTTCACCCCTTAATGAATTCAAATACCTAAAAATTTATTTGTGGGTTTGAATATATGGCACAACCTATAAAATATTATGTGAAACCTAAAGGAATGCCTGCTCCCAGACTGTAATAGTAATTGAGACAACATTTATTCCAGAAATTCCTTCACCCACAAGTCACTTAGTGGAATGAGATTTTGATATACCAATGATTTCCACATCAGATAACCAGTCAATATATAATTCAATGACTTCCTTAATAATACATTTGTCCACAATAAAATATTTTTTTTCTAACTTTGGTTTTAGACATACCCTTTAAAAATAATCATATATCATTTAATGGGGTGCATCCATCTATAATGTATAGGACCACATAGTTGAATCTATCTAACCAAGTGAAACATTATATCAAAGAATAATTAATGGAGAAATATCTAATTCACATAACGTGATATCAATTTCCTTTTCCATAATTTGAAAATTTATCCGAGTCTATTACTTTACTGCATATAGCTTTGAAAACATGAAATTCATGTGATTTCAAGATCAATAACTTTAAATCAATAATTAAAATTATATTTAATGAATAACTCTCTAGAATATTTACATCATCCAAGAAGTTAAAAAACCAATTTCTATCATTCCTGGAAAGTGTGTAAGAAACTAATGG
This sequence comes from Viscum album, assembly GCA_963277665.1. Lineage (NCBI taxonomy): Eukaryota > Viridiplantae > Streptophyta > Magnoliopsida > Santalales > Viscaceae > Viscum > Viscum album. Next base: position 516,543,067 of record OY728127.1, on the reverse strand, counting down.
AAGAAAAGTCCATCTTTCACCCTTCACTAAAACTACTAGAAAAATTACCTATATCCATGGACCTATAGCAATGGTTTAATTGGTCCATGGATATAGGTTAATATATAGACACACTTATTTGAAAATTGTGGCTTTAGAATAGATCAACATATAGGGAAACAGTCTATGTGTCCAGAAATCCTCAAATATTTTATCTTCCTAGACGCGACTCATCTCGACTGATCTCCCACCCTTAAAACCCTTCTCCCTCTTCGCGACTAATCTCCCACCTAGAAACCCTTCTCCCTCATTGCTGATCGATCAATTATACCTTATCCAATCCTTTCCGGATTCTCCATTCAGTCTCACCCCCTTCATCACGCAATCCCTCCCACCCCTTGATCATGCGTTCCTATCCTCTTCCACCCCTTCAACTCGCGTTCCTCCTCCAATTTGTGTGTTGGCCGAACCATGACCTTCCATGAGTGGGATCCACACAAGTTAACCCCTACACTTTCTCTGAATATCGTTGCAGTTACTCCTTCATGAAAAATTCCCTCCCAAGCAATTCATACCTATCTCCAGTGATTTTTCGTCCATACCTATACAATATATGGTGATTTTCAAGGTTCTACCATACTACAAATGTGTCAATTGAAAAAAAAATTACTCTTGAAAAGTTCAGCAGGATGTGTTATGAGGTTATGTCAATTTAGTTAAAGGAAATGTTTTCTTCTAATAAAGTTTACATTTATATTGTTCTGGAGTATTTGATAATTTGTTATTGTAGTTGGTGTTATAGTCTATTCTTGAAATTCTTTCATTGCAGTAGTTTGATGTTAAGGTTTGTTCTAATTTTTTGTCATTCCTGATTTTTTTGAATGATTTGATAATTGGGATTTTGTATACTGATTGTAGAATCATGGGATATAAATTGGTTCATAATATCAAAAGATTAGGATTACTAGAAATCCATGCATTTTTCAAATTACATATACTATAAAGAACACTAAAAAGTATTACTTTTTTATGTTTTGAAGACATCATAATTATAGAATCAGTTGTTCAAGTTCCACCTTATTTTCTTCCTAAATAGATAACTAACCACACATCATTTAATTGTCCATATACTGAGAAAGTATCAATGCACAATAATTCATTATCAGAAAAAATGATAACCAAAAGTAACACATTATCAGAAAATTTCCCAAACAGACCTTACAAATGAGTAGTGAAAAAATACATGAGATGTGGTGTATTTTCCATCCATACAAATACTTAAAATTGAGTAAATCCTAATCCTAGATTTCATAAGAATAATATATATGGGAAGTATTTGCTTCAAAAATTTCCAAATGAGAAAATATCTTCTAGAATGTCCATATTTTTCTTTCCAGGGAATGCTGATAATTTCCTTCTCTCATTCTCATTGATCCTCTATTCTTTCTCTAAATTCATTATTTTAAAACTCTAAAATAACATTTTATATTTTTTGTTAATGAAACCTAATATTTTAATTTAATGGGGTAGATAAAATTTTAATCTTATCTACTTATGAAATAAATATGGTGAATAAGATCCATTTATGTCCCTTAAAGTCACATCCATTATTACCTATAATTTCTCTAGGTTTTCTGAAACTTCCTAAAAGTGGCATGATATTTGATTCTATGATGTAGTCCTATTCATACATTGATTTTCCATTGTGTATCAATTTACACTATGATGTATCATGTCATCACAATAAAAAATTGTGGTGTGGAATCATTCCATGAATTATAGACTGCTATAGCTAACCTCATACACAATGCTCGCATGAATAGATCAGGACTTAATTTCCATAACATTAATGATCCAATATACTTTCTACATTTTATACTTATACTTGTAGAATTTCTTCTTGAAGTCATGAAAAAAATCTCATTCTACTAGAATAACATCCTCCACATCGTAAGTTATTTCTGTGGACTGTACTTCTCTGAAATCATGACTGCAGTATAGCCCATGACATGGTGTCAATATGTTTATCATTTTTCAATAAAACTATTAGTTTATCATATGCTCACTTATTTTATTTCTTATAATTCTTACATTGTTAATTCTACTCATATTTCCTTCAAATATCAAGAGAGATTATAATGGTGATTGTTGCTACTATTTAAAATTAATCAAGCATGATAAACAATCAAATTGTAAAAAAATTTCTATACATGGGGCATTAGTTACTGAGAACATTGAATGAGTTGTTCCTTGGTTGTATTATTTTATGTTAATCTCTCATTTCACCCATACATTTGTGTGACACTATGTTGACTTAAACAAGATATTGTTTTCTCGATGCCTCAATCTTACTTAGGATGCTGCATCAATATACTAATATCATCATCAAATATTCTATTATTTCCTTTATCACTAATAATGTTCCTCCTACTTCAATTTTTAGGTTCAATTAATTACGATTCATTAGATCACTGGAATTTTTTTGAAGTCTCCCAGGACCCATTCGTGTGTGTTGTGGAAATGAGATTCAAAGGCGACTCACCACGTATGCATAGATAATCAAATATATAACAATTTCTCCTGTTATATGTATATCCACCCATATTAGTGTGATTACATATAAGGGGATAGGTGTTCTTATGTATATATATGGAAAATGCATACATGTGTGGGTGATAACAGGCTTATGCATGTGAGAATATATATAAGGATCCTCTTGATCATGTTCAAGGCTATGAAGAAACGTACATAGGGGTTAGGGTGTCCTTATCTATATGAAAAGGTGTATATTCCCATAGTATGGATGAAGCAACTTAGAGTTGTCACTGATAAAAGTTTCAAGCACCGAGTGTGGCTTGGCTCCTTTGAGGTAGGGTCCCTCTCCTAGCCTCTTTAATTCAAGAACGTTTTAAATTTAATTTAGATGACTTCTTAATTCTTCTTGTTTATATTAAATTGAAATTCTTGAATATGTGTTAGTTAAGATAATTGTTTTTTTGATAAAAAAGTCATGGTTTTGTAAAAAAACCCTCCAACAGAGGTGCATTGTCTACAAAAACTCACAGTGGTATACCTTTCTTGACATTATTTCATTATTTTTTTCCTTATACTTGATGTTGTTTTTAGTCGTAAATCACACGTCATATTTGACCCTTTTTATATCCCTTTAGGGGTTTGACCTATTTTTACTAAAATAGTTGTTTGAACCAAAACACCCTTTAAGTGCCATTAGACTTTTAAAATAAAATTTCCCAAGTAGGAAAGTGCTGTAATGACCAAGTCACCACTAAGTTACCCCCTTTGATCTTATAAATGGAATTTCCATGTTTTAATGAATTAAACCAATTAAATAGAACTGAACATGGTTAACTTGGCACATGAGAGGTAATTCCTCATGTAGTGAATTATGTAACGATTATGCCTCCATTCTAAAGTCCAATTTGATGGCATGAAATAAATAGAGTGGCTTATTCATAGTGACTTTTATTCCACTTTTGAAATGTATTAAGGGAAAGTGGTAAATGTCTAATTATAACCAAACGCCTCCTAAGTGTTTGAATTGATTTGTATAAGGGATTTACCATGTAGGTAGTTTTCCTCTTGACCATTTCACATTCTAAGTGTTTTCTTGCCACTTTAAATAAAAATTCCTTATTTTGATAAAGTAAATAACATGAGTTGGATGGAATGGCTTGTCATAGTAGAAATACTTTCCTTTAATGTTTAAATTGAGTGGATTTTATTAGAATAAAATGAATAGTTATGCTTACTTGAATTAAATGAAATGTCTCTAAGTTTTTTTTGTATGATTTTCCTTGCATTAAGTGGTTGAAGTGGAATGAAATGTGGAGGGTGGAACGAGGGTTGCATGGGGTGGGTAGGGGGTGGTGGGAGGGGGGGTGGTGGTCAGGGGGTGTGTAGGGGAGGGCTAGGGGCTAGGGGTGTGTTGGGGGAATGGAGAGGGGGTGTGATGGGGGCAAGGGGAGGGGTGTGCAAGGGGTGTGTAGGGGGTGCATGGGGTGGGTAGGGGGTGTGGAGGGGAGGGGGCATGGGGGTGTGCTGGGGGAAGGGGGAGTGGGGTGTGCAAGGGGTGTGTAGGGGGGTGTGCATGGGGTGGGTAGGGGGTGTGCAGGGGGTGGGTAGGGGGGTGTGCAGGGGAGGGGGCACGGGGCAGGGGGTGTGCTTGGGGTAGGGGTAGGGGGTGTGCTGGGTTATGTTGCAAGGAGAAGGGGGAGGGTGAAAGGGGTGTGTAGGGGGTGTGTAGGGGTGCATGGGGTGTGCAGGGGGGTAGTGTTAATCCCACCCATGAGACTATATTGTCATATCTTCTTTGATCACATAGTTAAAAAACATCATATTTTAGATATTTGAATACTTTTAAGAAAGGATTATGCACAACATTTTCATATGAAATTATAACTCATACGACCATCAATGCTGTAAAACATAACCACAATTTTCATATCATTTCGAGTGCTTATCAGGACTTCACTCTCAATGAAATACACTTCTTTTTGACACTGTAGCATTGAGTAGTTAGTCATCATAAAAAAAACCATCTCCATGGCCACATCACTATTTAGTCATCCACCTCCTAAACATATATTCTCATCTTTCACAACTCTAATATGTCCACCAAAATGCCCGTAGAGGGCTTCCAGTTTCTCACAATTTTGGTACAATGTTTTCTCCCAATGTTTGTAGGTGTTTTTATGAAGATCATATCCAAAAGACTTGGTATCATTTCACAATTAATTTTAATGATTTGAATAAAACATATGATGCATATGTGAAAGTGGTATATTATTGTAAATATACACTAAAGTATACAACATGATGTAGTAAAAGCCATCATGTTTTGGTTTGTGTTATCTAGTGATTCATGATACTACTCCATGGTGTATGTATTGGATGGCATTGGATATCATTTGAATAAAAATACTTTATTAATTATCATGTTATTTAGTAATAATATTTACATATCAATCTCAACCTAAAAGAAAACAATAATGCATGCATGCACACCTAGGACACTATGACTCCCTACACTTGAGGTCTCCATGTGTTAACCAGGATACCACGACACCCAATCATTCTTTCTTTAGTTCCATTCAAAAATTATACCTGTCACACATATCTCAAAATGATCCCACAATACTAGTCATACGAGACCTGCCCCTTTTCACAACATGTCTCATATTACCCATCAATGTGTCCACAAAGCCTTCCAATATCATCCCAGCCTCTTCCCATTAATACCATCCTCCAATAATCACTCATTAGTAGAGTCACTACCTGAAGTTTCCTATGACATAGACCTTATGGCATGATCCATGTCCCCATCATGATGCCTCAACACTCCTGGTCCTATAAAAGAAGAGATCATTATCTCAGTGAGATAGGGGATGATTAGATGTAGAGAGAACATATAATAAAAATGGATTACCATCTATTTTGTAGATCTAACACACAATTATTCTTTAAAAAAACAATCCGAACCAAACATAATCAACAATAGATTACTAGGGAAGTATAAGAGTTTAAGATAATGGAATAACATGAGAAAAATGAGATTTTCAGGAAGGAAAATCACGTTAAACTATAATTCTTGGAGCATTTAATGCACACTACATGGTTATACTTCATAATTTAATAGATTATGCGCTAACCATGAGCATAACACTAGATATCAACCCATGATCCACACAATCGTGCCAAACGGTTTGGTAAGTCTTACACTATATTGGATTCATGAATAGGTATTAAGTGAGAAGAATTTGAGATCCAATCCACAATCTCCCATATGGAATCCTATTTTCAAACCATTCTTAGTAAACCTTTGAAAAAATTGCTAGTTATTTTCTCTAATTTTCACATGGATATAGGTTAGGTTTGCAACATAAAGCTTATCATTGGTGCTCCGCCTTGACCCGCTGACATGTGAGGAATATCTAGACTTAGTCCACCACCCTCATTTTCATTCCATCCCACTAGAAATATGCTCTCATCACCTTAAAAATATTCTGAATACTAGGATGAACAACCCATCTCAAATGGTAGTATGAAAAAATGAGTTCTTCCTGAGAAGTTAGAGGAAACACAATTTGATATCTAAAATGAAACATAGATTCCCCATCTAGTGTTTATCCCTCAATGGTCTCCCCACAATTAATTTATAACCTCATGGTTAGAGATTTATAATAATATGTATATGAATATTTAACCTGCTCAATCAAATTAGGTACAAGAGAAATAGGAAAGAAAACCACAACATCACCTTTCTCAACACAATGTTGACCCATATCAGCTATAACTATTATCAATAAAAACTGATCTAAAGATTCTCTATCGAATTGACAATATGATTTTCTACTCAATGCTTCATCCATTGAATTTTATTATTTTTATGGGTTCCGTCCTATAGGATGGAAGAAAAATAGAGCTGGTATCTGGTAGGATATCAATTATGAATTTTACTTCTCTTTCAAGTGGAAATATATAGAGGTTGGGAAAGAATTCAGGAAATTTATCCATGATGGTTGTAAAACATTTATGTTTGGTCGCATCAACAGTTTCCAAAGAAATTTCTGCCAGAGGTGTGTAGGGGGTGCATGGTGTAGCGGGTGTGCAGGGGGCAAGGGGTGTGATGGGGATAATGGGAGGGGGTGTGTTGGGCTCTATTACAAGGGTAGGGTGGAGGGGAGGGGGTAGGGGGTGTGTAGGGGTGGGGGGGGGGGGAGTGCAAGGTGGGGTGATCAAGGGAGAGGTGGGGGGAGGGGGTTGCAGGGGGATTTGTATGGTGAAGGGGTGGTGAAAGGGGTGTGCGGGGGGGGGGGGGGGGTTAGGGGGGATATGAAATGTGCAGGGGTGGTGCAAGGGGTGTGCATGGGGGGGGGTTATAGGGGTGGTGCAAGGGGTGTGGGAGGGGGGTGCATGGGGTGCATAGGGGAGTGGGTAGGGGGAGGGGGTTTGTAGGGGGGATGTTCCAGGTGTAGGGGTGGTGCATTGGGTTTGAAGGGGGATGGGGGGAGGTTATTGTGGGAAAATGCAAGGTGAATGGGTGGTGCAAGTGGTGTGTGTGTGGAGAGTTGGGGGTTGTAGGGGCTGTGCAAGGGGTGTGCAGGGGGGTGTGAAAATGGGGGGGGGGGGTGTGCAAGGGGTGTGCAAGGGAGGGGAAGGGTGTGTGTGCAGGGGGCAGAAGGGGGGGGGGGTTGCAGGGTAGATGTGCTGGTGTAGGGGTGGTGCAAGGGGTTTGTGTGTGTGGGGGGGTGGGGGGGGGTGGGGGTTGTAGGGGGATGTGCAAGGTGAAGAGGTGGTGCAATGGGTTTCGGGGGGGGGGGGGGGTGTAAGGGGTGTGTAGGGGAGGGGGGAGGGTGTGTGTGGGGGAGGGGTTTGCAGGGGGCTGTTCTAGGTGCATGGGTGGTGCAAGGGCTGTGTGTGGGGGGGGGGTGCAGGGGGGATATGAAAGGTTCATGGGTGGTGCAAGGGTGTGAGGGGGTGGGGGTGAAGGGGGTGTGCAGGGGAGCGGGATATGGGATTTTCAAGGTGTAGGGGCGGTGAAATGGGTGTACGGGGGGGGGGGGGGGGTGCAGGGGGCTGTGCAAGGTGAATTGGTGGTGAAAGGGGTGTGCGGGGGGGGGGGGTGCAAGGGGTGTGTATAAGGGAATAGGGGTGTGCGTGTGGGGGGTGAAAGGGGTGTGCATGGGGGGCTGTACAGGGGGGTGAAAGGGGGCATGAGTGTGCAAGGGGGTGCAGGGGGGAACCATGTTGCTTTTTATGGAATAGGGAGGATGTTTCCATAGTTTAGAACCATGGCTATATCCCTATAGCCATGGTTCCAAACTGTGGAAAAAGCCCTATAGCCACGGTTTCAAATCGAGGATATAGGTCCTGCGTTACTTAACACACTGCCATGGTTTGTAAACCGTGACTATAGCCCTATAGCTACGGTTTGAATCGTGGATATATCCCTATAGCCCCAGTTTAAAATCATGGCTATAGGCTTTGCCCTATAGCCACACCAATACCAGCCACGGTTTCAAACCGGGGCTATATCCTTATTTTGTAGTAGTGTGATGCCAAATCTTCCCATATCCCCATGTCAATCATGTCCAAGCTAGACTTAATTCAATCCTTTATTTTTCCAGTTTAACTTAGTAACATTCCAATGACACTATCACATATATTTTTTTTCCACATGCATGACATCAAGAAAATGTTTGATGTACAAACAATTCCAATATGGTAATTCAAAAAAAAATCTTCTTCCAACCAATTTTCACAATGTTTTTCAAATAAGGTTTACCAAAAGAAGTGGCCATATACATTACCTTTTTAAAATGTTTATCACCTTTTAGTGGAGTGGTGATATACCATATTCTGAATTTCCATCAACTGAAATCATCTAGGATTGGTATTTATTCTTTTAGGTTTGAAATCTAAAATGTCCAAGAAACACAATCTTCAATGAATGTTTCAACCTAACTAAGTGTGTGCCTTGTTCACAAATGAGACACCCTTGAGTTCCTTTAATTTTATATCCTAACAATTTTTCATAATTAAGAAAGTCATTTATCATCCCATATAACATGGTTCTCAATAATAAATCTTCATTTCTATACGAATCAAACAACACAACACCTGAATCATACATTAATTTCAAAACTTTGATCAATGGATCTAAATAAACATCAATATCATTACCCGATTGTTTTGTTCTATATATAAGAAGAAAAAATATAATGTATTTTCACTTCATACATAAACACATTAGAAATTTATAATTTACCAAAATAATTGACCTTATACTGTGAGTGATTCTTTGTAAACCAAAAGGATTCACTCCATATCTAGATAGCACAAGATGAAGGATTCTTGAAACATTTTCAAATTTTGGATACTCATGATAAATTTTCTTCCACCGAGGAGAGTCTAATGGGTGATGAAGTTTCACATATTGATTTATTATATCTTCATTCCATGTCAATTTCCTTATAGTCTCCTCACTCCCATATATGTGCCTAAACCTTGGAATGATTGGATAGTACCATAATACTTTTGAAGGACTTGATTCATATTTGTGTCGAGACAAACCACACTTTGGTAATTTTTAAGTGATTCATGGTCCTTGTGAAATAGTATACAATTATTTAAACTGACATGTATTCTTTCAGATATCATACCCACTGAATGTATCATCCATTTATCATTATATGTTTGGAAAGAATGACCATTATATTATGGTATAATATCATTCAATAGATCAAGTAGTTTTGTAAAGTTGGTGTCCTTCCATTCATTGATAGCTTTTACATTATATAGATTCAGTATGGATAAAAAAGTTGTATATTTAGTACAACTAGCATAAAATGACATATTTTCACAACTAATTAAATTCTATAATAGTTTGGGACAATAAAAAAAATCTATTTTCAACTATAACTATAATTTCCACAATATAATCTTTATCATCATTGATATTTGTAATCATATAATCAATGTTTTCTTAATTATTGTCCACACTTGTAATCATATTAGATAATCCATGAAATGTAGTGTTATCCTTATCACTAACTATATTCAGCCCTTTCTTGTGTTTAGTCTAACATTTATAACTTTGATCTATTCCATGACAAATCAAGTTTTCATCTAATTCCTTTTGAAAAATTAGTATTGAATACCAACAACATAAACAAGGACAAAGGATTTAATAAGAGTCACATGCATAATCATTATAAAACTTGATGAAATCTCTCACCCCATCCTCATAGTCTTTTTTCATATGATTTTAATCTATATATTTTCGATTCATATCCATGCTATTTGATTTAGTAATATTCATATTTAACAAAATAAGTAAATACATAGAAGGTATCAACTTAGAACCCTAAAAGGCTATTCTTTATATATACCCACATATAATCATCATATTTGATATAAATTATAATTTTATTAAAAACAAGTTAAAACATATAAAGATCAAGAACTATATGAATTTAAAGTATCAGAACACTTATTTTTTTATTACATGAAGTCACATATCATAAATCATTATTTATTTAAAATAGATTCATCAAGGGAGATAATTCACTCCTTATCACTATCAATGTTCGAAAGAAACTTATGAATTTCTATGGATAGATAAGTATTAGAGTATATATAATAGTATTTCACTATCAAAACATATATAAAAAAATTACTTATTTTTTGCAATGATTACATAGAGTTTTAAACAATGTAATCACATCAATAATGGTTATTGCATTAGTAAATTTATGAAAGATATCATTTTTGAATTATTTATTTGGTAATAATCACAATAAATTTTTTATTATGCAATGATATTTTGAAAATAGTTAAGAAGGGATGAATCATGGTGTTGTTTTCTTCTAAAAAATCTTTTCTTGATAACTATTTTCTTGGATCATTTTACCTTGTTATATTGAATAATCAAGCCAATATAAATGAAATTAAAAATTTAACCACTAATATAAATAATAAAAGTGAATGATATCATTTAAATTTACATTATTCAGATTTCAATGTGGATTGGATAATATATTGAGTAGATATAAGATAATTAATTTGTACACCTAAATCAATAACACACTTATCATTATTATATATTTTATGGAAAAATCCACTATCACGTCTTATGGTTACAACCTTTAAAATATATTCTACTCAATATTTTAATAAGATGTTATGAAATATATATGATTTTAGGCCTTATAATGAAAATGATCCTTCAATTACTTCTAGTAAGGGTGGTGTATTGTTTTAGCTAAGTCTCCATGATTGTTATGTTCATTTCAAGTAATATATATGTTTTAATTTTAATTTCATTTAGAAGTAAAATATTCAAATTATTTATTTCATTATAAATATTTAAATTTATATATATTTATAGGGTAAATTGTCATTTCCTCCCCAATAATTGTTAATAACCATGTATTATACTCTTTTATATCAATTTTTTTAGGGATGTCTTATCATTATATTTTAAAAATTACTATCACTATGGAGCATCAAACATCCTTTCACTTTTTTAGAAATGGATTTCCTAACAATATTCATTGAAATGCATACATTTATAATGCCCCTTTTCTTCTCCAATCAATTCATCAACAATTAAACACAATAAAATATAATATTTTCTATTAAATAAATATTAAGAAAATGGAATTAGACAAAAAATATTTTAAAAAATATTAGAGTTTGAAAAATCAAATAAAATAACTAAAAATGGATATTTGTTGTACAATTATTGCGATGTAAATTTATGACATAATGTGGTCTAAAGAATAGTTAGTTACTTCATGGATTTTTAAAAAAAATCTTGCTCGAAGATGAGCAAGGGAAGATAAATGAGTTTAGCTGCCTCATGAAGACGAGCAAGGGAAAATCTCTATTTTAGTCTCAATTGTTTTTTTAAAAAGAGTTTGGCTGCTACATGTAGATGAGAAAGAGAAGAAAAACTCAAAAATATCATGCAAAACACCTGAAATATAGACAAAGATTCCTTAAAAACAAGTTCATAATTTCATACCTTTATCTTTGAGGTTCTATTTTTCCAAAGCAATTGAATTCGATCGCAATAGAGTTTTGGTTCCGTGAAAATTTGAATGCGACGTCAGGAAGGAACGATCAACTAGGCTTTGTTTTTAAAGAGGGAGGAGAGTTTTATCAATGCTTACTAAATAGAACTTATGTTTTAGAAATGATAAAATAGACTTATAAGCCCTTAACCTAGCATTGAATAAAAACTAAATAAATAAATTAAAATGAATAAATAAATAATAGTAATTACATAAATAATAAAATTATTAAAAAAAAGAACTATACTAACTATTAAAACAACAAAAATATTTAAAAATGCATTTAATAAATTAATTATATAAATTAAAAAATTATTAATTTTTTTTTAAAATTAATCAATATTTAAAACTAATAAATAATATTGAATGAATGAATATTAAAAATGAATAAATAAATTCAAATAAATTTTAAAAAATATTTTTAAAAACTGAATTCATAACATCAATTAAAACAATTATAAACACAAAAAATATTAATTAATATTAATAAATTAATAATATTAATTATATAAATAAAAAATTACTAAAAATGAATAAAATTAACTATTTAAAATACTAAAATATTAAAGAAAATCATTTTAATAAATTAATTATATAAATTTTAACCATATAAAATATACTAAAAATGAATAATTATTAAAATTTAATAAATAATATTTAATGGAAGAATATAAAAAATGAAAAAAAGATTTAAATAAATTACAGAAATATTAAAAAAAGTGAATTTATAACGTTAATTATATAAACTAAAATCTCATAAAAAATGAATAAAAATGAAAAAAATAAATAATACTAATTATATATGTAACAAAATTACTAAAAATGTATAATTTTAATTATGTAATTTATAAAAATATTAAAAAATACATCTAAGTAAATTAATTATATAAATTTCAAACTTATTAAAAATATTAAAACATAACAAAGAAAAATGAATAACTATTATTAATATATATTACAAGCATATTGAAAATATTAAAACATAGTAAATAAATATGTATAGATAAATATTAAAAATTTATTAAATTTACAAAAATATAAATATTAATAAATATAAAAAATGAATAAATAATATTATACGAATGAATATTATAATTTAATAAATAAAATTAAATTTATAACAAAACTATTTAAAAATGAATTCATAAGATTAGTTTTATGAATTATAAACACGTACAAAGATGGAGAGTAATGAAGAAATAAATAATATAAATAATATAAATAAAAATCATTATAAATGATTTATATTAACTATTTCAATTTCAATAATATTAAAAAATACATTTAAATAAAATAAAATATATAAATTTCAAATATTTTAAAAACATTTCAATTTATTAAATAAAATTGAATAAATATTAATCATATAAATTAAAAATGTATTGAAAATATACAAACTTATTAAATAAATATGTATAAGTAAATATTAAAAAATGAATAAATTCCAATTTTTTTATAAATTAATAAATATTAAAAACGAATAAATAATATCAAATGAAAGAATATTATAAATTAATAAATAAATTTTAATAAATTACAAAAATATTTTAAAAAGTGAATTTGTATCATTAATTACATGAATTTAAAACAAAAAATAAATGAATAAAAATGAATAAATAAACAACATTAATTATAAAAATAAAAAAATTATTAAAAATGAATTATATTAACTATACAAAAACATTAAAATTAAAATACATTTATAGAAATCGATTATATAAATTTCAATAATATTAAAAATATTAAAACTTAATTATTAGAAATGAATAAATATTAATCATATAAATTACAAATATATTGAAAATATTAAAACTCAGTAAATAAATATGTATAAATTTTATAAAATGAATAAATCCCTAAAATCTTTAAAATTAATAAATATCTAAAAAAATATTAAATGAAATTATACTAAAATTGAATAAATAAAATGAAATAAATTATTTAAAAAAAAAGTGAATTCATAACATTAATTACATGAATTGAACACCTGCAAAAAAATAAATAAAAATAAATAAATAAATATTATTATTATTACTAATTATTGATGTATGTATAATATTGATTATATATAAAATGTATAATTAATTATCTACCTTTATAATTTTTAAAAATATTTAAAAATATTAATAGTTAATTAAATATATAAATATTTATAAATGTATAAATAACCATTAAAATTGAATATATTAAAAAAATATTAAATGGATATATATTAAAAATGAATAAATATTAAAAATGAATAAATTATAGACAATACCAAAAATAGAGAAATATTAAAAATGAATAAATAATATTCAATAAATAATAAAGCATACACATACACACATATGTATGCATAGACATACATGTACATATACATACACGTATAGATACGCATACACATACACATATACATACACATCCTTATAAATATACATATACACATACATAGACACACACATGCACATACACATACACATACAAGCATATACATACACATACATGTATGTAGATACATACGCATACATACAATTACATGAACATGCATGCACATACATACACATACATATGCATACATACACATGCACATGCACATTCACATAAACAAACACATACATACGCATAGACATACATGCACACACACACACACACACACACACACCTACACCTAAACATACACATACACATACACATACACATACACATACACATACACATACACATACTCATACACATACACATACACATACACATACACATACACATACACATACACATACACATACACATACACATACACATACACATACACATACACATACACATACACATACACATACACATACACATACACATACACATACACATACACATACACATACACATACACATACACATACACATACACATACACATACACATACACATACACATACACATACACATACACATACACATACACATACACATACACATACACATACACATACACATACACATACACATACACATACACATACACATACACATACACATACACATACACATACACATACACATACACATACACATACACATACACATACACATACACATACACATACACATACACATACACATACACATACACATACACATCCACATCCACATCCACATACACATGCACATGAACATGCACATGAACATGCACATACACATACACATACACATACACATACACATACACATACACATACACATACACATACACATACACATACACATACACATACACATCCACATGCACATCCACATCCACATCCACATACACATACACATACACATACACATACACATACACATACACATACACATACACATACACATACTCATACACATACACATACACATACACATACACATACACATACACATACACATACACATACACATACACATACACATACACATACACATACACATACACATACACATACACATACACATACACATACACATACACATACACATACACATACACATACACATACACATACACATACACATACACATACACATACACATACACATACACATACACATACACATACACATACACATACACATACACATACACATACACATACACATACACATACACATACACTCACTCAAAATTCCTTTTTTTATTAATAGTCCTTGAGAAGGAGAAGGGGAGGGTGGGTAGAGGGAGATCAATACAGGTATCATGGGGGGCAGAAATGGTGGAGACCCAACAAATCTCCTCTCATAATGGATTTTCAGTCATCAGGTAAGGACCCGATGCTATAGTACACAATAATTCCCTAACTAGAATCCTCTTTGGTGGACAAAATGTCTTCTCCATGATTACGCTCACACCAGGTGTGGGAGACTCTAGTGTCTTAGTGAATGAAAAACTTGCACTTCCAAACCACATAAATTAGATTCCATGGGCAGCTATCCTTACCATAGAGAAGGTTCACCGGAACCTATGAATCTGACTCCACCTTCATAATATTAACATTGTATAGCTTGCAAAATATAGTCCAGTGGCCATCACTCTCACCTAATACTCCAATGAAAAGACTATTCCATATAATGCACTGAATCCAAGCACCACCGAGCTGGCATAACCCCTTAGGATGTCACCCCTCTCATAACTCCAAGCGCGTATGAATTGTCGATGTTCAGTTTTAGTCCCAAATTGGGTGGGGTCCATTTGACCCATCTTACTTTTCTCTAGTGCCCCTATCATCAGGGCTGATAAAAACATGTGGCATTATTAATCTGAGCCTCAGAGAGGAACCAACACCTGGAATGAGAATTCCAAGTTCTACGATGGAGGTCTTGGATTGCATTCTCAAGAGGTGGGGAGAGGGCCTTATCCCATGGCTTGAGTTGTTACCTGCCTCTTAGATGTTCCAAAAAACTGCTATGAAGGAGAGGCTACACACTTTGGTGTTTACCCTATGAAGATCATCCCATTTAAAACAATTTTCTAAGTACTAGTTAAATGAGTCCCCTCTTCCTTCTAAACCCAACCCCTGATTCAAAGAGGTCAATAGTCTGGATGCCTAATCACTATTGAAGAAGAGGATCATGTGTTTTCCAAGATAGGCTATGAGAAAAAAATACAGCCTGAGGTAAATGAAATCCCTCTTTTTTTGGAAATTATTATATATAATCATAACATTGTTTCTCAGGTTATACATAAATAAATTAATCATGGGTGGTAAATCCTTACACTAGATAATTTAAGTGATAATTGAAGCCCACTTGACCATCTTTCTACTAGCATGCATGGTGTTTTGGAAGTCACTAATGTTGAACAACTCTATGTGGGATCTTTTATACATGCATTTATATAAATCATATTTATATATTAACATAAAAATACTTATTGTTATATAAATATTATTTTAAAATATATAAATATGCATATATATAAATTTAATTACTCACTATGATCTTTATCAGTGCTAAGAAAAGCATTGATAAAGGGGCAAATTTATCACACCTAAAAAAGTTGAAAAAAGTTACCCTTTTATTAGAACATTTTTTAACATTGATAAATGTCACCTTTATCAGCACTTTTATCTATTATCGATAAAATTTTCCCCTTTATTGGTGATTTTTGATTAGAGTTGCATATCGCATGATTTGTAGCAGTGAGAACCTATAAAGTTTTAATAAAATCCCAATATATTTTAAAAGTTTATAAATAATGATTGAAGATAAATATAAAATCTTTTTGTTTCTAAAATCTATACCAGAGATTTATGATCATTTAACCACTAAATTTATTTATGGTTAATATGAGGTAAAACTTTTTGATGTATCAAATTCCATGATTAACAATGAGTACATGCAGTAGAATAAGTATGACCATTGAGATTATATATTAGAGGCATTTTTGACAATAGAAATAAGATAAACTAGTTGGAAGTTAGGAGGATTAAATATAGGGAGATTATGATTTAAATCAATATGTGAGTCCACCTATAGATGAACAAAAAAATGAGTGTGCCTATTGTAATCAGAAATTGAACTAGAAGATGTATTGTCTCAATTTTGGGGAACCAAAGTTGAATATTATATAGAAAAAACAGATTATTAAAAATTCATATTTTCTTGTTTCTTCAATACTAAACCATTCAAAAGGTTAGATTATTAATTCCTGTTATTCATTTCACATGTGTAGCAATCGAGTTTATTTTCAAGCCTTAAGGATCAAAATGGAGGTGTGGTGCTTATAGGGAATAATGATCTTTGTTTCACAAAATGTATTGGAACAATACAGGTGAGGATAGATGATAATAAAATTTGATGCCTTACAGATGGGAGATATGTATTAGAAATGGATAATAATATCATACCATTAGGAGTCTTGGATATTATTAGTTACATGATAACCATTGAATATGGATTCATGAGAGTAATTTGTAGTACATTACTTATGATGAAAGGTACTCATTTTTTTTTCATTTTTTTAATACTGAGACTATTATAATAGGAGAAATGATATTATAGGTGAGTGATCCAGAAAATTTCAAATAATGGAATATGAGACTCGAAAATACTAAAGAGAATTCACTTAGATCCTAGTGAATAAAAGTGTTTTGAAATTTCCAAGATAAGAAAACTTGACTTCGGCAAGAATTTCATGATGGGTAAGAAAACTAGAGTTAGTTTTATCAATGGAACCAATCACATGAAGGGAAAATTTTTTGATATCTATACCAATATTTGGGGACTATTAATGAATGCTTCATTGAGAGGTAATAATTATTTTGTCATATCTATTAATGATTACTGATGATATGTTTGGTTTTATTCCATTAAGCATAAAAAATAAGGGTTGGATATCTTCCTTAAATGGAAGAAGAAGATTGAAAATCAGACAAGAAGAAAAATTAAGAGACTGATATCTAATAATGGTGGCGAATAAAAATAAGATAGATTCAAGAATTTTTTTCAAGATAAAGTTATTGTGAGACAATTTATAGTTCTTGTAATATCAAAGACAAATGTAATGTTAGTTAGGATGAATTATACACTCATCAAAAATAATCTATATATGTTATCTCAGTATTGGTTTGAATAAATCATTTTGGGCATAAGATTTGATGTATACAACACACAATATGAACTGATTACCTATATCCATGATTAATGGTAAAATTACAATCGGGGTTTGGTCTTGTGATAATGTTCTTAATTATGATATATTTCACATATTTGGTTATATTCCTGTCAAAAAATCAAAATTGGATCCTAGAGAAATGGAGTATGTATTTATTAGCTTCAGTGATGGTGTGAAATATTTCTGAATAAAGAATCTAAAAGAAAAGAAGATCATTTAAATTCTTGATGTTATATTTGATGAATAAGTAATGGTAAAGTCAAATGATTCTAGATAAGTGATGGATAGATCAAATTCCATTGTGATTAAAATGCATAAAATTCCCCCACGAACCTGTCAGGATCCAAAGGTGACAATGTGTGGTTATCATACTGATATTCTGAGTGGAGAAAAAGTTTCATTGCAACATGATAATAAAAATCATGAGAGTATCTCCATTAAAAGATCACGTAAAACCATAAATATACCTTCTGGGTATGATGATATGGTTTGTTATTTTCTTTTTTTAAATAAATTTTTATGTTCTAGATAGCTGTCTAGATGTTTTGGATAGTAAATATATGGGCCAGTAGAAGTCAACTATATAAGAAGAAATGAGTTTTTTACATTATATTCAAACATGAGACCTTGTTACTTATTTTAATAATTAAAAGGAAGTTGGGTGAAAATGAGTGTTTATAAAAAAGGAACACATTACTAGAAATAATAGTATTAGGTATAACACTCGACTATTTGTTAAGGGATATGAACTAAAGGGAGTGATAAACTACAAGGAGGTAATTTCCCCGTTTTTTAATCATGAATCTATCATAATTTTATTGTAATTGGTTGCATAGTTTGATCTATAGTTAGCTAAACTTGACATCAAGACAACATTTCTTCACGAATCATTAGATAAAGATACATATATGACAAAACGTAATGGGTTTCATGAACCAAGATGTGAGAATTTGGTTTTCATATTGAAAAGTAAATGTATGTCCTAAATTAGTCACCAAGGCAATAGACTAAAGTCTTGATAGTTTTATGCTAAATCATAATTACATTCATAGTTTGTTTCATCATTTTGTTGACTTAAAAAAATTTCATTATGGTTTATTTATCTACCTACTTGTATATATTGATAATATGTTGATTAAATGTAAAATTGAAGTGGGAATTGATAGGTTGAAAGATAAAATCATTTCAGAATTTGAGATAAATGATATTATATAAGCTAAGGAGATTTTTTGGGGGTGGAGATCAGATGAGATAGATCTAAGGGTGTTGTTACCCTCTTCAAGATAGAATTTTTGATGAAATTTCTCCAAAGGATTGATATTGATGAAAAAATACAACTAGTTATCACCCCATTAGCATTCATTTTAAACATAATGCATAACTATATCTAAAGAAAGATGATGAAAGGAAATATATGGATCATTTTACATAATCAAGTGTCGTATTATCCTTGATGTATTCAATGGTGTGTATGAGACTAGACATTTCACATTTAGTGAGCATGGTAATTCAGTACATGCTTGACCCTAGTAAATCTCATTTCCAGATAGTTATATGTAATCTATGATATTTAAAGGGTTACATAGATGTTGGTTTGAATATTATGAGAGATAAATATGTTGGAATATTTCTTATCAGATAAGATTATTTTGATAATACAAGAGACCAGAATAAGCAAATATCCATTACGGGTTATGTTTTCACTATGGAAGAAAGAAAAATGATCTAGAGATCTACTCTAAAGTCAATAGTGAATTTTTATACTATAGAGGTAGAAAATATGGTAGTGAAATAAGATCTTAAGGAAACTATCTAGTTATATGGAATGATCAGGGACTTAGGGCTGATTTAATAGAATGAAGATACATTTTATTTTATCCAAAGTGTTATTTTCATTTTTGAAGAATCATTTTCATCACAGTAAAAAAAAACATATTGATATTTGATTTCATTTCACCTAATATATTATAAATGATAAGTGTATCTCACTAAAAGAGAGCATGAAAATAGATAATTGAGTATACATGTTGATGATGGTGCTTACAAGGATCAAGTTCCAATACAATTTGGACTTGATCAATATCTTTCAGACTTGAGATTTCTATGAGCATTAGTAAAGTAAAATGAGTAAATATTTGATTAGCATTATTTGGTGATATTTTTTCATCAAGGTGTGGATTGTAAAATATTTAACAATAACAATAATTATCTTAAATGACTTGATATCCTACATTTGTAACATATGAAAACTATTCAATTCCTCTCCTCCCCCATGATATAAATATGGGTGAAAATCATGGGAAAAGATGTAATTGATTGTATTCCCTATTTAAATAATGATTTGTTTCCTTCCCTATATAATAAGTCATCTATCCTAAACATGTAATTCCCATATGTTACTTTATATCCCTATATATGTGTGTGAGAGAAACTGAGAGAGCATGAGTAAGATCGAGAGTAAAATTATACACAACACATATAAATATAAAAATAACTTTAAAAATTTGTAAAATAAAATTCATAAGATTATAAATTAAATTTCATTTATTTTTCATTATTAAATAGTGAAAATTCCATATTAAAAATCATGTTTTTTATGGTATGTATTGTTAATATATCGGGTTGGATTTATATTATTCATTGACCCTTTTCTTTTCTCAAGGATGCTTTTCCACTCATTGGGATTCTCCTTAATTGTGGTGTTGTATCCTATCAATTAATATTGAATTATATTTGGGCCTATTACCTCACTATATACATTGGACTCACAAGTTTCATATCACTCATTGATCACTTTGATATAATCTTTCCATTTTTCAAAAAGTGCACTTCTAGATTTTTTTTCTCATTGTATTTAAGATTGATCCATGTAATTCCTTTGCTACCATATTTTTGTCCTTCACATATCCCTTATTCTCATATAAACTTTAGTATCTCATAGGCTCTATTTTATATAGGAAAATTTTAGGGATTTAATCATAATAAATGGGATCTATAATATAAGATTTGACATATTTCGAAAATGATGCAAAGAAAATAATTTTTTTATGTAGTTGTCATATGAATCTAATAATTTCAATTTTATTTCTTTTAACACCATTTGAAAAAATTGAATAATACAAAATGAATGAAGACTAATAATTTTTTCACATGTCATTTCATGAACCAACATGGGATACCCATGATCCGGGCACTCAAACCAGCCCGTGGAAAGGTATGAAGGGTGTTCCTGATCCCTATTGGCAGGTAAATAGTGCATGAGTATCAATATATGTAACTACCCATTACCCTAATACTGCCGATTAGTTTCTTGACTAGTGTTTCCAAGATACCTCTAGTGTCCCTCCATGTACTTAAGAGGATGCTGACTAGTAGATAGGGTCTATGGTGTTACCATGGGGAGACTATACCCTCACATTAGAGTGAAATAAAATAAAAATAACCAAATTACACCCATAATAATAAATATACATCAGATTAAGCATGAGATTAAACTATAATATGAAATATCAAATATCAATGTGGAAGCATACATTCATACAAACTCACAGTTATATCAGCAAACATTGACTGATCACCCATAGGACGATCATAAATAATTGATAAATAAAATAAATAAAAATACATTGAGGCACTAATTCCATACCCAAGCCTCATTTTATCTTAACAACCAGAATACATTTGAGCTATCCTGCTTAATCATTCAACACTTAGCCTCTCCCCAACTTGAACTAGTGAATAGTAAAGTCTGCTCGGGTACCCAAGTTCCATGGATGAATGGGTAGGGTGCGAGTACAACTTAGTAGGGAAGGACTAATGGGGGCCCATACATAACCATAAAATAAGTGTATACAAATTTTATATGCTTATAATAAATTATAAATAACTAATAATGTGTAAATAAATAATCACTGTTGATCCTCTAGTTCTAACATGATACCCAAGATCGATGATACTTTCTTCGGTCAGCGATGGAGTATATATATGAATATATAACCAACTAGGAGAAATATATTTATCCCTTGAACATAAAAATAAACCTAGGAGAAATATACCTATCCCTAGAATATAAGAATCCACCCATGGAATATATACCCCTCCTCGTAACATCATCTACCCAGGGCCATAGCTCACATGGAACTATTGTCCTACCTAAGTGGAATCCCACCCTGGATCCATATCTAAACCGGACCATAGCTCACTGAGAACCATGAGGAATATCACACTCTTGGGGGTTCAAATCCCCTACTTGGGACCAGGTATCAAGCCTCCATTACCCATGGATTGTATACCACCCCCGCCACCTTATCCCTTATTCACAAATAGATATAGAACATACACATGGGGTCACAAATCACCCTGAACTATTTGTATCATGAACCCAAGTGAATCCCACCTTGAAATCTCATATGTATCCTTCATAACATACAGTAGGGGGTATATCCTACCCATTAACTCTTGCAATACAATGTGGGTAGGACAATTTCCCAAACTTGACACATGTTTCATAGGTTGGTGTCCAAAGTGCACATCCTTGAACAATCATATAATTGAATTATAGACTACCACTATAGTTCTACTAGGATAAAATCATCGATTCATATTCTATGGAGACACTTGAAATCATTACTATCCATTCCCACTCTAAACCTATTAAGAATTACCTAACACAGGTTCCCCTTCTAGGGTCCCTCAAATCATAAAATAACACATACACCCTATACGGTATCTAATATCTCATTCTCAACTCCCCAATATAATCCAATCACTCATAGGGAATGAAATTCCTTGATGTCATCATAAAAATATCATGACCTCACTGGACTCATTAGGGAAGCCTAACTGGTCTTGGTATTAAGAGATGGTACAATACCATCTTACATTACAAATCATCTCAGGTCAGTACACTCACCCAATTTATGAAAAGTATACCTTAGGTAACACCTAACTAGATAATCATGCATCCGAAGGGGAGGAATAATCACCCTACTCTCAAATCAACTAGCCCAATAACTATAAGGGATATCATAGTTTAATCTTGTCCCACCTGGATAAAAATTACAAAACCAATTCTCTCCCCTATAAGAAGGAATCAAGGTAAATTATAATAAGGGAAGAAATATATCATTCAATATTCTTAAATTTACTCGAAAAACCTTAGGTTCCATACATATTAAGGAATACATTTCATAGTAATTACTTTGACCACTGATGGTCGAGGCACCAAGCAAGTGGACAAGGGACCATCGTGGCCCATGACACTTTTTCCATTTCCAAGAACTTCATTTTAATAAAAAAATTCAATTCCTTTAAAAGGTCAATATATGTTGGTGGTGATACCATATATCACATGTTTATATAATGAAAATGAATTTACTAATGGGGGTATGCTCAATAGACCACCTATATATTCCAATCAATTTCTTTTATGAAACATGGAAACTCTAGCCCAAACATGTCCAAGTCTAAACGAAAATCACCAATCCAAAATAGGACCTAATTCATGCCAAAACATTCATTAAATTAATTTAATAAATTTATTATTAATTAAACAATTTAATTTTAAATAGGTATAAAGCCTAAAATATCACCAAGCATCATCCGCTTGTTGAAACCAAGAGCAATGAGGTGTGTTCCAATACTGACATGAACCCAAAATTAATCCATAAAACATCCATAATTAATATTCTTGGTCTAATGTATAGTTTAATATAAATTCACAAAATCCCAAAATAAAATCTCTTGGAGACATACCTTAAATAGAACAGTGTGCGATGACTTGCGTTCAATGTCACAGAACATCCTCTATCCATGATATATTAATACCCCATTATCTAAGATAATTTACATCATGATATTGTGAAAATAATCACCAAATCCATAATATAATTGAACCAAAATTAGTGTCTATAGAAGTGAGAGAAAATAGATGTAAGATAAATCATAAAAATACCTTAAATCACCACAAAAATTTTCAAGAAATTACCTAAGATTGAGGTGGAAACAAGATAGGAAGGATAGGGGGAGGACTGACCTAAATAACCTCCCTAAAGTAGATGGTTAATCCAAGAACCTAAGGGGGATGATTGGTAAATTACTAGTCTACATTATTTAAAAAATAGGTCAGAAGGCTGGTCATAACACGACTATAAGGATCGCGACATGACACCTCCTTGAAAAGAGTCACTGCCCGATGCCCTTTTGGTTTTTAGAGAGTGATTTCCTATTCCCTACTCCCCTCATAGTGTGACACCACCATGAAGAGGGTCTAACCCCTAATCCACCATTTTTTGTGGCTTGGCCATTTTTCAGTCATGGTGTGAATTATTATAACAAAACATCCTACCATATTTCTCCAGGAAGTCATGATGAGACAAATGGGTCTCAATGCAAACCTAATACAGCTGTAAAATTTCAAAAAGTCTTCCAGGTAATACTATAGCTCAAATGATCACCCATTAAAACTCCCATGCATTGATATATATCCAAAAAAATATCCTTGAGATATTTCAACACTCAGATTCTCTATCTGAATATAAATTCTCAAATTGACCCCTCATAAGAATAAAAATTCAAATTTCCCCTAAAATTCATAACCTAGTAAATATACATGTCTTTAAAACCTCTATACCATAGCTATTCTCACCCTTGATAATTCCAATTTTTTTATTATAATATCAACTTATCTTGTGTGTCCATTCATGTTCAAATTTCTGTATTCTATCATAGAAATCCAAATGAGCCTCAATTATAAAACTTAAAACTCAAAGCGCACAATTTATTAAAGTCCATCATACAATATCATTCACAAAAACATCAATATGGAGCTTACCAACACCCATATATCTCGAAATACCATAGTGTCATCAACCAAACATATCCATAATTATGGTTCTCCCCAAAATTATGATTAGCTCTTAAGATCCTTTTCTGAGTGATGGTTCTATACACAATTGAAATTGACTTATGAAATGAATTCTCAGTATTTTGACAATACACTTGGTGTAATTCTAACTCACCACAACCAATTACAATTGAAATCACTGGTCGAACCACCTTTGGAAGAAATTCATTAAAATTCTTGACCACACCCACTGATGCGTTACATCAATTACCTAACATGATTCCTCAATCCCTAGGGGTATCATGAGATCATCAAAACACCTACATCAACATCCAATCCTTACTCTCAGTGCAATTGATCAATTGAGTTTTCAACCAAAAAAATATTTAGCACACTCTTACCCTGAGAATTTGTGTGAAATCTATCTGACACACCCTAAGATCACATCAAACCCATATTAAGCTCAATGACAACACACACAATCCTTTTAATGCCACATCAAAACTTCTAATCTAGTATTCACTATGGAACCCGATAAAATTGGGTTCACCTGCACATTAGAATACAAAATAAATCTTGTCACAAACTTGGCTGAGCTTCTATCTGACCCGACACTCAACCAGCTCGTGAAAAAGCTTGAGAGGTGTTCCCGATCCTCCCTGGATAGAAAATAGTGCCAAGCACCAAATATAATTTGGTGGGAATGATTTTTCTCAACAAAAACTAATAAAAATAAACCAAATAGAGAACGTAGTGAGAAACTACATACCGTAGGACCAAAATAGATATAGGTACATCCAAATACAATAAAACTGAACAAAATAGAAACTAAAAATTAAACTAAAACTAGAGTATAACTTGACCCAATCTCCACATGAACTCTTGGTCACCTCCAACAATAAGACCAGCCTAATCCAAAGGAAAACCCAAACCAAAGACCTGAACCTGTAATACAACTTGGTTCTACCAATGTCGAGTGATATAAATAGGGCGAGGGAATAAACATGCCAGTAGATAAGAACCACAAAATCCATACACTCCCGTTACTGAAATAGTCCATAAACACTAGTTTGAAATTATTATATAAAATAATATTTTATCATTTCTGATAATCAAATAAAGCTTTAATTTTCTTAAATAACACACACACCACTTTAATCTTTTCAAAAAACTTTTCCATTTTAAAACCTAGTTTTAAAATCCAAAACCAAAAGGAGGAACCAATCGAAGTGATCAAAATCTATGCTATTAAAACAAAAGAGACAATATAAGAAAATATAAACAAGGAAATAACTATAAAAGTATATAATCAAGTGCAATAGAATAAAACAGAACATATAGATATTAATCATGGGAATATTCTAAACATATCTATAAGAAATCTCTAGACATACTCAGGTTGGACCCACCAACCAGCATATGGTGTAGCTCCGTAGTCAATAACCAAAATTAATTCTCTAAACAATCCTCAGCAGTAGAACATCCCACCTAGCCTCTACAAAAATATAGGGGGTACCAATCCATATAATAAAGATCCGTATGTAACCATCACTCGACCCTCAAGAATATTCCCTAGAATCCCATGGTAGTAATACATGGATAATGAGGATTTCCTCACATGCATGGAATGAAATAATAACTGACATATACCACTATTATGGCCTAGAACAAACTCTAAAACCACTTATACAATCACCCTCTCCTTAGAGGGACTACCATAGAGGTTCCCACCACATATAAAACAATATCAAAGTGCCAAATAGGCATATACATCACATGAGTTTTAAAACATCTTTCCAAATTCCAAAAAGAACCAACCAAGCCTTTACATTTACAATCCAAGTCCATTTCTAAAACCATTTCTAAAATATGAGATAAAAAACATACAACATGCTTAGAAGGTTACAAATGATCTTTTATATCATTTAGTTTCTATTTTACATCCCAAGATTACAAACATTCCATGATGTGGAAAACACATTTAAACACCACCTTTAAGATCTTTTGAAAACCAAATAACCTTTAAGGAACCATTTAAGGAATGGGGTGGAAGAAAGATAAGAAGGAAGAGGGGATTTTTCTT
The DNA here is from genome assembly GCA_963277665.1 of Viscum album. Lineage (NCBI taxonomy): Eukaryota > Viridiplantae > Streptophyta > Magnoliopsida > Santalales > Viscaceae > Viscum > Viscum album. Next base: position 516,515,942 of record OY728127.1, on the reverse strand, counting down.
TGAAATATGGTGTTTAATATGATCATTATTTTATAAATCCATAATTATTTTTTTACTATCCATATGTGCACCTCATGCACATATGTATGTGCCCACATCCAATGGAACACTTTTTGAAAGCAATAAGATAACAAAGTTTTCATTTTAAGAGTAAAAAAGATTTTTACAACCCATTAAAAGAGTCCACACATAAGCACAAAACCAAAAAATTCACTAAAACCCACACACAAGTCTTAATTTATACACACTCCCAATTACCAAAAAGCAACTGAGGCCAAACAGAACCCTAAAATACTCACATTCCTTTTTAAATACCAATTGTAATTTTATCAAAAAATATTTTGTACAAATATATATAGGCATAATTAAATAAATCCTTTGAAAACCTATTTTCAGCAAATTTCAAACATGGGAACACCAAAATTCATAAAAAAACACATCCCAACCATAAAGAACACATTATGAAATTAATTTGGAAGGCTCAAGAACTCAAAGACATTATTCATAAAGAAATTGGATGGAGAAACCTACCTCAATAGCATGATAACACAATAAAACTCAAAGAGAAGGAAGAACCAAGCTTGATAGATGATCTACATTCCCTAACATTAAGGTAGAAAAAGATACACATAAACCCTAGAAACTTTGGTTCGACCAAGGGAGAATCCACCCAAAGAAAACTAATAAACCAAGATAGGGAGAAGATGAGAGGATAAAATTTAGAAAAAATACAAAGTAAAAACACATAGAAATATTGAAGAAGCACCAAGGGATGAGGAGGAACTAAGGGAAGGGGGTTTTGAAGCCACTTCATGCATCCAAATTGAGAAAGGTGGAGGATAAACTCAAAATGGGTTTTAATTAAGGAGTAAAAACTTGAAATTTCAATTTTTAAGAAAATTGGGAAATTACCATGGTTTTGGAAGTATGGTTTTCCAAACCATGAACCAACCATGCATGCCCTACTGGAAGAGTCGAACACCCACACAGGATGGACACATGGTTTACGAATCCATGCACCAACCGTGTAAATCACCTCTATTAAAATTGCTGAATCTCCTACACGATTTCCACATGGTTTCTCCTAACCATGCACAAGTTGTGATCCTTGTACCAAACACCAACCACATGCCACAAAATCTCTATTGGGACTCATATAGTTTGGCCAAACCATGGTCAAACTATGCCTAGGGCCAAAACCCACAAAAAATATCCATACCATGAAAACTCACACCGAGAACTCAACCTGAACCTCAACCAAATTATCCAATATCTAGAAGAGAATAAAATAATAAAAAACCAAGGTTAGAGTGTGAAAAATATCCCAAAACAAAACTTTATTCCCCCATAAAGTCACCAAGACAAACACAAACAAAAAATTAACTCCAAAATAGAATGAATCCAAATAGGGCCATGAACCTCGAGGTGACCTTTTAACTCCCCAAGTCTCACCCGACCAACTCTTAGAGAAACCAAAATAATAACAAAAGTACAATGAAGAGGGTTCTCCCCACCATAAGGAACCAACTAACACCACAACACCCTCATGGTAACTCTCCACACAGATCAACCATCACCAAAATGGTAATTGATGAAAGAAAACACCAAATTGAGTGGCAAACCAAACAAAAGCTCATAATTTCCGAAGGAATCAAGAATATACAAGGAGATATCAAATGAAAATCAAAACCAATTTGTAAAAAGTTTAAGTATACACATGATTGAGAGAACAATCAAAGGATCATATTCAAAAAAAAAAATACAACCACTAGAATTAAATTAAAAGGTAACCACAAAGCTATTACAAAATCAATAACAAAAGATAAAACAATAATAGGAAAACTCAAAATTTTCCCACTCGAACACTGGATATAAAAGCTGGGCCAAGGTTCTCCCCTTAGTGATTCCTGACCATGTGAAGAGCTTCACTCTAGGGTATGTAGATGGAGCCCTGATGTCTTGAAGCATCTTCTAACCTATATTTATGAACTAAAAACCCCTTATTGGGACTTCTTATTCTAGACATTCTACTTTGATAACTTCTCCAAGTTACCCAAATGGTCACATCGATAGTACATCATTGGAGGATTAAGACAATATGACTTTAAATGACCAAACTAATCACACTAAAAACAATGAGAGAATGGTGTAATGAATGAGAAGTCATAACTGAAAGAGAATAATCTTTAAGAACATGTCCCCTTAGCACACCCTTCTCACAAGAAGGGGAAACTTCACATGTGATAAGAGAAACCAGTTCACCAACTACCTCTAACAACACTACTGGAACCAACTCAACTAGAAATTCCTCATTAAAAAAATTCTCTAAATGAAATTCCCCATATGGGAGGACTTGATATTTAATCTCCAAATGAATACCCCAAACAAATAGGGTATACTTTATATAATTCTCTAACACTATCTCTAGAGAAAAAGAAACTATCTCTTCAAGATGATCAACATAGGCATTCACCTTTTATTAATGTTGCTAAACACTCAACATCTATTCAACCTTCCCTACTTTCATCACCTCAAGTACAAACCATTAGATAGAAGTGTCCTTAAATACTTCAAAATACATATCATATTTTAATAACATTGGGATGATCACCTTCCACCAATCCAAAACCACCCCCTCAATCGACTCAGAATAGCACATACCCTCATAACTTTAGGATTTACCAATTTTCTGAAGACACCTTTAGCTTTCTCAATCCACTCCACATATTCTAATGGAAAAAAATAACAATAGAAGACTAGAAACATTAAAAAATAACTAAACTCTACCACTCAAATAGGAGGGAAGGGACGACATCTAGAGGAAAGACACTGACAACCATTAGGATCTTAATGTATGGAATATTGTAAATAACATAAAGACATAGAACCGAATAAACATCCAATCAAAAGGAACATCTCAAAATAAAATAGCAAACTAATAAATGAAACATCTCAGAACAAATCCAAATTCCTCATTAAAAAATCACAATTTCCATTCCAATTTCAAATGAAATTTTTCTAAGGACTCCTTTCAAAATTTCATATTCACTTCTAAATACTCAACCCCAATTTTCAAACTACAAAAACTCTTTTTCAAATCCAACTCAATCACGAAAATCCCACTTTCTCAAAAAAACCAATTCCTTAATAATCATTTTTCTTTTAGAAACCATTTTATAAAACCATTTTCCATTTTAAAATCCACTCACACCACCCTAAATAAAACCAAAACACAACTTATAGAAAAAAATCCAGAAATAGGGGACTAGTGGTCATGCATAGCCTAACCACATAGTTTAACAGACCATGCCCTGAGAAAAAACTTACCACTAGAAGTATCTTGAACCATGTACTCAAGATCCATATGGGTTTCTACTCTATGAAATCGCACCACATAACACCATCTCATATCTATTTTCATCCCCCAAACCACAAAAACCAAATGAGAACCAACAACATAAACCCAAAAAACAAAATCAAAGACTCAAGTCCTGAACTAACTCCGGTAACTTAAGGCTCATGATGAGTAAGAGTTCATGATGTTCTTCCCATACCTACCTCTTGAGTCCCAAAAATCCTATATCAAAACTACTTGAAACCCAAAAATAACAAAGGGATGCCATGATACCATTTTTTCATGAACCAGGCTCAGCTTCCATCTGACCTGACTCCTGACCTGAATAGTGACAAGGGTTGAGAGGTGTTCTCAATCCTCTTAGGATGAAAACTAGTGTCGAGCATCAAAAATAATGTATTGGGTATTATTTATCCTAATAAAAAAAAACAAATAAGCTAAATAGAGCATGCAGTGTGAAACCACAAACCATATGACCAAAATAGATGTAAGAAGATATAAATATAACAAAATATTAACAAAACAGAAACTATAAATGAAACTAAAACTAGAATAGAAATCAACCCTATATCCATGTGAGATCTGGGTTACATCTAACCATAAAAACAACCTTCTCCAAAGGAAAACCCATATTATAAACCTAAACCTGCAAAATAAATCTGGTCTATCAACATCGAGTGGAACAAGTAGGGTGTGAGCATAAATATCCTAGTAGGCAATCACCATAGAATTTATATACTACCTTTCCCAAAATAGTCTATAAAATATTGTTTGAAATATATATAGAAAATAGTATTTTATCTTTTAAAGAACCATACACAACTTTATTATTTTTAAAAACAACACACACACACACAAATTTACAATTTTCAAAACAATTTTCTATTTTAAAACCCAATTTTAAAATCTAAAAGCTAAAGGATGAACCAAAAAAAGTGATCAGAAGACATGTGAAAAAATAAAAGAGATAGTGAAAGTAAATATAAATAATAAAAGAACTAGAAAAATATATAATCAAGTGAAGTAGAATAAAATAGAAGATACACAAATTAATCATGTCAATTTCATAAACATATCTAGAAGAAATCCCTAGACGTACTCATATCGGGCCCACCTTCTAGCATATGGTGCAGCTCCATAATCAATAATCAACCTAGACACTCTAAATTATCCTCACCAGTGGTACATACCACCTAGCCTCTCAAAAAATCCAATGGGTACCAATCCATGTAATAAGGATCAGTATGTGACAATAAATAGACCCTATAAAAGACTCCCAGGAATCCCATGATAGTAATACATGGATAATGACGAGGTACTCACATGTTTGGAATGAAATAATAACCCATAGACTCCACCATGCTTGCCTAGATCAAACTCCATCACCACCTATTCGATGGCCCTATCCTCAAAGGTTCCCATTATACATCAAATAGTCTCAAAGTGCCAATTGGGCCTAAACGTCACATGGGTTTTAAAATAAATTTCCCAATGCCATAAAGTTCTATCTAGTCTTTTAAATTTATAATCTAATTCCATTTCGAAAACTATTTCCAAAAACTAAGATAAAAATATACAACATGCTTAAAATGTTCTAAATGGGATTTAATATCATTTAGTTACCATTTCACATCTAAAAATTCCAAATGGTCTATGATTTAGAAAAAACATCTAATAACTGCCTTTAAGATCATTTGGAAACCAAATAACCTTTAAGGAACCATTTTAGAAATAGGGTGGAAGAAAGAGAAGATGGAAGAGGGGAAATGTGTTTTAAAATCCAGGGTTTAAGAAGAGTATCATTTTAGAAATCCATTATCATTTGTGAATCTATCCATATATGCACCCTGTTCACATATGGATGTGTTCACATCCAATGGAACACTCTTCGAAATCCATAAGATAACAAAGGTTTCCTTTTAAGAATCAAAAAAGCTTTACAACCCACTAAAAGAGTCCACACATAAGAACCAAACCACAAACGTCACCAAAACCATACACAAGACTTTATTCATACAAAAAACCAATTAACAAAACCAAACCGAGGCTAATCAAAACCCAAAAAATATTAAATTTCATTTTTAATGACTAGTTGTAATTTTATAAAAGAGTTTGTGTACACATATATAGGAATAATCAAATAAATCCTTTGAAAAACTATTTTCACCAAATTTCCAACATGGGAACACTAAAATTTATCAAAAAAAACACATCACAGGATTAAATAAAAAATTATAAAATTAATTTGGAAAACTCAATAACTCAAAGTCAGGCTTCGAAAAGGTAATGTGTAGAGAGACCTACCTCAACGACATGTGAATGTAATGAAACTCCACGTGGAAGAAGAACCAAGGATGAGAGATTATCCACACACCATAACATCAAGGGGATATAAGACACACATCAACCCTAGCCTCCTTGGTTCATACAAGAGATAATCCACCCAAGGAAAACTAAGATACCAAGAGAGGGATAATAAGATAGGAGTAAATTGACCCAAAATCCAAAGTAAACTCACCTAGAATCCTTGAGGAAGCACCAAGGGAGGGGGAGGAACCAAGGGAAGGGGTTTGGGATCCCCTTTATGCATCCAAATCTATCAAGGGGGAGGTGAAAACTGAAATGGGTTTTAATTAGGGTAGGGAAAACTTGGAATTTTATGTTTTAAGAAAACCAAGAATGTCACATGTTTTTGGCCACATGGTTTGCCAAACTGTGTGCCAACCATGCACAACCCATTGGAAGAGGAGGACACCCAAATAGGCTGGATGCATTGTGTGAGAAACTATGCACCATGAAAATTATATATATTAAAATTGTAGATGATCCCGTATAGTTTCACTTAACTTCATGCAAGACACATGCCTTGTCCCACACACCAAATAAACACCACATGGTCTCTCTTGGGCCTTTTATTGTTTGGGGAAAACCATTCTAAATCCATGAATAAGGAACCCCCCCCCCCCAAAAAAAACCACAAAAAATAAAAAATTCACACTAAAAAATCCACCCAAACCTCAACCAAAGATCCAACATCAAGAAGAGAATGAAATAAAATAAAAATTGTGGTTGGGGTGTGACACATATCAACTTTCTAATGAATGATTTCATTAGACCCATGAATATACCTACATGGGGTCATACCTCAATGAATCATGGTCTATCCATCATCCCACATAATTATTGTACATGGTGATCCCACTCATAACCACGTGTAAACATTAAAATTCAACCACTAATTGCTCTTGGATCAGCAAGAACATCATCCTCATCGACCACTGAGATTCATTCATAATGAGGGTCGCACTCTTTATGGACACTGGTACACTCCCAAACAAATGTTTTCCCTTATCCCACTCCTTAATAATAACCTAAAAAGGTTTCTATATAACATTTATATCACTCTTCCCTGATAATGAATTCCAAAGAACACACTCATTTCAATGAAACAATGGCTCCTTGATCTATCTCCAATTCCAACTCTTATCATAGAGGGACACCTTCTATTTTTATCCAAATTATTATGAATCCTAGACTATAAGAATTTTATCAAAACCATAAATAATCTACACACACACACACAAACACTCACTGATTAAAAATTTATTAGGCGCCACATATAACCATAAAGTACAATCTCGATCTCATTTAGCCCAACCAATATGCAACCCTACACCACTTAGTCTCATAACTCAAAAAACACCTCCATGATCCCTATTCCATCAAACCATACTGAAACACAAGTTCCATTATAAACATCAATAAAAAACACCTTATGAAACTATTTCATAAACATACCCTTCAAATTCATTATTATTTTTCTATAACGGTTCTTAACAACCCTCATTATCCAATCAAAGCATACCAAAGCAGGAATACACTACCATACCATCCAACTCAGACGAGCTTGAGTAATAATATCTCAATAATTCATAGTCTCACATGCCTAAATAAATAAACATAATCACCACATTTCAATATCATCTAGATAGAATAACATCAATGATTTTTCTAACCAGATTAAGGCATCCCACTCATGCTATAGCCAATTACATGATTACCAACCAAACCAATGTTGTTCCAAAATCAAGAGTGTCTATCCATGCTCCCACTCTACCTACCAAAAGATAATTTTTTACCAAAAAATCTATAAATAAAAAGTATATTAACCTTTAAACTAAAATTTGGTACCAATAGTAATCAAAGTACTTCATATCACAAAGGATCAAGGTACCCACATGACTATATCACTTACCCAGTAGCACTTCCCATGAACAGATCTCATACCACAAAGCCTTAACCCATGATTAATATATATATGGAACTCAAAAAACATATCTTACCCCTAATTCAGGTTACCCCCATACATTTTTAATGGCCTCAAAACCACACTCTCATATTTGGTGTTCAAATCATATAATTTACATTTCTGGATTTGATACCGAAGAAGGTGACCCAATTTCCACCATTAAAAACTCACAACATCAAAAGTAAATATTATATCACATACATTCTCAAAAAACTTTTTGGTTTAGAGTTTTAAAGAATTAGGAAAAACTCTTAACATAATGGATTCATTAAAAACTAGTTCTTAGATATTAACATCATATCCTATTATACCTATAATTTAATAATCCATATTATGTCATTAGCGTCATCCAAAACCTTCTAGACATAATCAATTCAACATCATTCTTGATAACCTAGGGAAAAAGAAAAATAATAATGGTGAGATCAAATTCTCATTAAGTGTAAACATAGGAATTAACAATTGAATATCATCGGTGAGAGTAATATGAGAATAAGGTTAGAATGATATAATCAAAGTTCATGAGAATAATATAAGAATATTCATACCCATAAATACCTGGATCATAAAACATGATGGAATAATGATTTCGTAAAGGAAAGAGTCATATGAATCAATAATCATATGACATGTGATATCAATATTGATTAAATGAAACATTTATAACCCATAGTATTCATAACTATAATTTATTGGTATCTTAGGACATTATCTTTATATAACTCTTACAAATAGAATAATCAGTATTTTCAACTTCCTTTTCTAGAGTACCCAATGGACTGTAGGGATATCATGGACCTACCCATAATTGGTTTACCAAAAAACTAACTATACTTGGTTAATAACGTAACCAACTATCATTGGTTTATAATAAAACCACCCATACTTGGTTTATAATGGAACCACCCATCATTATAAACAATGTATAAGAGCTATATCATGAATAAAGTAAATAGAAAATTCATTTCATTATAAAATCATTAGAAAAACATTTAATCTTTTTATAACTTGATTGAACCATGGAAAATAAATCAGTTCCATAAAAATATCTTTGAATAATTATTAACCCATGTAAGATCAATGGGTTCTATAAAAATATTTTTAAATCATGATTAACCTATGAAAAATAAATAATTTGCATATGAATCTCTTTTAAACAATATTAATCCATCTAGAGAAACAATGAGGATGGTATCATTACAAAATACTCTCATTGGATCATAAGTAACAAAAAGGGTTTTTGTAATTGATTAATGAAAATCACCATTAAAATATAATTAATTTTTTTTTGTGGAAAATGAAATTTTCATTTTGAAAATCACTACTAAAACCTAGAAATTCACCAAATATTGTAAAAATAATTTTATTTGAAAAAAATTGGAAAAATATAAAGTAAAATTAAATTAAATTAATGTAAATGATAGTGTAAAAATCCATTCATTTAATAAATGATAAAAATAAACATTCTTTTCAAAACATTTTAAAAAAGGGAGTAAAAAGTGACCCATTTGTAAAATGTTAAGAAATTTAATTTTAAAAACTTTTAAAAGGAGATAAAATATCATGTAAAATGGTTTTAGGAAATAATTTATTTTTATAAAATAAACTTTTTGATTACATTTTATAAAACATGGATATCTAAGAGAGAGATTCCCAATCTAATAGAAAATACAATATTGATATCACTTTCAAGTGAATTTCTTGATATTTATTCAATAAGAAAAGGAGGAAATGGAAATTAATATGTGAACCACCGTAATAATAAGTTTATAAGAAAGATATTTGGTTCAAGAAAATAACATCATATGATTTACTCTAAAGGAACCTTGAACATAAACAAGCTCTAAAGGGAGGATATTTTTACATATATCCTTTTCCACTTTGGTAACTATTTAATCATAATCCCCATGATAGAATAAAAAATGATACTTTAAATATCATTAAAATAATAAATTTCATGATATAAAATTTCAAAGGGTAGTATATAAACCTCAAAAATTAATATAGGTTCATATCATATACATATGTCTCAAAGAAAGTGAATTTGAGAAGAATAAACCTTAAAAAATCATACCATTGAATTTGAGAATTAATCAATGAATTGATTATATGTATTAAATGTAAATCTACATAAAAAAGTGTAAATACAAAATTATATAATGAAAATTTATTAAATTAATAATAATATGATATCAAATACAATGAATAAGTAATATAACTCAATTAAATAAAATTGATTTATAAAATTATTTACCACATGAAAACTATCAATTTTAATACCCTTAGATGAAATATTTAAAATTGAATCTTAAAATTCCATAATTTATGAAGGATTCATGATATTACATGTTTAAGGGAAAGTATTTATTCTATATAAAGGAAATTATGTGCATAAAAACAAAATATTCCTTAATAAAAGTAAATTGAGACAAAATTTCTTATAGATTTGGTAATCTATGGATCAAAACCCCATAAAAGATAAAAACCCATCTGAATTCATAAATCCTAATCATTTTCATGAAAATAATTATAAAATAAATTCATGGGAATTATATACACCACATGAAATAAAATAAGTGGTGAATATGGTATATGTCTAACAGAAGTAAAAACAAGATGAGAAAACCCTTACCTTGAGTCCAGACATTCCTTTTGTGTCCTTTAATTCTGGTATAGTAATATTATATAAATTATTTTATTATTAAAATTTTAATTGTTTAATACCTTATAATTAAATAATTTTTTTATTAACATATTTAAATACTTAATCTCTTAATTCTAGATTGGGTATTTTGAGGATTTTTGGTTTATTTTTTCTAAAAGACTTTAGTGTGTAGACTATAGTCAAAGAGTTCACTATTTCAAGAAATAAAGAATAATAATAATCAATTATTTATTATATTAATGAATCAATTAATCTTTTGAAACCAATCATGGAATATGGTTATGAAAAATGAACTACATTACAATCATGGATACAGTAGGTCGTATGTATGAATGAATAACATTTTTATTTTTCAATGATCATTATATAAAGAGGGTAAGTAATATTTTATATTTATAGACTGATTATAATATTATAAATAAAATATTTTTTTCATAAAATATACTTATATATATCATACATGTTATGTGGTGATGAGAAAAGAGTCACATCACTTTGTGGAGGTGATAATCCACGGGCATGCACGAACGATATTATCATTTCTCAATGAGTGGAAAGGTTAAAGTAAATGCTATATTTTATCTTTTAATAATGATAAATATTAAATTAATATCATAATTATGTCATTTATATCACATATATTCATTAAAATTATATTCATTACCATCTATGTAATGTATTAGTGAAAAATGAATCATATCACTTTGTGAGGAAATAGTCCACCATACGCACGAGTGGTGCTATTATATCCCCCACAAAATGGAAATTAAGAAGTTATATGGGATATAATATCTCCAAACGTATAAATAGGTTAATTATATGATATACATACTTTAAATACATCATTATAACAATTTTTTAGAGGTAATGATGGAAAATTAATGATATCAGTTCGCGAGGTGGTAGTCCGCTATACACATGAATGATGATTTCATAACCCATTGGATGGAAGAGGAGAATGATTTAGGTTATTACATAAAAATAATACTGTATAATTATATGTTATATACTGGTGTTATTATATTATCATAATTGAATAATATTTTAAGGAGGTGTAAGAAAAAATAAAATTAACACTCGGTTAAGCATTATACCTCTTCCTTAAAAAAATCTCCTTTGGTTACACCCAAAGAATTCATAGGATAATTTTCTGGTTAAAAAAAAGGATATAGGTAATGGGGAGGAAATTTAATAATTAATTTTCATATATATTTTTCAATATAAATGTATTTTAAAGTGTGAAGTAGAAATAAGAGGGGGTGGCCTTTTATAACTAAGGTGGGTGGCCCGCTTGTAATTTTTTAAAAGAAAAACGTGTTCCTAATTTTTTCACATGACACAAGGCACAAAAATAGACCATTATTGAGACTTAGACATTATAAGTATCATATATGTCCATAAAAAATATTTTAGTCAAGTTTTTAGGTCATTTTAACTATTATCTTTTTAGTTTAACCCTCGATAAACCCGTTTTTACATTAACCCTGATAATTAATTTTTACAGGTTTTCACTATTCATAATGGTAAAAAATTAAGTTGACCTTATTAGATAATATAAATTATTTTTATTCAAAAAATGTAATCTATTTTATGAAATTAAATTCACATAATTGAAAAATATAATTTAATATTAAACCAGTAGATACGATGAAAAAAAGGGTTTTTTAGAAGTGTATTTTTCAATAAAAAATGATTTTATGTTAACTCTATGACTACTAATAACAATTGTGTGAGTATAATTTATAATTATTGATATATTATCAGTTAAATTCTTATAAAATATAACTTATTAGTATTTATTTTAATTAATTAAAAAGAAGAAACATTTTTTGAAAGATCTCATTTTTAAACCCAAAAATAAACATAAAATTCAATATAAAGATGATTAACATTTAATTAAGTAGACTAAATATAATTAAATAATAATTATGTTAATTTAAATCATATAAAAAACATAACTATAATTTGAAATTAGGTAATTTATTGGAAATAAATGATAGATTTACACAAAAACTTTCATTTTTCACTTATCACTGAAAAATCAATATTTTTTGAAAAATATAAAATTTTAAACCTAAGTTAGTTTTGATATTAAGGTTTAAGAAATTAATTTAATTTTTTTTAAAATTCAAATAATTAATTATAATATTTACTCACAAAAATAAATAAAAAACATTTTTTTAAGAAAAAAATATCATGAAGAATAATATTACCTTACTTAAAATTGATTGATTTTTTACTAATAATTTATCACTAATTTATATTGAGTATGAAATTTATTTATATATTTCATAAATTAGTTATACTATTCATACCCATCAATTTAACAGTTAGGTTATAAGGGAAATATATTTCGCAAGTCACTTATGGTTGATGTTATGTATTAACGATGCCATCAAACATAGTGATCTTCTTTTCAAAATCTCATGTTGTCACATCCTACCCCATTTAATAAATTACATCCTTGAAATTTTAAATTGAAATAATTATTCAAAGTTGGATATTTAAAAATATCTTTGTTTTAAACCCACATCATGAAATGGTTTAATAATACATCCTCTAAATAAGAAAGAAAATGAAGTACAAAGGTAATCTGGAATAACACATAGTAGGATTCCAAATAGGAGAACATAGGTGGGAAGTGAATATTTAGAAATATAAGAAAATAGTAAAGTCTAAATAAAGATAGATAGTGATGGAGATAATTGATCACAAGAAATTGAATGATCATGAGAATGTAAAATACCACAAAACCATAAACCAAAGGTGTGAAAAAGGTCAATTATTTCATAAAAAATGACTGTAATAGAAAAAAATTTCAATTCAAGATCCTTTTCCTGGTGTTTAGGAATTCCTTACAGTCTATAATACTAAAATTAGTAAATACACTTACTTTATGGGTATAATTTCATCCTTTTATCAATTTCCAACACAATATCATCTTTTTCTCCAAAAGATATGTATTTAAGATGATTTTTACACATTTGAATTAAAAAAATCAACTTATAAAAGATCACATAACCATAAAAGGGTTAAAAATATATTCCTTTTTTCTTTATATATTAACCAAAACTAAAATGGTTATCATAACTTCAGGTAATTCCCAAAATTAATAAACCATAATATGATGAAATAATACATTAATCTCCAAAATTAAACAGTAACACCCAAAGTTTAACCTAAATCCTTTCATAAATAGATAACCCTCTATCCAAAATAACATCGATAACATCAAAATTAAGGAATGTTTTGACCTCAAAGGATATCTCATACTTTTCATCTTGAAATCAAAAAAATATAGTGGTCTTCTCAGAGAAATCACATAGGCTAGTGGTAGGAACTGCACTCTTGTTTCCATTCAATTGTGGGTTAAATCCTCACAGCCTTGTTAGATGTGGTGGGTTATTTCCCAAATTTCTGGTTTTAATTTTTTCTAAAGTTATATCCCTATAATGTTTCTATAAATATGATGAATATCCTTTAAAATAACCTTAATCATCAAAGATAATATATAATTTAGAGGTTATAAATACGTTAAAACTTATCTCTACATAATATAAAGGAATAATTTATATTAAACCAAAACTTTACATATACTTCAACCTAATAAAATGAATCCCAAAATTTCATTAACCACCTCAAAATTTCATTACCTAAAACCTAAAAAGGGGTGTCTAAGACTTTAATATATGATTAAACTTAAGCTTGTAAATCCCTAATGGAATTTATATCTCTTAATATAAAATCAGATGAAAACATACTATTCTTAAAAATTATCAAAATCATTGTACGATACCAACTATAATGGCCCCAGACCCACACTCCCAGATCAGGCCCTAAAATCATAAAATTTTCATTTTAGGATTGATACTAATTAAGGTGACCCAATTTTCATTTTACAAAATATACAACATCAAATTGAAATAATGGATCACATAAAATCTCATAGACAATTTAAATTTAGAGTTTTAGATAATTAGGAAGAACTCTTATAATTAAGGATTCCTAAAAAATTGATTCATAAATAAAAGTATCATCTCCCATTGTAACCAAATTTTCCTATTCCACATTAGGTTATAATCAACATCCATATGAATTATTCTAGACATAATTCATTTAAAATCATTCTTGATAACCCCGGGAAAAAGAAAAATAATAAGGGTGAGCTCAAATTCTTAGTTAGGGTAGCCATAAAAACTAACACTTTAATTTCACCAGTGAGAAAAATATGATCATAGGGGTTAGTTGACATAATCAAAGTGCATGAGCATAAAATCATAATATTCATAAACATCAATACTTGGATCATAAAACATGAAAACATGGAATAATTATTTTACAAAGGAAAGATTACTTAGAATCAATAATCAGGAGCCATGTGATATGAATATGGATCAAATGAAATTTTTATAATACATAGAAGCATAATAAAAAAATATTAGTATCTTCGTATATTATCTTTATATCACTATTACAAATGGAATAAATAGTATGGTTGACTTCTATCTTCAGAGTACCCAATGCATTTTAGAGCTATCACATACCCACCCATCCTTGGATTATAATGGAACCACCCATCCTGGGTTAATAATGTAACCACCCATACATGGTTTATAAAAGAACTACCCATTATAATAAACAATATCCAATAATCATATCATAAATAAATTACATAGAGAATTAAGTTAATCAAAGAAACATTGAATCAACCTTAATTATTTTGAAAACATTTTTAACGCATGTAAATGAAATATATTACATAATAACATCCCTAAATCATGACTAACCCATGAAAAAGAAACAAGTTCTATAAAAATATATTTAGAACATTATTAACCCGTAGAAAAGGAATGAGTTCCAAAAAAATCTATTCAAAATAATATTAATACATATAGATATTTAATTAGGATGGAATCATTACAAAATATCCACATTTGATCATAAGTAACAACAATGGTTGTTGATGTTGATGAATGGAAATACCATTAAAATATTAATAATTTTTTTTTGATGAAAATGACTTTTTCATTTTGAAAATCACTTATTTTAAAAAAATTCACAAAATATGGTGAAAATAATTTCCTTTAAAAACAACATTTCAAACATATAGAGTGATGTTCTAGGAAAATAAGGTACATGATGGTTGGGAAATCCATTCATGTCATAATATTAAAAATAAATATTATTTTTAATTTGTTTTTAAAAGTGGAGTCAAAAGTGATCCATTTGGAAAATATTAAGAAATTTCCTTTTAAAAACTTTTAAAATATGGTAAAATATCATGTAAAATTGATTTAGGAAATCATTTTTTTGAAAAAAACATTTTTTGATAACATTTTAGTAAACATAGATACAGAAGAGAAAGGTACCCGATCTAAAAGAAAATACAAGACCGATATCACTTAAAAATGACCTTGTAGATATTTATTAAATCAATAAGGGAGAAAATAGAAATAAAATATTTTAATGAAATTCATAAAATGTGGAGAAAAAATAATTTTTTTTCACTAGAATAATATCATATGATTTCTGAAAAAGGAACCTGAATATAAACAATCCTTAAAGGAAGGTGATTGTAACATAAAACCTTTTACACTATGAAAACTATTCAATCATAAGCCCTGTGAAAGAATAACATTAAATTAAACTTTAAATACAATGAAAATAATGAGTTTCATGTTATAACATGTCAAAAGTTATCATATACACCACAAAAATGAATATAGGTGCATATCATAAGAATATGTCTCAAAGAAAGAGAATTTGAGAAGAATAACCCTTAAAAAAATAATGCCATTGAATTTGAGAATTAATAAATGAATTTATCATGTGTATCAAATTTAAATATACAAAAAACAAGTGGAAATATAACATAAGATAATAAAAATTCACTATAGACATAATCATAAAATGTCAAATAATATGAATAAGTAATATAACCTAATGAAAATAAATTGTGTTATGAAATTCTTTACCAATTAGTAAATTTAAATTCAAATACACTGGGGTAAAATAATACTAATTGAAACTTAAATTACCATTATTTTTTAAGGATTCATTATATTACACGTAAAATGGGTAGTATATTCACTATAAAAAATAAATTAGGTTTATAACAGTAAAATATGACTTAATGAAAGTAAATTGAGATGAAATACCTTATGGCTTTGGTAATCTCTAGATTAAAACACCATGAAAGACCGAAATTCATATAGATTCATAAATCCCAATAATTTTCATGAAAAAAAATAAAATAAATTCATGGTAATTATATACACAACAGAAAAGAACATAAATGTTGAATATGAAATATGTCTCATGAAAGTAAAATTGAGACGAGAAAACCCATACCTCAAGTCTAAAATTTCCATGTGTGACCTTTAATTCCGGCATAGTAACCTTATTTGAATTATTTGATTAAGTAAATTTTCCTAGATTAATACCTTATATTTAAATCATTTATTTTATTTGTTTTTAATGAAATATTTGAATACTTAATCAGTTTTATCCATGTTGTGTGTTTTGAGGATGTTTGGTTCATTATTTCCAAAAAGATATGGTGTATTGACCATGGTCAAAGTAGTTATTATTTAAAAATATAAAGAATAATAAAAATAAAATATTTATCATATTTATATATAAATTATAATTATAAAATCGATAATTTAATATTTTTATTAAAAATTAACTACGTTACAATCATGGAGATGGTAGGCCATATATACGCATGCGTAACTTTTCCATTTTTCAATGATCATTATGTAAAGAAGGTAAGTAATATTTTATATTTATATAATTATAATAATATCAAAAATAACATATTTTTTCATTAAATATACTTATATATAGCATCCATTTTATTTGGTTATGATAAAATAATCACATCTCTTTGTGGATGCGGTAGTCCACATGTACTCATGAATGACATTATCATTTCTCAGTGAGTGGAAAAGGAAATAGTAAATAGAATATATTATCTTTTAAAAATGAAAAATATTTCATTAATATCATAATTATTTCATTTATATTACATATATTCATTAACTCCATCATTATTACCATCTATGTAAAGTATTAGTGAAAAACAAATCACATCGCTTCGCGAGGCGGTAGTCAACCGTACACACGGGAAAAGTTATCATACCACCCATAGAATGAAAGGTAAAAATTTATATGTGATATAATATCTTCATAATTTTTAATATTATAAAAATATCATAAATATATTTTAAATATATCATTATAAGAATATGTGAAAGGCAATGATGGAAAACGAATGACATTGGTTCATAAGGTGATGGTCCACCGTACACACGAATGGTGATTTTGTTTCCCTTTTTGATGGAAGAGGAGATAGATTTAGGTTATTAAATATATATAATAAAATATCAGTATATTTAATATAATTTCTTTAATTGTATAATCACAATTTAATAATATTTTAAGGTGGTGTAAGAAGAAATAAAATAAAAAAATCAGTTAAGCATGATAAATCTTCATCGAACAAGCTCCTTAGGTTAGCACAAAAACCCTTCATAGGATAGATTTATGATTACAACATGAGATCTACGATGTGTGTATGGAAGTTATGAAGGAATATGGGTAGGTATTAGCTAATCAAAATGGATTTTATAGTGTGAATAAGATAGGATATAGGGTGATATTTTATAAGTGAGGTGGGTGGAAGACTTGAAATTTTGGAAAATAAAATGGTGTACTCATATTTATCACATTCTAAAAGGCACTAAAATGGACCATTATAGAGTAATATACATTATAATTTCGAAATATATATATTAAATAGATTTTAGAAATTTTTTTAGGTTATTTTAACCCTTATCTTTTTAGTTTAACCACTGGTAAACCCATTTTTACCTTAACCATGATTATTAATTTTTACAAATTTCATTATTAATTATGGTAAAAAATTAAGTTGAAATTATTGTAAAATATAGAATATTCTGATTAAAAATATGGAATACACTTTAACAAATTCAATTCACATATTTGGAAAATTTTAATTTTAAATTAAACCCATAGATGTGATGAAAAAGCAGGTTTTCAAGAGGTGTATTTTTCAAGAAAAAGATGATTTTATGTTAACTCTATAACTAATAATAATAATTTTATAAATATAAAATAATATTCATTGACATATAATCTAAAAATTTAATTTAAAAAGTTATCATTAGGAATTATTTTAATTAACTAAAATGGAGAAATATTATGCAATATAAAACATTTTTCATAAAAAATACCATTTTTAAACCTAAAAATAAACTTAAACTAAAATCCAATGTAAAGTTGATTCAGATTTAATTAATTTCATTAGATATAAATAAATAATAAATATGTTACTTGAAATATTATTTAAAAAATAATACAACTTTGAAAGTAATTAATTTATTTAAATGAAGTGATAGTTTTACAAAAATTGGTATTTTTCACAATTCATTGAAAAATAAATATTTTAAAAAATAGTAAAATTTAACCCTAAGTTAATTCTGATATTATAATTTAAAAAATTAATTTAATTTTATCAAATATATTTTCTAAAATTTCCATAAATTAATTATAATATGTTCTCATAAAAATCATTAAAAATCATTTTTGAACAAAATATACTTTTCAAGAATAAAATTACTTTACTTAAGATTAACTGATTATTTAGTAAAAATTTATCAATAATTTATATTGAGTAGAAAATTTATATATATATTTCATAATTTATTTAATAATATTAATAATCTCCAATTTAATATCTAGGTTATAACAATTACATATTTCACGGGTCTTTTAAGCTTGATGTTGTGTATTAAATACACTATGAGACACAATTCACTTATTTTAAAACCACGAGGTGTTACACATATCACCTTGATCACCAATACCATGGGTTTCATTTTAAAGGCATCTGGTTATCCCACCAAGCCCGTAAACTATGTCTCACATATACATAGCTCATAGGGAAACATGTTTTCCCACATCTGAGATATCAACCATAAGACCACATGCCAAAACAACCACTCATAGGTCTCACATACATGTTACCAAAATCACATGCTAAACCACTTCCATTATGAGGCACCAATCCTTACTGAGCATCTGTATATGATACTACCCCTCTCAAGGATAAAGTCTCATCCATATATATATATATATATATATATAATAGAGTCAACCCATGATGACCCGTTTCAAGGAAACCATTACCATATGGTTTGGTTAAGTAGAATACCACCAAAGATCTATATGGTTAAAAATATATAGGATTTTATTGAAACATTAAATAAAAAATACAACTTTATGATATATAATCATCACCATAGAATCAAATTCCAATACATAACCACTATGTTTCACTATATATCCCTCACATCGTGGGGATGTATAGTCATTATTAAGAGAAAACCCTCTATAAAATCCACATGACCTGTCATTAGAGTAAAATATAATGTAGTTTAGCTAAGTTTAATTACACAACCAATTTATTTGGGAAAATACCATATAAAATTTTTATGACACTCTAAAAAAATGGATCCTCATATTTAGTGATATTAAACACACACAAGCATTCAAATTTCATGCAAGTATCATATGCCAAATATGATGTATATTCATAACCTATTTTCAATGGGACACGAGTCAAAATCAGCAAAAATCATAAATCTAAAATCACAAGTTAATTTCATGAAGTGATTTCATATAATAAAACAAAAATAAAGAACAACAATTCCAATTATATAGTAACCTGGAGTTATCATTAGAAAAATGGTTCACAACCCACCAGTCTAAGGTCTATCATAAGCATTGACACATTCTTATATTCCTCATATATCAAATCTAAAAAAAGAGAAAAAAAAATGAAAAGATCTATTTTCAATTTATAACATTCCATAACTTGAATACCACTGACCGATTCCCGGATTGGTGTCACCATGTTCCCACAGGCATGCCTCCCCATACCCCGATGGTTGTTAAACAGTATTGAGGTTCTCGGGTGTTACTGAGGGGAGGCTATACCCTCATATCAAAGTAAAATAACATAAAAAATAACTAAATTAATCTACAATAATTAACATCCATTATATTACATAGAAAAATATATCATAACAAATTCTAACAAATTTTAACAAGGAAGCATAAAGTCATACAGAATCACAATCGTATAGGAATACATTGACTGATCACCATTTAGGATGATCATAAATAAAAGATAAATAAAAGAAATAAAAATACACTGAAGCTAAACTACTACCCCTGAGCCTTTTCTCATCCGAGTCACTATGATCTATTTGATATATATCTCTCGATCAAGAAACATTGGGCCTCTTCCCAACTTAGACCTATGAATAGTAAATTTAGGTCATGTACCTAAGTGCCATCTCCATCCTAGAAGGGTGTGAGTACCACTCAGTAGGGAACTAGGAAAAGGGTCCCATACAAAACTAGTGAAGTAGTGTATGGACATTTGATATTTTCATAATAAATAACCAATAATTGAAGAAGTATAAAAAAATATCACTTTCAATCCTCAAGTTCTTACATGACAACTAGAATCGATGGTACCTAATTCATCCAGTGCCGAAGTATCTTTGAAAATACTTAAGAACACAAGGGAAATATACCCATATTTGGAATTTAAGAAGACACTCTAGGGAAATATAAATACCCCCAAAACATAAGAATCCACCCAGGGAAAATACACCCATCCTAGGAACGTCATCTACCTATGACCGTAGCTCACCTAAAATCATCATCCCACCTAAGGGGAATCCAAACATGGGGACAAATCCACCATTGGAAGAAGATCATCATAAATTATGAGAAATATCATACACATGGGGGTTTAATCCCCTACTATAAACCATGTATCAAGCCTCCATTACTTTCATATCATATCCCATGCCCAAAACCTGATACCTCATTCAAAAATCCATACAGAATATACTCATGGGGCCACAAATCACCAATAACCTTATATAGAATGTACCCGGGGAAATACTATCCTAGAACCTTATATGTATCATTCATCACATAAACCCCATGGTACATCCTCTATAAAACCTCAGGTCAAAAAACATGGGTAGGCTGCTCACTCGATCCATCACTTTTTCTTATGTTGACCTCCCAAGCACACAACCAAGAAAAGCCATAACATCCAATGAAAGACTATAATTATATCCCCACTTGGCTCAAATAATTAATTAATATTCTAAAGTGACACTAAAAAAGTTTTCTACCCATTCCCACACTAACCCTCTCAAGGGTTACATAACATGAGGTCACCCACTTGGGTCCCCCAGATCACACAGTATCATAAACACCCTACAAGGGATCTTCTATCTCATTATCAAATACCTCAGACAATATCATCACTCGTAGGGAATAAAATTACTTTGTTTCATCATAAATATGTCACAAACTCATTGGACTTATAAGGTAATCCTCACTGGGCTTGGTCTTAATAGATGAAACAATGCCCATCCCACTTTCTAGATCATCTTAGGTTGGTCCTCTCACCCAACACATGCAATTTCTACCATAGGAAACATCCACTAGATTTATCATATTCTATTACTGGAGGGACACTTACCCCACTCTCAAATCAATTATCCTAATAACTATAAAACATCCCACAGTTTCATCTTAGATTACCAAGAAAACCATTCCAAAACCAACACTGTAAGAACCCGAATCTTCTTTTCAGGTATGGATCTTGGTTTCAGGTGTTTTTAAGGAAAATGGACGAATTTTGAAATTTTCTAAGTACACGCCGTGTACTCATGAGTACACACTATGTACCTGGTTTCCACATGTAGCTGTGTATTGTTCGTGTAACGACTGAGTACATGGCCATGTGAGGTGACCCAGACACCACCCAAAGCAGAAGCTGGTTGAGGCTAGTACATGATGTGTACATTAAGTGAACACGCCATGTACTTTTTCATTTATTTTATTAAACAGACCAGGGTCGTGTCTAATCTAAAAAATTCCCTTCTTCTGGCCGTGTCTTTCATAGGAGCATATGAAATATCCAAATATTCTCATAGCCACCGATACATCATCGATTCTCCAAATAAAAAACCTTCAATTGAGTTGGAATCACCTCGGTGAGTTCTTCCCTCTTCTAGAGCCTCTTTTCTTGATTAATCTTCTTTCATGAGTTATTAAAGGTTGAACATTTTTGACTTTTTTATAGATCTATGACAATATAGTCTGATTCAATGGCCTACATTCGAGAGTGTTCATCGTTCAACGTCGAGGTAGATGGTTTTTTCCTTTCGAAGTTTGTCTTTGTATTATATATTCCAAAGTGCCGATTACCCATGATTCAGGTATTTTGTGTTAAATAATTGAACCCTATTATCACATTCTTTAGATTAATTTATAGATTTTGGGTTTTTGTTGATGTATTGTGCTAAATTTCATGTTTACGGGACACCCTGTGGGTGATTTTCCATGTTTGAATGTTTGTGGCTATTTGATCCAGGTTGCCTATGAGGCATACCTTGTTTCATTGCCTTGCTTGTTATGTTGGAATTGATTGCTTCTTGCTGCTTGTTAAATTCCAATGTTAGGCATTTTAGATACTTATACTTATAGTAGTTGAGATTACTTTAGGCTACTGGATATCGTTGTGTATGATTTTATTACAAAGGGCTATGAGAACCTGATTTTGTTAGAACATAGGGGGAATTGATGTTGAGGGCTTCCCCAGAGTGTCTGTTATGTTTACATTACAAGAACATAGGGGGGATTGACAGTGATTGATCCCTCAGAGTTCCTATAGTATACTGTTACAAGTCGATATGGGGAATTGACGTTGAGTGATTCCTCAGAGATTCTGTAGTTTATCTTTAGAAGACCACAAGAGGAATTGGCGGTGAGTGCTTCCATAGAGAGTCTTTGTATTTATGAGACTTAAGGGGATAGAATGTGTGATATTTCCCATAGGGTCATTATAACTTTATAGAATTGTTGATATATTGATTCAAAGGGGTTAGAATATGATAAATTTCCCAGAGGGTCAATGTGATGTTTTGAATGTTGATTGTAATGAGTCTGCCAAGACAAAGCATAAGCTTGGACCCGGTCTAACTTGATTGCTATATAGTCTTTTGAGACATCTATTTTTTTATTACATAGGGGATACAGAGCTTAGGATAGATCTGGTGATTTCATTATTAAATGATTTGAATAATTAATAAATGTAAATTAATGTTATTTTAAACCATAGGATTGTTTACTTTTGAGTACTTCCTTGTTTATTGCTTAATTTTTCATATTGCCTGCTATATATATTCATTGGTAGTTAGGCACATATATTTTGCTGTATTTCTAATGGGATTTGTCTCACACCCTGTTTGAGTCATGATTTTATACCCAAATAGATTATATGGTTGTAGGTATAGATAAGGGAAAGCTTTCTTCTTTGTTAGGTACTTGATTACTGTGGACCTAGAGAGGATGGGGAAAAGATGAGGCTTGCGATGCTGTAAGAGTTTAATTGTTTTATTTTGTACTTGGTTTAGTAATTTATTTCTATCATTGTGATTTTTAGGCTATTTTTCTAGATATATTTGACATGCATCATTATATATATGCTCCAGTTGTTTATTTACTATTTGTCTTTTACTGTTTACTTCTGTTGTATGGAAATACTATTTACATTACTATTTACTGTTTGTTTCCATTTTTTTACTCTACCAATGAGGGAATAGTTTCCCCACTATCACACCCAAGGCTATCACTGCTAGTTAGAAGCCTCTGGAATTTGTAAAAATGTGCTTGAGGCTATGTGGCCAACAGGATATGGGGCACCTTTGGGCGACACTTGGATCTGAGACATTACAAAGTGGTATCAAAGGAGGTTCTTTTATTCTTTGTCATACTTTATGGATCCTGTAGACATGTATAAGAAGGAATATATAGTTGGTAATAATCTGTGACTGGGAGTAGCTATCCCATGTACAAGGAAAAGCCAATATACCTCAAATATTGTAATTTTTCTGGGTTTTCAATTGTAATAGTTGATTTGATTTCACCATTGGGTGATTCACTGATATTGTGTAGTGATACTTGATATTGTTGAGGTTCTATTTCTATTGAAACCTGATGAGATGAGGGTATTCCATCTCAATTATCATATAGGCACTTGATATGGATTACATGTCATGCATTCTTATCATTTCATTTAGGGTGTATTACTGATTTCATGCTATTGTGGTAGATTTTGTGCTAAATATTCATGATGTTGTGATAGATTAAATGATAGAATAAATTATATTTTTATAGGGTATTGGAATATGTAAATTTTAATTTGGATGAATACCAAACTTTGGACCCTGAGGTGTTATGGGACCTCTTGGATCAGAATTTGGTGGATCATGTATGAAAATTAATTGAATTTTGTCTAGATGTGATGTGAATAAGGATGCAAAAATTTGATTCATGAGAGTATGGGATCTCACAATTCGGAATTTATCATTACTTGGACAAAATTTTAAGTTTTAAGGGTTCCGAAGAAGTTTCAGAGGTCTGCTATCCAGAAACCCAAACAATACGGCGTGTAGTGTTATGAACACCCACAATGTGTTCTTCTATTCTGGAAGAAACAACTTTTCTTCAGTAAATATAGTGTACTGTATATACACACCATGTTGTCTTTAACCATGTGACTGACTGTGTGAGCAGACACACGGTGTTGGGAAACATTTGGTAGAACACGCCATGTCTAGATTGTACACACCGTGTTGTAAGGACCATGTATCCAGCCGTGTGACTAACAAAAAAGGTGTATGAAACTTAGGTAGTACACAACATGTTCCATTTTTTAATGCCATGTAAAGACAACCGTGTCACTGACCATGTAATTAACGACACAGGTGGCTATAACTTAGGTGGTACATGCCGTGTGTTGGGTGCACATGCCGTGTAGTGTTACCCAGGAGAGAACCGTGTGGTTTATCCATGTGAAAGAACTTGGACAGGAGGGAAAATTCAAGTACACATTGTGTTTGAGGATGAACATGCCATGTGTAAGGGTGTTACATGACCGGGTTTGGTAGAGGTACACACTGATGTTGAAACCTAAGGGAACACACTATGTAGAGGGTATACATGTTGTGAACCCCTATTTTGTAAAACTTGACGATTTTTATTCTCCTGTTCCATTATTGCACTTATGAGTTTTAGTCCTTGATATTCTTGAACTGAGGTGTGTGAAAGACCTTGCAGAGTCATGCCACCAAGACGTCCTTCAATTGTACACAAGATACAAGGTAATGGTCAAACACCGGTAATGGTAGATGAGGGACTACCAGTAGATCCTCCCATCATTCCCATATTGGAAACAGATGTTATACTGGATAAAATTGCTGATTCATAGTTCTGAGAAGGCTTCATGAGGTTTATACAGACCTACTAGGGAGCGCTTCATCCTACCCCATCCATGGCAGAGTTGACATGGGTTTTTCAGTAGCAGCATCCTCCCACTTTCTTAGGGGAAGGAGGACCTTGGGCTGTAGAGTCATGGTTGGAAGCCATGATGTCTATCTTCAAGCATCTCGAGATTCCTCCAGATATGAGGGTGAATCTCGCTACATACATGCTTCTTGATTCCTCCATGATATGGTGGGATGTTATCTCACATGCGGGATGCCAACGAGTTATGGATTGGAATGAGTTCTAGAGGAACTTCTATGACTATTTCTACCCAGAGACCTTGAGGGCCAACTAACCCTAGGAGTTCATGGGTCTATAACATGGTATTATTTCTATCATGGAGTAATCTTATCACTTCATAGAGATGCAATGCTTCACACCCTTTCCAGGGGATGATGAGTTATTTTTTTCCAGGATGTTTGAGGATGGTCTCCAGCATGACATCTGATCCTGGGTTAACATCTTCAGGTTGACTTCTATATCTTCTATAGTCAAACAGGAACTGATCACTGAGCATAATATGAGGGATTATGGAGCTATGATCCTGAGCAGTTTGGAATCCAGAGTTAATACTCCTGCGACTGATAGTAGGAAGCGTGACAGGGAGTATACGTGCGGAGATCCGAGTTGATGGGATACTCCTTCAGGTATCCAGGTGGTATGCTACCAGTGTGTAAAGAGTGGGAATGAGAGACCTCAGTGCTTGATAGACCCAGTCGACTGCCGATCTTGTAGAAATATGGTCCATATTCAGTGTTTTTGTCGATTTTTCTCACCAGAATCCAGTGATAGGAGTTCTGTTATGACTCTACATTCAATCTGAGGAGGAGGCCATTCCCATAGTAGACAATCGAAAAGATTTTAGTGACATCAGTGGGGATTAGATCAGGGTATTCAGGCAAGGTCATAGGGCTGTGGTACTGGTCATAATTTTGCAGTGGAGTAGACCCAACATGAGAAGGATTCCCAGACCCTTACAGTTAGAGTTATGATTCTAGTTGCCTCAGTTTTCTCTCCTACTCTTTTTGATATAGGGGCTTTCCATAGTTTCATATTTATTATAGTTTTGGAGATCCTTGGGCTCTATATCATTACTTATGAGGTTGTTATAATGCTTCACTCCGATGGGTCTTAGGAAGACTAGCGTACTTCTGTGCAAGGAGTGCCCTCTTGAGGTTAGTGGGTGTAACTTCTTATGAGACCTATATGTCCTAGAGATGACAGGATTCAATGTTATTCTTAGAATAGACTTGTTAGTCTCTTTCCAGGCCTTTATTGACTGTTATCTCCATAGGGTGAGTTTTATGTCACCAGAGGGCAGGTTGTTTCTACACCAGGGTGAATGGGATGTTCATAGAAGCAGAGCTAGAACCGAGCATCTTGGGTTGAGAGGAATTACAACCCATATTTCTAGCTTATATATGGATGATGAAGGGACTTCACAAATGGACTTTCCTCTAGTGGTGGATCCTTTCAGTGATGTATTATAGATGAATTTTCAGGTTTACCTCCAAAAGGGAGAGGTAGATATCTCTATTGATCTTATGCCAGGAGTTACACTAGTGTCCATTCCTTCTTATAGGATAACTACACCAAAGTATTAGGATCTCAATAAGAAGTTATATAAGTAATAGGTAAAGGGTTTCATCCAACCCATTACTTCTCCTTGGGGTTAACCTATCCTGTTTGCAAAGAATGTGGATGGTACCCTCATATTTTGTGTGGATTATAGGAAGATGAACCAGTTGACAGTCAAGAACCGATATCCTTTGTTGAGGATGGATAATCTCTTTGATAAGATTTGAGGATCCTGAGTGTCCTCAAAGATTTAATTGTGATCCGGTTACCATCAGTTGTGTGTTAGACCATCATATATACCTTTTACTGCCTTTTGAAGTAGGTATGGTCTATACGAGTATGTGGTTATGTTGTTCGGTCTCATGAACACGCCAATAATTTTAATGGAATTGATGAACCAAGTGTTCCATCTCTACTTGGATTCATTTGTGGTTGTTTTTGTGGAAAATATCTTGGTGTACTCTCACAATAGACATGACCATGACATCCATCTTGAGATCATTTTGATTACACTGAGAGAGAATCAATTATATGATAAGCTCTCAAAATTCCACTTTTGGATAGACTAGATTCACTTCTTGGGTCGTATTATCTCAGAGACAGGAGTATAAGTAGACCCATAGAAAGTGAGAGCAGTAGTTTCCTAGGAGAAACTAAAGAATGTCTTTGAGGTATGAATTTTTCTGGGGCTGGCCGGTTACTACAAAATTTTATACAAGACTTTTCACGCTTAGCAACACCACTGACGAGGCTGACTAAGAAGGGATCAAAGTACTCATGGATAGATTCTTGTAAGTCATCCTTTTAAGAGCTGAAAAGGAGGTTGACTTCATCACCAATACTGAATTTTCTAGAGCTGGTAAAGAGTTATACTATTTACTGGGACACATTATGTATTGGGCTGGGAGTAGTGCTTATGTAGGGGGAAGGAGTCGTTGCATATGGGTCTCGGCAGTTGAGGCAACATGAGAGGAATTACCCAAAACATGATCTCTAGTTAGCTGCAATTGTGCATGTTTTGTGCTGTTAGAGACATTATCTTTTGGAGATCATTTTGTAGTGTTCACTAACCATGGAAGTCTCAAGTATATATTTACTCATCGTGATCTTAATTTGAGTTAGGGAAGGTGGGTTGAGTACCTTCAGCATTTTGACTTTGATCTTGCCTACATGCCTGGGAAAGGCAACACAATGGCTGTTGTGTTGAGAAGGAGGACTCAAATACAAGTAATTCAGGAGGCTAGCGGCGAGTGGCAGCTTATGGCTATGTTCTCTAAGATGCATTTGGAGATGGACGACAGACATGGGAAAATTTTTCTTTCTTCTATAGTTGTTACCGCTACTCTTCTAGATCAGATGTAAATGAGGAAGCTATCAGATTCTAAAGGCCTAGTCCTATAAGTGAGTGTTTCAAGAGAGGACCCTACTATTGGATAGACCATAGGTGAGGATGAGATATTTCACTTTAATGGATACGTATGGGTGTCAACAGACATACATGAGGAGCTGATGAAGGATTTTCTTTCATCAGCATGGGCAGTTCATCCCGATGTCACCAAGTTGTATCGAGATTTACAACATCAGTATTGGTGGCCAGGTATGAAGAGGGATGTTTCTGGTTTTTTTATGAGATGTTCCACCTATCAGAAGGTGAAGGCGGAGCATCAGCGAGTGGTTGGGATTTTACAGCAGTTACCCATTTCTGAGTGGAAGTGGAATGATGTCCTAATGGATTTTTTGATAGGGTTGCTGAGGTCACCTCGAGGGAATGATGTAGTTTGGGTTTTCATTGAAGTACTCACGAAAGTTTCACACTTATTATCGATCAAGGATACCTTCAGTGTTAATGATCTTGGAAGGTTGTACATCTGAGAGATTGTATGGTTTCATGGGGTCCCACACTCTATCATTTTAGACAGAGACACCCATCTTACATCTCATGTCTGGAAGGGACTACAGAGGGCTTTGGGTACACATGTAATTTTGAGTACAACTTACCATCCCCAGACATATGAACAGTTTGAGCACATGATTCATGTCTTCAAGGATGTACTTTGAGCATGTGTCTTAGATTTTGGGGGCTCTAGATATAGACATATACACCTAGTGGAGTTTGTCTACAATAACAGTTTTTAGGTGATGATTTAGATAGAAACTTATGAGGCTTTGTACGGTAGGCCATGATGTTCACCCTTATGTTGGATAGAGGTAGGAGAGGCAGCTATGATGGAACCTCGTCTTATCCAGGAGACCACTAAACAAGTGGAGTTGATTTGGAAGAGGATGGATACTGTACAATCTTGCCAGAAATCTTATGCTGATTAAGGGAGACGACCTCTAGAGTTTGAGGTCAGAGATCAAGTTTTCTTGTGTGTCACACCGAGGTTGGGGCATATGAGGATTAGGAGATAGGGAAAGTTTTCACCGAGATACGTCTGACCATTTGAGGTTTTGGAGAGAGTTGGGACAATTTTTTATCAGTTTCAGTTACCCCAGAGGTACTAGTCTATTCACAATGTCTTCCATTTTTCTTAGCTATGACGTTACTTTTCAGACCCATCTCACATTTTTCAACCCAAGTATGTTGAGTTTCACATGGATTCTCCCTTTGAGGATCACCCTATATGGATTGTGGATCGCAGCACAAAGGTTCTCCATGGATGGTCTATTTCTCTAGTATAAGTGCTATAGAAGCATGGGTGAGTACAGGATGAGACTTGGGAGTGGGAGGCCGGCTTTTGATCGCAATGGCCAGAGCTATTTGAATTTTCTTCTTTTCCACCCTTGGAAGGGAAATTCAAGGACAAATTTCTTTAAGGGGGGAAGTTTTTAAGAACCCGAACCTTTATTTCAGGTATGGATCTTGATTTCGGGTGTTTTTGAGGAAAAAGGAAGAATTTGAAAATTTTCTAAGTACACACTATGTAGCCAGTTGCTGTGTGTAGCCATGTACTGGCCGTGTAACAACTGAGTACATGGTTGTGTGAGGTGACCTGGAGACCACCTAAAGCAGAAGCCAATTGAGGCTAGTACATGACATGTACATTAAATGAACACACCGTGTACTTTTTATTTTATTTTATTAAATTGACCGGGATCACATATAATCACCAGAACTCCCTTATTTTGTCCATGCCTCACGTAGGAGCATAGAAATTTGAAAAATCTTCTCTGAGTCACTAATCTGTTGCCTATTCTCCAAATCAAACAACTTTGGTTGCGTTGGAATTGTCTCGGTGAGTTCTTCCATATTCTAGAGCCTCTCTTCCTGATTCAACTTCTTTTGTAATTTATTCAAGGTTGAACGTTTTTGAACTTTTTGTAGATATGTGACATTCTAGGAAAATTCAAGGGATAATGTTTGAGAGTGTTATTTATTCAATGTTAAGGTAGGTGATTTTTTTCCTTTCAAAGTTTTTATTTGAGTTATATATGACAAAGTTTCGATTACCCATGATTCGAGTATTTCTTCTTAAAGATTTGAAACTTGTTATCATATGCCTTAGAATGATTGATATATTTAGGGTTTTTGTTGATGTATTATGATAAATTTAATTTTTAGGGGATAACTTGTGTGTGTGTTTCCTTGTTTGAATGTTTGTGGACACTTGGTTCAGGTTGCCAATGAGACTGACCTTATTTCCTTACCTTTCTTGTTAGGTTGGAATTTATTGATTATTACTGCTTTTTAAATGCCTATGTTATGAATTTTAGCTTCTTAGCCTTATAGTAGTTGAGATTAATTTTGGATGATAGATATCTTTGTGTACAATCATATTACACAAGGCTGCAAGAACCTAATGTAGTTAGACTATTGGGGGAATTGATGTTGAGAGCTTCCCCAGAGTGTCTGTTATGTTTATGTTGCAAGACCATACGGGGGATTTATTGCGAGTTCTCACTCAAAGTGTCTATAATATACCATTATGAGACCAGAGGGGAAATTGATGTTGAGTTATTCCTTAGAGAGTCTATAGTTTATCATTAAAAGACCACACGAGGAATTGACGGTGAGTGCTTCCTCAGAGAGTCTTTGTCTTTGTGAGACCAAAGGGGTTAGACTATGCGAGCTTTCCCAGAGGGTCGTTATATATTTATTGAATTTTTGATATGTTGAACTAGAGGGTTAAAACTATGAGAACTTTCCTAGAGAGTCAATGTGTTGTTTTGAATGTTTATCACGACGAGTCTGACAAGCCATTGCCCAAGCTTGGACTCAGTCTTACTTGGTTGTAAGATAGTCTTCTGAGACATCTGTTTTTCTATTACACAGGGGATATAGAGCTTAGGCTAGATCCTAGGATTTCATTATTCAATGGTTTTAATTATTAACAAATGTAAATGAATGTAATTGGAAACTATAGGATTGTTTACTTTTGAGTACTTAGTTGTTTATTGCTTCATTTTGCATATTCCCTGATATATATATTCAGTGACAGTTTGGAACATATATTTTGGTGGTTGCCTATTGGGATTCATCTCAAACCTTGTTTGGGTCATGATTTTAAACCCAAAAAGATTATATTCTTCTAGGTATAGATAAGGTAAAGTTCCCTTCTTCGTCAGGTACACTATTTATGTAGAGATGGAGAGCATGAGACCAATCTAAGGCTTGCGATGCTTTAAGAGTTTACTTGTTTTCTTTTATACTTGGTTTAGTACTGTATTTCAGTAGTGTAACTTGTTTGGATATTTTCCTTGACATATGTGACATGTATAATTATATATGTTCTCTAGTTGTTTATTTACTATCAGTCTTTCACTGTTAACTTTTTTTGTATGGTAATACTGTTTCCACTAATGTTTACTATTTTTTTCTACTATGTTACTCTTCCAATGATGGCATAGTTTCCCCACAATCACTTCCAAGGCCATTGATACTATTCAATATCCTATAGAGTTTAGGAAAATGTGTTTGATGCCATGTGACAAACTGGGTACAGGGTACCTTTGGGCGGCACCCAGATCCGGGAAATTACAAACACTCTCCTATACAAGGAGGTATCAAGGGAACATATACTTAGAGTAAATACATCCCATTCAATCACATTTAGTTTAATTTACACCCATTGAGGTATACAAATATAAAGGTATATATTTCATAATAACACCATCAACCATCAGTGGTTAGGGAACCAAGACAGTGCAGAAGGGACTATTATAACCCTTGGAAAATTTTCCATTTTCAAGAATCTAATTTTAATAAAAAAATTCATTTAATTTTGAAGACCAATTTCCCTTAGTGGTGAGAAAAAATATCAGACAAATACATAAATAAATTGCTTTTACTAAAGGTGATACGATCTACAGACCACCAACATTATCCATTCCATTTCATTCAATCAATTTGAAAGCTCTCTCCTAAGCCCATAAAAGTCTAATTGACCATCACCAATCCAAATGAACACCCAATTAAAAAAAATACATCCATTAAATTAATTAAACAATTTATATTTAAATATGAATAAATCCTAAAATATCATTGAGATTTATCCACTTGGAAAAATCGAAATCAACTGGTTTTGGTACACTCTGAACATGTACCCAAACCTAAGAAATAAAAATACCTAATTAATATGATCATCCCAATGAATAATTTCATCCAAATTTAAAAAACCAAAATAAAATTACCAGGTTACATAAATTCACTAGAATTGTATGTTAAGACTTTCATTTAACACCACAAAATGTCCTCTCTTCAATCCATATTTAATCTCCATCATCTTAAAATATTTTATCACAATATTTAGTTGATAATGTCACTAAATCCACAACTGAATCAAATTGACATCAGAAAATAGAAAATATAAACTAAAAATAAGGAGGATTAAGGATAAAACCAACATAAACACACTATAAAAATCACTAATAAATTACCATGGATTGAACGGGAATAAGAGAGGAAGGAAAGGGGGACGTCCAATCGATATAGCCACCCAAATAACATGGTTCATCAAAGATCCCAAGGGGAATGATTGGAAAATTTACAATAATTACCTCTTTTAAAAATAGATTGATAGCCAAGTCACATCAAAATTATAGGGTTCATATCATGATTCCCCCTTGGCAAGAATAACAACTTGAGTCCTTTCTAGATTTTACAACACAAGCTCTTATTCCCTCTCATGGTGAGACACCACCAAGTGGAAGGACAAACCCATCACCCATCATTCATTATGGTGTGACCCTTTATGGGCCACAACAATAATTATTGGAGTAGAACCTTAGACCATCATGCTGTAGGAAATCAAAATGTGATGAATGTGTCACGACATGAACCTACTGCTACTATAAAATTTTAGCAAGGCCATGTGCCTTACTTCGACTTTACTGGGAACCCATTCCATTTAATAGGACGTTATCCATATCTAAAAAAAATATCCTGGACATTTTCCAACACATTGATTCCTGGTATTAATCCTAATTATCCAAACAGCCCACTCACTTGAATCAAAATCAAAATTTCCTCTCAAATTAATAACCCATAAAAGGTATGGGTCATTAAAATATAAATAAGTGGGAATTATTTGACTTGATAAAACATAAATATCTTGGAACTTCCACCAAGAAGTCTAGAATAACCACTCCATACATTAGACAATCAAAAATATAATGAAAAACAACTTTAAACAATATGAGAGACCAAATAAGGCTTAAACATACAAAATACCAATTAAATAAAATCAAAATTTAATGTGTGAACCAATATATAGGGAAAGAAAATGGATTAAAATTTTGACATGGAATCCAATGAAAAATAATTAATATACCAAGAAAAAACAAAAACTAATAGCACAATCTCCACTTTTCAAACAAAATGCCCCTATACCTAGCATCAACACCATACCTGAACTAGACTCCCAAAACCAACCGATAACCAATTGAGACCCGAACAGATCATGAAATATACAATCATGAGAAAAAATTATTAGTAGTTATCCTATACTCACCCAATAAAAAACCTCTAAAAGTAAATAATTTTTTTACTAATTTGAAAATAAAACTATAAAAGTAAACATTACCTTTTTCTTAATAAAAATCACATGAATATTATTTATTTATCCTATTTTAATTAATTTTTATATATAAGATAAATAGTTCACCAATATAAAAAACTAATATTTTTAACATTTCAAGAATATATGGCTTCCATATAAAGGAAAAAAAGTTTCCAAAATATCCTTTTGAAATACCCACATTTTAAACATGAAGGAAATCAACCCACATTTTTCCCCCTTTTTAAAAAATCACATTAAGAACCCTTTAGAAAAATAAAACTATACCTTTTAAGTTAATTTAAAACCCCAAAGGTGATGAAAATGAAAGTAATAATTATAATACTACTTTCAATATAATATACATAAGAAAGAATAAATAACTATGTAAAAACAATGCAAAAATATCATCCATTCAAGAAAAATAAATGAAATAACTATCATTATAGGATCACCTTAGGGAACTATGGTCAAGGAATCCTATGATCCTTGTACCCTCTCATGATCCAGACAATTTATTAAACTTCCAAAGGCTATTAGGTAAGGCCTAATCACCCATAATATATATATATATATATATATATATAACTTCCCAATGAATGGTAGATAAAATATCTCATATTTATAAATATATAAAATTCATATCATGGAAGTAGAATTTTTTTGTTAGTCTAGAGTAATCCTATACTATCCAAAAATAACTAAAATCCTAGAAGTACTTGACCTAGCCATCCCACCTAAGTACCTTGGGTTATCATGTTCAACCAATGGATTTGACTAATAAAAACATGAAATAAATCATAATTAAATTTAATGACATAACAAAACATCTATCAACCAAGAATCATACACCCCTCACCTCCAAACACCCTTTATAGAAGCAAAAACTTTCTCATCAAGAATAAAATATAAACATTACATCCCCTAATAGAGGTAATCCCATAAAACCATAAAATATGAATATCATTTTAAAATTAAAATAAATAACTCAAAATGGGGCTCACTTTAAGGAATTTTTTTTTATCAAGAATACCCTTTCTATAAAGTACCAAATGAGCCTTTACAATCACTTTTTAGAAAAATAATTTATAATTTCATATCTTGAAAAATAAAACCATGAAATAATAATTTGGAA
This sequence comes from Viscum album, assembly GCA_963277665.1. Lineage (NCBI taxonomy): Eukaryota > Viridiplantae > Streptophyta > Magnoliopsida > Santalales > Viscaceae > Viscum > Viscum album. The sequence goes on along the minus strand of OY728127.1, from coordinate 516,480,458 downwards.
ATGATTTGAATTTTTTTTATCTCTCTCACAAATTACTCAACCACATTTAAGTCCAAATATCAAGAAAATATCGATATACATCTAAAAAAATTCACTAATTCTCAAAAAAACTTTAGAAAAATCAACCACATCCTTAGCTTATAAAATTTTTCTCTAGAAAAATGAATTTTACCCATTAAAAACCATTTTGAACAAAAAACATCTTTAATTACCAATTTCCATAAAAAATATCCATTAAAATTTTTTAATGAACCATAATAGTTTCATATTATAGAATTTTCCTTTAAAAATTTCAAAGAACAAATTAGAAATGGGAAATAAATGAAGGCTTTAAATATATAGAGTTATTAATGGAGAAACCTACCTCAAACAATGAATTTTAAGATGAAATTAAGATCATATAAATCTTATCCATGTCGAAGATAACCTAAATCATCCATAAAAACCTTAAATTAGTAAACTGAATGTTTAAAAATAAAATACCACAAAAGGGAAATTGATGTGAAATCACTAGAAAACTTAAAAACACCTAACCATAATCAAAGTTAGTGCATATTTACACACACCCAAACCTAAGTAATGTGAGATCCCCAAACAATACTTCCAAAATAGTGGAAAATTAAACCCAAATTCACAAAAAACCCTAAAAAACATGGAGAGATATACCTCAAGGAAACAATGAACAAAAATAAGATCATCCCCTCCATATACCTCTTATTAATGTAGTATAAGAAATCCAAATCAAGAGGAATGACTACAACTCCCCTAGGTGGAATCATCTTCCCAAAACCCTATCCAAGTGAGCTTAAAATTATAAATAATCATTGAATAATTATGAGGATAAGGAGTGGGATCTCATTATGAATCGATAAGACAAAACCCCTTCGAATGATACTGATCAAAGGAAGATAAATGGGGAAGGAAAAGAGGAAGGGGAGATTAAATCCACTTGATCATGTCTCCTAAATAAATCAATGACAAGGGGGTTTCCAAATTATCCCCCCTAAATGACCGTATTTCCCCTTAAAAAATATCCCCGCACATCGGTCATGGTGAAAATTCACCAAGGTAGAGGGGCCTCTCCTGGCCAAACTCAGTCCTAGCATGACCCACCTAGGTTATTGTGTGACTGACCCCAAGTAGAGGGTCTGGTCCCTTATCTAGTCTCATTCATAACATGAACCATTTGGGTTTTAGTGTGTTCAATGTTTGGTAGCAGATCCACATCGTAAAGCCAATAACTATCTTGGTATGGCCTCTCACTGATACAGAAACTATCCACTAACACCCCAAAACTCACTCTGAGTGAGATTTTACCAAATTTATAGACATGAATAATCCCTAAAAACAAATCAAAAATATTTGGGAATCTCCCTCCTTGACCTGAATGCATGAATTATAATTCTGCCAAATTTCGACCAACTTATAATGACACAGTTCATTACAACATCCCCCCCATAAAAAATGTTCTGTCTCCAGAAAGACTCACAAACTCCCTATAGAAGAACCTACTTACATGATAATGGATACTTACACATGATAGAAGGATTTACACAAAAACATTATAAAACCAACAATATAAAATTCAAACTCAAGTAGGGTTCACCCCGCCATAAAATATCTTCCCATACTCCAAAACCAAATATCATCAAAATGAAAACCAAAACTTAATACATCAATAAAAAATCCATCAAAATGTGAAAAAAATCAATGAAAAATCTTAATATAGAATAATATAAGCATAAATAAATCAATAAAAATAAAAAAAACTCTTAATATCGACACATCACAAAATTTTCATACCCTTGAAAATATATAACATCATTAAAACATGAACTATATTTCAATACAATTGAAAAAAACTGTAAAATAGAAATCATATCCTTTGAAATAAAAAGTATATCAACTTTAAACCAAGTATGGTATAACTCATAATACAACACTTAAAACTATAATATTTTACAACTCCCCTTAAGAGAAAAAAATAAATATTCCAATGATATAAAACAAAACCCCTTTTAAATACCCAAGAACCATTTTAGTTAGAATGGTAAACTAAAAATAAACATTTTTATTCATGTGGTAATTTACTGAAATAACCAAAATGATTTTATAAAAATACACTACTTTAGATAATGTTTTGTCCTTAATTAAACATATCGAATTTAAAAACATTATAATACCATTATTTATAAGATATTATCCCATAAAATGAACCAAAATCCATTTCCAATTTGGTTACTACCTGATTAAGTCATTTAACTTGAGTGATGTGGCTTATTTAGTAATAATTAAATTGAATTAAGTAATGTTCTATTTTATGTCCTCCTATAAGTAACTCAAAATAAATTTTAAATAGTAATGACTGTAATTAAAATATATTTAATAAAGAAAACATCTGATTTAAATTTCTCCCCCTAAATTAATGAAAATGATTTACTTCTTTTTTGAAACTGTACAATTTCTAAAAGTTTAAAATAACATCAACTCAAATCCCTGATTTTCCTACATATTATTATTCCCCTAAAAATATTATCTCAAAGAGCTTAATAATTTATCAAACAAATAAATATATGTAAAAATTTAATTTAAATTTCCTAAATAATATAAAATATCACTCTTTATTTTCTCATAACCAAAAAAGTTTTCCCCCAAAAAATCATTCATTTTCATGAATTTTGGATTTAAGAATAAAACACCAAGTTTAATGACATAATAAATAAGGAAAAAAATCTATAAAACAATAATACCTCAAGAAATAATCTCAATTCATCTAAAATTTAAGGTAAAAAAATAAAAAGTAATTTGAGATCATATAAACATCACTAATATCAATCAAACCCAATCAATAAGACCAATACATATAATTTTAAAAAAAGAAAAATCATAATAAAACAACACCATTCCATGATACATCATTTATTTGAACATTTTTTAACACATGAACCTTTCCATTTAATCTCATTAGTTCATCTTATAATTTCTTTTAATATTGGAATTTTACCTTAAAGAAGGATAAATCAAGCATGAAAATAAAATTACACATTCTCGACTTCCAAGATAACTCAAGGTCTAGTAGTAAATATTCAGATCAGATAATTTTTCATACCTACTTCCAGAATAATGAAAATCCTATCTATTATGTACCTTAACTTTTCAAATAACATAAAACAAAATCTAGATCTAATATAATTTTTGTCAGGAACCAACCTGGGTTATCCCTAATTTGGGCACCCGAGCTAGCCTATGGTAAGGCCTGAAGGATGTTCTTGATCTACATGGGATAAAAACTATTTACTAGTAATCAATATATGAAATTTGGAATGATTTAACTTGATAAAATAAGAATAGCATGAAAATTCCACCAAAAAGTCACGCATGACCACTTTCTTGCATTATACAAAAACGATTACAAAGATAATTTTTTTTCAATAACAATAAAAAAGCATAAATATACAACATCTTAATATAAATAAATATTCATTCAATGTGAGAACAAATATTTAAGAAAATAAATTATAATAACCTAAAAACATGTAATCATACAGAAAAATAAAATACCAAGATAAAACAAAAACAATGATCACCATATCTACATGTCCATAAAAATATCCCTCTACCTATAATTTCCACTATATCCAAACTAAAATACCAAAACCAATCACTAACCAATCATAACCTAAACAAAACTTGAAATATATAGGCGTGAGTAAAAACTCCCAGTATATGTTCTTCCTACACCCCTTTCATAACCTTAGTTTGAAGATAAAACTTTAAAATTAAACTTTCCCTTATTTATTAAAATAAGTCACTTAAATTCCATTTATTTAGTTTATTTTAATTATTTTTTATACATAGTAAATGGTTCACTCCTTTAATAAAAACCATGATTTTTAAAATTTAAAAAAGAAATAGATTAAATATAATAAAAAAAATAATTTTAGATACATTTTTTAGAAAAAAACCACATTTTAAATAGAAAGTAAAACCACCCACCTTAGTCCCCAGTTAAAAAATATTCTAAAGAACTCATCAGAAAAATGAAACCATACTTTATAAAATTAAATAAAACCCCCAAAGCTGATGAACATGAATGTAATAATTATAAAGAAACTCACAAAATAATATACACAATCAGGGATAAATAACTATATAAAACTGCCACAAAAAATATATTTAATCAAAATAAATGTTATAATTATCACTATAACCTCACTTTTGGTAACTAATGTCAAGGAAACCTAAGATCCTCATACTATCTCATGATTGCATCAATATTATAACCACTCGAAGTAACTTAGGGAATGACTAACCACACTTATATATATATATAACCTACCAATGGTCACAAGGGAAAATATCACATCTCTATTAATAAATATAATATGGATCATGGAAGTATAATTTTGTTGTTGTTGTGGTGTGATCTAATGCTAGATTTCCATATCTGAAAGCCTAACTGCACTAAACCGAGTCCTCCCACTTAAGTACATGGGGTTCCCATGATTAGTCAATTAATATGAATAATAAAAACATAAAATCCATCATAAAAAATACAATTACATATAAAAACCTTTAATAACCAAGAATCATACAGTCCCTCTCCTTCGAATACCCTTCATAGAAGTATCCAGTTTCCCATCAAGAATAATATATAGAAATCAGATCCTCTACCAGGTATAATACCATCAATCCTAAAAATAATAATATCATTTTAAATTTATTACAAATAACTAAAAAATAGAACCACTTTAAGAAAATAGTTTTTTCAAGAATACCCTTTTTATAAAGTAGAAAATGGGCCTTTAGAATAAATTTTTAGAAAACCTATTTATAATTTCATCTCTTAAAAAAATAATCCATGCAATAATAATTTTTAAATCCTTTGAAAACATTAAATATTTTCCCACACATCACCCAAACACATTTAAGTCCATATATAAAAGAAATATTTACAAATATCTAAAAGAATTCATTGAGGGTCAAGAAAAATTTAAAAAATAACCCCATCCCAAACTTATAAACATTTCCCCTAAAAATATAAGTTTTTCCATTTAATAACCATTTTAATCAAAATAAATTTTTCATTACCAATTTATTTTGAAAATATTCCTTATTAAATTTTAATAAAAATTAATAAATGCGTAGTATAGTGACCCAATCCTTTTACACATATTGTAATATAATTTTTAACCTAACTATCCAATAAATACAACACATAGATTGAGAGGAATAATGTATTCTTAATACTAGGTTCATAATACATCAAAATTAAAATAAAATAATATATATATTTGAATTTATATAATGATCTGATAAACCCTAATGATCTCATAAAACTACATAGGATAGGCTTGGGAATACATAAAAAAATGGGTGAGATAAAAATATCAACAAGGGAATAAACATGATAATGAAGAATAACATATATGTAAAAAGGATAAAATAATATCATAAAAGAAAAATATCATGAATAATTATACTGGATAATGACATAAATAATAAAGGATACTAAGACCATGACAACATAGGAATGTGGCAACAACATAAGACATTACACAAACATAAGTCAAGGCTAACTTCCTAGAAAAAATCACATGGTGGAAAAAGTACCATAATGGATTAGGGTTACTCTATATTTACATACATATAATATAATAATACATAAAAATTACCCAATTCAATGAACTTCTATTTGGTTGTACCCATTATAACATGCACATGCTTATGTGTTCCACAAATTAAAATTAAATGTAAGGAATAAACATTAGAAATACCCATAGAAAGAAATGAGTTGCATAATATTTCCTCATATAAAAATTAAATGATATTTCATAAAGATTAAAAATAGAATTTGAAATTAATTATTTTTTACATAGGACTTAATTTTTTGTTTTTATTTTAAAAACATCATGATAAATTATAGATAATTTTGTGTAAAAATGATTTTTCAAAATAGTGTTTTAAGGAATAAATTTCATATTTTTGAAGAAAGAATGAAATATAGAGGTAAATAAAAATGGTTATCCCTAAATTATTCAATTATTTAATTAAAAAATTAATATAAATAAATAATTTAAAATAGTGTAACATAAAATGATTAAGGGATAGAAAAGTAACCCTAAATCAGGTTTGATTTTAAAGAAGGCATTTGAGAAATGAACTCACCGAATGTATAAACCCATAAAATAATGGGAGAATAAGATAAGTACATATGAAAGATATATATATATATAATTTATAATAATTAAATTACATCAATAATAGATAAAAAGAGTGAGTTATATAGAGAAAATTCATAACCTAATGAAAATAGGGAGGCTTAGAGAGATCCTTACCTTATGTCTTGAATTATTCTACACATGAACATAACATCATGAATAATAAAACTAGATTAATTAATTACTTTATTCAAAATTATTTTAATATATATAGAGTTTACAATAATTATATTTTGTTTATTTACAACCATTTCAGTGACATATAAATTTTAATTCTGTTCTTCTGAGGGAATTTATTTCATGGTTCCCAGGCCGGATTACTTGTGGTTAATTATTAAGATTCTTGTTAAATTAAGCTAAAAATATTGAAATTAAATGAAAATTTATTTATTTAATTACATAAATTTAAATTTATAAAGACATAAATTAGTGTTTCAACCTAGGGACAATTCATTTAGTAAAAACAGTAATGTTTTACAGTTAGTTAATTTAGGCATTTTTACTGACCATCAAGAATTATATTCATTTTATTTAATTAAATTATTTTTAATTAGTTATAGAACATGAAATAATTTATAATATATTTATTATCATATTATTTAACCATAAAAATATTTTTATGACTAGCCTTGTAGGTGGTGGAGAAAAAAAAGTGTGTTGTTCATTGTGGCGGTAAACCAACCGTAATATGAACAATGTTTTAATTTACAAATAAATTTTGGTGAGGGATGAATATGTATATTCTGAAATAATAATTATATATTTGAATATTTAGTATAATAACTTTACTATGTTAAGGTTTATAAAGAATATATCGGGGCGGGGGGGGGGGGGGGGTGATAGAAGAATAAAATTGAAAGAGGATTCATCAAGAATTTTACCAATTCCTTTGGTTGTCTTCTTGTAGGATAATCCTTAAGGCTGTATAAAATTGTATTTGGTGAGAAAAAAAGAAATAGGACATAGGGGAGAGGATTGGGAGGAGAATTGACCAGAAATTTGGAAATCTCTAAGGATTAGAAGATGTAAGGAGAATGAGAGGTATTTATAAGGGGAGGAGATGAGTGTTTTTAAATATTATATTCATAATTTTGTTATTTTGGATCAAGACTACCAATAGGGATGATTATTATCACTGTATAAATTAAATTTTACTTGTGAGTCCAAAATAATGGGTTCTTACATCCCTCCTCATGCAATTAATCACATATTTAACTCATAATGTTAAATACCATATTATATTGTATTTTTCTATTCACCAAAGAATCAACTATTTTAGAAAAATACCAAATATTAATCCTAATTTTTTTAGTGTGAATATTAAAAAATGAAATCCATTTTAGGGAAACAATTTTCTAAATATGAGAAATTTTATTTTTAATTTAAATACTTATTTATTTGAAAAATACAAATTTTAATATTATGATAAATATTTTGACCCTTTGATAAATTAATTATCATTTTGTATAATTATATTATAATTATAATAAAACCTAATATTAATTTATAAACCTATTTTATTAAAATAATATTTATTTTAAATATTATATTTTTTATAGAAAATGAACATAAACCATGTATGTTTTACAAAAATAAAAATACTTATTCAATCTTCTTTATAACATTTATTTACTTGTATAATGTTAGAAATCTATCTTATTTTCATTTTATAAGAGAACTAAAAATTATTTTACACTTAAATAGTTAAAGATATTATTTTAAAGGTCAGATTAATATTCTAACAGTCAGAATACTATTCTAACAACCATATTTGAAATAATCATATGAGTTCCCCACATTATATAAATACCTAATATTTCATTAATTATTAATTAAATTTTATTCTATATCAATGTTATATATATTCTCATTTTCAAGAATAATATTTCATTATTAATATCTGTGTTTATTTCTGTAATTTTTTTGTGAGTGTAGTTTTTCTGGTGGATCGAGTAGATCTGAATTCTCATATTTTAATTATCTTATTTTCTATTTTTTATCCCATTGTAGTTATTTTAATTATTATGGCCATTTTCATTATCTAAATATAATGATAAAATTAATAAAATAGTTTTTTTTGGTTTTATCATGTAGTGAAAGTTCTTTATATAATGAAACATTACTAAATATGAAATATTTTTATAAGAAGGGAAATTTCATTGATAAAATCTAGAGTGATTATATTATTACCCCTTAATAAATTTCACCATAAATATTTAATTTTACACACTAAGGTAAAAATATTTAACGGTAATTATACTTCATTTATTTATCTAGTTCCCATGTCGCACCCTCATACTTTTGTTTTCACCTTAGTACTTTGACTAGGTGAGTCATCATGTTGCATAAAACATTATCTCTACAATCCATGAAATCCACTGGATGATTCTGATAAAGGGGGTTATTTTATAGTTGTACCACCTATTAATTCATAACATGTGGGGGATCCTATATGTACTTTCTCAAGAGGGATACATGGAAAATGTCATGTACTTGAGATAGGGTTGGTGGAAGTGTTAGTCGATAGGCCACAACTATGATGTGATCAAGAATCTCAAAGGGGCTGATATACCTAAGAATTAACCTTTTCTTATTCCCAAATTTGATGGATATCTTTCCTATAGATATATGGAGGAATAATTTATCTCCAACCTAAATCTCTAGGTCTCTTAAAAGGTTACCAGAATAGATCTTTTTTGACTATGAGTTGTCCTAATATGATAATAAATGGTCTTGAATTTTTCTAATATTTATTTGAAAAATTTATATCCATAAATCTTTTTCTCACAAAATTTATCCCAACATATAGGTGTTCTACATATCTTCACATAAATGGCTTCATCCTGAGCCATTTTTATGCTTGAGTGGAGAATATTATTGTTTGAAAAATCAAACTAAGGAAGAAATTGATCCTATCCTCTTTTGTAGTCCATAAATCATGCTCTGAATATGTCTTTAAGTGTATAGATAATATCCTCGATTAACCATCAATTTTTTTTGGGGGGGGGGGGGTGGGTGATAAAACATTTTTAAGTTCAAATATATATATAGTGAATGTTGGGATATTTTCTCAAACATAGAGGTAAATATTAGATCTAGGTCAAATATAATCAATAGTAGTATTCCATATAGCCTAACCACTTCTTTGATTTATATCCTAGAAAGTTGATCGAGTGATAAGCCCTCTCAAATTTCAATGAAGTGATGATACTTTGAAAGATGATCCACCACAACCCTTATAACATTATTTCCTTTTGAATTATTTGAAATAGCCATAAAAAATATATAGTGACGTTCTTATATTAACATATGGGAATGGTTAAGGGTTACATCATCCCCTTGGAATTTTTCACTTTAATCCTTTATCTTATAATATACTAATAACTTATTGTGTGATCTCCTTATTCATATTTTACAACCAGTAGTGATCTCAGGGATCTCAATACATCTTCATTCTTCTTACGTGGATAGATAAGGTAGAGCAATGTGCATATTTCAAAAAACCAATCTTTATATCAAGATTTTATGGTACTCATAACCATAAACCAAATATTAAAACTCTTTCATAAATTTTATACGATGAGGATTTCCCATTTCTTATAACTTTCAGCTTCTTCTATATTTACAAATTATCTCATCGATCGTCCTTTATCTTCTTCAGAAAGGAAGGTTGGGAAATCATTTGTGAAAGGGATGATGATGTTCCTTCCTTTATCATTACCATGACCTTCCTTTACATGCATAATATTATCAGATCACTATGAAATATTATCATTTATAATGCTGATAGATCCTTTCTACTTATAGAATCAACCACTTTATTTTATTTCTTATGATGGTAATGTATAGAGAAGTCATTATCCTTGATCAGATCTAATCTACTATGCTGGTGAATTTTAATCTCCTTATGTGTGAATATATAATTGAGGATTTTATGATTTATATATATTTAAAACAACTCCCTATAGATTTAATATTGCTAAAAATTCAATGTAATGATAAATTAAACCAAGTCCATATAATGCATTGGGTATTTCTGCTCATGAAATTTAAACATCCTTAAGTTATAGGATATCAATTATTATTTTTAATTTTAAAAAAATTCAATCTCTTATTTGAAGCATCACTATATACCATGAAAATTTCCCCACTTATTGGTAGTTTGAGTACTGGTGTAGTGATAATTTTCTTTTTTACATTCCATGAATCTCTATTCACATTCATTTATATTGAAAAAATTCACTCCCTTTTGAGTTAGCTTAGTTAGTGGGTTTGAAAACTAGGAGAAGTATATTAAAAATCATTGGTAATAACCATATAGTCCAAAAAAACTATGAGTCTCTATTGTAGATGATAGTCTAACACATTACTCAATCGAATTTATCTTAGAAGGGTCTACCCCAATAATGATAATTAATATATCCAAAAATCACATTTAACATTCCTTTAATATATATTCTACTTTTAAAAAGTCTTTGAAATAATATTCAAATTATCCTCATACTCCTATTTAATTTTAGTGTATATAATAATAACATCTGTAAAGACAACCAGAAAAATTTCTATGTAATCTCTAAAGAATCTATTCAATAATTCCAAGAGTATTTTGGGAGCATTAATGAGTTCAATGGGAATCACTATGAACTCATACTATCTATTCCTTGTTAGAAAGGTTTTATTGAGAATATCTTTTTTTTTTCACCTTTAATTATTGATATCCTGACCAAAGGCCCCCCATAGAAAATTACCAGGCCCAAGTTGTTGATCAAAAAATTCATAAATCTATGGAAGGGGATACTTGTTATTTATCTTTATTTTTTGAGTTCATGATAATAAATATAGAGGGTCATTGAAACATCCTTATTTCTGATGAAGAGGATGGACACAGCCCATAGTGAAGCACTCAAGAGTATAAAACTCTTTTTTAGATTCTATTATAATCACTTCTTCAAATATTCTAACTAAATAGTGTCTATTATATAAATATTATTGGATATGGGCACTGATCCAAGTATAATTTCAATTGATAACTTAACCTCTCATTTAAGAGGAAGGCTAGACAACTCTTCCAGAATACATCAGTATAATCCATCAAAATTGGGATGTCTAAAATTATGATTCTCTCATTTTCTCAATAATTTGGTCCGGGTATAATTTCTCATAAGGAAATAATATCAATTTTTGAGAAGAATATTCCAAATTAGATTCACCCCTCCCTACAATTTTACAGAATTAGAGGATGACTTGATATATGAAGAGTGATCTCTCTCTCTTAATATTATATTTTTCATTTATATAAGGACTATCATTCCATGCCCTATATAGTATCAAAATCCACTAAAGGAAGTAGTAAAATATTTTCTGGGAGGTTTATTTCACAAAAATTGACTGATGAGGAGTTATATACTTGGGATACAATAATTTCCCTAATTTCTGTTCTCACAGATAGGTCAACCCCCAAGTTTTCAGGTGGTGTTAGAATAGTTCTACTAAAAATTCATGATATGAAAGAATGTGTAAAACTATAATAATTTAGAAGATTTTAATTTCATGAATGGATAATAAGCACACCTTATTATGGTTCTATTCATTTATAACATCGAAAATAAAATTAAGGATGAGAATACTTGAAGTAAAATCATATAAAATGAAAATTGTTAAGTTAGAGGGAATAACCTATAAATGAATAATATATCCTAACTTATGAGCCTCTAGAACCCAATCTAGGTTATCCATTGTAATTTTCCTATTATTTTTTATAACCTAAAAATTTATTTATGTCCTTCATAATGGTGTGTAAAGTTTTTTGGAATTTTCTCATGAATACACCCCATGAGTGTCAAAACAAGTGTGTAGAATAGAATATTTGTTGTGCACTAGGTGTTAGTTGAGTTAATACACATTGATTATTTTTAGATTTATTATACTTAGGTACATCTTTTCCATATCCACATTAACTTGTAGTATCCATGTAGAGATGTGATTTCTTAAAAACCAATCACTCAATACATCACCATAATTTTAGGATATTTTCTTATACTTAGATTTATCTATAGGGGTTTTAATAAGAAATTATTATCATAATCCCACAAAAATATCTACAGCTTTCTCTGATTCTGAATACAGTGACCCAAGCCCTTTACACATATTATTACATAATTTTTAATATAAATACATAATAAACGCAACCCAAAGATTTAGAGGACTAGTGAAAGACAAGGTTCATAATACATCAAAATGAAATTAAAATAACGTGTATTCATTTTAATCTCTACAATGAGATAATAAATATCTTTAGGATCTTAAATATTCATAGGATATCCTAGGGAATAGAAAAAAAGGGTGACCTAAAAATCTTAATGAGGGAATAAACATGACATCGAAGCATAACATATAAGTCCAAAGGTAGAACATGATATCATAAAATAAAAGGCTAAAGAATAATCACATGGGATCATGTAATAAAGAATATGGTATCATAATATCATTGAAATATAGTCATATAAGAACAATATAAAGCATGCCATAAGTATAAGTCATGACGAACTACTAAGACAATATCACAAGGTGGATAGGGTCCCATCATGGATTATGTTTACTCCTTAATACCATACATATCTTATCATGATACATAAAAATTACCTAATTAATTGGATCACTACATGGTTTCACCTATAATAACATGTAAATTATTATGTGTTCCACAAATGGAAATCAAAAGTGAGGTATAAATTTAATAATTAACCATGAGAAGAAATGAGAAGCCTAATCTTACCACATATCACAATCAATGTATATTTCATAATTATTCCAAATATAAGTAGGAATTAAATTTTTTGGAAGTTTATATCTAAATAAATAAGTATAGGTATAAAATTTTGTTTTAATTTTAAAAAAACATCATGTGAAATGTTATATAATTGGGTGTAAAAATGAACTTTCAAAACGGTGTTTTAAGGAATCAGTTTTAAACTTCTGTATAAATAATGAACATGGTTATTTTTGAATGATATAGGTAAAACAAAATGGTCATACCTAAAGTATTAATATATTTAATAAAATAATTAATGGTAATACTTAATTTAAAATAGTATTATGTAAAAGGATTAATTTATATAAAAGTTTCCCTTAATCGGGTTTGATTTTAAAGAAGGAACTTAGGAAATGAAATTAAGGCATGAATAACCCATAAAAGGGAGAATGAACTAGTTATATATGTAAGAGACATCTATATAAAATTTATAAAAATTAAATAAAATCAAAGAGATATATAAAGTGAGTTAGAGAGAGAAATGACATAACCCTAAGAAAACAAGGTGGTTTAGAGAGACCACTTACCTTATATCAAAAATCATTCTAAACTTACACTTAATATCTAAAATAATAAAATTAAATAAATTAATTACTCATTAAATAACCTTACCCATATATATTTTATTATATATAATTATGTTGTGTTTATTTACAACCATTTTAATGATATAGAAAGTTTAATTTCATTGTTCAGAGGGCGTTCATTTCATGGTTCCAAGATCAGATCACTTATGGACAATTATTAAAAATATTTTCAAATGAAAGTAAAAATTAAAAACTGAAGTGAAATGATATTAATTTACCTAAATAAATTTAAAATATCCAAAATAACCATAAGTTTTGTGACATAGGAATGATTCATTTAGTAAAAATGTTAAAGTTATATGATGAGTTCATTTTGGAGGTTTTAACGACCACCACAAACTAGATTCATTTTATTTAATTAAATTATAATTAATTCATTCAAAAACAAGAAATTATTTATAATATAATTAATATCATATTATTTAATTATAAAAACATTTGTATGATAATCAGTGAAGTTGGTGGAGAGAATCAAAGTGTGTTATTCATGGATGCGGTGCACCAACCAAATTTTGAACAACATTTTCATTTAAGAATCAATTAAGGTGATGGTAGAGGATAAATATTAAAATATTAAAATAAAATATCATTAAAGTTAGGATACATATGTTACTATATTTTGGTAGATAAAGAATATATGTGGGTGGTAGAAGAAGAATAAAATTGAAAGTGGATTAGCCAATAATTTTACCTCTTCCTTTGGTTGTCTCCTCTTAGGATACCCCTTAATACTCCTTCAAATAGTGTTTGGTGAGACCTGAAGATCTAGGAAATAGGGTAAATGATTTTTAAGATAATTGGGTAGAAATATTTCAATCTCATAGTCTTAGAATATTTTAAGATTAGGGGTGGTGGAGGGTGGATTTATAAGGAGAGGAGAGTTGTGTTTTGAAATATTATATTAATTAGTTTATTATTTTAGATGAAGACTACCAATAATGATGAAACTTGTGACTATATATAGTTAATGGTGAATGTGAGTTATAAATAATGGATTATTACATAATCCCTTATAAAATTAATCATGCATTTATCTTATAAAGTTGAATACCGTATTTTACAATATTTCACAGTTTAAAAATATTCAACTATTTTAGAAAAATACCGAAAATTCACCCTAAAAATTTATAAACACTTAAATTCCAAAAAAATCCATTTTATAAAAATAGTTTTAAAAATATGATAAATTTAAATTTTAAATAAAATACTTTTTTATTTTATAAATACAGATTTTAATATTACAATCAATTTTTTGACCCTTTGAAAAATTACTTATGGTCTCATAAAATTATATAATCATTACAATACAACTTAATATTAATTTATAAACCAATTTTATGAAAAAAATATTTTTCTTAAATATTTATATATGTTATGAAAATTAAAATAAAACATATATGTTTTATAAAAATACAAACACTTATTTTATTATTTTTATAACATTTATTTACTTGTATCATGATATAAATATGTCATATTTTTATTTTATATGATATCTAAATATTATCTTAAACTTACATAAGTTATGATACTATTGTAATGGTTGGATTAATTTTCCAAATATCATATTTTAAATAGATATATGGGTTCCCTAATTTCTATAAACACCTCATATTTCATTCATTTCTTATTCACTTCGATTTTATCTCAAGGTTATATATATTTTAATTTTCAAGATGAATATTACATTAAAAATATTCTTCATCATTTCTATAGTGTTTTTGTGAGTGAGATTATTCCGGGGGATCAAGTAGATCCATTTTTTTAATATTTTAGTTTTCTAATTTTTTATTTTTTATCCAATTGAAATATTTTTAATTCTTTTTCACATGATTATTATTTAAATGAAATGTTAAAATTAATATAATAAAATGTTGTTGTCTTTATCATATTATGTAAGATCTTTATATAATGCTACAATAAAAAATCCGAGACATTTATATAATACGGGAAATTCCATTGATAAAATTATATGTAATTACACATATTATATCATTTTTATTTAAGAAGTTTAAAGAATGGATTAGAAATAGTCATGAAATGAAATATTTAAAAATTAAGGTTTATTCATGGATTAAAATACCTCAAATAATGACCCACAAGATGATCTCAATCTCTCAAAAACCTCCTCAGAGTCCACAAGCACCCAAATCAAACATAAAACCCTTAAATTAATAAACCAGACATTTAAAACCAAAATGAAACAAGGGAATAATCAGAACCAAACTCAACAGATGAATTAACGATGCTAAACCCTAAGAAAAGTAGGCGCATTACACCCGCACATGCACCTGAACCCAAGCCACATGAAATCCCCAAATAATATAATGAAACCAATGTCAAATTAAATCTGAATATACAAAAACCCATAAAAAAATTTTAAAGAGTAATAAATCAATGAAATTTTAAATTTTAGGTAAGAACAACCCCTTATAAGACTTCCTATACCAGACCCACATGAAATACACATAAAGAGGAATGATTAAATCATTCCTTAGTGGAATCTTCTTTCCAAAACCCTAATTAGAAATCTAAAAATTATAATGTTTTCGAGAAAAAAAGGAGTACAAGGAGAGGTATCTCACCATTAATCAATGTTAAAAACCCCATAGAATGTTATAGATTGAAGGAACAACATATGGTAAGGAAAGGAGGGAAGATGCTCTCAAATCCCCATTCCTATGCATCCCAAATAATGAAATATCAAGGGGTTTTAAAATTAGAAACCCCCCAAATTACAATACCACCCTTTAATAAAATATCCCAACACACTATTTGTGGCATGAATTCCCCAAAGGAAAAGATCCCCCTAGCCAGACTCGGTCACTCCATGATCCAACTAGTTCAAAATGTAATTGACCCCATGTTGTCTGTATGATCCCTCATCTAGTATTGAATATAATGAGACTATATACATGTAGAGGGATAACACCATCAAGCCAAAAAAAATTGCAGAACAAACTAATGTCCATGGAATTACCTATTCTTTTTGTATAAATCGACCAATAACACCTTATAACACACCCTGGTTGAAATTTCACAAAATGAATGGATTTGAAACATAAAAAAAAACCAATTAAAACCTAGACAAGACTCCCTATACTCAACCTAAATCCAAAAATTCAAATTCCATCATATTTTTACCAACCCATAATATAACATACCCAAACCCGCACTCCCAGACCTAGTGCTGAAAACTTAAACATTAAATTTATGGATTTGATACAAATGATGGTGACCCAATTCTCATAATCCAAAAAATATAAAGTAAAAATTAAATATTGTATCACTTATATTCTCATAAACCATTTATGTTTATAGTTTTATAGAATTAGGAAAAACTCTTACATAAAAAATACCCATGTATTTAAATTATCATTTCTCCCATTTAACCCATGTTTTATTATTTCTCATTATGTTTCATCATCATCTATATGAAATTATTTTATAAATAAATAATTAAAAATTATTATTAATAACTTATAGAAAAAGGGAACATAAAAATTTGATCTCAAATGATTCGTAAGGGTAAAAATAAGCATAATAATTCAAAAGTTATCAGTGATTATGGAAAGTGAATAAGGTTATGATGACATAATCAATGTGCATGCGTATACCATAATAATATCCATACACATAAATACAAGGATCATAAAATATGAAAATATGAAATAAGGATTAAAAAAGTAAAGATTCAAAAAAATCAATAATCATGTGCCATGTGATATCAATATTGATCATAAAAAACATTTATAACCCATTAAAAGAATAAAAAAATGTGTTGATATCCTTGGGACATTATCTTTATAAACCATTTTAAAACCATGTCAGAAATAAATGTATCCTAGTTAAATCCATAAGAGAAGCCCTCTAGTAACTCCCTCTTTATTTCCTTTAAATATAAGGAATATTACCCAATTCATTAGAGTGATATCTGGGTGCACCCATCATATAAGAGATATCAGGCACACCTAGTTCTATCTAGAATTACTCTTCATATAAGATATATTGGGATCACCCAAAACTATCTGGGAACAACCACAATGATCAATAATGTCCAAGTACAATTCATGAATAAATTACATTGAGGATTCATGACATCATAAACTTATATAAAAAACCTTTATTCTTTTCAGAACTTGATTAAACCTTGGAAAAGAAATGATTTCCACAAAAATCTCTTCGAAACATGATTAACCAATGAAAATGTAATAATATTTATAAAAATATCTTTGAAACATGATTAACCATGTAAATAAAATCAGTTCTATAATGATCTCTTCAAAACATGATTAATCCATATAAAATAAATTGGTTCCATGATAAATCTATTTGAAACAATAATAATCCATAGAGAGAAACAATGAGGATGCTATCATTACAATATATCCATAATGGGTTATAAGAAACATCAAGGGTTTTTTACTTTAATGATTGGAAATACCACTAAAACCTCAATAAAAAAATTCTTTAGGAAAATAACCTTTTCATTTTGAGTAACATCAAAGGATGTCATATTATATGGAGAATTATTTTGAAATATCACCTGGAACATTTCTTGAGGAAAATATACTTTCCATTGTGAAATCACTTATTTAAAATCTAAAATTTTATAAAAAATTAAAGAAAAAATTTCTTTAGAAATAACCTCTTAAACATAAAAATTATTCTTTAAAACATTTAGTGGTCATGAGGGTGGTAATTTACCTTCATGATGAATATGTTAAAAATAATGGTTCCTTAGACATTTTTGTAATAAAAGTCTAAAAAACATTGTTGAGAAAACTATAGGAAGATCCCTTTTAATTTTTTTATAAATTAAATTATGGATAAAAATGAATTTAAACATTCATAATAAAACATTTTGGAATTTTTTTTGATTTTTTTTATAAAACATGGATATTGGATGATAAATATTCCTAATCTAATAAAATATAAGATCAATGTCCTTTAAAAATGATTTTTTTATATTTATTAAATCAATAAAAGAAGAAATGTAAATTAAACATGTGATCCAAATCAAAAAAAGGAGAAGAAAATATAATTGGTTCATGAAAATAAGGTAATACTATTTCCACTAAAATAACCTTAAACATAAACACTCTTGAATGAGACCCAAATCAAAAAAAGGAGAATCAAATATAATTGGTTCATGAAAATAAGGTAATACTATTTCCACTAAAATAACCTTAAACATAAACACTCTTGAAAGAGACGAGATTGTAACATCAATCCTTTTCAACTTTGGAAATTTTTTAATTATAAGCCCCATGAAATAATAACATAAAATGAAAAATTAAATATTAGAAAAATAATGATATAACATATTAAATGGTAATTTTATATAGCTCAAAAAATAATATAGGTGTGTACCATTACAATATACCTTAATTAAGGGTAATTGAGACAATGTCCCTTATCACTTTGGTATTCACTAGATCAAAACCCCATGAAATAGAGACCCTCATATGGATTTTTAAATACTAATAAATTTAATTAAAATAATAATAACATAAATTCATTTATAGTATATACACCACACAACAAAAATAAGTGGTGAATATCGAATATGTCTCACAAACATAAAAGTGTGATGAGAAAAAACCCTTACCTCGAGTCTAGACTTTCCATGTGTGTAATTTAACACCTGTATAATTAGATTATATAATGTATTTTATTTATAAAGATAAATTTACAGGTTTAATACCTTATACATAAATTATTTCTTTAATTTATTTTAATTACATATTTAAATACTTAATTAGTTAATTCCACATTGGGAGTTTTTTGGACGTTCGGTTCATTATTTCAAAATAGATTTGATGCGTTGACCATGGTCAAAGAGTTCATTATTTAAACTTATCCAAAATAATAATCATAAAATATTTATCATATTTATACATAAAAAATACTCATAGAACTATTCAATAAATATGGTTCTGAAAAATGAACTATATTACAATCCTGGAGATTGTAGGCCGTACATATGCATGAGTAACATTTCCATTTTTCAATGATAATTATAGAAATAAGGAAAGTAATATTTTATGTCTATATAATTATTTTAATATCATAAATACCATATAATTTAATTAAATATACTTACATATATCATTCATACATTATGGTGATAAAAAAGGAATCACATCACTTCGTGGAGGTGGTGGTCCGCACGTGTGTACGAACAACACCATCTTTTTTAAGTGTAAGAAAAAAATGTTATATTATATTTTAATAATGATAAATATGTTATTAATATCAAAATTATTTCATTTATATCACATATATTCATTAAATGTATCCTTATTACATTTTATTCAAATCATTAGAGAAAAATAAATCACATTGCTTCGCGAGACAATAGTATTCCATAAACACGAGCGGCGTTATTGTATCCACCACAGAATGGAAAGTAAGAATTTATATGTGATATCATAACTAAATAAGTAAAATTATGTTAAAAAACCATATATATACTTTATTTCCATCATTATAACAATCCATGATAGGTGATGATGAAAAACGAATGACATTAGTTCACAAGGAAAGGGTCTTCTGTACACTCGAATGATGATTTCCTATCCCATTTAAAAGAAGAGGAGATGGATTTAGATTATTAAATTAACCTAATAAAATATAATTATATATGAGATTATATTTTTTTATATAATAATAATTGAATAATATTTTAAGGAGTTTTAATAAGAAATAAAATAAAAATGCGCAGTTAAGCACGACACCTCTTCTATAGAAAACATCCCTAGGAAAACACCAAAAGCCTTATTAGGATGTATTAATGATCTAAATATGGGATCTAGGTCATGTATAGGTTACTTAATTTGGGTTGGGCTTAGAAAATACAATTTTATTTTAATGTGTGAAGCGGAGAGGAGAGGGGGTGACATTTTATAAGTGAGGTGAGTGGCACACTTGTAATTATTTTAAGAGAAAATGGTGTACCCACGTTTTTCATAGACCACTATGATCTAAAATGGGAAATTATCAATACTTATACATTTTAATATTTAAATATTTTCATCCAATATATTTTATACAAGTTTTTAGGTAATTTTAAACCTTATCATTTTAGTTTAACCCTTGGTAAAACTATTTTTACCTTAACTATGCCAATTACTTTTTACTATTTTTCACAATTTATTATCGTAAAAAAATAAGTTGAAATTTTTAGAATATATAAAATATTTTTATTACTCATATGGAATCTATTTTTCCAATTTCAATTCACATAAGTGAAAAATTAAAATTTGAAACATGCTTTTAACAAAGGACTCTCAAGATATAACATGTTTAGAAAAATATATAACATTAAGAACATTCCAAGATATTGGAGTAAAGGATAATATATCATTAGAAAAAACCCATATATAAAAAAGATATATCATATATAATTTATATAATTTTATACTCAATAATTTAGCAATATTAAAAATATTTTTAAAATGAATTTTTAAAATGAATAAGAAAATAGTTTTAAAAACAATAGAAAAATATTTTTGAAGAATAATTTTGAAAAATATAAAAAGATAAAATTTTAAATAAAAAATATAAATTTTAAAAATACAAGATATCCTATTAAAAATAGAATAATGAATATAGAAGATATATGGATAGAGATAAGATATCTAGAAAGAAAGTTTGAGAGGGAAGTAAAACATTAAAATATTGCAAACAAATTTTCTCATGAAGATAACGATTTGTGTCAAAAAGTTTCCAAAAAAGGAAAGATCTAGACCCACACCAAAAATTTTATAATTAAATGATGAGATCAATATGGAAAGAGTTTATAAATTATTTCATGGTTTAAAAAATAATATTTTATTTATAATCCACTTGATGATAGATCATTGAATCTCCATGGTAAAAACCTAAAAAATATCAAAATAATGTTCCTTTAGTACTATTGAGGGTTTGAAAAGTTATCTAACAAACAGTTTTTGGAGAAACAATTTTTTGTCCACTAATATTGGTTAGTAAATATTTAAAAACACTAAACTTGTTTATATTTTTGAAGAATATTAGAAGAAAAATGGATAAACTTGGGTTTTCAATATCTAGAATTTTTTCCATCACATTTTTATATAAGATACACATATTTACCATAATATTTGAAAAAATTATTTTGAGAAAAACCTTTGAAAAAAGTTGTATTTTTTAAAGATCTTTAATTATTTGAAAAACCAAAACCATGATTATTTATTTTAACACATTAATAACTAAGGATCATATTAAAATTTTGTTCACCTTAGATAAATTTTTAAAGAGAACTTTTGAGATCCTTGATTTTATATTCTAAAACATAAATATCTGAATTATTTTTTAATTTCATAATCAAATAATCCTTTAATTTTGAATGAATATTGTTTTCGTTTTTAAGTTTATTTTTTTTCATTTAGTACTTTCTTGTATTTATTATCAGGACCATTATATGAATATTAAAGTTTATGCAACCCATTTTTCAAATAATCATGAGAATATTTTATCTATTTATATCTTAGGGGACTTGAATAAGAAGAAGAATAAGTATAAATGTATTGAAAAGGAGAGTGGGACATTAGGGGACTTACCTTTTCACCTTCTTCAAGATTCTTGACTCACCTTAGGAGGATGTATCATTCCAAGTCAAAATTTATTATTTTATTTTAATTTTTTTGTAGAAACAGTATTCTAGTTTAATATGTCCTATTTTATTGCATTTGTGAAAATTCACCTCAAGTACTGTAATTTGATATTTATTTTTGGAATTCTAGAATGATTTTTTGTTCAAGGTTTTTTAAATGTTTTGATAATTTATTCAATTTCAATTTCATCATACGTGTCACTTATGATAGAATCATCATCTTTTATTGCTATAAAATATAGGTTCTTCTTATTTTTATTGGATTCCATTCCTTATTTTATCACTTGGTGTTTCATGGTTATGTCATACTTCCTTAGATATCTGATCAGTTCTTCAACCACCATATTATTTATGTCCTTGTATTATTTTATCACTGCTAGTTTTGGATCCCTTAAACTTAGTAAAACCCAAATGATTTTCATCATCAGAATCAATCACTAGTATATTTTCTACCATTATAAATTTTATGAAATCTCATAAAAATTCTATTAATAGATTCATTAGGATTCATAGAGAAATTTTCAAAATCATGGAGATATATTTATATAATTTATAATCTATCAATTTCATCATTCATTCATGTATGGCTTATAATAATTTTAATTTTTCATAAGATATTTTTCATGTACAAACATAATTAAACTCATTACAATCAATACCACAATGTGAAACATTCATAGCTTCTGATTTAAGTTCAAAATTTTCAATTTCACTGGGAGTCCATTTATCTTCAGTTTCTTTAGTGAACATATACAAATTCTTTAATATCTTCCAAATGGGATAAATAATACTAATAATAAAGTTTGAAATTATACTATTACTATAAGAATAATTAGAGCCATAGAAACCAATAGAATGTGAATAATATTCAATAAAAAGGCTGAGCTTTGAAACTAATAAATGTTTTGAAAATAATTGTTTTTAAAAATAAAAATATTTTTGAAAATAAGAAATTTTTGATAAAAAAGAACTCAATTCAATATTAAGTGTTGGTCGGAGAAATATGGAAAGGGGGATAGGGGGTGGATTATCCTTAAAAATATATATCAATATATGCAAACAATAATATTTATATAAAAATATTTTGAAAAGATAAAATGATTAATGTGATGGAATAAATTAAGAGATAATTAATAAGTATGATTCATAAATTGAAGTTAATATCATTATTAAATAAGTGTTTAATAAAAGTGGAAAATAAAGAACCATATTTATGAAATTTATGCATATTGATTTTTGAATTTTTTCAATCTAAAAAAATGAATAAAATTGAGTACACAATTTGACTAGGTGTTCGATAACAACACATAATGTGCCCCTATGAATCCACCCATAAATTTCAGATATATGTCTTATTATAACCTTCCCATAGTTTAAAAAAAACCCAAGAATAACTTTAAATGGTTTTAATAGAGGTCAAATAAATAAAGCTTTTATTATTTTTAACATAGGCCCATGAACCAAAATTTTCATTGGTTTTAATGAAGACACAATAACCAAAGGTAGAAAGGTTGGATGAGAATAGATATGATTTATAAAAAGAAAATAAATTATAGATATGATTATATATCTCTCTTAAAGGATGAATAAAATATTGATAGATACATATATAGAGACAAAGGTGAGATAATTTAATATCTGGTAATGGAGAATGGATCTTTGAGGGGTTGTCTTGGAGAAATAGATTTTCAGCATTGATTCTATGAGAGAATTATTTCAAAAGTTTTTTATTGAGATCCAAGAACCCAATGAATCTATTTATATGCTTAAAATGATATGGAAAACTTTTTGAAATTTCTAAATATCTGTGAATTCTTTGAGTAGATAATTCAATAAATTTTGACCAATATTAAAAGAATTCCAACCATCAACATGACTTTCACTACACCCTAGTGAAGAAATTCTGGTTGTTTTGGCCTTTAAAACACCCGACACCATACCCCATTACTACCCATTTTTTTCTAACAACTTACCTTTCCACATAACATTATCCATCATGACCTATTTTCACGAACCAGCCCAGGTACCCTGGTAACCTGATAATTGAGCTGACCCTGACATAGCCCGAGGGGCATTCCCAATCCCCACAGGTCGACAACTAGCACCTGGTATCACACAATATGAAAATGGGAATGATTTTGCCACAAAAAATTAGGAATAAAAGAAACAAGAAATTATGCATAAAAAAAAAGAAACTCCACTGGGAGTAATGTACCAGAATACAAAGAGGCATAAAAAAACCCAAATTACTACAATCCAAATACTAAAAATGGTAAAACATCCCCAAGGTCCCTATGGACACAATAGACTAGGACCAAAGATCAAAAATTGGATCCACCTCTAAGAGATCCCTTCCCTTTGCTCGATCCTGGAAGAATAAAGTCTACAAACACCCAAATGAAAAAGTAGGGTGTATGCCTAAGCCCAGTAGGATACCACAAAATATTTCATAATAGATTCCAAATATAGATCATCCAAATAAAAACTTTTAATTTTCAAAGAAACAGGTTTTGCAATTCAAAAGAATATTTTAACAAAACATGCTATACATATTCAAATGATGGAAATAAATATTTTTAAACAATGATTTTAAAAATGATAGAATATTTCTAAAATAATGGATTAAGTAAAAAATTTATATAAAATAGTTTATATAAATTGACCAGGCATTTAAAGTAGTTCAAAATCAATGGCATACATTTATATCTCAAATATAAATAAACAAGCGAGCAACATGGGCATCAGCCAAAAGGTACGATAGTATTAACCAGTTATAGGATTCCACACTCTCTATGTGAACTCAGAAAAATGTGCATACACATGTCCCTATGAAACTGGACAAAGGAGACTTGTCACAAACCCGTCGGGGATGTGACCCGCCACAAGTATGTTTTAGAACATTGCCGTAGCGTAGAGTGTATCGAAATAACTCACTAACTACCTAAGGTTTTCATGCGATCTTACATGATGGGTGAACTATTTTAAGAATTCTTAAAAATATGATCAATCCCAATCTTCCATTTCAAAAGTGCTAATTTCTTTCCATTTAAAACCAAATAGGTTTTATTCAAAAACATGCCTTTTCACAAGATAAAACAACTGGGTTTCTATCAAATAATTTTAAGCCATTTTCATTAGTTTGGAATCCATTCAAAACCAATTCCATCATTACAAAATTTATTTCCATAATTAAATCTAAAAATTTAATTGAAATCATTTCCATCAAATCAAAAATTTAAATTAAACAATTTAAATTGGCCAATTTCTATAAACACACCCAATTCAATGGAATTGGGGTTTTCCAAATTTCCATGCCAAAACCATTTCAAATATCTCGATTCACTAGAATCGAGTTTTTATTAATTTAATTGAAATAAAATTTGATCAATTGAATTTAAATCAACAATTGAAATAAATCATGAAATTCAAGGATGATCATTTTGGAAATTCGGGACAGAACCACCTACCTCAAAGGTTTTGATGACAACCACAACGGTCGAAGAACGCTCAAGAAACCCAGGTGGATTCCTCAAAAACCTGACTAAGATCTCTTCTTGTAGCAAGATAAAAACCAAATATCATCATATTTGGAATCCACACACTTTTATCTACCCATAATAGACATAGATCCTAGAAACCAAGAGAAGAGGAGAAGTAGATCTAAGTAGATCTAAGATACTGATCAAGAACGATGAAGAATGATGACGCACCTCAAGAATCCGAATTCGATTCACCAAGAGAAACCTTTGAATCACCTCCAGAATTATGGGAGAACCTTCTCTGACTATAGGAGAAGAAAAATCCTGAGTTATGGCCTCTTAAAAACTTAAACAAAGAACTTAGAGGCAAAAATGAGTGAGATCCACTTTTATAGGATCTCATTTAAGTAGTCGCACAGTTTTCCTGCACAGTTAGACAAAATGTGCGCTAACCATGCGTTAGCCACTACCTCGGCAGACACTCCATGCACGGTTTGGCCGCATGGTTAGACAAACCATGCGCCACTCGTGCGGAAGCTACTACCTCTGAGACCAACTATGCACGGTTTGGATGCACAGTTTAGACAACCCGTGCGCCGCTCGTGCGAATTCCCATTTTCCTCAAAACAACATTTAAAGTTCTCCCAAATATCCCATTCATCACTACTCCAAAACAGAGGTACTTAAAAACTTAAAAAGTACCTGAAAATGTAACGTGATGTTACAACCTCCCCACTATAAGATCTTTCTATCCCCAGAAATCCTATGAATGAACTTCCACGTAAAAAATATGAGGCCACTACTCTCTCATTAGTGCTTCCCATTCCCACGTATCATGAGAATCAGAACCATGTTACCATAGAACATGGACCAGAGGTATCACTATCCCACTAAGTACCTTGGTCTCAGAATTAACAACCCTGACTGGTCGTTCAGTCACAGATAAATCTGGTTCAATATCAAGATCACTCCAGCTCAATACATGAGATGGATTAGAGAGATACTTTCATATCTATGATACATGGAACATGTTATGTATCAATGTCAGCTGTGGTGGTAGATCTATATGGTAAGAAAATTTTCCTACATGACCAACAACCTCGAAAGGACCCACAAAACGAGGGGAAAGATTCTCTTGCCTCCCAAGCCTTCGATGACCTAATCGGGGTGAAACTTTCAAGAACACTTGGTCACCAACTGAGAACTCTAGTGGTCTACAGTGATGATCAGCATAAGACTTGTACCAACTCTGTGCTGTCAAAATTCTCTGATGAATTAACTAGATCTTAGCTGTTGTCTCTTGGACCAAACTTGGTCCTACCAAGGAACTTTAACTAATCTCTGACCAACATAAAGGAGATTTATAAGGTCGGACATACAATGCATCAAAATGATCCATTTTGATCATAGACTAATAAATTTTGTTATAAGAAAACTCAACTAGCCCAAGATGATCAACCCAAAACCCACCAAAGTTGAGAACACAGGCCTGATGCATATCCTCAAGGATCTGAATAGATTTCTCTGTCTGGCCATCTGACTGTGGATGGTAGGTCATGCTCAAACGAACCTAAGATCCCAGAGCCTCATGAAGGCCTATCCAAAAGAAATAAGTAAAGAAAGGATCCTTATCAGAGACTATAACAGATGGAACTCTGTGAAAATGAACAATTTCTTTCATATAGATATTTCCCAACTCCTCAAATTTGGTTGTATCTTGAATAGGTATAAAGTGAGACGACTTGGTCCGTCTGTCGATCACAACCCATATCGCATTCTTCTTCCTCTGGGTTTGAGGTAACCCAACCACAAAGTCTATAGATATTTCATCCCACTTCCATGTAGGGACTGGAAGTGGTTGAAGCAATCACGAAGGTTTCTTGTTCTTGGCCTTCACCTGCTAGCATGTATAGCAATGAGATACAAACAAAAAAATATCTCATATCATACCTGGCCACCAGAACTTTTTCCGCATGTCATAGAACATCTTTGTGGTTCCTGGGTGCACAAACCACTAAGAGTTATGAGAATACACCATCAGTTCCTTCCTTGCCGATAACGTCACAACATAACGGTTTCGATAACACAAAACTCCCTATTTGGAGAACGACCACTGGGTGTCAGTCTCCCCACCATAAAGAGAGTCCCTAATGATATGGAATTTATCATCAAGTTGTTGTTCCTAAATAATTAACTCTAGAAGTGCATATGTCAACTGGACACTGGACAAAGAAACTTCATTTCCCTTCCACTGAACTCCAATATGAAACTGAGCAAAAAGAGCCATCAAACTCCACTCTTCTGAATATTCTTTCACATCCTGTGATGGAAGTTTTCTGCTTAATGCATCTGCAACTACATTCCCTTTCCTCGGGGTATAGGCAATTTCAAAGTCGAAATATTGCAGGTACTCCACCCAACACCTTTGGCAGAGATTTAAATCTTTTTGAGAGAAGATAAAACTCAAGCTCTTGTGCTTTGAATACACAGTAAACCTTTCTCCATAAAGGTAATGTCTCTAAAACTTAAGTGCGTGCATTACAACTGAATGTTCAAGGTCATGGATAGGATAGTTCTTCTCATGAGGCTTAATATAATGAGATCCATAGGCAACAACATGATTACCTTGCATAAGGACACATCCCAAACCTAAACCTGATGCATCACAGAAGACCACGTAACCTATCCCAGTCTCAGGAAGAGTTAACACCAGTGTAGTAGTCAAAAGATGCTTTAGTTCAACAAAAGAACTCTGAAATTTATCATTCCAGGAGAAATTCACTCCCTTTCGAGTCAGAGCAGTCATTGGAGAATCCAACTTTGAGAAGTATTTAACAAATCAGCGATAATATCCTGCTAAGACCAAGAAGCTATGAATATCAAAAACATTTTGTGGTTGTTTCCAAGTCATAACAGCCTTCACCTTCTCAAGATCAACTGATATTCCTTGTTCTGACATGACATGTCCCAAGAATTTCACTTCCTAAATCCAGAAATTGCACTTTGAAATCTTAGAATAAAGTCGGTGATTCCTTAGAAGACTCAGAACTATTCTCAGATAATGCACATGATCCTCCTCAGACTTGGAGTATACAATAATGTCATCCACAAAGACTACCACAAAAGTATCTAGATACTCATGGAAAACCTTTTTCATCAAATCCATGAAGAGTTTAGGAGCATTCGTTAGGACGAAGGGCATAACAAGGTACTCATAATAGCCATACTTACTCTGAAAATTGTTCTTATGAATGTCAAATTATTTTATCCACAACTGATGGTAACTAGATCAAAGATAAATTTTTGAAAACCACTTTACCCCTTTCAATTGATCAAACAAATAATCTATTCATGGTAACTGATATTTTTTCTTTATCGTAACTTGATTGAGCTTTCAATAATCAACACATAAGCGAAGAGAAGCATCAACCTTCTTGGAAAAGGGAACTGGTGCTGCCCAAGGTGACACACTCAGGTGTATAAAACCTTTCTCAATAAGATCATATAACTGAGACTTCAGTTCTTTTAGTTCTACTGGATCCATTAGGTAAGAGGAAAAAAAACCGGTTGAGTACCAAGCATTAATTCAATAGAAAAATCAACCTCCCATACTGGTGGAAAACGAGAGAAGTCAAAAGGAAACACATCTAGAAACTCAGTGATGACTGAAGGAAGATCACCAAACATTGAATCTCCCTCTATATCAAAAGAAAACACTGATATAACTTTCCCCACCTCTGGATAAGAGGGTCTGGATCTGCTTGAACTTGGGTCTCATTCTCCTTGAAAAACAAGAGGCACACCATTGGGTGTAGTAAGGTAGACTCGTCAAAGATAACAATTGATCCGGGCTTTATTGGAAATGGGACAATCCATCCCAAATATGATGTCAAAATATTTCATGTTGAGAACCATAAAAACTCCAAGAAAGATCAACTTCTGATAGAGAGAAGACACAGGCAGGACTACGATGACCCTTCTCTCTCATTGTACCAAGGGGTGTAGTAATATCCATCGCACAAGATAAAATCTCCATAGGTAGATTAAGCAGATTAACAATATGGGTTGAAATAAATGAGTGAGATGCACCTGTATCAAAAAGAGCGGTCACTAAAGATGAATCTATAGTAATGGTACCTCTCACAGTTGCAGGACCTGTATCAGCTACCTCTGGTGACTCTTCCACTGCGTGAAGAAGCTTCATTTTGGATTCCTGTGGATGGAAGCCTTTTGTACGTGAATCATTTTATTGCCTTGCAGTTTCTGGAGGTGCTGGTGATCCTGTTCCACTATGTGGAGTAGAGAAGTGATGGAAAAATCTCTGTTAGTTCCCTAAACGTCTGCATGAGCTACAGCTCTTGAGTGCCTCAGTGAAAACCCTCTTAGATTATCCTGGCTTTTTTACACTGATAGTAATTCAATGAAGCCCCTCCTAGTGTTACTGGAGGTCTGGAATGACTTTGTTGTTGAGAACTACCATGAGAAACATCGCGCTTCAATATTCCTGTAAAGGAACCAACACTGCCACTAGGAGGAAAAGGAACTTCCTTCAACCCTAACATTCCCACCAGGTCCATCTCAACCATCATTTCCCTATCCAGCACATCAACATAAGTGGGTATATTTAGTAGGAAAACCTGAGAAAGGATATCTGATTGAAGTCCCAACTCGAATCGTCAAGCCTTCATCTTCTCATTAGATAAAATCTCAGGAGAAAACAGTTCTAACTCAGAAAAGTGATTTGAGTACTCGGTCAGGATTTTGTTAGCCTGCTCAAGCTTGAAAAACTCTGCAGCCTTGGCCAACACCATTAATTCTGTATAGAACTAGTTAATGAAAATAACCCAAAAGTCTTTCCACTCCAAACCCTCATATTTCCCAGCCATCACCATCATGTTCCACCATCTCCTACTTGGTCCCTACAGCAAGAAGGTGACACACTTCACCTTGATCACATCAGGTGTCTCCAAGAACCCACACAGACGTTCAATCTTACTCAACCATTCCTCAGCATGTTGAGGGTTAGTGGAGCCTTTGAAAACTGCTGGCTTCTGGCGTATGAACTCTTGATAATGATTTTGGAGAATATCACTCTGAGGATCTATAGCTAGAGCTAAAACAAGAACTGGAGGTGGTGCCTATCCTAGAGCTTGGACAGTGCAAACAATCACCTCAACTAGACTCAGATCCACAAAAGGACTCGCTTGCTAATATTCAGCAGCAACCTCGTTTTGGATCTGATTCCCACGTCTTCTCAGAGGCATGATGCTACACAACATAAAAAGACATTAGATTAACACTCAAACAAAGTAAAAAGGAAAACTATTCTTAATAGAAGGGATAACAAGATTTGGATTCGATTCTATCCAAATCAAAACAGGAAAAATACTAGAACTAATCCACAATTCGTATTTCCCTAACCAACCCTGGTGACTTAAGATTCATTGTGGTGAGAGTTGGACATGAACTCAATCAAAATTACCTCCTAAGTCCCGAAAAGAATACTCAAATGCATACTGTTATCAAGGCACGATGTTAAACCTCCATTTGATACCATTTTTTCTCGAACCAGCCCGGGTACCCTGGTAACCCGATAACCAAGCCGACCCTGACATAGCCCAAGGGGCATTCCTGATCCCTATGGGTCGGCGACTAGAAACTGGCATCACACGACATGGAAGTGATAACAATTTTCCACCAACAATGCGGAACAAAAGAAACAAGACATCATGCATAACAAAAAGAAACTCCACTGGGAGTGATGTACCAGAATAAAATGACGCATACAAAAACCCAAAGTAATACAACCCAATTACTAAAATTGGGAAAATAACCCCAAGGTCCCCAAGGACACAACACATCAGGACCAAATATCAACAAATGGATCCACCTCCAAGAGATCCCTTCCCTTTGCTCGAACCTGGAAGAAGAAAGTCTACAAACACCCGAAGGCAAAAATAGGTTGTGAGCCTAAGCCCAGTAGGATACCAGCAAAGATTCTATAACCGATTACAAATATATATCATCCAAAGAAAAACATTCAATTTTCAAACAAACAAGTTCTGCAATTCAAAAGCATATTTTAACAAAACATGCTATACATATTCAAATGATGGAAATAAATATTTTTAAGAAATGATTTTATAAATGATGGGATATTTCTAAAACAATGTCTTAATTAAAACATTTATATAAAATAGTTTATATAAACTCATCAGACATGTAAAGCAGTTCAAAATATTTGGCATTAATTTATATCTCAAATATAAATAAATAGGCGAGCAACATGGTCATCTTCCAAAAGGTATGACAGTGTTAACCAGTTATAGGATTCCACACTCTCTATGTGAACTCAGAAAAATGTGTATACACATGTCCCTATGACACTGGCCAAAGGATACTCGTCACCAACCTGTCAGGGATGTGACCCGCCGCAGTTATGTTTTAGAACGTTGTCATAGCGTAGAGTGTATCCAAATAACTCACTAACTACCTAAGGCTTGCATGCTCTCTTACCTGATGGGTGAACTATTTTAAGAATGCTTAAAAATACGATGAATACCATTCTTCCATTTCAAAAGTTCCAATTTCTTTCAATTTAAAACCAAACAGGTTTTATTCAAAAAGACACCTTTTTTCACAAGATAAAACCATTGGGTTTCTATCAAATAATTTTAAGCCATTTTCACAAGTTCGAAATCCATTCAAAACCAATTCCATCCTTACACAATTTATTTCCACAATTAAATTCAAAAATTTAATTGAAATCATTTCCATCAAATCCACAATTTAAATCGGCCAATTTCTATAAACACACCCAATTCAATGGAATTGGGGTTTTCCAAATTTCCATGCCAAAACCATTTCAAATATCTCGATTCACTGGAATAGAGTTGTTATCAATTTAATTGAAAGAAAATTTGAGCAATTAAATTTAAATAAACAGTTGAAATAAGTCAAGAAATATAAGGATGATCAATTTGGAAATTCGAAACGGAACCACCTACCTCAAATTTTTTGATGAAAACCACAACGGTCGAAGAATGCTCAAGAAACCTGGGTCGATTCTCCAAACACCTGCCTTAAATCTCTTCTCCTAGCAAGATCAAGACCAAATCTCATCATATTTGGCATCCACACACCAAGATCTACCCATAACGGATGTAGATCTATGAAACCGAGATAAAAGGAGAAGTAGATCTAAGTAGATCTAAGAAACCGATCAAGAATGATGAAGAATGATCACATACCTCAAGAATCCGACTTCAATTCACCAAGAGAAGCCTTTGGATCACCTCCAGAATGATGGGAGAACCTTCTCTGACTGTAGGAGAAGAAAAATATCGAGTTATGGCTTCTTAAGAGCTTAAACAAGGAACTTATAGGCAAAAATGAGTGAGATCCACTTTTATAGGATCTCATTTAAGTAGCCACATGGTTTGCCCACATGGTTAGACAAACCGTTCACTAACTATACGTTAGCCACTGCCTCGGTAGACACTCCACGCATGGTTTGGCCGCACTGTTAGACAAACTGTGCGCCGCCCGTGCAGAAGATTCTACCTCCAAGACCAACTATGCATGGTTTGGCTGCACGGTTTAGACAACCTGTGCACTGCCTATGCGACTTCCCCTTTGCCTCAGAACTACATTTAAAGTTCTCCCAAATATCCCATTTATCACTACTACAAAACAATGGTACTTAAAAACATCAAAAGTACCTAAAAACATAATGTGATGTTACAAGTGACAACTGGGCCCTGGTGACTGGACAAACACCCCGCCTTAACATGGCCGTCAGTTCCTGGCCTGCTAGGTACCACCAGTTTCCCTACAGACACATAGTCCACAACCTGGGGCCCACCTAAGTGCCCACACAGGTTATCTGACTAATGAAAGTTCCCACAGGTCAACACATGTCCTTTCCAGTGTGTTTTGTCCTCACTCACACACACCCTGGGGAACTTCCTAGAAGGTCACCCATCCTGATCACTACTCCAGGCCAATCACGCTTAACTGTGAAGTTCTAATCAGACAGGCTCCTAAATAGGAAGGTGAAACTTGTTGACATGAGTCATATCATTTATCCATTTAACCCTTTATCATTATAGGGTGTTAAAATCACCCCCTAAAGATCACAACGTCCTCGTTGTGGACCCTACATCTCAACCCAGGCAGTGCACCGCACTTAAGGCTGAGTACCACCTCTGATATCAAATGTGACAACTGGGTCCCGGTGATAGCAAAAACACTCCGCCTTAACATGGCTATCAGGTCCTAGCCCTCTAGGTACCACCAGTGGTCCCGTAGACACGTGGTCCCCACCCTAGGGCCCACCCAAGTGCCCGCATGACTTATTTGACTAATGACAGTCTCCACATGCCAACACGTGTCCTTTCCAGTGTGTTTTGTCTTCACTCACACACACCCAGAAGGTCACCCATCCTGATCACAACTCCAGGGCAAGCACGCTTAACTATGGAGTTCTAATCAAGAAGGCTCTCGAAAAGGATGTTGCACCTTGTTGACATGAGTCATATCATTTATCCATTTAACCCTTTATCATTATGGGGTGTTACAATCACCCCCCTTTAGAGCACAACGTCCTCATTGTGGGCCCTACATCTCAACCTAGGCAGTGCACCACACTTAAGTCTGAGTACCACCTCTGATACCAAATGTGACAACTAGGCCTTAGTGACAGCACTGACACTCTTCCTTAACATGGCCGTCAGGGCCTGGCCCTCCAGGTACCAGCAGTTGCCCCGCAGACACATGATCCCCACACTGGGGCCCACCCAAGTGCCCGCACATGTTATCTGACTAATGACAGTCCCCACAGGCCTACAGATGTCCTTTCCAATGTGTTTTTTCCTCACTCACACACACCCTGGGGAACTTCAAAGAAGGTCACCCATCCTGATCACTACTCCAGGACAAGCACACTTAACTGTGGAGTTCTAATCAGGCAGGCTCTCGAAAAGGAAGCTGCACCTTGTTGACATGAGTCATATCATTTATCAATTTAACCCTTTATCATTCTGGGGTGTTACAACTATATTTGGTTATATTGGGTTAAAATTCCTTTCACCATACCCTAGTGTAGCCATTTTGGTTGTAGCATTAATAATTAGATCCTCTACTTCCATCAATGGCCTCCTAAGGTTATTCCAACATCCATCCAAGTTTTTAAAACATCCAATATGAATTGAAAGTAGTCTTAAAAACATAATAACATACTTTAAATTGATAAATAATATCCTTATATTTCTATCATTCAATCCTCAATATAAACATTTTAACTCCCTTAAATGAAATTATTAGAAACATAGGAGAGTGTTTGTGGTTATGAAAACACCATGAGAGATAGATAGATATACAACATACCGAAACATCTCCAGATTAGATTAGAATCAATGATTTCATAAGAAAGGTATCAAAGTATGATTTTTCACATGATACAAATCTCACCAATCTTAGATTTTTGGGACTCAAAATATATACTATAGACCCTAGTATACTGAATACATAGTGTATGACACTTAATGTGGTATACTTAATGGGTAAACTAGTTTATAAAATTTATTTTCTACCTCATGATAACATTAAAATTTCATCACACCCAGTAATTCTCTAGGAAAAATAATAGGGCTAACTCAAGGATGAAATTATAGGTTCTAGAGGTAGAAAAAGATCATATTGGGCAGTATCTAACTTGGTTTATTTAGGTTTCAATGAATAATATGACATTTACATGATGATAAGTTTCATTACCAATGAATTATATCAAAATAAAAATGAAAAATACTTCTAGAATTGAGGGATTGGATATTTTCATGTTAAATTTATTATTAATTTAAATCAAGAATTACATTAGTCATATAAATTATTTTTCCAATGAAGCTATTGATCACAAAAAACTCTATTAGGATGTATCATTGTTTCATTGAGAGGATCCAAAAATGGAGTCCCCATAGTGTAAATACACATGTGATCCATTGATCTCAAACTACTGTGATGATACTCTGGGTTCCAATGTGGTGATACCGATCATATTACATTTATTCCATTGACATCCACAAAATCCTTTGAGGTTAAAGGATTGTATTTTTGTTATCTATAGTTTTATAGGATGGCGGTAGAAGGTTACTTATCTTATTATTGATTGAAACCCTAGTTATGTTCTTAGTGAATATAAATATCTAGTGTGGATAAGTGTTGTGAAAACAAAAAATGGCCAAACCCATCACAAATGACATAACATGAAATATATAGATCTAATGGCCGTGTATAATATTAATTAATTTTCAAAATTACCTTAATCATATATTAGTCCCATAATATACCCTATACCCTGTAAAATAATAATAAAAATATTTTATGTCATGGTGTGTGAAAATTTTCACAATGATAAATATTATATTATAGTCTATAAAATAAAAATTAATCAACTGAACAAAAATTGGTTTTCTATTTCTCAATATTTACCAAACCTAAAATAATAAATATTATTGATTTAATAAAAATAATAAATATATATAATATTTATGGTGTTAAAAATAAATTTCCATCTTAATGTTCACATCACTAAGTAAAAATTCATTTAATAAATATGTATTATTTATTACATTATCAACAAAAAAAATATAAAAAAAATATTATATTTTTACATAATTAATAATTACCTGGTGAATAAATATCTATTTAACATTCAACTCACTTATAAATAGTGATTGTATAAATGTGATTAATAAATTATGGAAAAATATTATTCTATGTTCTAGATAAAAATGTTTATTCCTATAATTAAATTTAGATATAATTTAATTGAGATCAATAGAAACACTATGTTTTTAAAACTCTAGGGTTATTTCTCATTGATATTACGTAAAGTCCATTATATGTGTCTACCCACACATAAAGGCATAAAAGAAGTAGAATGTAATTACACAATGATAACAATCACATATGAATTATCACTGTGTATATAACAACCCCAATCCTATACTTCCATATTCGGTGCTAAAAATATAAACATTAAATTTTCCAATTTAACACAGATGAAGGTGACCCAATTTTTAACATCTAAAACTTAAAACATAAAAAAGGAAACAATTTATCACTTATATTCTCAAGAACTTTTAGATTTACAGTTTTAGAGAATTAAGAAAAACTCTTACAGAAATAATACCCATGTATTTTAATGGGAATTTCATCCATTTTAACCCACATTTTCTTATTTCGCATTAATTCATCATTATCCATATAAAACCATTCTAGACATAATTAATTAAATACCATTTTCTATAACCTGGGGAAAATTATACATAAGAATGGTGATATCAAATTCTTAGTAAGGGTTAACAAAATCATTACAAATTGAATGTCATCAGTGATTATAAGAAGACCATAAGGGTATAATGACATAATCAAAATGCATGAGAATAACATAAGAATATGCATGACCATAAATACCTGGATCATCAAACTTGAATGAATATAATAAGTATTTAACAATGGAAAGAGTCATCAAAATCAATTATCATGAGCCATGCGAAATAAATCTTGATCACATGAAACATTTATAACCCATATCAATCATAATAAAAACGTGTGGACATATTTGGAAAATTAAATTCATAACTCATTTTAAATCTAGAGGGAAATTAAATCTAAAGGATAAACCCTTTTATATATATCTCCTTCCTACATCTAAAAATAAAGAACATTACCCAATGCATTGGAGCCTTATATTGGAACACCCATCATATAAGCTATATCAGGATCAGTTAGAAGTATCTGGGTGCATCCATCATATAAAATATAATGAGATCAACTAACTATATTTAGTAACAACCATCATATAATCTATATTGGGATCACCTAACACTATCTAGGCGCACCCATGATCATCAATAATGTCCAATTATTGTCCAAGATTAACGTATATAGTGTATTAATTTCATCATAAATTCATAGAATTAACCTTTATTATTTTTATAAATTGATAAAATTATGGAAAATAAACATGTTCCATGAAAATAACTTTGAAAAATGATTAGTACATAGAAACGAAATGGGTTCCGTGATAATATCTTTGAAATAGGATTAACCAGTGGAAAAGAAATGGGTTCCATGAAAATCTCATTGAAAAAATAATAACACATCCCGATAAAGATTAAGGATGGTATCATTACAAAATATCCCCAATGGAGAATAAGTAACATTAAGGGTTATTCATTTTTTGAATGGAAATACCATTAAAATATAATTAAAAAAATTATTGAGAAAAATACCCTTTTCACTTTGAAAATCACTTAAAAAAAACTAAAAACTTCACACATATTAAAGAAACCATTTTATTTAAAAAACTTTGTAAAATTTTAAAGTAACCTTCAAATTAATTGAGGTGTAAGGGTAGTAGAAAACCCACTCATATCATATATGTTAAATATAACCATTATTTTCAAACATTTCATAAAAAGTTAGTCAAAAGAAACCCATTTAAAAAGAATTAAAATTTACTTTTAAAAACCATTTTAAAGAAGGTAAAATATCATGTAAAATAACATTAGTAAATCATTTATATTTTTGAAAATATCATTTTTTATTTTTTTAGAAAACATGTATATGGAAGGTGTAATGACCTAAAAATTTATGAATAAAATTACCTTTATTTTGATTTAATAAATTTTTTTATGGTTATAGAAAACAAATTCACTCCATTTATTATATGCAATTGGATTTTAAATAACCGTTATGTATATTTTCCCATTAAAATATAGATGTTGAAAAATGATCACATGACTAGTATAAATATAGGGTTTTAACAATCCTTTTAGAAAATAAAAAGGAAGTAATGACCTCAACCAGTAGGATCCTCCCCTATGAATCCCATTTATAAGAGCATATAGGAGAGATAAAATTTTTGGGCTTTTTTCTAGACCAATCCCAAGCCTATATCCAAAATATTAAGCATGAGAGAAACCATTTTGGTCTCTTATATACATTAATTTTTATATGATACTGAATATATTCTTTTCTTCATATTATTGTTTCTTTATAAATAATTTTTAAAGGACAAATAAAATGTTTAGAAATCAATTTTGATAAATTAATTTATTTTCAAAATAAATAATATTTTATTTTTAAATTAATTTTATCAAATCCAAATGATCATTTAATTTTTATGAAGACAAATGTAATTTTTATTATGGTTCGAAAACTCATATTGTCAAAAAACCTGTCAATTTTCAATATATACCTGTTTTTATTTTAAAAGTAAAAATTCACATATTTAAAAAATTATTTTCATAAAATGAATATTATTTATGGAATCATGATGCTGATATTATGCAATGGTGATTTTTTCATAATTTTTTGAGACAATGAAATTTTTGGTTAAAAAGTAAATACTGTATAATTATACAGTGTGTTTTATGACATCATAATGACACAATAGTGATGTAATAAATACTATAAAAGGTATATGTAGAAAAATATATGTTTTTAATTTAAAATAATTTAATTTTATGATTATTTTGTTTATTTTATATTTCCTTAGTGAATCCTCTAAGACTTATAATATATTTTAGGATTTTAAAATCATTTCTTTGAAAGTGTGACTCACTTCCACATAATAAAGGGAAATATTTTATTATATTAGGCCCATAGCCTTATAAAATAATTTATTCCACTTCAATTTTTTGGAAACCATAGTAAAAAAAATGCTATGGTTTTTGGTTTTGAATATTTTATTATGTATTATACAAAACCAAAATAATTAATAAATCCCCCTTCCTTTCCTATATAAACCAACCCATGCTCCTATTTATCTTCACTCAAACTCCTTTAATCTCATCCACAATCTTAACTAATACATTTTTTTATGTTGTAATATATTACTACCTATCCCACTTACATTACACTTTACCTATAAATTATGAGACCCCCTTTCACTCCCATTTAACCATCATAATAACCTTTAGGTAGA
The DNA here is from genome assembly GCA_963277665.1 of Viscum album. NCBI lineage: Eukaryota > Viridiplantae > Streptophyta > Magnoliopsida > Santalales > Viscaceae > Viscum > Viscum album. The sequence continues at coordinate 516,440,729 of OY728127.1, read as the reverse complement.
CCCATTACCATGTTGAAATCTTATATGGGTTATTTTGCTTCATCCTCTTTATTCAAGATTATTTATCAGGTTATTCATTCTATTTCCAATTTCTTATGTCATGGAATGTCTTTCCATGTCCCTATTATTGTCTATTTTCTATCTAAATGATGAGATACCCCTTTCACTCTCATCAACCCATTTTATGAATTTCTATATGACGACGTTATGTTGCCGAAATTAAATCATGATTTTATTTTCCAAAATAATTGTGTAATGAATACCATACCCATTTATCTATCAAGGGTATTCAAATTTATGCACATATTATTGATTGGGGACTTACATGTATGTATTCCACATTACTTGATAATGAAGTAAATTATGACGTTGAATGAATCCATGTTATATGATCTAGGTGGCACACTTAATCATGAGATTGAAATGTTTATGAAGGGTTCATCCTGATATTTCTCGAGTGGGTAATGTTTAGTATCATGATACATCATGTTGGGACATGGGTTTAACTGATTTCTTTATAGGACTTATATCTACCATGAAGTCTTGGAATTTTAGCTTAAACTTATGTTTAAGATGCAGTGTTTTAAGTTATTATCACATTTCCTATATTATGATTATCATTATATATCATGCATTATTACAAATTTTACTCTATGCCTAATTGATATGATATGTATAACATGTATTGTTATGCTCATGTTATTCCATGTTTGTTCCCTTACTAGGCTTTATAGCTCACCCTATTCTTATCCATGTCCTCAGGTTATCCCATGCAGTGTTAAGTATGAAGGAATGTTTTGGTTATGTCAAATAAATTATCAATAAAGATGTTTTATTTCATGTTTTAAGTTATTATGTAGTGTTATTAAACCAAAAAAACACTATACCTCTCGGTACTCTGAGTTTTATTAAGTGAAATTTTATCTAATAAATATTGTTTAAATATGAAATAAAGAGTAGGGTTGTTATAGTTGTTATCAAAGGATAGGTTTAGTTATTTCAGGGATTATAATTAGAAAACCCTAGTGAAAACTCTTTAGGATAAGACTAAGTGTAGGAAAACATCCCTATATTTTGGTGAGTATAGAGAAAGTGGTTTATCAAGAAAATAAATACCTTTTTGGATACTAAAAGTTGATGTAGTTCTAGCACAGATGTACCTAGGAGTAACATCTCCCACAAGGTGTTCTAGGCTTGACTCAAGGTAACCTAGTACATGAAATGGGCATTACTGCACTCTTGGTTTGACACTCCCTAGGGATATGCTTTGGTAAATTCATAATCTCATTATAAACTATGATTAAGTGAATAAAAAAATTCCCATAAGAATATGTGTTAGGAAGTAGATCATTGATAACATATATTGAAGCCTAGAAATTCATAAGTTAAGGAAATAAATTCATTTTATAAGTTTTCCATTTTTTTCATTGGATTCCCATTTATGTGCATAATAGTTTAAAAGTAGTCATCTATAAGACTATATTGGATAGTTTAGAAACCAGAATAAAAAAGTGAAAGGTAGGTTTATCACGCATAGTTTCATTCATTCCTTTATAGCATGAAAGTTTAATATAACTATTCAAACACCACCACAAATCATGGAAGTAGAGATGTCGGTGAAGATGGAAAATGGGGAAATTATTGTATCCCTTGTATATAACTCCTACCATGTCAAAATTTGTGAGTTGAACTTCCCAGATAACCTTGTCATACATACCTTGGTGAAATTTGATGAAATCCCGGGCATGTATTGACCTTCCATATATAGATCCAACATAAATTTCCATGAGAGGGAAATCACTCTCCATATGGCGAATATGACCCAATTATATACAAATGTAAGGAAGATGATGAATCTTATTTAGCACCATCATCTCAATCACAAATATTATTTCCATATGAGTAAGCATATATAGATCAAATTATTGTGTTGAAGGAAAGAACCATACTCGAAGACATGCCTATTGTGAGTGAATACGCTAATGTGTTTCCCGAGGAATTTCCTAGTCTCCCCCCTAGTAGAGAGGTTGAATTTTAAATCAATCTTATACCTGGGGAACATCCAATATCTAAGACTCTATATATAATTGATGTTGTGGAACTTAAGGAACTGAAGAAAAAACTATAGAATAATCTGGATGAAGGGTTTATACACCCAAGTTATTCACCATGGGGTGCACCAATCCTTTTCATCAAGAAGAAGGATGGGTCAATGTGCCTTTGCATGTATTATCACGAGCTCAACAAAATCATGATAAATAAAAAGTATCATTTTACAAAAATTGATGAATTTTTTGATCAGCTACGTAGAGCACAATACTTCTCCAAGGTGGATCTATGGTCAGGATATTACCAAGTAAGGGTGAAAAAGGATGATATCCCCAAGGGTATATTTCATACAACATACATGAACTATGAGTTCATGGTGATTCCTTTCAGACTCACTAATCTCAAAAAATATTTATGGACTTTATGAATAAAGTCTTTATAGATTACCTCAACAAATTTGTGGTAGTATTTATAAATGATATTCTAATATACTCTAAAACCATGGAGGATAAAGAGGAGCATCTGATAATTGTGCTAAAGACCTTGTGAAAGGATAAGCTCTATGAAAAGTACAACAAGTGTGAGTTATGGTTGAAGGAAATATCATTCTTGGGGAATATCATCACAAGCAATGGGATATCTGTAGATCCTTCCATGAAAAAAGAAATTGAGGGATGGACAAGGCCAACATATATTATATATATCCATAACTTTTTTTGGTTAGCTGATATTATCACTAATTTGTGAGAAATTTATCATGATTGTCAACCCCTCTTACCAAGATAACTCTAAAGGTATTAAAATTTTATTGGAATGATGAATGTAAAGAAAGATTCATGGATTTGAAAAGGAGTCTTATCATTTCCCCTACTCTCACACTACCCATAAGTGGAGATATTTTCATAATTTTCAGAAATTCTTCAAAGAAGGGATTGGGATGTGTGTTGATGAAAAGTGAAAATGTCATAGCCTATTCTTCAAGGCAGCTGCAAATTCATGAGAAAAAAATCCCATGCTTGATATGGAGTTAGAATTTATGATCTTTGTATTGAAAATCTAGTAGAATTATCTCTCTCGAGAGAAGTGTGAAATATATATAGATCAAAAAAGTCTCAAATATATATTCACACAAAAATATCTAAATATGCGCCAAATAAGATGGTTAGAACTCATCAAGGATTATGAATGCTCAATCCAGTACCATCTTGGGAAAGTGAACAAGGTATAAGATGCTCTAAGTATAAAGGACCTAAAAATTCTATCATTGATGAGAATTGAGAAGGATCCAATCTTCTTAGACTTGAAGAAGATATATATGAGAATCATAATAAAGGAACATCATCAATAATTTCAAAAATTATTTCTCGACCAAATATTTTGTAAATGTTAAAAGATTCTTAAAAATATGACATGGGAATTAAAAAGAAAGTGTAAACTATTAGAAAAGGGAAATCCTTGGAGTTTAATGTTTATAAAGAAGGAATTGTGAGATTTGGGTCAAGACTACGGGTTCCATCAAATCATGAATTAAAGAAAGAACTTTTGGATGATGCACATACTTTAAATTTATCAATTAACCTAGGAAACACAAATATGAATCAACATCTCTAAGAGAAATATTTGTGGTATAACATGTAAAAGGAGATCACATAATATACATTAATGTGTTTAATATGTTAGTAAGTGAAGATTGAAAGGTATAAGTATAAGGGGATGATGCAACCATTACCCATACCAACATGGAAATGGGAAAGCATCACCATGGAATTTTTCATTGGACTTAAAAAGGAATGAACGGGAACAATTATATCTTGGTTATTATGGATAATCTTATAAAGACTTTACAATTCATTACGATTAAAGAGGATTTCTCACTAGATCATCTGGAATAGATATATATCAGAGAAGTGGTAAGGATGTAAAGAGTAACAATATAGATTATGTCTGGTTTTGATCCAAGGTTAACCTTTATGTTTAGGAAAAGTCTTCAGAATGTTATAAAAATTGATTTGAACTTTGGTACGGCTTATCACCCTCAAACTGATGGCCAATCAGAGCTGACTATCCAAATAATAGAGGACATGTTGAGAGCTTGTTCAATTGAATTCATTAAAGGAAGATGGGACCAACATCTTCCTTTAGTTGAGTTATATTACAACAACATTTTACACTCAAGCATCAAAATTACCCTCTATGAATCCCTTTATAGTAATAGGTACAAAACACTAACATGTTTGGGTGAAGTTGGGGAACAAAAACTTCTAGGTCCTGAAATGGTCAAAGAAATGGTGGAGAAGGTTAAGACCATCCAAAATCACATCAAAGATTCTTAGAGATAATAAAAGAGATCTACTGAGAATAGTTGACCTGACCTAGAGTTTGATATTGGATACATGTTATTTCTCTGCATATCTCCATGAAATAGAGTGATGATATTTGGAAAGAAGGTAAATATTAGTTCAAGGTAAATCATTCCTTTTTTGATACTTGATCAAATCAGAGAAGAAGACTATTGACTAACAGACCAACCGAACCTCTCTCAAGTACATGATGTATTATATGCATCCCTCTTTAGAGAGTACATACCCAAACCATCACATGTAATCTATATAGTGGTGGTACCATTGGAAAATGATATTTCCTATAAGGATAAACCGATGAATATATTTTATCATAGAGAAAAATGTATACAAATAAGACAATTACCCTCATCAAAGTGTTGTGGAGAAACCTAATGTTTGAATAACCAATGTGAAAACTACAGGAGGTGATAAAGTAGAGTTACCCTCATCTCTTTTAGTGTTGGAAAAGGAAATTTGGAGGGTAAAATTTCTTAAGGGGGGAAGGTTGTAATAACTAAAAAATTTATGAATAAAATTCCCTTCCTTTTGATTTAATTAAATGTCTTATGGTAATAAAAAACACATACACTCCTATTATTATATCTAATTTTATTTTCAATGACCATTAATTATATTTACCATTGATAATATAATCATTGAATAATGATCACATGACTAGTATAAATATAGGGTTTTACCAAAAACTTTTGGCATAGATAAAGGACGTGATGACCTCAACTAGTTGAATCATACCCTATGAATCCCATTTATAGAAACTTATGAGGGATATATAATTTATAGGATTTACCCTAGAATAATCCTATGTCGAGATCCAACAACTTAAGAATGAGGTAAACTATTTAATGGAGAAGTTCATGCTCATCAAGATCATGGCCCAAACCTTGTTCACCGAACGACCCCATAAAAACCTCACCATCATGTACCTTACTATTAGGGAATACGTAGGTGTAATAAAGGTATATGTATCAAGACCCTAGTAACATGATTATAAACATTATTTTTTATAGGATAATGAATATATTGTTTTCTTCTTATTATTATTAATTTTTAAATAATTTTTAAAGGGAATATATTTTTTTAGAAATCAATTTTGATGACTTATTGGATTTTTGAAATAAATAATATCTTAATAAAATATTATCATTAAATTAATTTTATTAAATATAAATTATTATATAATTTTTATGAAGTCAAATGTAATTTTTATTACGGTCTTAAAACTTATATTATAAAAACACCATCAATATTCAATAAATTTTTGTTTTTATTTTAAAAGTGAAACATCACATATTTAGAAAATTATTTATATATAATTAATATCATTTTTGTAATAATGATGTTTAAATTATCCAACAGTGAATTTTTCATTATTTTCCGAGACAATTGATTTTTTGTGTAAAAATTAAATACCGTATAAATATACTATGTGTTTTATGACATTATCATGGAACAATAGTTATATAATAAATAATATAAAAATATATAATAGGACAAATATATGTTTTTACTTGAAAATAATTTATTTTTAAGTTTATTTTATTTATTTTATAAACCCTTAGTGATTCCTCCAAGATTTATAATATATTTTAAGATTTTAAAATAATTTCTTTGAAAGAATGTCTCACCTACATATAAGAAATGGAAATATTTTATTATATTCTTACCTTGTCCTTATAAAATAATTTATACCACTCAACTTTATAAGAAAATATGGTAAAAACCATGAGATGATTTGTGGTTTTGAATATTTTATTATGTAGTGTCCAAAACCAAAATAATAATTTAATACCCTCATTTCCTATATAAACCCACCCAATATCCCATTCCTCTCCACTCAACCTCCCTTAATATCATAAAAAATCTTATCTATACTCCCTATAGCCATCCTAAGGATCCTCAAACTTCCAAGAAGCCTATACCATGCCTTGGAAGTCACACATCCAAGTAAGGGATTTCTATCCTCACCTTTGAATTCAAACACATTCTTTGAGATTTGTTCTTTTAATTTAAGTTGATTGTGTTGAAATTATTTTTCAATCATAAAATTACCTTAAAATTGATCCTATATTTATGATGGATCCTTTATCCCCCCTCATTTGGACCCTTACCTAAGCTGTTACTATTCCGAAACTCTAAAAGGGATCACTACTGGAAATTAGATCTTTCCCAACACTTCTATACCAACGGTTTGCAAAAACCATTGGTATAGGTCACCTTTCCCAACGGTTTGTCCAAACCGTTGGGGAATGCCCCCAAATTGGCCCCTTTTCCCAACGGTTTGGCCAAACCATTGGGAAAGGTAGACCTATCCCAACGGTTTGGCCAAACTGTTGGGAAAGGCCCCCAAATTGGCCACCTTTCCCAACGGTTTGGCCAAACCATGGGGAAAGGTCCCCAAATATGCCACCTTTCCCAATGGTTTGTCCAAACTGTTGGGATAGGTCTAACTTTCCCAACGGTTTGGCCAAACCGTTGGGAAAGGTGGCCCAAAATTCAACATACTTCACAGAATCAAAACCTCAACCAAAGACTTATACCAACGGTTTTAACAACCGTTGGTATAGGTACTTTCATTTTTTATCAGACCTTCGTACCGAGAACATTATATAAATAAAAATTTAAAATATTTATGAGAATACATATATAAATTTATGTAATTATGATCACAAAAGTCATGTTAGGTTAGTGGTTGAGTCGTTCAATGATAAACGAGGGGTCCTGGGATCAAATCCCAGCGGATGTTTTATTTTTGGAATTTATATACCAACGGTTCCATTACCGTTGGAATAGATTTCATATTACCTATACCAACGGCTTACTTGGCTATGGTTCTCCAAACCATTGGTATAGGCTATACCAACGGTTTGGAGGCCTATACCAACGGTTCCAAACCGTTGGTAAAGGTTAGTTTTCCAGTAGTGGATTTCTCTCTTCTCATTTCCATTCAAGATCTTATTTTATATTAGGCTTCTTAAATTCCATTTTCATATACTGTGATATGATGTTACATGATACCATTACTATATATTTAATGTCTAAATTATGATATATTCCTTTAAATCTCTTGAATCTCCCTATAATCCTTCATGAACACCCGTTACTATGCCAAAATTCTGTAAGGGATTCTCTCTCTCCTATTTTAATCAAGCACTTCATTTATGATATGACTTATTAATTTCAATTTTCTTATGTTGGGATAAAATATTACCTATCCAAAATAATTTAAAATTTATTTATAATTGATTATATCCCATTTCAATCTCATTTAACCCTCCAAATAACCTTTACATACACCCGTTACCATGATTAAATTTTGTATGGGTTCTTTTTCTTCCCCGTCTTTGTTCAAGATTCTTTATCATGTTACACATTCTGTTTGCAATTAATTATATTAGGGAATGTATTTACATTCCAATATTACTATCCATTTCATGTATAAATAATTAGAGACCCCTTTCTTTCTCATCAACCCATTTTATTAATTTCTATATGATGTCATTATGCTGCTGAAATTTCACCACGATTCCCTATGCCAAAATAATTGTGTAGTGAATACCCTACCCATTTATCTATCAAGGGTATTAAAATTTATGCACATATAATTATTTATTAGGTAATTAAATGTATTTATTACCCATTACATTATCATGGAATAAATTATTATGTTGAATGAATCCATGTTATATGATATATGTGGCACGCTTAAGCATGAGATTGAAATGTTTATGAAGGGTGAGACTTGATAACACTCCAATGCATAGGGTAATTTTTAGTATCATGATATGTAATGTTGGGATAGGGATTTAACTAATTAATTTATAAGAATTTTTTCCACCATTTAGTCTTGGTGTTTTAGATTTGACTTATGTTTATAATGCAGTGTTTTAAGTTGTTGCCACATTTCCCATGTTATGATTATCATGCTATATCATACATTATTATTCAGGTTCCTTTATGCCTCATTGATAAGAAATGTGTAACATGTGTTATTATACTCATGTTATTACAAGTTTATTCCATTAACAAGATTTATATCCCACCCATTTCTTATGTATGTCCTCAGGTTATCGCACACAGTGTTAAGTAAGAAGGATTTTTTTAGTCATATCAAAGAATTTTTCATTAAAGATGTTGTATTTCAGGTTTTAAGTTATTATGTAATGTTCCTAAACTACAAAGACTCCAAAAATATTGATATTATTAGTTGTATTAAGTGAAATTTTATGTAATAAATTTTATTTAAATATGAAATAAATAGGCGGGTTGTTGTAGAAGGGAAAGATAGCTGATGTAAAAGAAATTACAAGATCAGTATCACTTAAAAATGGATTTCTTGATGTTTCTTAAATAAATATGGAAAGAAATGGAAATAAAAAATTATAACAACATTCATAACTAGTGTAGAAGAATTATATTTGGTTTAAGAAAATAAGACTATATGATTTCCTCTAAAGGAACCATGAGCATAAACAATCTCGAATGAAATGAGATTGTAACATAATGGCTTTACCAATTTAGTAATCTTTTCAATTGTAAAACCCATGAAATATTAACTTAAAATGAAAATATAAATATCATGAACATAATTATATTCATGATATAGATGTAAAAATATAATTATTAAAACCTCACAAATGAATTTAGGTGTATATAATAAACATATGTCTCAAAAAAGGATAATTTGAGATGAATAACCATTATAAAAATTATACCGTAAAATCTGATAAGTAATAAATTAATTTATTGTGTGTATCAAATCTAAATACACATTAAATAAGTGAATATAAAACATAAGATAATGAACATTCATTAAAAAATAATTATTTCATAATAAAGTCAATAAAAATTAATATAAACCAATGAAAATAAATTGAGTTAAGAAAGTTCTTTACCACCTGGTAAATTTCATTTGAAAACCCATTAAATGAAATATTTAAAATAAAAACTTAAAATAACATAATTTAATAAGGATTCAGTAAATTACATGTAAAAATTGAATTATATACACCAAAAATATAAATAATTGGTTAATATGGCATATGTGTCACAAAAATAAAAAACTGAGACGAGAAAACCCTAACCTCATGTATAGACATTCTAGGTGTGTCCTTCAACTCTCGTATCATAAGATTATATATATTATTTTATTTACTAATTTTTTTCTAGGTTTCATACCTTATAATTAAATCATTTATTTTATTTATTTTAATGACATATCTAAATACATAATTAGTAAAGTCCATATTAGGTGTTTTGAGGATGTTCAGTTTATTGCTTCAAAAAGAATTTGGTATGTTGATAGTGGTCAAATATGTCATTATTACAAAATCTCTAGAAAAATAATCCTGAAATATTTTCGATATTTATACATCAATTATAATTTTAAAACCAATCATTAAATCTTTTTATGAAAACTGAACTACGTTATAAACATGGAGACAATAATCCATACACAAACATGAGTAACATTTCCATTTTTCATTGATCATTATGGAAAGAATTTATGTAATATTTAATCTTTATTTAAGTATAATAATATAATAAATACCATATTATTTCATTTAATATTCTTATACGTATCATACATGTGTTTTGGTGATGAAAAAAATAGTTATATCACTTTATAGAGGCTGTAGTGCACACACACACACAAACAACATTATCATTTTTCAGTGTGAGAAAGAAAATGATATATTATATTTTTAGAATGAAAATTATGTCATTAATATCATAATGATATCATTTATATCACATATATTCCTTAAATTTATCCTCATTACCTTCCATGTAAAGCGTTATAGAAAAACAAATCACATCACTTCACAAGGTTGTAGTCCATTGTACACACTAGCGATGTTATTGTATCCCCCTTAGAATTGAAAGTAAGAAGGTATATGAGATATCATTATTAAAGATGTATAAATATATTACAAATATCATATATATACTTTAAATACATAATTATAATAATCCACGTGCAACATACCCTAAATTATAATCATAATTTTCTTTCTAATAAATGTTAATTACATAAATTGTTTTATAATTAAAACAAACTAATGTTAATTGTTTTACATAATCTATTTATATTTTGATAAAATAAATAAGTTATGAAATATTAATTTTATTTTATTTTAAATAGTGTAATTAATAGTATAAATTATATTTTCTTATATAAATATTCTTTAAATGCTATAAGTTAAACAAGATAAAATATATATTTAACATAATATTTTGAAACCCTATTTGAAATCAGTTATAAATTATTATATTTTACTAACAAATGTATTTTTTATATTAAATTATAAATTTAATTAAAAGTATCTTTATTTATTGTTATCAAAATATTTTGTTACTATCTAATAGGTTACTATTTTCAAATTTACGATTATTATATGATTTAGTTATTTTTTGTTTTTTGTTAAAAATACAGAATATGATACTATTATTTGAGTAATACTATCTAATAATAATAATAATTTGTATTATAACTCTTACGATAACTTTTTATAAAATAACGAATTATTTTTTTGGAATTAATATTTTTATGTTAAAATTTAAATAAACAATTATGGTGAATAACATAAATATTTTTTTTAACATTGGACAATGTAGTAATAATAATTTAGAACATAAAATCAGGAAACAATATATATATATATATATATATATATATATATATAAGTTCTCATAAGTAACATTTTTTTTTCATATGTTTAATATCCATTTTAGTAATGATAAGTTAGTTTAATAAAAGGAATCGAATTGAACAACCACACTAAGGAAATCACGGGGAACCCTCAACACACATGTGGTATCCAACTAGGTCAACAACATGGAAGGGTGAAACCCGAACAACATGAGTAGTGTCTAGGAAGGATATTCACCACACATGGAGGTAGTAGAGTATAGGTTGGGCTAAGTGCCCATAAGTCTATGTGTAGGCCTTTGAGTGCATGGGTTTGGTGGGCTACATCCTACACGTGTGCATGTTTAGTTTGGGAGCATACCCTATTAATCAATTTTATCCATCATCAATCATATATTAGTTTATATGATAGGGATAAAGTGTTCATAAAATCGATGGGGGGTCACGCTCAACCATACTATTCTTGTATTTTAAAAACTATCAGTTAGATATTTTCTATATGATCATTTGAGTCAATTCCATCTGATTATGCTTCGATCATCATCTACCTCGTGACACCCTATTATTCACCTCTTTCTCATACACTCCAAGCTGAACTCAAGCCTCGTTCTCTTTTACCACTCCTTCCAGCTGTATCCATCAAAACAACAATGAACTACACATAGTACGCTATGACTGGTTTTGATTTTCTATAGAAAAAAAGAGAAACATGGATCTTTAAACTATCCACCATTGGTGTTCAACCAATGGACAACTTTGAACACTAATAACATTTTATGATTCTTGAAGTTTTTTTTTCTAGATCGTACACATAAATTCAAATGAATAATTTTTTTTATAAAAGTTGAATCTTGGTATTTTTATTTTTTTTAAAAATCAATCGGTTTTAAAACCCTCCATTCGTCAGATTAAATGTACAAAAAATAGTGGTTTTAAATCCTAGGTTGATACCCTCCGAATATAGGAACACTATTAAGTTGTCAATGGGTTCCCTCTTCGTCTTATATTTCAAAAAGTGTGGGTATCTAAACACCTATATATATATATTAACTTTAGAGGTAACTCCTCTTATAACTGGAAGAATAAGAAGCCCTTCCCAAACAAAATACATCCCTCTATTTTCCTCTCCTTCCACCTCATATGAACATTCAAGTAGTCAGAAGAACTTCCCCTTGTTTTTTATTTCAAATTAGGCAAAGGAATATATATATATATATATATATATATATATATTTCAAATTACACATTTATTTATTTTTAAGACATCTAATTATGTAACAAAATATTATCAAATTAGTATTTATTTAAGGGGATACATATATTATTTTCAAAAATTATAAATTAATTATCTCTTTTAAGAATTTTTGATTTTGTTAGACATATATATATATATATATAAGTTCAATTATTGTTGTATAATTTTAATTTTCAAGAAATAAAATTATAATATTTCATGTTCAAAAATTTATCCTAATATTAATTTTGATATTATTCAAGGTTGATATCCAAACTAGTAAAGATGTTATATTTTCAAATATAGGTTTATGTAATGATAAATTTCTTATTTGAAAATTATTATTTTTTTAAAACCCAATTTTGTAAATATCATAATTTTATGCAGATTATAATTTTATTTTTAGAGGGGATAATTATTTATATAAAATTGTTGTGATAATTCTATATTATAATTTATATTATTAAGGTCATGTTTTATGTTGGAATATTAATATTAAAATTACAATCATTTCATGATAATAAATTTACTTTCATACCATTATTTAATGTATAAAATGATATTTATAAAAATTAAATTTTATATTAAGTAATCATATCCAAAATGAACATCTTATTTCATTATTTGAGGTGGAATTTAAAATGATAAAGTTTATCATTTTCTTTTCATGTTTAAATGAAATTTAAAGATATCATTTTATGCATGATATTTTTATTAAAAATATTAATATATTTACTATTCATAGTTATGTAAATGTAAAAAATATACTCCTGATAATTTCATATATATATGTACAATTATATTTATTTAAATATATATATTCATTTCCATGTTTTCAAAATTTTAAAACTCTAGTGAGAAATAAAAAAAGATCAAGATCAAAATGTTTTATAATTTTTTTTGCACTTGGAAATTGTAAACATGATATGGATCTAGGGAGTGAACCCAAACCTCAAAGATAGGTAGGCTCTCGATGATCTTCAATGTTCCAAGTGGCCGAATGGTTTTATTTTTTGATCTTGCATATTTTTTTTTGAAAAACCACTATATTATGTTAGAATGAGAAATTTTCCCAAGTATTTTAAAAGATTATTATATTTTGGAAAAGTGTTTTAAAAATAATATTTTCAAATAATTAAGTATTTTAGAAAGTTAATATATTTTGAACATGTGTTTTCCAAATAAAATTTTCAAATCAATAAATTTTTCAAAAGATTTTTAAAAAGTATTTTATATATATTTTAAAAATACAATAAATTTTATTTTTGAAAATTATATATCCAATTTTTATATTTGATATAAAAGGAATTTTTTTTGAAAGAGTTTTCAAATAGTATTTACAAAATGGTTTTCACTATTAAAAAAACCCCTTATTGGGAAATGTTTTTCTTACCCTATATTTTAAAATGTTTATTATATGTCTATTAGAAGTTTTAAAGGATTTTATCTTTATTAAAGAGATAGCATAAGAAAAGTTAAAATAAATGCTTATTATTAATTATTTAGACTCTAATTTATTGTAATAGGTTGTCATTTTCTTGTAAAACCTAGAACGGAAATGATCCTAATTTTTGTAAAGTAGTGTATATTTTTCAATTTTATTTTTTAAAAATATAGAGTATTTTCTTTGTACTGGATCCAGAAGTACGAGTCTCAGGTTATTACAATTAGTATCAAAGGAATAATCCAGACAACTTTGGATATTATAAATTCTCATTGAGTATAATGAATAAAAATTTATTTAAGTTCATGAGTAATTACATTATAAAAGACCATTAAGAATATATAATTTTAGCGATTTTAGTTGTTCAAATTATGAAAATTGAAATTCATATATTTACTTATGTGAGATGAAAGAATTTCAAGGGAGAAGTTCATTTTAAGTGGGTAGAATGTAAAATCCCAAAAATTCAAAGTATTGTTTTCTTTTTAATAAATTATTAATAAATATTTGATTTTATAATTAAAACAAACTAAGCTTAAATTTTTTTCCAAAATCAATTTATATTTCGATTAAATATATATGTTATAAAATATTACACTTATTTTCTAAGAAATAATGAAATTTATAGTATAAATTATATTTTTATATACATGTATATTATTTAATTTTTTAAGTTAAACAAGATAAAATATACTTTTAGCTGTATATCTTGAAACTATTTTTGAAATAATTTATAAATTAAAATCTTTTACTAATAAAAGTAAATTTTATATAAATTATAAATTTAATTAAAAATATATTTATTTATAGTTTTAAAAATATTATGTTACTGTTGAGTAACTTACTATTTTAAAACTTATAATTATTGTATGATTTTGTTAATTATTATTTTTTTGTGAAAATTAAAAATATGATACTATTATTTGAGTAATAATATTTAATATTAATAATTAGTAATAGAAATATTAGGTTAAAATAATATAAAACAATGATTTATGCTTTTGGAATTAATATTTTTATGTTAAAATTTTAATAAAAAATTATGGTGACTAACATTACTAAAATTTCTAACATTGGATAATGTAGTAATTATAATTTAGAACTAAAAATATTGAAGGGAAAATATATATTTTTATAAGTTCCCATAAGTAAATTTTTCTATATATGTTTAATAACCATTTTAATATTGAGAAGTTAGTTTTACAATGGGAAAAAATTGTCCAACCAATTTAATCAAACATTGGGGGCCCCTCAACACACATGTGGGAACCAAATGGGTCAACCACATGGAAGGGTCAACCCTAGCCAGCCCGAGTAGCATTCAGGAAGGCTGGACACCTTACATAGAGGTGGTAGAACATAGGTTGGGCAATGTTCCCTTATGGCCATGTGTAAGCCCTTGAGTGCATGGGTTTGGTGGGATACAAGTTTCATGTGTGTTTATGTGTGTCATTTGGTAGCGTAACTCGTTAATCACTTATGTCCATCATTAGTAATAATTTAGATTATATAATAGTGACCAAGAAATATTGAAATTGACGTGGGTTGCACTTAGTAGTATTACCTATATGTTTTAAAAAAAGTCGATCAGATTGTGTCTGTATGATCATTTGAGTTAGCTCTAATCGTCCCTTGATAGCTGTTGGTATCACTACCCCCTAATGCCAATCTCCTTCTCATGCACGCCATGCCAAGACCAAACCTCATTGTATTATACATATCCTCCTTCCAAATGAATCCATCAACACAACAGATACCTACAAAGAGCTCCCTACTACCACTATCGATTTTACATAGCAAAAAAATAGGACAATGGATCATCAAACTACCCACTGTAGGTATTTGGACTATGGATAACATTAACCACCACTAACAATTCTTACTTCCTGGATAAGATTCTCTAGCAAGTACACATAAATGAATATGCATAAATGTGTATCAAAGATAAAAATGGGTATTTTTATTTTTCAAAAAAAAAATCATTTGATTTTAAAACTCTATTTATATCAGATTAAATATACATAAAATAGTGGTTTGAAAACCTTAGTTGAGACCCTCAGAATGTAGGCACACTATTAAGTTGTCAATAGGTTCTATCTTCAACTTCTCTTGAAAGCAACGATGGTAT
Source organism: Viscum album (assembly GCA_963277665.1). NCBI lineage: Eukaryota > Viridiplantae > Streptophyta > Magnoliopsida > Santalales > Viscaceae > Viscum > Viscum album. Next base: position 516,424,862 of record OY728127.1, on the reverse strand, counting down.
ATAAACCCCTATATATTTATATGTATGTCAACTTACAAAGGGAACTCCCTCATCACTGGAATAAAAATAATCCTTTTCCCAAGTAGAAGCTATCCCTCTATTTCCCTCTCCTTCCACCTCATCTGAGAATTCATGAAAGAAGAAGAACTACCCCGTGTTTTTCATTTCAAATCATGTAAGAGAATATATATATATATATATATATATTCTATATTTAAGTTATAAGATAATGTATTTTTAAGACTTCTTATTATATAAGGAAATTTTTTGAAATTAATATTTATACATTGGGATAAGTATATTAATTTTAATATTTATAAGTTTAATTAACCATTTTAAAAACATTTTATTTTTTAATATATATATGTGAATTAATATATTTATATATATACTTATTAAAATTTTTTTGTATAATTTTAATTTCCAAGAAAAAATATTAGTATTCCATGTATGAAATTTCATCCTAACTTTAAATTATTATTTTATTCATGGTTGATTTCAAAACTTGTAGAGAAGTCATATTTGAAACTTAATATTTATTAAATGATAACACTATTATTTTAAAATTATTATTTTATTTAAAAACTCCACTTTTGAAAAATCATAATTCTACATAAATTATATATTTATTTTTAGAGGGACTAATTATTTGTATAAAAGTGTTCTGATTATTATATATATAAATTTATATTTCAAGGGTCATATTTTATGTGGGAATAGTAATATTAAAATTAGTGTCTTTACATGATAAGGATTTAAACCTTCATAACATTATTTTATATATAAAATGATATTTCAAAACTTTAAATTTTAGATTATGTAAGCTCTTAAAAAATGAGCATCTAATTTCTTTATTCAAGGAGGAATTTAAAATGATTAATTTTATCATTTTCTTTTCAAGTTCAAATGAATTTTAAATATATCATTTTATGTATGATCTGTTCATTAAAATATATTAATGTCATTCATAATCATAGTTATAGACATATAGAAAAGATACTCTTGAAAATTTGATTCAAATATGTAAAAGTATATATATATATATATATTCATTTCTATGTTTTCAAAAGTTTAAAACTCCAGTGAAAAAAATTGAAAGATGAAAATATTTTATAAAATTTTAGTACTTAGACCTTGTAGACATGATAAGGACTTGGGGAGTGTAACCAACCCTCCAAGATGGGTAGGCCTTGGACAATATCCAATGTTCCAAGTGACCCCAATGTTTTATTTTCTGAGATTGCATAATATTTTCTGAAAAACCATTAGATTCTTTTGTTAAAAAAATATTATTATGTCATGGAAACTATCATCATAATAATATTTTCAATGAAATAAGTATTTTTAAATATTATTATATTTTGAAAAAGTGATTTTGAAATAATATTTTTCAATGCAATAATTATTCTTAGAGGTTTTTGAAAATTATTTCCTATATATTTTTAAAATTCAATAAATTATATTTTTTAATATTATTTATTAAATTTTTATATTTGATATAAAAATAAAAATGTTCTCAAAATAGTTTCCATGTATTATTTTACTATTTTTTCATTTTTTTTAAAAACCTATAACTGGGAAATTTTATGCTCACCCCGTGTTTTAAAATATTTTTCATAGGTTCATTATATGTTCTAAATAATTTCATCTTTTTTAAGGAGCAAGTGTGGTCAAAGGTAAAATGGATATTTATTTTTAAATTCTTATACTCTACCATATTGTAATAGTTTGTCCCTTTCCTCCAAATCCTAGATCAGAAAAGATCCTCATTTTGTAAAGGACTTTATATTTTTCATGTTTGAATTAAAATAAAATATTCAATATTATTTTGGTACCAGATCTAGTAGAATATGTCTCAAATCATTACACCTTTATAGTTAATGATATAGAATAAATGACATTGGTTTGCAAGGTGGTAGTCCATTGTACAGATGAATGATGGTTTTGTATCCCATTTGATGGAAGAGGAGATGGATATTGGTTATTTCATTAATCCTAAAACATATATGTACATGGAATATATTTTTGTTATTATATAATCATAATAGAAGAATATTTTAAGGAGGTGAAAGAAGAAATAAAATAAAAATGCATGAATAAGCATAACACCTCTTCTTTGGAGAACCTCCTTAGGTAAGCACCAAAATCCTTTTTTAGATGGATTTATGATCAAAATAAGGGATATAGTTCATGGATATGGTTGTTAGAATGTAATTTGGGTAGGTTATGGATGATTCAAATAGATTTGAGTGTGTTAATATGAGAGGAGAGTGCGTGACCCTTTATAAGTGAGGTTAGTGACACACTTGTAATTTTTTGGAAGGAATATGGTGTACTAACCTTTTTCACATTCCAAAATGATCAAAAAATATACCATTATTTAGTATTATATATTCCAAGTTAAAAATATATATATAAAATGATTTTATACATGTTTTTAGGCCATTGGGACCCTTATAATTTTAGTTTAATTTCTTCATAAAACTTTTTTTACCTTATCTGCGTTAATTAATTTTTAATTTTTTCACTATTCATTATGGTAAAAAAGTAATCATATATTATTAGATAATATAAATTTTTATGATTCCAAATATATAATCCTTTTTTCCCAATTTAATTTATATAATTTTAAAATTTTAATTTAAAATTAAACCCACTGACTCGACGAAAAAACAGGTTTTCAAGAAGTGTAGTTTTTCAAGTAAAAGATGGTTTAATATTAATCTATGACTAATAAGAATAATTTTATAAAGGTAAATTAATATTTATTGAATGTTGAGGTGGTGGGGGCCTTGTAGGGGCTTCTCTCCCTCGCCCCTTCCGCGCTAGGGTTTCCTTCGACGGTGTTTCAGGAGGGGGAGGCCGGTGTGCCGCTTCCGGCATCGCCTCCCCTTCCCCTTCCCCACTTCCTCCTCCTCTACGTGCTTCCCTGATCTCTTCTTATACGGTTTTCTCTTACTGGCGCTTGTCTCATCTTCGGCTTTTTGAATCAGCTCTGTGATGGTCCTTTGGGTTGTTCTCTATGGTCGGAGATGGCGGTTCCGGCGCTGATAGTGGTGGATAGTTTGTCTTTCGCCCACTCAACTCTGCCTTGTCTTCAAGCTTCAGCATGCCTTCCAGGTCAGTCTGGTGTGTTGAATCCTTAGGAGATTTGGGATGTGTGGTTCGACCAGTCGTCGACATTCTAGGAAGCCCCGCTGGCGTTGGAATCTTCTTCTTTGGGCCGCTGTTTTATTTTTCTGGTTCTTGGTGGATTTTTTGGTTGGTTCATTCTGGTTTGATGTTTGGGACTTTTTGTTATCTTTAGATCTTTCAATCATAAATTTTTCGACGTTGGTGTTCCTGCTCGATGGCGCCCATTCCTACATCGGCAGTGTTCCAGGAGGTCACAGATCTAGGTGGTGTTAATTTCGTTTGTTGATGGTTTTTAGATGTTCTATTTGCTGGTTTGGGGGAGATTTCTCCCCACACATGTTGAAGGATTTCTGTTCTTTCCCACGGTGACGATGATATGATCAGTTGGTTTCTGTTTCCTGGCGATGTTGATGCGACGTTGGGTTGATTGTGAATCAGGGCTGCGATTCAGGGAGCATGACTTAAGGTGGAGCCAAGGTGCTTTGACATTCTGGTGTGGAGTTGATCGGTGACGATGATGGTGATGGTGGACCGGTGTTTATGACAGTCATGGTGAGGGAGTATCTACGAGACAACAACGACGGTGTGTAGGCGATTGTGGTCAGAGAAGAGGCCGACAGTAGCGGTTCACCGACAGCCTACTCTGATGGGATGATGGTGACGTGCAATGTTGGGGGTGTGAAACAAGGTGGACGCATGGAATGCGGGGTTTGTTTCGTCATGATTTCAGATAAAGTTTGAAATTTTAAAATATGAATTGTAACCTGTAAGGTTTAGATACCGCGTTGTGGTTTTTGTTTGAATTTGGACATTTGGTTTGTACGGTTACTGGTTACCCATAAATCGGCTTTTTAGAAAAATAAAAAATGGTTTTAAGGGGTAAATTAATATTTATTGATCTATAGTATATAAATTTTAATTTTTTTTCTCAATAATGGTTTTTTATTTAATTAAGATAGAGAAACAATATGCAATTTAAAATAGTTTTTAGAAAACCTTTTTTGGAACCAAATAATTTTCCTACATTAAAATATAATATAAATATGATTAAAATAAAATTAAGTAGATTAAAATAAATAATAAATAATTATTTAATTTTAAATCATATTCAAAACATAATGATACATTTAAATTTACTTAATTTTTTAGAAATAAATGATATTTTTAAAAAATATGTATTTTTCACTATTCACTAAAAAACTGATATTTTCTGAAAATTACCAAATTTTAACTCAAATTAAAATTTTATATTATTTTGTCTGAAATTATTTCCATTTTATCAAATAATTTTTTTATAATTTATAAAAATTAATTATAATACTTTTCATGAAAAGCAATAAAAATCATTTATGAAGAAAACATATAATTTTAAGAATAAAATTAAATAACTAAAAATTAATTGAACAATTACTAATTATTTATCAATAATTTATATTTTTTAAGATATATATATATATATATTTCATAAGGTATTTAATAATATTTATACCCACTTATTTATCTACTAAGTTATAATGGTTATATATTCCATGGGTCATTTAAGCTCAGTTTTTCATTTTCAATACTCTATCATACATTGTTTTATTTTATAAAATGTCAAGGTGTTATGTCCTACCCCCCCTATAATAAAATTTTACCAAAAAATTTTAAGTTTATCTCAGTAGTAAAAGGGTTTAAATTTGAAAACCCTTTTGTTTGAAACCCACATCATGAAAAAGGATTAATAAAACATCCTCTTGATAAGAGACAAAAATAAGTATGAAGGTCATTTGGAATAACACATTATAGGATTATAAATAAGATAACATAAGTGGGTAGTTAATATTTGTACATGTAATAAACTATTAGTGCCCCAATAATTATTTTGAATGATAAATATCATTGATAAAAAAACCAAATGATCAAGAGAATGTTTATAATCACAAAATTGTAAACTATAGAGGAGTAAAAAAGTTATTTATGTCTTAAAAAATGATGGTAATTGGACAAAATTTTGTTTCAAGATCCTTTTCTTAGAGTTGAAAATTTTATTTAACATCTAGACTTATAGAATAAGGAAATATACTTACTTTATGAGTAGAATTTCATCCCCTTTTCAATTTCCACCACAATCTCATATTTTTCCCAAATGATGAGTATTCAAGATGAATTTTATTTCATTATTTAATAACTTAAAGAAATTTCAAAAAATCATATAACCATAAAAGGGATAAAAATATATTCCACCTATCTTTAGATATTAACCAAAACAAAAATGTCTTGAACCTTTTAGTATAATTCCCAAAATGAGTAAACCATAATTTTATGAAATAATACATTAATATCAAAAAATTCAACAATAATATCCAAAGTTCAAACTTAATAATTCCTAAATAACCTCAAAATTAAAGAGTGTTTTAACCGAAAATGATTTTTTTACTTTTTAGCTTTCAATCATAAAAATTTGGAGATATTATTTGGAAATAACATTAGTCACTTAGTCATGAAATGACTTTTCAATCTCATGGTTATCAATATGATAAGACTTTTGTTCCCATAACTTACTCAATCTATAAGATCATATGAGCCCTAAAGATCACCAATACCATTAAACTTATATCCACAAAACTAATGGTATTATTTATCATGTAACAATTCACATTAAACCTAAGGGTTATATATACCTCAACCCAATAAGATGTCTCCCAGAATGTAATTAATCACTTGAAGATCCCATCTCTTAAAACCTCAAAGGGGTGTCTAAAGATTAAAACTTTTTATCATAATTAATATTATACACTTATGATGGTATCCATAACTATTAATATAACCTCACGTAAAAACATCAAAATCTCCAAAGTTATCTAAACCCTCCTCTGACACCAACTATAACAGCCCCAAACATGTAATCCTAGATCCAATTATAAAAACAAAAAAATTACATTTATGGAATTGTTATCGATGAAGGTGACCCAATTTTCATCAATAAATACATAAAAAATAAAAAGGAAATATTTGTTCACTTACATTATAAAGGACTTTTTTGGTTTATAATTTTAGATAATTATGAAAAAATCATACATAAACAATACCCATATATTGAAATGACCATTTCTACCATTTAACCTATATTTTATTTTTTCACATTTATTCATCATTATCATCCATATAAAACCATTCAAGACATAATTCATTGATTATCATGGTTGATAACTTGGGAAAAGGAAACATAAGAATGGTGAGATTGAATGATCAGTAAGGGTAAACAAAAGCATTAACAATTGGATATCATCAGTGAGTATAGGAAGATAAAAAGGGTATGATAACATAATAAAAGTTTATGATAAATAAAAAAGAATATTCATACTCATCAATACCTAGATCATAAAAAATGAAAACATGGCATAAGTATTAAATTAAGGATTCACCAAAATCAATAATCACAAGCCATGTGATATCAATATTGATCACAAGAAACATTTATAACACATATAAAGAATTATGAAAAAATGTTGGTATTGTTGTAATATTATCTACACAACCCATTTAAAACCCATTTAAAAAATAATAGGAGCGCAACTGAATACATAGAATAAAACCAATACTAACTCCCTCATTTTTTCCTCTAAAGAAAAAGAGCATTACCTAATGCATTTGTGTGTGATATGATAAAAATGACTGTATAATCTATATTAGGCTCACCTGATGCTATCTGGTCACACCCATCATATAATCTATAATGAGATAACCCAATGCTATTTGGGAACACCCATCAAATAATCTATATTAGGATCACCTGGAACTATTTAGGGACACCCATGATCATCAATAATGTCCACTTACTATTCATAAATAAAGTACATAGAGCCTTAATTTAACCATATACTCATAGAGAAAAACTATATTCTTTTCATAACTTTATTAACCCATTAAAAATAAATGGGTTCCATGGAAATATATTTGAAACATGATTAACCTGTGAACAAGATTGAAGTTCCTTAAAAATATATTTGAAACATGATTAACCCGTGGAAAAGAAATAGGTTCCATGAAAATATCATTAAAATAATCATAATCTATATAGAGAAAGAATGAAGAAGGTATCATTTCAAAATATCCCTAGTGGAGCATAAGTGACATCAAGGGTTGTTGATTTTTATTAATGAAAATAACATTAAAAGACAATTAAAAATATTCTTGAGGAAAATACCCTTTTCAATTTTAAAAGACTAAAAACATCACACATATTAAAGAAACCATTTTATTTTAAAATAAACTTGTAAAATTATAAATTAAGCTTCAATTCATTGATGTGTCATGATTGTGGGAAAATCCACTCATGTTATAAATGTTAAAAATAATCCTTTTTTTTTCAAATATTTTGTAAAAAGTGAGTCAAAAGTAACCCATTTTGTAAACATTAATATTTAATTTTAAAAAATTTTCAAATAAGTTAAAATATCATTTAAAATTTCTTCTATAAATATTGTTTGTTTTTAGAAGAAATTTTTTGAAAACATTTTAGAAAACAGGGATATTAAATATAAATATTTCTAATCTAAAAGAAATTACAAGATCGATATAACTTACAAATGATTATATTAATGTTTCTTTAATAAATAAGGGAGAAAATGGAAATAAATTTTTTTAAGAATATTCATAACCAATGAATAATAAATATATGTGAATCTAGAGAACAATATCATATTATTTCATACAAAGGAACCTTGAACATTAATAATTCCAAAAGAAAGAATATTGCGACACAATGACTTTTCCGATTTAGTTTTATTTTAAATCATAATACCTATGAATGAATGACTTCAATTAAAGTTTTAAATGTCATATAAATAACTATATTAATTATATAAATCTTAAAATGAAAGTATATACACCTAAAAAATGAATATCGATGCATATCATAAATGTATGTCTCAGAGAAAGAGAATTTGAAATGAATAACCCTTAAAGAACCATACCATTGAATTTGAGAATTAATAAATGAATCAATTATGTGTATCAATGTAAATCCACATAAAATATGTGGAGATACATCATAAGTTAATAAAAATTAATTACACACATAATCATGTCATAATAAATTCAACAAATACGTAATATAACCCAATGAAAAAAATTGAGTTAAGAAAATTACTTACCACTTAGTTAATTTGAAGTCAATTACCATTGAATGAAATAATTAAAATAGAATCTTAAAATACCTAGATGTATAAAGAATTAGTTATATTATATTTAAAATGTGAATTATATACACCAAAAAATATAAATAAGTGGTGAATATGGCATATGGCTCACAAAAATATAAAGTGAGATGAGAAAACCCTTACATTGATACCCGAATTTCCATGTGTGTCATTTAACTCCTATATAATAAGATTATATCAATTATTTAATTTATTAATAGAATTTGACATGATTAATACCTTGTAATTAAGTCATTTATTTTATTTATTTTAATGACATTTTTATATACTTAATCTGTTAAGTCCATGTCAATTGTTTTTAGGATGATCAGTTCATTGCTTCAAAACAACTTTGGTGTATTAACTGTGGTCAAAAAGATAATTATTTAAAAATTTAAAAAATAATAATCATGAAATATTTATCATATTTATAAATAAATTATACATGTAAAACCAATCATGAAATATAGTTCTTAGAAATGAACCATGTTACAACCATGGAGATGATAGGTCGCACGTACGCATGAGTAACATTTCCATTTTTCAACGATCATTATTAAAAGAAGGTAAGTAATATTTTATCTTTAAAAAATGATCATAATATCATAAAAACCATATTAATTCATTAAATATAATTATATATATCATCAAAGTGTTTTGGTAATTTAAAAATAATCACATGACTTCGTAGAGGTGATAGCCCACAAATGCACACAAACAACATTATCATTTTTTAGTGTATAAAAAAATTGATATATTATCTTATAATAATGATAAATATATAATTTATATCAAAATAATTTAATTTATATTACTTATATTCTTTAATTTCATCCTTATTACCTTCTATGTAAATCATTAGATAAAAATGAATCACATCGCTTTGCAAGGAGATAGTCCGCTGTACACACGAGCGACACTATCATATCTCCCATATAATAGAAATTAAGAATTTATATGTGATATTATAACTAAATAAGTATAAATATGTTAAAAATATCATATATATATATATATACTTTAAATCCATCATTATAAGAATCTGTGAGAGGTGATGATGAAAAATGAATGACATCAGTTCGTGAGGCAGTAGCCCATTGTACACATGAATGATGATTTTCTATCCCATTTGATGTAAGAGTATACTAGTTTAGTTTATGAAATTACCATAATAAAATATATGTATATTTTATATAGTTTCATTATTATATAATAATATTTTAATAATATTTATATGAGGTTGAAGAATAAATAAAATAAAATTGCATGGTTAAGCACAATACCTTTTCTTAAGAGAACCTCTTTACGTAATAAAAAAATCCTTATTAGGATGGATTTATCATCAAAATAATGGATATAAGTCCTTGGGAGGTATGTTAGGAGGGAATTTGGGGTAGTTTTGGATGAGGAAAATGAAAGTTCTTAGTTAGTGTATTTGTATCACTGAGAGAGGGAGGGGTGGATTAGTGATACTTTTTATTTTATGTTTTCTTGAAACAACCTTTTCCTAAGGTTAACGATTTAATTCCACACCGAAAAAAATTCAAACACAAATCCATAGGAAAAAAAGTATTTATAAGGTTCACTATTTAATAATAATAGCTATGTCCTTGCTATGGTTTGGAAATGATCAAATACCATACAATCCACTAAAAAGAAATACTTAGAATAAAATGAGTAGGATATACCCTTTTACTCGTGTAGCACATTGATGACAATCCAAAAGTGTATGTGCACCCTCTTAGAACCAATAGGGTAAAACAATGTTTGTGTAACAACTAATGTTACCTTTGATTCTTTTCAACTTCCACAAATTTATTCTTTTGAAAAAAAATCTTTAATTTATTACCCAGAATATGGTAAGAACTTCAAGGATTTTGATATAGAATTCAAATACAATTATCCAGTCTGATATTTTCACTCTGATTATTCACATATAATATTTAAATCTGATAGATATAACTCTATTAGAATACTATAATGAAAATTATAACACTTCCTTCCTCAGTTTAAAAATTCCCATATGGAAACCCCAAATCTGATTAATCTACCCTGATATGATAATATGCTGAATATGATGAAAAGATGATTATCATGGATATCTAAACACAATAATAACTGAATATGATGATCAAATAAATACTACATTGTGAACTTGTCTCTTATCCTTTCACTTATCTCCATCAAAACTTCTTCAAAAAAGGATGAATATGGAAAAATTATTCTCTCCCAAGAAATTCAGAGCTTCTCTCTCTTCACATAAATAGTACATCAATCAGAAAAAGTACAAATTACTTTATCCTTTTATAGGTTAACCATTAATAGTTTTTACAGAAATCCAAAAAACTATCTCACTCAACCAAATTCACCCAAATCACGATTTCCTTTTAGTTTCAAGTTAATTTATAACTTCATCAAATTTTATCAAATCTTAAATAATATTATTTAAACTTCATCTCTTCATTGGATTTTCTTTTTAATCACTAATCTAAATTCAATTTCAGAATTTGATTTTCTCAGTTTGATTTCTTCAATACAATGCTCTATACCAATTGAAGAAAACAAAAACATCTTTGAATTTAAAGCTCCCCCTTGACAACACATCAATATATTTTCATCATAATTTATATTGATCCACTTGATTGGAAAATAAATTAATTCAACCCTTTTTAAATGGTTGACTACATTGTTGATAAATCTCTAAAATTCCTCTTTACAATGGTCACTTCATTCTTTTCTCTTATTTACATTCATCGGATCTCAAAAAATTATTTTTCTAAATACAATGTCACATAGAGTTATATTATAAGATTATTTATCTTATGAATGGAATTATGATCAATTTCTATAGTTCATTTCAAAAAATCCTTCTTTCCCATTAATACTAAATAAGATTCAGCTGAATAAAATCTTCATCATCCAAATTCTTTCCCATTTAGACAGGATCAATCGGAATACAATAGGAAAATTCTTCTTCACTTACTCTTTCTTTCATCTAGATTGCACATTAAGTTTATATTAATTATGATTTTTGATAAATCCAAGATCAGAAAATCATTTTCACAATTGTTTTATCATATTCATGAAAACTAATATTCTTTCATTGCGATCAAATATTCCATACCGAATTAAGAGGGAATCTGATGGAATTTAATTTCATTAATATTATTACTTAGTATGATTGACCATCTTATTTTAGATATAGTTTTAATCTAATGAGACTTCTATACCATCCAAATTTACCCAAATATGATGGACCTTTTCAAACATTGTGAGTTCAATTCTCTGAATATGATAGTTAGACCAAATTCTGACAAATACTAAGTGATGTGATTTTTCCTTTCTTTTAAAAAGTATTTTAAAAAAAAGAAAAAAATTGAATTTTATCACCTTCATCATCATATTGTCACTAAAAAACATCTTTGATGATGTTAAGAGGAGAGGAGAAGGGGTGTCTATTTATAAGTGAGGTCAGTGGCACACTTGTATTTTTTGAAAAATAAAAAGGTGTAACCATGTTCCTTATATGAAAAAATAACCAAAATGGAACATTATCAATAATTAGACCTGATAAGGTCAAAATGTGGCCATAAAATATATTTTAGACAAGTTTTTAGGTCATTTTAACCCATATATTGTTAGTTTAGCTCTCGGTAAACCTATTTTTACCTTAACCGGGTAAATTAATTTTTACTATTTTCACTATTCATTATTGTTAAAAATATATGAACATATTATATTATATATTTTTTTTTTCAAAATAAGGAATCAATTTTAACAAATTAAACTCTATAATGCAAAAATGTTTAATTTAAAATGAAACTCAGAGACATAAAGAAAAAACAGGTTTTTAAGAATTGTATTTCTCAAGAAAAAGATGATTTTATATTAACTATATGAATAATTATAATAATTTTGTAAATTTTAATAAATATTTAATGAAATATAATATAAAAACCTCATTTATAACATTCCTCATCTGGGTTTGTTTTAGTTAAATAAAAATAGACAAACATTATAAAATTTAAAACAGTTTTCAGAAAAAATCATTTTTAAACCCGATAATTTACTTATACTAAAATAAAATATAAATATGATTAAAATTTAATTAAGCGAATAAAATATAAATAAGGGATAATTATTTCATATTAAATTATTATAAATAAAAACAGGAATTTTTAATTCACTTTATTAATTGAAAAGAAATAACGTTTTTTAAAAAATCAATATTTTTTACTATTCATTGAAAAAATAAATATTTTCCAAAAACTTAATTTCATTTTATCAAATAATTTTTTATTATTTCTTAAAATAAATTATAATGCTTTTTTTCATGAAAGGAAAAAAAATCATTTTTAAATAAAGCATATTTTTGTATAATAAAATTATTTTACTAAAAAATGACTGATTATTTTCTAAAAATTTATAAATAATTTATAATGAGTAAGAAATATATATATATATATATATTGCATAAATTTCTTAATACTATTTCTACCAACTAATTTCATTTATACATTATAATAGTTATATATTTTGTGAGTTGTTTAAGCTCGGTGTTGCACATCAAATACATTATCAAACGTAGTTTTATTTTCTAAAATATCTGGGTTTTGTGATGTAATATAATATTTTTCGCTTGATATGTCATCATATAGGTTGAAATGTTTTTTAATTAACCTATATTTTTATATGAATTTCTTTGACTATATGAAATAAACTCATCAAAACACCATGATCATAGAATTTAATGTGATGGTTCCATTCTAATCAAACGTCCAAGATATCAACTTCAACAAATATGGAAGGGAATAATTCTTCCTAGAATTATTCATTAATAAAGAATATATCATGATTCACCCAACTTACCCTAATTAGTGATAATATATGATGTTATGGGTATATAAAGTACATCAAATTAAGAGATTCTTGTTATGTATTAAAAATTATTTTAAAGTCCAAGGATAATTACACATGCTTTTAGATATGAATAACGAATGACACATAAACTATGAAATTCATACTGGAGGGGTTATCCTCATAATCTCTTGTATTTTGATATTATAGAGACCCAGTTTTTTTAAATCACTATTAAATTACTTTTAAGATAATAAATATAATAGTGTTATAAATGAAGGATCCAAAGACTTAGTTTCCTGGGAAAGTTAGGCTTATACAACACTTGTACATAATAAAACATATATATTTATTTTAATAATAAGTATTCATACTTATAAAATTTCATGTTATCCTTAGAACATGTAGACACCTTAGGATATACATCAAATTAATGGCTGAGCTAGACGCTTAGTAAGAGGAGGAATAAGGTATATAAATGAATAATACATGGGTGAGAATAATCAACATCATAATATCATTAGAATAAGATCAGTAGAATAATCATGGAAAAAACATTTTACAAGGTCATGGAATGTGTCATATACATAATAATAAAACATAACAACATAGTGGTCAAATAAAATATATAGTTGTAAATAAAACTAGAATCAAGTCCATGCATAACATATGTACATAAATAGAGGCATCATCATTTTGAAAAAATCTAGAATAATTTTAACACAAAATACACATTATCTCTTAAGATACATCACATTACCCAATTCATTTTGGGACCATATAATTCTGAGACCACCCTTTACATCATAACATGCTCCTAATCATGCATTCCACATGGATGGATAAAAATCATAGTTACGAAGTAAACCATGGAAAGGAATGAGTTTCATAAAATATTTCACATAAAAAACTTCATGAAATTTAATTTAGGATTCAAAAATAAATAATGGATATTTTACTTTGTCATAAAATATCATTTTCATCTTTTTAAAGAGAAACAAATCAAGAGAATTTAAGGGATGTTTTTGAAATTTCAGGTCTTTTTAAAAAGCTTTATAAATCGATTAGTTATTTTGGATGAGTAGAAATATTTATATCCCTAAAAAAATACAATGAATATTAAAATTACATATTTTGGATATTATAGGAACATTCATACTTAATTTTTTTTGAAATAAGAGATAACCCAATATAAAGTGTTTGGGTTCGAGAGTCCCCTTATTTTAAATCCTGCTTTATTTCATCACTTTTCTACAACCCGAATAATAAAACTAGGTTTATTAAATCATTGAAGCAGAAGTGAATTGTTTAAATTTATGTCACAATTTACCAATTATAAACATTTTATTATATTTATTAATTTCTTTTGTTGATGTTGAAGCATTTTGATATCATGTTTTCTTGAAGAACTTCCCATTTTGTTTCGATTTCACTATTTTGTTGAAGGTAATTTATACGTAAGTATAGTCAATTACAGAATCACAGAATAAAAATATTTATAAATTTATATATTATTAATATTTTTTATAACAATCCATAAGTTTTATGATGAGAAAATAATTTGAAATATCCTCATTGGCGGTTAACTAACTGTTAACAAGACATTTTCCAAAGAGGAGGCATGGATGTATAATATGTTATTATATTAAAAATAAAATTTATATAGTATATTAACATTATGATAGTCTTTTTTAACATACTTTATATAATTTTTTAAGAAGTTTTGAATTACAAATGTGATGGATGATATGAATTTAGAAAAGGAAAATCAAATAAAAGGGCAAAAAAGTCACCTTTTTCTTGAAGTACTTCCTTTTATATGACCCCAAACTTTATGAAATATTTGAGTTTGATTACTCAAAAACAAACCTAAGGATTATAAGAGGCATAAGAGAGAATTTATTTTATATTTGGGCTTTGTTATGAAGGGGAGAATAGGTTTTCAATGGGGAGGGATATGAGTTATTTATACTTGAGGAGGTTTATTTGTAGAAGAAAATATTAATAAAATACTATATCCAAGGAAAATCCTGTAATTGATATATTTTTTCGATAATTAATCATATATCATTATAATAAAATGGTTTTAGGACTTTAAAACCCTTTTATAATTCTAATTCGGTAGTTTATTAAAAAGGAAAGTGATAAAATGAGAAAATTGTTTTTTATAGGAATACATTTGACTTTATAATTAAAAAAGTAATTTTTAGGTTGGGAAATAATGTTTAATGTATTTTAGTTAATAATTTATTAAATTTAACATGTTTTAGTAGAGTATAAAGTTATATAAATTATTAATTTGTTATTACATCATGAGTGATACAATTCAAGATACACGATTTTGGAAAAAATGAATTTTTACTATTCACTTGAAAATTGAAGTATTTTGTAAAATTAATAAAACATAAACCTTATAAAATTTTTATATGATGTTTTAAAAAAGGAATAAATTTTATCAATTGAATTTTATAACATAGGTTATATTAATTTTTAATAAAAATAATGATTTTTTATGAAATACCTTAAAATAAAATTTATTAAAAATGTGCTTATATTTTCTTTAAGTTTTTATATTGATATTCCATTTTTGGAATTATAATAGTTATATATACTTATGTTAATCATAATAAATATTATTTAAAATACATTTTATGTTTTTTGAGGTTAAATTACTATTCCAATGATCATGTTACTATTCCCAATGGCCAACTTACTATTACAACGGTCAAGTTACTATTCTAATAGTCCCATTACCTACTATAAATAGTACTTCCATACTTCACTCAATATTCACTTAAATTCCTCCCAATGTTATACATTTCATTTTTCTAAAATTTTGATTGTAGAATCCATTTTTTTGTATTTTCAAATGACACCTTTAAAGGGTAAGTCTGAACCCTAACATCTTCAACCAATTTTAAAAGTAAATGTAAAGTGATCCTAGATAGAGACTATAGGAACTACCCCTACCCATTGACTACATCATTATGTTAAGACTCCACCATCGCATGACTACTTGGCTGGCTATCCCCTACAAGGTTGCATGGGCCAGGTACCGATGGAAAAATCCATACCCCCTCGTTCATCCAAATCCGAACGACCAACCTCAACTGAAAACTTTCTGCTCTGAATCCTCATATGAAGATATTCCTTATAGAGTGTCTAGTTTATTTCACATACCGTAATAAAAATCCATTTTATAATGTCACATCCTTGATATCATCAACTTTCAGAGGATAATGGGGATATAACCACCACAAGACGCATGCGATCGGTCGACCTCACATCCCAAAGCACCATAAAGACCACCACTCAGATTTACCTTGGAGAGAGTGGTGGAGTCTTGGAGTAAGATAATAGGAACAAGCGGCTAATGCCCTTGATGGATCAAGTCTGCATTCTCCCCCAACTCCTATGACCACCACCAAAGTCAAAGATGAACTAACATCATAGAATCCCAAAATACCAAAGCCTACTCATCCAACAACATCTGATCACTTAATTTTTCAATGAGAAAACCTTAAAAACAACAAAAGTACAAAATTTCACTAACAACTGTGGTCACTTTTTATCACATATCAAAGAACCATGAAGACTACCACTTGGATCCACCTCAAAGAGAGTTTTAGAGTCTTGGAGAAAGAGTAGATAAATAAGCATCCAACAGACATGAACTTATAGAAAGACCAAGAAAACAATATATAGCACCCAAACCACTTCAGAAAACATCGAGATGCAACAAAAAAACTCCTCTATGCATCAATTTTGTGGTATTTTGAGAAGGAAACAAATCCACCAATAGATCAACAAAAAAAGCAGACAAATCAACTCCTTCAGGACTATCGTGATCCCATACTCACCATCCACTAATTCCATAAGAAACAAAATGAGATTCCAAACAATTCCACCAACAGATCATAAATAGGATCCAATCGAAGGAAAACCTGAAATGCTGTATAATGCAGATACAATGTGTCCCATGCCACTACTGAAATACCAGTAGTTGACAATGTTTGTCCTTCATCCAACTGATCCCCACTACAACACTACCCAAATAGCCGCTGCAGTCCCCAAAATTCCGACGCCATACTGGAAACCCCACTATAATTCTTCCCACTTGCTGCCACAACTGAAGTCTACCCGAATGAAATTATGATTCTCATATGAAAATCCGAGACCCAAACTTAGGATGATGGCCTAAACAGATTGGAAGGATATGAATTTTCAACAGATTGCTAGGATATGAATTTTACCATTCTACTTTTATTAATTCATATTTTTTTCCAACTCAAATTTTTGGAATTATTGTGGGTTTAGTTACTGATTAATGTAATAAATTATTGTCTGTTTATTTATGTGTTATATGTATATAATACTATATAACATAGATGTATTTAAAGATACAAATGTCATTTATAATATCTTGGTTTTTAAATTTCCCCCCTTCAAAAATTTCATCCCCAAAATTTTTACCCATATTCTTAGTTAATAATTAATGAGGGTACATCTGATTTACTGTTTCCTCTAGTTCCCATATCTCCTCTTCATATTTATGGTTCCAACACAACATCTAAGGAAAGTGAGTTGTCTTGTTGAATATAACTTTTCCCCCAAAATCTGAGATCTTCACCCACTTCTACTCATATGAGAGTTTATTATCCAGTTGTACCACCTTCATATTTATTACATGCAAGTGATCGAGTGTACTTATAGAGGAGAGATACATGGAAAACATCAAAAATTTGAGCCATATTTGGTTGAAGTGAAATATGATAGGCCACTTCACTATGTGATAAAGGATATAAAAGGGCCCAATGTTTCTAGTGTTAACTTCCTGTTATTTCCAAACCACATGACTCTCTTCCACGGTGATATTTAAAGGAAATATTTTTCTCCAACTTCAAACTCCAAGTCCCTTTATCGGTTATTAGTATAGTTTTTCTAAAAAATTTGAGAATATTTTATATGTTTTTGGATGGAATTAATTTTATCTATCCCCTCTTTCACATGACTGTGTCCATGTATCTTTCATCCACCAACTTCATCCCAACATATTGGTTTAATACACTGCTTCCCATATAGTACTTAATATGTAGCCATATGAATAATTGAATGGAAGATATTACTTAATGAGAATATAACTAATTTGATATGTCAATACTATACTAAATTAAATTCCACTGAGTAGGTTCTCAGTATGTTATCAATTGTTTGAATAGTCCTTTCATATTGGCCATCAGTTTGGGGGTGATAGGTCATACTGAAATCCAATTCAGTCTTTAGAGCATGTTGAATAATTTTCCAAAATATAGAAGTGAAACTTGGATCAAAATAAAAGATTATTGATATTGGTACCAAATACAACCTTACAAATTCCATTATATATATCTTATCATGTTTTCCAAGTGATAAATCTTGGAAAATTTCAATTAAGTGGGTTTCCTTAGTGAACCGATCCACCACAATTTATATCACATTATTTTATTTTGATGTCTTTAGGAGACCAGTGACAAGTCCATGGCGATGTTATCATGTTTTCAAGTGTGTATAGGAAATGAATGCATCATACCCTTGGAATTATTTCACACTAATTTAACTTGCTGACATATCAATCACTTTGATGTGTGCTCAGCAATCTCATTCTTTATACTAACCCACTAGATGTGCTCTTGGAGATAACGATACATCTTGGGTCTTCGAGGATGGATGGAGAAAGATGAGCTATATGAATTATCCAATATCTCCTTCTTTATGTTTGGTGAAAAGGCACAAAAATCCTCATTCCAAAACCAATAAAACTATCTCTATAAATATGGGATTCATAATGATTTCATTCCTTTACTACTTTCACCTTATTTTGAAGATCCATATCATCACTTTGTGCCTCCATGATCTTCATCTAGATAAATGGTTGGGCTATAATTTTGGATAGGTAATATGTATTCTCTATCATTATGATTTCTAGATCCATCCTCTTCATATCCATGGAGATAGGGTCTTTCAAAATCCACATCATGATTAAAGTAGTATGTTCTTTTCTTTAAGAGAATCAACTACCTTTTTCATCTTTCTAGGATGGTAGTGAATTGAGTAATCATATTCCCTAATTAGATTTAACCATCTCATTTGATTCATGTTGATATCATTTTGTGTGAATATATACTTTAGACTCTTGATATATGTGAAAATGACTAACTTGGATCAATGTAAATGCTGAGAGGGGGAGGGGTGAATTAGTGATATCTTTTTCTTTTATTTTATGATTCTTGTAAAACAACCTTCACCTATTATTAAATATTTATCAATTTTCTGAAACAAAACATTCAAATATCCATAATAACATAAGTATTTAAAATTTTCACTACTAAATATGTGTATCTATTCCTTGGAATGGTTTGTAAATAATACAATACCACACAATGCACTATAAAAAATCCTTTTGCATGGATAAAACATATAAGAAATACACTTACACTTATGTAACACTACGATCTATACAACAATTCATGTGATTATTCTATCATGAATGATGTAAATAGTATTTTTCAACAAGTTAATAAACCTTCACCAGTTGGTTATGAACATGTAACTCTACTTCAATAACTTCTAATTTTTTGATTTACAGGAAAAAAATTCTTCAATTTCTTACCCATCAGTAGGTATGAACAAATTCTCTATACTTATTACAAATAATTAGTCTTATCACTCACTTAGATTATTTAGCCCGAATCTTCAGTATGAAAAGAAGTCTGATTCACTTATCTGGAAACATGTTTGATTCACTTATTTATTTTTCTCGAATCTATTAGTCCAATTTCTCGGTCTGATCTAGAAAATATGATCACTACTTATTCTGAACAATTCTTCTATCTAGAAAAATTTTCTCAAGATATTCTATCCAGAAACCAAACTTCTAGAACTCTGCCTCTTTTACATGTGAATAATACCAGAGTACACTGTACTTTGACCTCTTTATATAGGTGGAATGGAAATATAAATGAAGGGAATCAAAAAAATATTTTACCGCTCAATGAAATTCACACTTTTGTATTAATTTAGAAGTTACAAATTTGTTTAAACAATTCTCAAGGATTCTCAACTTTTCTAGATTATTCTTGAATCTTCTCTAATTATATAGAACATCTTAATTTTCTACCTATTTTGAAAATAACATCATAAATTCTCAGTCTGAAAACTCTCACTCAAAAATTATTTTCCATTTTGATTATTTTGATCCAATAAATAACTTCTCACTATGATGCTTCAAACTAAACTAAACTATTTTTCAATAAACATCATTGAAAATTTTAAATTATTCAAAATCCAACAACACCAGTTCATAGAAACTTCAATATGTTTCACTTTTTCTTAAATTGTTCAACATATCCTCAGAATGATATAACTATGTCTAATTAAATTTAGCCTCTAATGGTTTATTGGTTTCAAACTTTTGTGGATGAGTCTTTACTCAAATGAAAAAAAACAACTTTAATCCTCACTCTGATGCTTTAGGTCACATGAAAATGTTTATCTACATCGTTTTATTTCATCCAATTGATTGATCTCTAATAAAATTATGATTCATCTATTCCAAAAAATTCAATATATTGATCAGTGTCAACAACTTCTCTACTTAGTCAAACATAACTGAAGGTTCTGGGCACAGTGGAAGTGTGGTTGGTACAGAATCCAACTTTGATTTTTACCATGATTAATGATAATTCCAAGATCTATACGAGGATGAAATATAGTCTCCATGGAATAGAATCAAATATTTTGATAAATAAAGACGAGGACCAAAACTTTTAGAGAGGATCTTGTATATCATGTTTAAAATTAATTTAATTAATTTCATAAAGAAAATAATACCTGCATCTTTTGTATTTTATTCATTGATTATGTTGATCATCCAGAATGACCCTTTAGAATTATCTTGTTGCTCTTGTAAGGATCCAAAATAGAATCCATCTAGTGGTGATCCACATGTGCTCCGATGTCCTCTGATCGACACCATTCGTTCTCCGGGTGCTAGTGCGGTGAAGCGAGTGTCTTGTGTCGGTCATTCTTTATTGCTTATTATTCATCCTTGAAGAACATATCTCATTATTGAGAGGGGTGGGAAGAGGATTCAAGAAATAAATTGTCTAACTCAACAATTCTCAATTCACCGGGTATACGATTCCGTGTCGTGTGTTCTTTGACACATTAGGTATACTTTTCTATTTATTTGCAAAGAACTTAAATTACAATATTTAATTGCAAAATAGCAATTAAATAAATTCATGAACTTAGAGAAAACTCATTCTCATAATAATAATACCACATCATTATTTTTGGTGCGCCAACTTGCATAAAATGGAATTATAAATAAAATTCCGTGTCAAAAAATAATTATAACATCATTATTATTTTAACTTGTGATAATTAGATAAATAATTATTTACCATCTTGCAAATAATTATTTTACCACCAGAATGACCTTGGTATGATCGAACTCCGCTTCCATTTATTGAATATCTAAATAAATAAATAAATAAATTATGCTCTTAAATAAATATTTTATTTACAAACTATTAAATAAATATTTATTACATGTTTAATAAAATAAATAAATAAATTTTATTTAATTTATGAAATCATTTTAACATAAATAAAATTATTCCACGGTCTTGAGAATAATATTTTTTTCATTAATTAAATTCAAATATAATTTAACCGAGACCACTAAAAACACTTACTGTGTGACCCTCTAGGATTCTTTCTTGTTGTCATTAGGCGGGATTTTCTAAAGTCCAAGAGTACTGTCTAACAATGGGTCAAGGCACCAAAGAGAAAGAATGTAATGTCTCAACAATGACATCCACATACGAATGATTACTGTGTAATATAATCCCTATGTCGCAATATATAATCAATCAAGTTTCATGATAGTGTCATCAACTTTTATGCTTGATACGCCGTTCTTTGACTACCTGAAATAGACTCATCGTTACAACATGGGTATGGAATTTCGTGCGACGGTTCTATTTCAATAAAATGGCCAAGATATCAACTTCCATAAATGGAAGGGAAAAATCCTTCCTTAACTTATCCATTAATAACATGCCACTCGTGACGCACCCAACGTACCTTACTTCCCACCAACTATTTGTGTGACAGTTTTCATCAGTAAATCAAAGTGCATGAGTTGTGACATGTATTAATGATCATCTTAAAGTATGAGGATCATTACACATGCTCATAAATAGAAATATCTATTGACACCAAAACATGCAACATTTCTACTGGAAGATATTTTCTCATAATCTCTTATCTTGGAGATTACCAAGTGAGAGCTTCCTGAGACAAAGTCTCATCTATTTACGAGTACTCACACATGACGGTCTTCATGCTATGTGTCCCATCGTAGTATGTCATCCAACCATATAACTATATTTAAGAATATTGTAATATCATTTCATGGTTCTCATCATAACGAGGAACTTCCATGACCTTATCAATGAAACAAATACTCCATGACATTATTACATCGTAGTCATGTAGAACAATGAAAAATATGTAATAAGATTTTTAATATGTAAATACTTAAATTTCCATGTAATCAATGTAAAAACAGTTGGTTCTAGGACACCAACTCTTACAATAACAAATATGGTTCATCTGATTCAATTTTGGATTGTATGATGTTCTACTTCGGATGGAACTTTTGTATCTGATGCCTAATTATTGCCAACAACCAATCTAATGGATTAATATTAGAATATACACCTGTAGATTGGTGTTTGAGCATGTATAATGGATCGATATCAGGAACTATATGATGGATCAATTTATAGACCTATCTGATATATTAGTCTCACCAGCTTTTTTTAACCTTATGTATTTAGAAAATTCTAACTCTCATACTTTAGATAACTTATTCATTCGATGATTCTCAATATAATGTCATATAATTGAAAAAATTCAACTTTGTAAAAACATTATAAATTATCATTTCTTTTCTTCTTTTCCTAAACTCAGTTTTCACCGCCATTATTTTACAAATATTTGATCATAAGGTTTTGGTCAACTTATGATGTTGAGAAAATTCGTCACAAAATGCATCATCATATCTTTTTTGTCGAAAAACTCCAAATACATTCGATATTTGAAACAAATTCTCACTCTTTTATGAAAAACTCCATTTTGGAAATATGATTCCAAATCAAGTTCACTTAGTGACTTCAAAATAGAAAACTGTTATTTATTTACTTTCTAAAAAATAGGTGTCTATTCTTTTGAGTCCAATACAACTTCATCTGATCACCAAAACCTACAAAGAAAGGAGATCTATTGTAAAGATAATAAAATTCCAATCATTCAGCAAACAACTTGTTACAACATCCAAAAAACTATCTCCATCCAAGTTGGTCTGAACAATCTACCCTTTTAGAATTTGTTTTAAACCAAGATTCAAAAATTATTGAGACTTTGTAACTTAATCTATAGAACACTGATCAATAATTACAATTCTACATGATCATACTAATTTTCATAAATAAGAATCATTAATAATAAAACCATTATTTCCATAAGTAGTGACTTTATAAATTCCCTTGAACTTCAAACTTTTCAACTCTTTATAACTTCTTTCATCCTATAAGAAAAATTTTCCTACAAACACTTCAAAATTATTTTAAAATAGTCCCCACATTCACATTCTATGTTCAAAACATACCCCTTTTAACAACCCCCCTTAATATAGTATTCCATAAAAGGTTTATCACATAGAAATGGATATATTTATGATACATAATTTCTATCCCCTTGAAAACACTATCCAAAGAATAATTGAGATCAATGAAAAAACACATACATAAACATTGAATTGAAAGTGGTTGGACACCCATGTTCAACCTCAATTTATACGAATATTCATTCTCTAAAGTTTTTTTAAAAATATTAGAAACTTGATCCTTTGTAAGAACATATTCCGACTTTAGTTTATTCTTCTCAAAATGCTATTTGATAAAGTGATATTTTATATCAATATGTTTTGAACAATAATGTTGTAATATATTTCTTATGATATTTATAGCACTATAATTATCAAAATACAAGATAATTGGTAACTTGAATTAAACTAAAAAATCTTCCAACTGAGACTTCATCCACATATGTTATATTGTAAATTGAGTGACGGAAACATATTCAGCTTCAGCCATTCTATGAGTTATAGGATTCTACAATTTCTTATACCAACTCTCAAAATTTTCCCCTAGATAGAAAAATAAACAATATAAGGATCTTATATCATTCACACTTCCAACCCAATCAGTATATGCATACCCATACAGATAAATTATTCATGTGTACTCATATTTGATACAGAAATATATTACGCCTTTGATATATCTAAGAATTATTTTTCCTTCCAATAGATGAGATTATTATATTGCAATGGAATATTTCACATAAGGTTACTGTATGATCAATATCTAGTCTAGAAATAGTTAGATATAAAAAACTACCTACCTGCTTTCAATATTCATTTGAATCCACTTCCTTTCCTTCTCCATCTTCAGAAAACATTGTTCCCACTGAAATTATTGTGGAAACCAGTTTCCAATGATCAGTTACAAACTTATAAAGAATTTACTTTGCATACTTATCTTGAGATAGAAAAATAATCTTATTCTTTTCTGATATTTTTAAGCTAATAAAATATTTCACTTCACCAATCATGGAAATTTAAATCAACTTTTTTATATCATTAGTGAAATTTTCACAAGTTCCATCATCATTCCCATCAAAGATAATATAATGAACATAAAAAATTATATTGATATAATTTTTTTTCTTTTATGTAGAGATTATTATCAACTCTTACTTTATTAAAGCTCAAATACCCTAACAAGGAATCCAATTTGGAATACAAATATCTTGGATATTTCTTTAACCCATACAATAATTATTCAATTTGCACACATAAATTTAATATTTCCCAATAAAAAATCCAAATGGTTGTTCAATATAAACTTCTTTATCATGTTTTCCATTGAGAAAAGTATACTTAACATCCATCTAAAAAATATGTAACCTTTTGTTTGTAAAAAAATTGTAAGAAAGATTATGATTGTTTCTAACCTTGAGATAGGAGAAAAATAATTATCAAAATAAATACATTCAATTTGAGAGTAACCATTGCAAACCAGTCACGATTTGTTTCTTATCACTTAAATATCTTCATTAAACTTGTTATGGAACACCCACTTTGTACCCATAGAATTTTTATCATTTGGTTTGGGTACAAGTTTTCAGGTATCATTCTTCTTCTATCTGGTCCATCATTTCATTTATAGAAAGAATCTACTCATAATTCTCAAAATCTTCATTAACTTATTTTGGATAAAATTTTGAATACAAATAAGTATGAGAAAAAAACTTTTATGTTCTTCTTGTTTGGACCTTTTATTTTTTATCACCAATGAATTTTTTTTACTTACACCTATTTCCTCATCCTATGATGAGATGTAAGAAGTTCTTACTCATCAATAAAATTATCTGAGTTTGATTTTTCTAATTGCATGGAATCACCATTTATGGAATTATTTTCATTCTACTAAAAACAACTCGTTCACCTTTTTAATCTTCCTTTTTTCATGTGTTTGTGAAGCATCTTCTTCGTCCTTTTCCATAACCTTTACATCAACAGAATCAAATTTCTTTCATGTTTCATTACGGAAACATCTATATACTCTACCATTTGGATCACAACCAAGAAAAATTCCATCTTCACCTCTTTTATCAAACTTTAAAATATTTACAACTTTGTTGATTATGATGTGTGGACTCCCAAAAACCCTTAAGTGTTTCAAACATGGAATTTCATTATAGAACATTTTATAAGGAGTCATATCAGAAATTGATCTACAGAAGCACTGCTTTTGAATATAAACTACTGCACTCATCACCTGCCTCCAAATGTAGTGATAAAGATTATGTTTGATTAACATAGTACATCATATATCCACCAAAATTCTATTATTAATTTATGAACCACTATTCTGTTGGGTTGTGTATAGTGCACTGAACTCATGAATAATTCCATTATTTTCAAGATAACTTCTGAATCCTTCATTCTTATATTTACCACCAATATCAATTTGTAACTTGTTTACAGAACATCCACATTCCTTTTATGATTTTATCTTGAAACTCTTAATTTTTTTAGAACTTATGACTTATCTTTCCAATAAAATATAAATGTAATGTGAGTAAAATCATCAATTAATGAATTGAATTACTTGTCTCCAAAATTTTTTTGTTTACATATTGTCACAAAAATATCAGAATTAATTAGTTCCAGGTGAAAATCTGAATAAATTTTAAATTTATTCTGCATAGAGTTAATAATCTCCCCTTGAAAAACACCAATATCTTATTCTTGTCATATCAGGAATATCATGAACAATTTCTCTCTTTTTTAACTTTGTCATATTACTACAACACATATAGACAAATCTTTTATGCCATAATTGATTCTCTTCCAACATTCTTAGATAACATGAGTTTTGAACATCACCAACATAAAACAAGTTTCTATTTGTATGTTGGCCTCTCATAACAAATTTTACATCTTCAACTCTTTAAAAGAAACCTAATTTTCTAAAATAAACATTATTGTATCATTAATAATGTTTTGAAACACTCAATATGTTTTGTTTTAGCCTAATAACAAAAAAATATTTTTTGGGTTTTCGTTTTTCTTCCCCAATAATTTAAGATCCAACACCTTTGATTTTGAGTGATTTATCATTTCCAAGCATCATTTTTCCTTTTATTAAATTCTATAAAATTCTTAAATAGCTTAAAATCTCCTATCATATGTGAGGATCACCCACTATAAAAAATCAAAGGTCTTTCTCCTTTTTGTAGCTTTGAGAGTAGTTTTAACAACAATAGCTTTTTTCCCTTTATTTTCCATCATATATGGATTTCGAAAATTGTTACAAACAAGTTTTTGTGTTGGTAGAGAAAAAATTAATCCTCTATAATGCTTTCTAGGATATTCACACCTTTAAAAAATAGTTTCTATAAGTTCTAATGTATTTTTAACCTTCAAAACAACATTATCATAATTCTTTCTTTGAGAGGATTAACCAAACCTTGAAATTTTATTTCTGTAAATAATGGGAAATTGATGTATTACAGATTAAACCAACACATATTTACTATATAGAAAAGTATACTACAATACCATTAGTATCTATAGAAATAATATTTATCTATATAACTTCCATACGCCTATGGTTTGTGAAGATGTATTTCAAAAACATTATTACCATCCACAATAGAACTTTTTTGAGCCCCAAAATATCTATCATTACCTAGAATATTCTTCCTCAATTCAGATTTCTTCCCAAAATTAATGGAATCAGAAGTAGTAGTAACCATTGTTTCAGACTTCAAAATTTTAGAAACTTATGAAATCTTAACTTCGTTAGTTTTGTAAACAAACATGATTTTCTCAAATTTCATATTCTTAGGAACATATTCAATTTTATTTTCAAAATTTGAAGATAAATTTTTGTTTATATTTATCAAGAATACACATTCCATAACTTTCACCAACTTCATAAATATATTTCTTGAAAATTGTTACTCCTTGCCCAGATTTAGAGAATTTTTGTTGAATAAGTTCCAAATCATCCATCTTCATGTTTATATTTACTTAATATGTTCATTCCAAATATTTTATTTTTCTAGACATTTATTCAAGTGATCATTATCTTATAGAAAATTATAATTTTCTTCTATAAAATACTCTTGATTGTTTTCTGTAGAACTTTTGTTTTTCAAAATATTAATTTCTCTTTCAAGTATTACAATATTTCTATGTCATTATTTTAACTATTTTTGTAGAAGAAATTATAAATGAATCTATTCTTGTTCTTTAGTACTACTAATTTCATCAATATCAAAGACTACATTATTATATTTTTCAATAAACATGTTTTATCAAGAGAATTTTGTTAAATTTTTAGTTTCAACTCCACTATCCTCATCTTGACCACTTTATTATATATATTTTCATCGAGGATAATTTGTAGAAAAATTCCCAATAGGTCCGCATTCAGAAAAGTTAGAGTTATATCCCCTTTGTAATTTTTTACACCTCATTTGACATTTTTTTATAAAATAAGGATAATTATTCATCAAAATTGTTACTGACCTCATTTTATTATTAGGAATCACAAAATTATTTATTTTTGAGAATATTATTATATTTTCTTTTCTTGGAATATTCAAAGGAAACTTCTCGATCAATATTTGATTTAATTTTAATAATGTTCTCTCTTCTCATTTACTATGTAATGAGAGTTCTATGTCCATAATCAAAGGATATAGTTTTAAGATATCTATCTTACAAATATAAATATTTGGCATCAAACTTTTCAAGAAGAATTCATAACATATATTCAAAAAAATTTGAATCTTCTATCTTCTTACAAAGACATCTTATGGTTCTAATAATGTCATTCACCCTTATAAAGAATTCACCAATAGATTCATACTCACCTATTTTGAGACCTTCATACTTCAAAAACCAGATCTGTAACTTGGTTTTCTTCACCTTCATAGATATATTTCAACATTTACAAGATACCTTTAGTAGTTCCAACTCCCTTTACTCTATGGAATTCACCTTCAGAGAGTGATTAAAGTAAATAATTCTCAATGCTTCCATTATTTTACTAATATTTATTATGAATTGATATAAGAGGGACATATTCAAAAGAGGAGAAAATTCCTCAATAGTAGCTTCCAAAACAACCTAACCCAGAGATACAAGATATTGAAATATTTTATATTTCTAGATATGGTAGTTCTTTCCATAAAAAACTGGAATCCTCTTATATTTCACACAATTAAAATTCTCCATAATAAAGTTTCTTCAAAAAATTAGTAAAGTGTTAAAAGAAGGGAAACTTACCTCTTATACAAATTGAAAAGGCCCAACCCGGATCAATGTAATTACTCAAAGATAGAGGGGACCAGTTAGTGATGTATTTTTTTTGGTTTTATTTATTGTAAAACAACCTTAGTCCTAGTTAAAAATTAATCACCTTGATTGAAATAAAAAATTAACACACCCATAGGAAAAAAGTATTTTGAAGGTTCACTACTAAATATGATTATCTATTCTGTGGCATGGTTTGGAAATTTCCCAATACCACACAATACACTAGAAAATAATCCTTTCATGTCTATAAAAAAAGTACGAAACACCCTTACACTTGTTTAGAACTATGATTAATACAATAGTTCATGTGATTATTCTATCACAAATTATTTATATATATTTTTTTGAAAATGTTTATAAACCTTCACTATTTATTTTTATATGTCACTGTACTATTTCAACAAATTATAATTTGAAACTATTCAGAAAACAATTTCCCCATTTCTAACATAGGAGTATATAGGAATATATTATCTAGATTTCATACAAATAATTAGTCCGATCACTCAATTGGATTTTTTATTCTGAAAAAAATCCTGATTCACTTGTCTAGAAACAAGTCCAATTCACTTATTTCTTTTTCCCAAATCATTCAGTCTAATTTCTCAGTCTGATCATGTAAATATGATCACCACTTATTTTGAACACGTCTTCTATCTAGAAAATATTTTTCAATAAATTATTTCTAGAAAATAATCCTCCAGTACTCTACCTCTTTCAAACAAGAATATTTTCATAGTACATTTTACTTTCCTCCCCTGATATTATTTTCCTAGAAATAGAAATGGCTAGAACCAAAATATATTTTCCTCCTAAAAAAAATTCACGCATTCAAATTAATTTGGAAATTAAAATAATGATTGACAATTTATCAAGGCTTATCAATAGGTATGGATTCTTCTTGAATCTTCAATAATTCTTTAAATTATCTTACTTCTAAACCTCTTTTGAAAATAATATCACAGCTCATCAGTATATAAACTATCAATCCAAATCTATTTTTCATTTCGATTCTTTTGACTCAATAAATAACTTCTCACTATGATGTTTCAAACCAATTGAAACTATTTTTTCATAATAATTATTATATCTTATTAAATAAATAAAAACCCAACTTCACTAGTTCATAGAAACTTCAATATGTTTCACCTTTTCTTCAATTGTTCAACAGATCCTTATACTGATGGAACTACATTTGATGAAACTCAGCCTCCGATGAATTATCAGTGTCACACTTTTTTTGATGATTATTGACCCAAATAAAAGTTAAACATCTTGAGACCTCACTTCAATGGTTCAAGTCACATTAAAATGGTTGAATCCATTTTTGTGTTTAATATTATTGATTAGTCTCTGAATCCCTTATGATTCATCTATGAAAAAATATTCTACTTATTAACCAATGTGAAAAACTTCTCTACTCATTCACACTTAACAACTAAGGTTAATATGATAAAATTTGGATAATTTTATGGTTTTCCTCTATTGAAACTCACATCCAATTCCTTATTGGTTCCAATAACTTGTGTAATGGATCAGTTCCAGAATATCCTCTAATAAATCGATATCTGGGTCCTTTGGATGGATTGGTGTCAGGACCCGTCTGGTGGATCAGTTTTTAGACCCATCTAATGGATTAGTGTCATTATATTTTTGTAAACCTATCAAGTTCATGAAATTAAATCTCTTAGCCTTAAAACAACATTTTCATCTATTGATTCTCAATCTAATTTCCTTCGATCAGAAAATTCCAACTCTATAAAAACATCAGAAATTTGTATTTCTTCTCCTCTTCACCCAAACCCATTTTTATTCCCATTTCTTTTACAAACCTTAGATCACAAGTATTACATGATTTTATGATTATGAGAACATTTTTCAGAGAAAAGAATCATCAAATTTTGTGCCGAACATCTCAAAATACATTATGTATATGAAACATCACCTCACTATGTTCCAAATAACACTATTTTAGAAAAAGTATTCCTAAATAAAGTTCAACTAGTGACTTCAAAACAGAAAACAATAATTTATGAACTTTTTTAAGAAATATACATCCATTATTCTAATTACAAGACAAATTTCCATGATAACAAAAACATAAAAAGTATGTTTATTTCTTATAAATTCAACAACACAAAAAATTCAGCAAACAAATTCTTCTAGCATCCAAAAAACCATCTCCATCCAACTTGGTCCCAATAATCTATATATATGTCACAATTCTCCCCAAAGAGGCATTGCTTCCAAATATTAAAAGTAGATATCACAACTGCTAACTCCAAATCGTACTTCATGTGGTTTTACTCCCGGATCTTTAGTTTTTGTGAGGCGTATGTGATTCCTCAGACCTAAACTTTTAACTCTAGTGCTAAACATACACACTTTTTATTACATCACTAAAATTAAAAAATCCCCCAAGATCTAAATTTCAATGTCTTTTGGAACTAGGTATGTTTATAACTAAAAAAATAGTATAATACACAATTCTTCTACAAGTATTCACAATAAATGTAACTTTCTTATGTGTATCACTTTAATTTCTATTCATAGGGAAAAGGGGATGTATAAGTAAAGGGTGATCTATAAACTTAGTAAGGGATAAGCCATGAAAATAGAGAAAAAAAGAACATCATTGGTATAACATGGGAAATGATAAAAGAACATGAACATGAGGACAATAGGAATAACCTGATCTTAATTACATGAGGCATAACATGATCATAAGTACATGATACATAGCATGATCATAATTAGATGAATTATAACATGCTCCTAAGTACATGAGGCATATCTTGGAAATGTGGATAGAATGTTATCATGAGATACTCATAAAATCACCACCATAGCTCACCAATAGGGTGTCATAAAACATATTTGTATGTATTTTTGACAAGGTATCTTAACCCAATGCATTTGAGCACTATTAGGGTTCGCCCTTGTATTACCAATGTTGATCACCAAGGTATCGCAAAACATTATGAAGGCATGATACAAATGTATCATGAACATTTCACCTCTAGAGATTAATTTATTACCCAATTCATTTGAGAAATATCAGGGTACAACCTTCATATTTCTTAATTTATGTGTTCTTCATAAGGAAAGCATAAATAAGTCCATCAATAATCATATCATTACCAACCCGTTAGAAGTTAAATGCGAATCCAATGAAATTACATAACTTTCTAGGAAAATAACCATAAAACGGCATAATTAAGTCCAAGGTGTTTACACTATATAGATAAATGGTAAATAATTTAGTCAATAATTTCCAAATTCAATCAATGTATTGGTATCTAGGTGAATAAACTTTAATCAGAAGAATCATTCAAGGGTATTCACATATAAATGAATAATTATTCATAGTTGATGATAATGCAAGACAAAAGAAGTTATGAATTATTCTGTATAGAGATCTTAATTAAACTATATAATGTATACATAATAACATGAATATGTAGAATAATTGTATGGCAAATATAGAGAGTGAAATATAACATTTTCACTAGTTACAAATCAGGTGCTAAATAAATATTTTTAATGGATTAATGATATTGTCTTGTTAAATATCCTACAATCAACATAGGAACAATATAATATTCACATTGATAAAGGTAGTACTCCAATTGAAGGAATGATAACCATAAGTACTTAAGGATACATTCATGATAGAGGGATATCAATTAATTGTAAATATCAATCCATATATTTTGTTTTGTTATTATGGCTTATAAAAGCAAGTGAATTACCCAAATCATATCCCCTAGAAGTTTAAAACCAGTTGAATAGTATGGGACCAGTCACCATGCACTAGAATGATGGATGATATATACATAAAAAACTATTTGTGGGGTTTTAATCCATATATGCATCTCATCCAAAACCACATCCACTTGTAGTATCCAAAAAGGGATGTCATTTTTGGGAAAACCAATCAAACTTTACTAAATTTAGCTTGGTTCTATGGCTACAAGAAACCAAGAGAATTTCACAGGACTGTGAAGATAGAAAAATTATATGTAATGGTGGTCCATCATTGATTATATAGTAATTAATTTATAAAAATTATTCATAATAATATTCTAATTTGAAACAAGAAGGAATTTAAAATGTGTTTCAAAGGTAGTCCTAAAAGTGGGGTGAGGAACCCTTATTTCGGTAGAGTAAGTTTTTTAAATGATATAATGAGCTTAAAATGAAGTATATAATTAAAAACAAATCATATTAATATTAACATGGGTATTTAAAATCTCTTGAAAATGAAATTAATTTATAAACAAAGGCTTATACAAAAGAATAACTTGAATCAGAAGAAGTAGAAGAAGATATCACTTAGCTTGGGAGGATGATTCATAAAGTTAGATAGAGAATCCTTAGATCATTGGAACCACAATGGAGAGAATTTTTATAGAGATTTCGAGAGTGAAATTTTGATAAAAGGATTTAGTGTGATAAGTGAGGAGGGAAAGGTGATATTTATCCGTGAGGAGGGCTGGTTTTAAGGGTTGAAATATAGATTATTTTATTATATAATCCAACCACTTGTGGGTGAAATAAATTTCAACCAATATATGGATTATTAATATGTGGTATAAA
Organism: Viscum album; assembly: GCA_963277665.1. Classification (NCBI taxonomy): domain Eukaryota; kingdom Viridiplantae; phylum Streptophyta; class Magnoliopsida; order Santalales; family Viscaceae; genus Viscum; species Viscum album. The sequence continues at coordinate 516,391,082 of OY728127.1, read as the reverse complement.
GTGTTTGGATTTTAAAAGCATGAAAAAACTAAAAAACACCTCCTAAATAACCCAATTAATATCTATAATATAAAAATAGATTTTTATCTTAAAATTCCAAATTCTAGGTTCCAAAATGTAAGGTAAAAATTTAAAATTTAAAAATAATATTTTTAAATTATTTTTTATAATTATTAAATTTAATTTTTACTCAATAAAATGTTTCATAAATTTTTAGTCATGATGACATAATAGTGATTTCATAAAAATATATTGCTTTATAGGGCGACCATTTTTAAAATTTGACAAAAAAATAAACTGTTAGAAAATTCCAAAAAAATAAAAATAATATAATTTTTAAGAAATGAATCAAAAAATAAAGTATATTTTATCAAAATAATTTTATAAACATCACAATTTTATCTTTTAAATAAATATCCTTATTTATTGAAATGTAGAAATTACATAGGAAAATAAACATTATGGTTGTTATAAAATTTTATAAGAATCTATTAAAATATATTATTATTTATAAAGTCTTTTTAAATATTATAAATTTAAAATAAATTTTATCTAAAAATTATAAATTTATCAAAAAATATATTTCTAATAGAATATGTTTATATTCTCCAAAAAATAATACAATTTTGATAATATCATGGAATAATTCCTTTACTGTCCCTAGTGATAATTTTCTATGATGTGTAAAGTTATTGTAAAATATAAAATAATTTCTATTTTCTCCTAATAAAAAATTAATTTTAAAATAAGTGTTCTATTAATAACATAAATTTATTTCTAGGGTATTATGTTCTACCCCTTTAAAAAATTGTGTCCTTACAATTTACTCATTGAATGGCACTAACTATAACCCAAATATCCACTTAAACATTATCTATATAAAGAAAACATTAGGAAAACCTATGAGATATTAATCATATGATTCCATAATAGTTATACATTGCCTAATATTTTAGAGAAATATTTTATCTCTCCAAAGACCTATATAAAAAAATTCCGAATCTTAATTCCCCAAAATAACTTAACTATTCTTTAATACTAAATGAGATTCCCCAGACCCAAACTTTTGAATCTATGCTGAACATATATACTTTTTATTGTATCCCATGCATTAAAAAAACTCCCAAGATCTAAAGTTTAGTGTCTTTGGTAACTAGGTATATTTAAAATTAATCACATGGTCCAAAACATATTTCTCTCATAAGGATTATCCACACATGTAACCTCTTTATATGTATCCTTTTCATTGATATTCCTAGGGAAAAGTGGAAACAAAACCAAAGGGTGAGTTATAAATCCCAATAAGGGATAAAAAATAAAAATGAAGCATAAATGAACATCTTTGATTGACATGAGGCAAGATAAAAGAGAATGAACATGAGGAAAAGAGGAATGTCATGAACATAAGTACATGAGGCATAACATGATCGTAAGTATATGAGACATAACATGATCATAATAACATGATCATAATTACATGAAGCATTACATGATCATAAGTATATAAGGAATGACTTATAAATGAGACTACAACATAATCATGAGACATTCATAAACACATCACCATATTTTATCACTAGGGTGACGTAAAAAATATTACCAAGGAGTTTGGGAAAGGAAACTTTACCCAATTCATTGGATATATATCATGGTTCACCCTTCATATTGCCAACTTTTTTTAGAAATTTATCAAAAAACATTACCAAGACATGATGACATGGTATCATGAACATTTCATCTCTAGAGATTAATTCTTTTACCAATGCATTGGAGTGCTATAAAGACTCACCAGTCATGTTACATAATTTATTCCTTCAAAATTAGTAAAAATGTCATGACCCGTCTCCCGGGGCCCGTGGCATGACAACCCCAAGCCCCCCTTCCATAGGCCAGGGGCTTGCGACTAGCACCAAAAGACGTTTTCCCTAAAACTGGGAAGGCATTTCCTTTATAACCTGTAAACTCACAATACCAAGCACACAACAAGATACAAACATAAGAAAATTGTATAACCAAAAGAGTGCTGAAAGTAAAAGGGGGCCGGAATACAAGCCCAATAGTAAAGGTACAAGTACAACTGAAATATAATACAGCTGAAGAAAGAGAAAAAGATAGCTACTGGATCATCCTCCGAGGTTCCTACCTGAAGGGTATGTACAAATCATCTCCTCAGCACTCCACATCCACCCATCTCCTCTGCGCACCGACACATAGTATGGTCCACGTCCGGGCACCGTCGAGTCCTGGTACTCTCAGCCTCAGTCAACGCTATCTGTCGTCTGCATCAAACACAATGAAGTGTGGGCATAACCCATACAGAGATGTGTATAATGATACTCAGTAGGGACCCAGAGACCCTCAAGGTCTCACAAAAACCACAAAGGATAAACCAAAAAGTATGTAATCAACAGATAACCCTACATAGGTATATTCCCATGCATGTACATAAGTTATCAAGTAATCCATCTCATTCATGAGGAAAACATAGAGATACTGACTCAGCTCACACTAGGATTTATTTTAGGGGTAGTAACAAGTAACATCCCCTATCACATATTCGAACACCTCGGCTGCTGGAGATCCCCTCCTCTATCGAGTATAGTGGGCCTGCCGCGTCACACAGAGGTGCTTCCCACAAACCTTGGATTGCTGAGATACTCCTCCTGTCGAGTACCTTGGGTCTGCCACGTCACACAAAGCTAATCCCCAGCACAGGTCTGCTTCGTCACATAGAGGCGATGCCCCTCGTAACTTGTTGAGGTACTCCTCCTATCGAGTACTGTGGGTCTACCGCATCACAGAGTGGTGCTCCCCACCATGGCTTGCTGAAGTACTCTTCCTGTCGTGTACCGTGGGTCTGCTGCATCACACAGAGGTGCTCCCCATCGTTGGTCTGCCGCGTCACGCAGAGGCGCTCACCACTGGGTCTATCATGTCACTCCAAGTCAAAAAGGTCAGCACTCGTCAAGTCTTAGCTAGCTACTGGGTTCTTGCACTATGATCACTCGTCTACGGGAGGATCCACTCCACAAGATACAAGTCAATACTCCAAATACCACAAATTCCCACAAAGAAGCATCTCAAAGGTCCTCCATGTCATAGGTGTCTCAACACAATAGACTACGCATCAATCAGACGCCCAGTCTATGAGTTATTAGCCTTTTAGTCCCGGGGGCCCAGTTAGATTTGTGCTCGATCCAACCTGGCCATTCCCCATATTAATCCAAATCTCTAGTGGGTTATACTCAAAGGGACCATATCACTCAAAGATTTCCAGTGTCATTGATGGTTCATCAAACAGACGTCTGGTGCCAAAGTTATTTTCAAAATAATGTATTGGAGTCATAGTGGGCACGAGTTCGATCTGACCCGGCCCGACCAGGCCTGGGTTGTCCTAGTTTGGGTTAACCCGGCCCGAACCGCTGGGTCTGGCCCGACCCATAGTACGGCCCGGCCCGTTGGGTTCGTCTCGACTCACTGGGTCTGGCCCGGCCCACTGGGTGGTCCGACAGGCCGCGAGGGGCCGCGGGGGTTCGGCCGCAGACAGCGTGAGGCCGCAGGGCGGCTCAGCAGGGGCGGCTCGGGGCCGCGGGGCAGCATGGCTAGAGCGGATTGGAAGGCCACAAGCGGCACAATCAGGGTGGATCAGAAGGCCGTGGGTGGCACCGCTCGACAGATGGCGGTGATGACTCGATGGACTGAGGCAGTGGTACGGTGTACGACAGCGGCGAACGGCGGCGGTGGCTTAGCAGGTGGCGGTGGCGGCTCGGGGAAGGGTGGTGGTGGCTCGGCCCGGTCGACGGCGGCAGCTTAGCTCGGATGATGGAGGCCGTGGGTGGGGCTGTAGGAGGCGGAGCCGCGAGGTGCTTTGGCCATGGGTGCCGCGGAGCAGCTCGACCGCGGGGGTTCCGCGAGGGTGCGGTGGTCGCCAGGTGGCAATGGCCGCGGGGTGGTGTCTTTGTGCCATCACCTTTATCACATTCAACCCCACAAATCATCACAAGATTTTCTGATGGGTCGGTCCATGTTTGTTTGGTCGTACCCTCCGCATTAGGGTGGTATCATATGGCTAAACAAGAATTTGAAGAAGAATGTCAAGCTTTAAAACCTCCCACAACGATTTATTCCCAATCCCGAAAAATATTACAAGGGAAGAACATGGAAAAAATATTCATACAAAAATAAACCCCTACCTCTTTTTATTGTTGACGACGAATAGAGATGTCTAAGAAGAATACAAATCGTTGGGAAAAGATGGACATCAGTGTCGTAGGAATTTTCCTTGATTGTTGGTTCGTTGATGTTGAAGATTCCCCTCTTCAACAAACATCCCATGGAAGAAGTCGGATTTGAAGTCGACGTTCTTCATTAGCATTATTTGTGGAGAGCTTTTCTCCCAAGGCTCCTTCCTTTGCCTACGATTAATTTCCCCCCAACCCACCAAAATAAAGAGATAGCCAATATAATAAATTCTGTTGGCATAATTTCAAATTGGAACATTAAATTAAGTTGTCTCTACATAATTAATTGATGAGGTTTGCACAAAATTAATTAAAGGAGTGTGGCATAATAAATTATGGGGAGGTTTGGCATAAATAAGTGGGGAACTCAAGTGGTTTCTCCCCACTTAATTAAGAGTTCAAGAGGTTTCAAACCTTGGGTGGTGCCCAACACCATAACCTCTCATGGGAGGTTAGGCTCGGTGGTCCCCACCTCTATAACCTCTCATGAGAGGTTGAAGTTGAGGTGTTCCCCACCTGTGGAAATATCCATATGGGTGGTAACAACAAATAAAATAAAATGTTTGTTTATTTTATTTTATTATTTCCATGAAAACCCAAAAAATTAGCTTTCACCCTCAGCCAACTACCGTCAAGGTGAAAGTCTTCTTAAGCAAATACCGACACTACGAGTTCAACAGTACCCTCAGATTTCAATTTCGAGCACTGGTTCAAAAGTTAAAAAAACCCGCTTTCACGTTTACTGAACGTACCCAAACAAAAGTTCAGAAATTCATTCCTGACACTCTAGGCCTCATAATCACACGCCGTTAATTTTTTCAGACTCATAAAGTTTCCATATATTTTAAAAAATAATTACGTGGAAATTCCAGTTCTTTACAAAAAAATACATAAATAAATCAATAATAATATCATAAAAACCTATTTTAAACTAAATAGAGGTACAAAAAAACTTGGTAAATTTCTAGTTTAATACCAATAAATCAATATAAGGATGTCTAAGGTATTGAAACTATATAGATAAAGGGTTTATAGTTTAGTCAATATTTTCCCCATCCATTCAATGTATGGGTATCTTGGTTAATAACATTCAATTAAAATATGCATTAAATTTTATTAATTTTTAAAGGAATGAATATGCATAGTTGATGGTAAGGGAAGACAAAGGCAGTGATGAATCATTCTATATAGAGATCATAATTCCACCATAAAATATATACATTGGATGATGGAAATGTAGAAGAAATAAATGCGTAATATAGAGAGTGAAAGAGTTCTTATTAATTGATTACAAAATAGGTGGTAAATAAATCATTTTAATGGATTAAAACAATAATCTTGTTGAATAATTAACAATCAACTTAGGAACAATAGGATATTCACATTGAGAAAGGAAGTACTACACTGTATGGAATGATAATAAGAAGTAGTTGAGGATAAATTCATGGAACATGGATATCAATTTAATGAAAATATCAATCTATATATTCTGATCATTTATTATGTGTCATAAATTTCTTGTGAATTATCCAAAGTAAATATCTTGGGAGTGTTAAACAAGGTGGATAGTAAGGGACCACTCACAATGCACCAGAATGATGGATATGATATACCCAATGAACACTTTTTGGGGTTTTTATCCCTAGATGTATCTGATCCGAAATTGTACCCACTTATAGTATATAGATATAGATGGTGTTTCTAGGAAATCTACACACACTTTTCTTTTCCAAATTTTGGATATTTTTATGGATACAGGAAACCATGAGCATTAAAATGACTTGTGAAGATAGTATAATTAGATTTAATGGTGACATATAATTTATAAAATATAAATTTTGTTATAATAATGACACATAATATTATTTCACTTTTAAACAAGAAGTAATTTAAAATATCTTTTAATTGTAGTTGTAAAAGAGGGGCAATGAACCCTTATTTTTGTAGAGTAACGACATAGAAAAAGCTATAATGAGATTTAAATTATTTCCATAATTTAAAATACATTATATTAATAGTAATAGGGGTATTTAAAATCACTTTACAATACAATAAATTGACAATCAAAGGATTATTCAAAATAATAACTTGAATTGAAATAAGTGGAGGAAAAAATCCCTTACATTGGGAGGATGCTTACTAAATATAGAGAGGGACTCTATAAAACCTTGGAACCATCATGAAGATAATCTTATGATGGATATTGAGGGAGAAATTTTAATCAATGGCTTCAGTGTGGAAAGTGAGTAGGGAAAGTGGGTTTTTATAAATTATGGGGGGGGGGGTCTAAAGGGTTAAAATTTAGATAATTTTATTATATAATACAACCAATTATGAGTAAAATAAATTACAACCAAATTTATAAATTATGAAATAGTGATATAAAGTGGTTATATTTCCAAGGCATGAACAAAACGAGAAAACCTCATGGCCAGCCCATTTAATGTGCCAAATCTAACAACAAATTATCTTATAATTATAATTTTTTGTTTCTAATTACATGGAAAATGTTTACAAATTAAAATTAATATTTCTAAAATGGTTTTTATAATTATGAAATTCTAATTTTATTTTATAAATTTTTTCATATTTTTTTTTCACACTGACATAATAATTATTTCATAAAATCACAATGCTTTGTAATGCGACAATTTTCAACTTTTCACAAAAAAAATCTGATTTGTCAAAAAATTACTGAAACAATAATTCTATGATAATTTTAATGCAATGAATCTAAAAATTAATATTATTTTATCAAAATAAATATCAACATAAAAGAATTTTAACTTTTGAATAAATATTCCTATTTATTGAAATTTAGAAATTTCATACGGAAATACACATTTTGACCGTTAAAAAATTACATAGGACTTTTTTATAATATTTTATCATTAAAATAGTTTTTTAATGATTTTTTTTCCTAAAAAATAAATTTTATCTAAAACTTTTTGATGTATTATAAACCAATTTTATTAATAAAATATGTTTATAATATCTAAAAAATAATACAATTTGATTATATCATTAAATAATATCTTTACTATTCCTAGACGTAGTTTTCCATGATGTGTAATGTTATTTTGAAATGTAAAAATATTTTTATTTTCTCATAATAGAAAATTAATTGTAAAATAAGTGTTCTATAAAAAACATCAAGGAATTTTTATTGAATCATAGTGTAGGCTCTCACTTTTTAATTTTTTCCTGAGTACACAATCAAATACATTCTTTAAAAAATCACTATATATCACAAAACCTTATCCACTTGATGGTAGTGTGAGTACATGAATAGTGATTAGCCTCTTATTGAGCTCTTTAAATAATTACTCATATTCTTCTATCCAAATATACTTTCCCATTTCCATGTTAACTTGGATAACATGCTAGATAATCATGAGAAATTTCTTACAAAACGTTTGTAGTACAAATCTATTCCAACAAACTATAGATTTCTCTGACTCTAGTGGGTTTGGTCCATTCATGAATTTCATTTTTTCTTTGAAGGGTCCACATAAATTCCCTAACTTGTGATCAAATGCTTCATAAATGTGACTTGATTCATCCAAAAGATACACGTGATGAACTTAGAGCACCTTTTCTCATTCATTAATATTACCAGTACAATCCTTAGATATTCTCCATGTTCCTCTTTTCTCTTATAGTAAATGTGAATATCATAGATAAATAGCACCAAAATAATTTCAAGGTAGTATCTAAATACTCTATTGATCAAATAAAAGAATATTTTAGGGTAATTAGTAAGTCCGATAGGAACACTATGAACACATAGTACCAATACCTTATATAGAAGGTTGTCAAATGAATATATTAGTAATTCACCTTAATCAAATAATATCTGGAATGAAGATACACCTTTTGGGGGATGTGAGTTCCTCATAGGTTATAAAAAAAACCATCAATAATTGGAATATGACACTTTTTCTTTATGGAGATCTAGTTGATACCCCGGTAATTGATACAAAACCATATGGATCCATCCTTTCTATTGAAAAAGTGTACTTCTACACCCCAATGTGAATCACATGGGAATATGAGCACTTTGTCCAAATTATCTTTCATCAACTTCTTTAAATCTTTCAGTTTGACCTAGGCCATCTTATAGGGTAATTGGGATAATGGAGTGGCTCTCGGTATAAGATCTTTTGAGAACTCTACCCCATGATATGGGGAAGTACTGGTAACTCTTTAGGAAATCGATTAGTGTATTCTCTAAAAATGGGCATTTCCTCATGATTGATTCTTTCCTTCAAATAAACTATTTTGGAAAGGTATTATTCTCCATAGGGTATCATCACCCACATCATTGATGGACTCTTCTAGGGAGGTTAATGACATTCCTTGAATTTTTAGAGAAGCATGATTTGGTTCAAAATATGAAAAGAGATTTACTTTTCTTGATAGTTGATGTGTTCTTTATGTAATGAGATCAAGTTCATTCCTAGTATAACATTGAGTTACACAAAGGTAAGGACTATGATATTATCTAGAAGAATCTTGCTACATAAAATAATAAGATAAAAGTATATCACATGGATTTTATTGATCACACCACTAGGTTATTTTATGAATATATATACTCTACAGTTTTGGGCTTCTGATTCTCCAGCTCTATTAAACATATAGAATATAAAAAAATATATTGAATTAAAATCAAATAAAACATATTCAATTATTGATTTAATAATAAGTATACTTTATATGAATTCATTTTCATATTCCACCATAGAGGTAGTAATGACACGTGGTTTCCCTTTCTCTTTCATCTTCAGTGATTACTAACCTGGATTACCTTGAATGATCTCTGGTTTATTGAAATGGCTTGCATAGTTACCTTTTTTCTTATAGTTGAAGAATTGGACCATAAATGGTGCATTAGGAGGTTATTTACATTCCTTCATCATGTTGTATTACTTATTCACATATGTTTGGTATTCATGGGCATGGCCGCATTCTGTCCCACACTTAAAGCATTTCCCTATCCCTTTGAGGTAGTTCCCATGACGCCTCTTCCCACACTTTTGATATATGGGTGCCTCGATTTTCTTTCCTAATTTTTCATTTTATCCTCTATCATGAAACTATATTATTCATTTCTTATCCCCATAACCATGGGAAAATTCTCTAAACTCTATATGTACTTTGAGAGCACACCAAACCACTTCTTTGTAACCCCTTAAGTATCTAATTGACAGAGAATCTTGATGGTGTGGTTTTAAACCACTAAAGAACCTATCTATTTTTCAATCATTATTGAAAACAAAACTAGAGGTTTATATTTGAAGACTTATGGATTTTGAATCATAATAATTGAAAGATTCAACCTGATTTTTTATTATGATCTTGGAATTATTTCTTTATATTTATTTTAAGAGTTTATAAAAAATACTTGTTAACTATTAAATTACTAAACTCTTCCTATTTCATTTCTTTTATTTCATTATTAAGATTCATACTATCTATTAATGGATAACCTTGATCATCCTCTCCATCTAATTGATAAAAAATAGAGTCACCTTCACATTCTTAAAACAGTGGATAACTAAAAAGATCTTCTTCATTGAGTTAACCCACTATTCAGATATAAGTGCGTCAAAAGATCTAATAAATGTCAGTTTTCATTTTAATATGAAGGATGCGATATACAATTGTTCCTTATTAAGTAAATAAAGACTTTCCATGTGGTTTAAGTCATTATTCAAATCTTGAAACAACTAAGTAAGACACACTATGATGTTTTTGTCACCACCTCCCTTAGAATTAGGGTGTATTTTAGACAATCATTGCATACACCTCATATAGGTTAATGGTCTGGTTTCTCCGGGTTCCCACCATTTCTTAAAATAGGAAAGATTTTAAAAAATACAAGTTAACTAATAATTGATAGATAATTTATTATTTTGTAAAAAATAATTCGAAAGTCATATATTATGGGATCTATATTCTTAACCTTTTTCTAAAATATTTTTTCTAGGATTTTTACCTATACATAGATTTTATACTTATAGTTTTCATTAGAGTTTTATAATCCTAATCCCAAAATTAACTAAACCATGCTCTGATAATGACAAGAGAAACCTATTTTTTTCTTACATGACTATTATATATATTTTAAGATAAATAACATAATATTATTACAAATGTAGGATCCAAAGGTTTAGTGTCTTGGTAAAATCAGGCTTATAAAACACTTGTACATGATAAAAAATAACCATTTATTTAGATCATTCTTCTTTATCCTTCTAAAATATCACGTTTTCTTTAGTTCATGAGGTTACCTGAGGATATATATCAATTAAGAAGGTGAGTGAAAATCCTTGCAAGTGGAGGAATAAGGGGCATGAATCAATAGTATATGGGTGAGAATAGTCATCATTACCATATTATAATCATAAAATCATCATCATAATCATGAGGGGAAAATTATATAATGGAATGGAGTGTGTAATATTCATAATAATGAAACAACATTTCATATTGGTAAAATACCACACATGGTTGTGAACAAAGATAACATTATGTCCAAACATAACATATGTTCATAAATCATAACATCACCATTTTGAAAAAATATAGCATTATGTTCAGGCATAACACAAATTATATCGTGAGATACACCACATTAACCAATTCATTAGAGAGATATATAATTCCAAGACCACCCATTTCATCATAAAATGAACATAATCATGCATACCATATGCAAGGTTAACAATCATAGTCATGAAATAACCATATAAATGAATGTATTTAGTAAAAGTCTTCACATATCATAGGTCATGAAATTAACTTTTGATTCTAAAATAAAGAATAGATATCATGAATTTTCATAAAAATTCTTTGTCTTCTTTTAAAGGAGAAACAAATCAAGAGGATTTAAGATATTTTTTGTAAATTTATTACTTCTTGAAAAAGAATTATAAATGGCTCAGAATACATTTTGGAAGGGTAGAAACATGTATATACATCAAATAAAAGTGAATAAATATTTAAATAAAATATTTTGGATATTACTTAAACATTCATATTGAAATCAATGTGAAATAGAAGATAAACCAAAAGAAAGATTTTGGGGTTGAGATCCCCCTTTCCATAAATCCATCTATATTTCATAACATTTCTTCCTCATAAATAATAAAAATAGGTTTTTAAAACAATGAAATAAAATTAAATTGTCTTAAATTATATCAATATTTTAAAATTATATTCACTGGATTATATTTCTTAATTTCTGTTGTTTAAGTTGAAGTATTTTGATATAATGTTTTCTATAAAATTTTTCCATTTTTTTGATTTCTCTATTCTTTAAGGTAATTTATACATAAGTAGATTCAACCGAGAAGATTAGAATACATATATTTATAAATTAATATATTATGAATAATTTATTATAATAATCCATAAGGTTGGTTATAATTAATGAATTGGAAACATCTTCATTAGTTTTTAACCAGCCATTAATAGGACATTTGTCAAAGAGGAGGCGTGAGATATATTATTAGCGATTATATTAAAAATAAAATATTTATAGTGTATTAAAATTATAAAAATCATGGTAAAATGATATATAGTTGGTTTAATAAAGTTTTAATTAGAAAATACAAGGATTATATGAAATTAGAAAGGGAATATTAAATAGAAGAATTAAAGGACATCACCTCTTCCTTGATGGGGTTTCTTTTCTATGAGCTTAAAATTCTAGAATGATTGGAGATTAATTACTCCATAAATTCCATAGAGATTATAAGAGTATTAAAATAGTGTATTTTTATAAATATTGGGATTTCATAAGTGAGGGATGAGTGGTTTTCCAAAGGGAGGGAGAGGGGTTATTTATACATGAGGAGAGAGAGGTATATTTAGAATAAAATATTAAATAAAATACTATATCAAAGTTAAACCTTGTTATAGTGATATTTTTTAAATGGTTAATTATATATAAACATAATAGATTAGATTCAGGGCTTCAAAACCCTTTATAATACTAATTTACTAGTTTATGAAAAAGTAAAGAGGAAAAATGAGAAATGGGTTTTTAAAGGAATAATTTTGACTTTAGACTTTGGAAAGTATTTTTTTATTTTTAGAAATAATGTTAGTTGTATTTTAATGGATCATTTTTCTAAATTAAATATATTTTGGTCGATCCACAAGTTATATAATTGACTATTTAATATTAAATAAGGAATTATTTTATTTAAGATACACAGGTTATGTAAAAAATTGTAATTTTAATATTCATAATAAAGTTGAAGTATTTCCGAAAATTAACAAAAAAATACTTGGAAAATTTTGACATGTTGTTTTTAAAAATGAAATTTATTTTATAAAATTTATTTTCTAAAATTGGATATTTTAATTTTTAATAAAAAAATAATTTTTATGAAATACCTTAAATACAATTTATTGAAAATATGCTTATATTCTCTCTGTGTTTTTCATCTTGATATTTTTTGGAATTATAATATTTATATTTACTTAAATTAATCATGATAAATATTATTTCCATTACATTTTATTAATTTTGAGATTAAATTACTATTACAACGGTTATATTACTATTCCCAATGGCCAGGTTACTATTCTCAATGGTCATGTTACTTTTTTAGTGGTTAGGTTACTATTACAATAGTCACATTACCTTCTAAAAATAGTACTTCATTACTTCAATCAACATATTCTAAAATTCCTCTTAGGGTTTTATATTTCCATTTTCTAAAAGGTTTTTTTGTTTACTAATATATTTTTTGATTTATATAATTTTGGTCATGGGGGATATGATTGTAGCATATTTGAAGGATATTTATTTTACCATTTTGATTTTATTAATTTATATTTTTCTCCCATTATAATGTTTATAATTTTCATGGGGTTAGTTTTTGATTAATGTAACAATATTTATTAATGAATTAAATTGTTCTTAGTATCTATATTTCTTGTATGTTTATAATACTATACAATATAAATTTATTTCAAGAAACAAAAATCATATAAAAACTCTAGTTTGTTACAAATATTATCAAGAAAGAAATTCATGAGATAGTGTCTCATTCTCTTGAAATTACTCACACCTAATAACAAACATACTATGTGTTCTATCATATAATATATTTTTACCATAGAATAATATTTAAGAACATTATCATAAAATTTCATGTTACTCATCATAGCGGAGAACTGATATAAAAGTTTTCAATGATAATGATATTATAGGACATTATCACATTATATTTACACAAAATGACAATTATTATGTGATATGGTATTTATTAATATAAGAATTCATGAAAAAATAAGCAATTTAAAGTATAATTTAAGTAGTTATTAGTAACCAACTCCAAAAGACTACCATATGTACTATATCCAACCATTTAATACTTTTAATTCACTATATTTCACATGATAAACATGTTTTTTCTATTTTTGTATATAACTGATGGGAGTGCCAAGTCATTTCCTGGCTAGTGTTGGTATTGTAACATGCCTCCATAGCATATTTGTTTTCTGCGACTTCAATCCCCATAAAAATACCTCAAGTAGTGAATCAATCATCAATAATATCAAACATTAATACATGTCATGGAATATAAGATAGATTACTAGAACATAAGCTGTGGGATCCTATTTATCTCAATAATCACTTCCTATGCTCTCTATGGATACTTTATATTCATTTCCATTAAAGTACATTAATGCATGATAACGATGAATATTGGTATATAAATATTCTATTGGATTCAAAGGTTTCTCAAAAAATTTTTTCAATAAACCTCTCTTTACATGGATAATTGAGTATTTTTTTTCTGTTAATAAAAATGAGAGTGAAAAATAAATTTATTAAAAAACACCATTTCTAATTTGGAAATTTTATTTTTCAACTATTTTTCTAGTGGTAAGATGAAAATACTTCCAATTTGGGGGGACTTAATTTTAAAAATAATTAATGAATTTAAGGATTATATCAGAGTTATACTGACAATGCAGTAGAAAATAAAACAAAATGAAAAAACCTATTTTTATAGTGGTTCACATATAAATGATTATACTTCACTCTTCACCCCTCTCATGAACTGAGAGTGATGACACCCAATATAACCAATATAATAAAATCTTACAATGAATTTTTCCCACCTAGAGTCACAAACCGATTATAAAGTCTTTTCTCCTGGGAGGGTTAAACCCAAAACAAACTTGCCTTTTTCTACCTGGAGGCACAAATCAAACAACCTAACCATTTTCCTTGGAAGAACAACCCAATTCTTTAGTTTTTATTGGGGGTCACAACCCAAAATACTAAATTTTAATGGGTAGTAAAATCATTACAATTATTAATAAAAAAATAGGATAGAATGAATTTAAACAACAGAACCAAATGTATAGATTCAATGTTTTAGTTTCCGAGCTGTAGTGAACTCTCCAGTACCAAATGACCAAACAGTTAAAGTCTAGTTGAGAACCGAAGGCGATCATCAAAGTTTTCAGTCCTTGAAAAATTCAAAAATACCCGCAACCAATTCTACTTTATCTGGATCTATCAAAATTCATAAATCAAGTGCATCTATGCACAAAAGATTCAACACTAGAAGACCGTTGTAGTTCATATTTCCCAATACTAAATACAATTTATTTATTAATTATGCATGCAAGAATAATAAATTTACTTACATTAATAATCTATAAAATTTAAATTCACATTATAAAACTATAAATTTTGTTTATAATTAATAAATTACTAATGGATAATTATAACCGACATTAATCCCTATTAGAAAACTCTCATAAATTATGTGAGACAAACTACTCACATTCCAACCATATTTAATCTGTAAATCATTTTTCTCAAGAAATCAATGTTAAACATCAACCCATGTCATAAGAACTTAATAAAAAAATTTAAAAAATTTATTTTCTGGATTATTAATAATTAATTAGTAATTATATAACAAATTAAACCATAATAGTATCCATAATAAACATGCAGCAAATGGAAAAGTGAAATGTTATATAAAACAAAGCTTATTTCCTAATTTTACAACATCATATTGAAAATAAAAAATCCATGTAGGAAAATACAAATATGGGTTTCATGTAGTAGATTTATGTAGGGGATTTACATGTGAATCTATGAATAAAAATCAATGCATGGAAATTCACGTACCTGATTTTATGTATGTGATTTTATATAACTATATACATATTAACATATATAGTTTTTGACTTAAATCATACATTCAAGAAAGTAGAATCACATTTATTTCCAGTTTAATTATATTTAGATAAATTTATTATCTTTCCATATAATCAATAATAAGATTAATCGGGTATCTATAGCTCAATATATCATTAACATATAATATAAAATTTATTTGGGAAAACTGTAAATTTCTAACAAAAAACAAGTAGATAATTAAATCTATCTTCTATAATTATTGATATATATTCATAATTTTATTTCATCTACTGAAATGTAGATAATTTTTTGAAATTTTCAACTAAAAAAAATCACTTAATTTGGAGTTATTTAACCAAATTTATAGAAAAAATAATATAAATTCACTCATGGTAGGTTCTATTGTAGGTTGACATGGTCAGGTGACATGGTCAGTTGACTCCCATAGTAGGTTCCATGGTTTGTATATTTGTTTATGCAGTTGGTTGACAAAGCTAGGTGACATAGTCATTTTACTCCCATGGTAAATTCCACTATTAATACATTTTGTTCACATAGTTGGTTGACACTGTCTGTTGGCTCCCATGGTTGGTAGATTTATAAGGTTAGGTGACAAACTCAATTTACTCCCATGGTTTGTTTCAGAATTTTATTTTTTTGACTTCCTGAATTTGTCAAAATTTCATTCCATAATATGTAAAATGATATGATAAGGCCTCAAATGAATTATTTATCCCAGTAAAACTTCATCAAACTTGTATTACATGTTATGAACTATAAAAAATAAAGATATAATTTTTTTAATAAAATAAATATGATGACATGTTTATGATTAAGAATACACTACCTAATTAAAATTATTACTACTTTTAAAGAAAAAAAGTAAATATTTGTAAATATAACAACATAAAGTGGTTCAAGGTGCCACTCAACATAAACTGGTTCAAAGAGTCACTCAAAAAAAATAGCATATGATAATAATATACTAATTTCTTCTAACCTTGAAACAAGAGAAAAATATTATTCAAAATCAATGCCTTCCTCATGGGAATATCCCTATTAAAATATTTTAGTTTTATTCTTAAATATATTAATAGATTAATAAAGTTTATTTTTGAATCCCAATAATATAAAAATTACTTTGTGGAACTAAAAAATTCCATAAATTATTCCTTGCAAACCGATTGAATTAATCTTGAGTATCCACAATCCAATTATCATCATACAATGGCTCATCAATATTTTTTGATAAAAAATCAGAAATAAATTCGAGATAAGAAAAAACATTCGTAATAGAATTTCATGTTTTATCATTTGATTCAGCATCACCAATAACAATATTTATGGAAAGATATACACGAGTCTTCAATATTTTTTCATGAATATGATCATATTGAGAAACATTCTCCCCATAAATAAGTTCATATTTTTCTTGATATATATCCTATTAAAAATTCATGTCTCAAAATTATTCCTCAAATTTATAAATATCATAAAATCTTTTATTCAATGTCCTTTCATCAAACATAATAAGAATTGATTATTCAAAAATCATGGTTCATTTATTGTATAATCTATATGCCTTAATATTATTTGAATATCCTATGAAAATACCATCATCATACATAGAAACAAATTTATCTAAAGTATTATTAGTATTATTAAAAAAAACATTACATCCAAATACAATAAAAATAACCAATTTTAGATTTTATAAATTTCTAAAGATCATAGGGTTTTTTTAATAAATCTCATAAAATAATGGTATTGGTAACTTAAAAATAAGTATTCATAAATGTTTCCTAGAAATATTTAGTTATGTTAAAATCATATATCCTAGATCAATAAATTTCTCGTAGTGTTCTATTTTTGCATTCAAATTCACCATTTTTTTGTTATGTCCTAGGGGCTGATAAATTATAAAAATAAACATTTCCTCAAAAAATGGATAAATTATAGATTCTAAAATTCCCCACCATAATCACTTCTAATGGAATTAATTACATTAAATATATATTTTTGATCTAATTTTTTGAAATTTATAAATTTAGTTAAATTTATATATATAAGTGTAAGGAAGTAAACCCATGTGTATCTTGTAAAATCATCTATAATGACAAAACAATATCATTTACCTTCCAAAATAGTATGTATAATTGGAAAAAATAAATATAATTGATTGAGGTCAAGAGGTTTTACATTTTATACTTGCTTAACTAATTTGAAACTTTATTTTTGTTCTTTACCTTTAAAGTAAGAGTCACAAATTATAGAGTTTTCCCCTTTCAATTTCGGTAGCTGAAAAATAGTTTTGTTCAAATGAAGCTTGTGTATCAAACTAAAATTAGTATGTACCAATCTCTTATTCCAAAAAATATTATCAAATTGTTTTTAATTTAATTTTTTTATTTTTTGATCATTTAATTTAGTAAAATTAATTAAATAAATATTATTTTTTTGGTTTTCATAAAAAATTAGATTTCTCATTAAAACAAATGCATTTATTATTTTTAAATTTAACAAAAATTACATCATCACATTGATATGAAATCCTTATAAAATTATGTTTCAAATTATCAAAAAATAATACTTAAGAAATAATAATAAAATTTGAAATTCCAATCTTACCAAAACCTATTACATTTAATTTTTAATTATAACAAAATGTAAAATTACCTCCCTTATATTGATCGAATGATAAAATATTTGAAGTATCACCCATGTATGTGTCTTGATAATCCACCATCCATATATCAAACATCCTTTTTAATTCTCCCATGAAAAATTTCTAGATTTGAAGAATCCATCAAACACAAGTTTAAAATATCCTTTTAAGAACCAGATGCTTCATCTGTACTAGAATCTTCAGTACAACTCTATCCAACGGCCATGGCATTATTTTCTTTTATATAATTTTTTTTTCTTATTTATACTTGGGAAATCATTTTTTATACCATCTTTTCCTAGAATCATAAAAAATTACCTCTTGAGAATCATTTGAAATTAAATTACATTTTTTCTTCTTCTTGTGATCATCCTTAGGATAATCTTTCTGAGATCCCCTTGAGTAGCCTTTCTTCCTTCTATATAAACCTTTTGAAACATAGGTTGTATCACTCCTATGACTACCCTGTAACTTATAATCATAAGAGTAAGTAGATACCTTTTATTTAAAATAAATGATCTGATTCATTGAATTATATTTTTTAATTAATATTTTTCATGTCAGCTCATATTTTAATAATGACACAATAAGTTCTTCAAGAGTATATTCCTAAAAATTATTACTTTTAATTATAACAAAATTTTTATCATGACAATTAATATAATGTTCTATAATAACTCTTTAAAAAATAAAAGGATTATACAAAGTCTCTCCAAAATATCTCAAACCATTTAGGATGTTAGTACATCTATAAAACATTAGATTAACAATTTTATCATTATCCGTTTTAAAATATGATATTTTGCTCTCAACAGTTCCAACTTAGTTATAATAAGTTTACCTGAACCAAGATGTAAATTTTAAAATTTTCAATATTTCATGAGTAATTTTAAATTCCAAAACATGTCTATAAAAATTCACATTTATAGAATAATATAATATATTCACCCCTTTTTAGTTCAAAACAAACTTTATCGCATCATTTCCAACTAAAGATTCATGATCACCTTTGGGAGACTTGTATAGATTTTCCATGATCGACCAATGATCAATGTTATTTAACTTCAAGAAATCTTCTATTCACGGGGTACAATATTTAGAGTCATTACCCTCAAAATGAGGCGGGGTTTGGTGTATAAATTCATCATTCTAACTTGTTCCAATCATCTTAGACAAGAACATTTCCCCTTGAAAGTTATGTCAGAAAATAGATATAAATAATATATATATATATATATATATATATCTAGGGAACCTCCCTTAGGTACCAATTTTTTAGTCTGGAGCTAAGATAAAAATATAGTCAAGAGGAGGGGGGAGGGGATGAATATGACTTTTAAAATAATTAATGAATTTTAGGGTAATATCAAATTTATAATAATAATGTAGTATAAAACAAAAGAAAAATAAAACAAGATATTTTTATAATGGTTCATATCTGAATGATTCTACTGTAATCTTCATCCCTCTCACAAAATGAGAGTGATAGAACCCATAATAACTAATATAATAGAATCTTAAAATGATTTTTTTCCACTTGGAGTCAGAACAAGATTAAAAATCCTTCCCCCCTTGAAGGCTTAAACCCAAAACAAACCTGCCTTTTTCTACCTGGAGGTATAACCCAAACAACCTGCCTTTTTTCTCCTGGTGGCACAACCCAATGCCTGAATTTCGATTGTGAGTGACAAACCAAAATACTACCTTTTAATGGGTAGTATATCTCATTAAAATTATTCACATTAAAGGAAGATAAAAATAATTAAAACCACACAACCTAATGAAAAGATTTATTATTTGAGTGTCGAAGCAATAGTGAACTCTCTAACAATAAAGGATCGATCAGTTAATATCTATTTGAGAGTACTAGGTAGTTATCAATGATTAAAACCCTTTTAAATTTTAAAAATATCCTCAACCTATTCTACATGATCTAGATCTACTAAACATAATATACAGAGTTCATCTATACAAAAAAGATTCAACATCATAATACCATTGTAGTTCATATTTCTCAATACTGCATACAATGACTTTATTAATTACGAATGAAAAGAAGAATCACATGGGTTACATTAATAATATATAAAATTAAATTCACGATGTATAGTGATAAAATATATTTATAATTAATAAAATACTAATTATAATTATAATCAAAATTAAAGACTTTCTGAAGACTCCTATATATCATGCGAGACAAACTATTCACATTCAAACTATATTAAATTTGGAACTCAGGTTTTACCAAGAAATTGACATTAAAATTCAACCCATGTGATAAAAACATAACAATAAAAATTTAAAATATATTTTTATGGATTAAAAATAATTAATAAGTAATTACACAAGAAGTAAAACATTAATTATATCTATAATAAATGTGTAGAAAATGGAAAAGTGAAATAATATAAAAAATAAATCATATTTTAATATTTTACAACATCCCATAGAAAATAAAATTAGACATAAAAAATAAAAAAATTGATTTTTGTAGTATATTTGTGTTTGGGATTTACAATTGAATCTATATAGCTTAAAATATATAAGGGAATCCATATACCTGATTTCATATAAGCAATTCTAGAAAATAGTAGACAAATTAACTTTTAAATATTCAGACACAAAACATATCTTTGAGAAAGTATAATAAGATTTATCTCTAGTTGAATTATATTTAGATAATTTTATTATATTTCCATATAATCAAGAATCATCTTAATTTAACTATGATATCTCAAGTTATCATCAAAATAGAGTATAAAATTTATTTTAGAAAACTACATAATCCTAACTAAAAACATGTAGTGATTTTCATCTAATTTTCGTAAATATAGAGATTGATTCATAGTTCTATTTATTTAAAATAAATGTTGATAATTTTTTAAAATATAAAAATAAACAAATATCATATAATTTGGATTTATTTACCATAAGTTATATTAAAAAATTAGAATATAAATTTATTTGTGGTAGGTTCTATGGTAGGTTTACTCATCCAGGTGATACTATCAGGTGAAACAATCAGTTGATTCCCATGCCAGGTTCCATGGTTAATATATTTTTATAATGTGGTAGGTTCACATGGTTAGGTTAAACTATTAGGTGGCATAGTCAATTGAATCCCACAATTATTTCCACAATCATTAGATTTTTTTAATATCGTAGGTTGACATAGTTTGTTGACTATTATGGTATTTAGGTTGACACAGTTAGGTGAAACAGTCAGTTAACTCTTATGGTAGGCTCTGGAAATTACTACATTATCAATTTATATAATTTTCAAAATTTTAGTACCAGAACATGTAAAATTATTTTATATGGTCTCCAATGACTTATTTTTCCTAGGAATACTTTAGGAAAATTTTTATACATGTTATAAACTATTAATAATGAAAATTTAATTTTTTTAGAAAATAAATATTATGATATGATCATTATTAATCATAATTTACATAATTAATATTATTAATAATTTTAAAGGGAAAAATATTTTAAATTATCAAAACATAAAGTGGTTAAAGGTACCACTAAAAAACAACCACACATAATCCTTCGAAATAAAAATTTTGAGCCAAAATTATTCACCCCTTTTTCCAATAAAAATTTGACTCCACCTCCTTTTAAAATATTTATAAATTTTATTTTCCAGTTTTTATTGGACATTTTCACTATCATTGTACTATTTTGGCTTTATAATTATATTATACGTTTTACATATTATAGTTTCACTATATTATACTCTTGTCATTCATTTTATCTTCTTTTCTCCCATAGTTTCTTTCTCAAGTCCATGAAAATGGACTAATAAACTGATAAAAATTTCAAGTGGATTCTTGAGTTCTCACAATTCAGTATTTATCTTTATTTTATTTTATTGAATTTAGTAGTGGAGAAACCAATTATGGTTTTGGCTTCACCCCCTTTTCTCTAATATTTAATTCTTCCCATTAATATGTATTTCTCTCCTCATTAAACCTAATGTTTCTTGAAAAGGGTTAGTGTAAAATTGTGGTGATGATGTGATGGGGGATATAACCCACGTAGAGGGACTATCTAATTTAATAAAAATTCAAATGGTAGGTTTTTTAGTGATATCATTGATTTACACATTATATAAAATATCAAGAACATATACTCTTTTAGGGAACAAATAAAACATCATAATTAACTTCTATGAGTATAAAATTGTTTTTTATTCACTAACTTATTCTTTGCTTACAATTTTATATTTTACATTTATATATATTTTTATAGTATCTATTTTAAATCCCTCATTTTAGTATATTTATAATTAGAAATATAAATAATAGGAATTCATTGTTCGCGTGTGGCCTCCTCAAAAAATTTAATCCTTGGGTATTCACTATATTTCATACTTAGTTAAGAATAATTTATTGAAATTGATTAATAAGAATGGCCTGTTATTAATTGGCACTAATTTCTAGGAGTTCATTACCTTGAACTCAATGTTTTAAGAAAAGATATAACATCAGAAACATTTTGAAACAAAAAAATAAAAATTCATTTCAAATATTACTGTTCTAAGATAAAAGATAGAATTTAATAGTGAATTTTATTATGATTGGAACATTAACTATTTTTTTGAATACAAAAAGGAATAATCATGGATTATTCAATTTTAGTAGATTGAATATATGATTGAAGAGTCAATGAATCGAATGGATATTATTTCAAATTCAATGAATGAATTAGAAGATCGAAAAGTTGTTCAAGAGGAGGAATCAAATATTTTTCCCCCAATTTTTTTTATTGAGATAACCTAGAAGGATTATATTATAGAGGTATTATTCTCCAACCTATCCATACCATTTCCCAATGTTGTTAGAGAGAACTATTTTCGAACAGATGTATATGTGAGAGATCATACTCATTTTCATGAACATTGGGCTAATTTTTTATAAGATTAAATGGTATGTTATTATCCCATACATAACAATAAAAAATTAGTACCACTCTACCTATATATTTATTTTCAAGAATACAATACCATAATGATAAAATAAAAACAAAAATTGGAAGAAATTTAATTTCCACCCCAACTCAGATTGCCCAAATCCAAGATGCACTAATAAAAGAAGAATAAATTGATATAAAATCACTCTGAGTGATAGTCCTTAATTCAATTCCTTTCACTTTGATTTTACTAAAAATTAATTGAGTATTAACTCAATAGTTTTAACTATTTATATTTTTCCAATTCTTATATTTTCTTGGAGGATGTTGATAAAGAAGATAATACACAAGCTGAAACTGAGTTACCATTGGCCTTTATTGAAGAGATCAAGAATCCTGTTGACCTACTTAAAGGTGAAAATTTATTTTTATGTTTTATCTTTATTTGATTATATTAAATTGAAATTCTCACAAAATTTCTTATTTCTAAAATTTCTGATACAATCCATATGGAACATTCCCCAAATGAATTTAATGTAGAGGTGGCTAACCGAGATATCATTGAAGTAAAGAAGGGACCATTATTTTTTCTCCCCCACCCTTCAAGATAAAAAATACCTATAAGGGGGTGAATATGATATAATCTATTTATAGTATTTTCCCAAACTAGTGTGAGGGGATGAATGTTGGAAAGAAAGCAATGTGGTGGGTCCAATCACATAATCCATACTCACCATATAATTTTGGGTGACAACTTGAACTGAAAACATGAGTAAGTCAAAATTCCTTACTAACTCTATGGTCTAAACCATATTATATCCATCTATATTACATATTCTCTTTCCCTTTATTTATTTTGATTTCAATAAATTTCTCATGTTATTTCTTTCTTTCTTATGTCTAAAGTAGAATTTTCAAGGAGATTTACTCAAAGGTGTTTCTTCCAAGAAGTCATGTTTTATTACACTTTTATACTTAATTTGTGTCATATCAATTTAATTCTACTTTAAATGTAGATAAAATAATGTTTTTAATAAATAATGGGGTAGTGATAGTTTAAGTGTGGGAAAGTGATACCAATATTCCAAGGTTTTCATGTTTTATTTCTAATTTTTTATTTATAGTGTGTTTTTGGGATAGAAAACTCAAATCCCAATGCTTCCCTG
Organism: Viscum album; assembly: GCA_963277665.1. NCBI lineage: Eukaryota > Viridiplantae > Streptophyta > Magnoliopsida > Santalales > Viscaceae > Viscum > Viscum album. The sequence continues at coordinate 516,366,905 of OY728127.1, read as the reverse complement.
ACCGATGGATTTTTTTTCTAGTTTTTTGATATTTTATTGGTTCCAAAATTAATAGAATTGAATAATTAATGAGTTAATTTCCAACTATTTTCAAGGAAGTTATATTTGAAAACAAGGATAAGGATTGTGATTAAAATGTTCTTTATAAAATTAGAGTTATAACAGGATGAAATTGGATTTTTGAACTCAAAAATAGGAAACCTTGTCTTTTTAAAAAAGTACACCTCATGGAACCAACCCAAAAGATATTATTATATATACTTTAAAACTAGTGTAAATGATCCCACAATGAAAATATGAGGAATTAGACACTTAGAATAAGTCTTAATAAATGCTAGTGTATAATCCAATAAGTTTTTTTTACATGACAGGGCTAGAAAAAAAAGAAATAAGTTCATAATAGTAAAAAATAAATTCATTTCAATGAGGGGAATATTGAAAACTAGATGATGAACAGAGAAATTCACATATTCAAATGACATTTGAGTTGTATCAAGTATTTATATAATGGAACATGGCTATAAGAAACTTAGTGAATTGTGATAATTAAAACAACTTCTATTTAAATATTTAATTCCATGTAAATCTGTTTGATTCACTACTATAACTTGATATTGAACTTGAATTTTAGTGATGTAGTGTGTAAAATTCATATAGTAGGAATGATATTTTAAAAAATGGATGAATTTTTGAATTTTATTTTTTTCTAGTATGTATATTAGACCCTATTATGGATAATTTCTTTCCATCATTTGTATTGGAACCTAGGAAGGATAATTCATTTTATTGGTAAATTTTATTGGATTTCCCTGGAGTGAAATGTTTATGTTTAGGGGATTCTTGAATCTCATATTTCATAAATTTTATTCTTTAATTAAATTTTATCATCCCACAAATTTAATATTTTCTGGGTAATTATCATATTTTTTATGAATAATTTGGGAAAAATTGTGATAATGGCATAATTATTTATTTTTATTTGTTTTACAAAATTTATGTATTTCAGCTCTAATTTTTCTAAACTAATAAAAATTATGAAGTTATTTTTTGTAGGAATATATATTAAATGGGATACATTTAATTTAACAAGACCAAGTATTATGTCCAAACAATGGAGGCCCAAATAGTGCTCTAAATTTGGACCTTAAAATATATGCATAGTTTTAGAAACTTTTAACTATAATCTCATATCTCGTATAGTACCCAACCAATTAAGTAGAAATTTATCATAGAGATAAATGATATTATGATTGAAAATTAATTAAGTTGTGGCCACTTGATATTCAACCATATTCAAGTCTATTCAAACATAGTAAATCTACACATTTAAATATAAACAATCTCCAGGATGGAATTTTTTTCATAATAATTTGGTCATATATCATGAAACATGTGGATAAAGCAGGAAAAAATTCCATGGTCAAAAAAATAGAGAGGAATGAAATTTTTTAGATGAATAAATTTTACAATTCATTCTTTTACAATAACAACCATATAAAATTATTCAAATTAATTATTTAGATCCAAAATCATTCACAACCCTTTCCTATAAAAATTTGTTTCCACATCATTTTAAAATAATTTTAAATTCAATTTAGTCATTTTAGTTATCCTTTTTAGTATCTCAATATATTTTTTACTTTGTAATTTTATTATTCATTGTATATATATTAGTTTCAATATTTGACCATTTTTTATCTTTTTTCTTTCTCACATTGTTCCTTTCTCAACTCGATGAAAATAGATAATGAACCTTGGTTCTTGTTCGGGAGGGGGGGGGGACTGGTGGATGCATGAGTTACTTCTAATAATCTATTCTCTTTAAATTATTCTAAGAATTTCAATACTGGTTTGAATAATTGGGGTTATGTTTTCAACTTGAATTACCTTCTATAGTGTTATTCATCTCATTAATCTTTATTATGATCCTTTTTATCATAATATTCCACGTAGAGGGTTGGTGTATATAACACCCAAATGTTTTTATAATTTTAATTCTTTAATAGCTTTCATTGCATGAAATATTGAGTTTAAACGAACCAAAAGACGCCCTTAGTATAAAATGACCATTTTAACCTAACCTTTTTGTAAGTGGGAATAAATATAACTAACTTATGAAAATGTATGATGAATTCATTTGATACAAATTATTTATAGAAAAAATATAATTCAATTATATAATTGTATTTTTTATATTAATAAATATAGTTAATTTCTATAATTAAATAAAATTAATGAAATATATATACTATATACTTAATAAAATATTTTTTATATTCATTCAAAATATATTTTTGTCATAGTGTTTGAATAAACCCTATTTGATGTACAAAAACCTATTTTTTCCAAAAGGGTAATTTTCCACCTTTTAATGGAGAACCTCCTTTTAAATAAATATTTTGAATCATAAATAATTTGTATATAACAACATAAAAATTTTCTTTTGAAGTGGGATATAAAAACATAATTTGGATAATTTGTTTTGTATTTTTTGATAAGTTTCAAGTTTTAATGGATAGTAAAAATACACTAAATTTTAATTGAAAACAACATTTTCCCTAAAATATGTTATGTGTTTAAATTTTAATATTGAATGTTTTTAAATTAAAATATAATATATTTTTATCACTCAAAATATTATATTTAATTATCATTAATTTTACATTGAATTCAGATGTTAAAATATTTCAATGTTTTGCAATGTTTTAACATTTAAAACTCATTCTCTCTTTCCAAAAATAAGATTAATTTTAAATTTATTACTGAAAATTATATGATTTGAATGTAAAAAAATTGATTCCATATTTTTAATTATTAATTCAAAATTATTTAAATATCTTACTTTTTTTGGATATTATGAAGAGTAATTTCAGTAATTTTTATTAATACGGTAAAAGGGTAAATTGGGTAATTAAGGGTGAACATAATATTATGAAATTACCCTAACACAAGTGATAATATAATTGGATGAGTATGTTTCCTCCTAAATCATCTAGGGGTCTAAATGGTGTCTTTTTTAAGCAACTTGGATGAGATTAAGACATTTAATTTATTTAAAGAAAAGTTAAACATGTCTTATTAAAATTTTAATAACTATATCATTTTTCATATAAGAATATAAATAAGATAAATTAAATTATAAATAATAATTTTAAGGATAAACAGTTTTATTTTATCATGATAGTTTATTTGTAAATTTTAGGAAATAAATACTTACCTTTAAGATTTATACTTTTGTAAATAAAAAATTATTTAATTGATGAGAAATCAATAAAATATTTATTATTGAAGTTCTAATAAAAATTAAAATACCTATAATCTATAAAAAATATTATTGGTCAAGTATATAGATATCATAAACATCCAAGGTTCATGTTATTGACCATTTGAATCGTTATAGAAGAGATTATTACACTAATATTATTTTATTTAAAGTTATGATAAACTCTCCACATTCATGTTTTAATAAGTATATAATTTTTAATGATGAATTACAGAGAATATATATTATATTATAAGTATTATTATGAAACCTAGAGGATTTATATTTGTCATATTATTTTATTTTTAATTTTTATTCAAAAAATAATCATATTAAAAAATTAAACAATACTGTTGTAGTAATTATTTTATTATGGGAAATTTAAAATAAATATAATTAAAAATATTAAAATAAATATAATTTGGGACAATTAATAGGTAAAATGAATTTTATATATGACCTAGAACTATTAGGAATATAATAAAATAATTATTTTGAAGTTAACTTGTAATATTAATATTATTATAAATCAATGAATTTAATAGAGTCAAAATTGACACAATTGATTGTTTATCCAAATAATGTTTTATTAAATTATATAAAAATAATAAAACAATTCAAAAAATATACAATAATTATGATATTGTCGGAAATTTTATAAGGTATTTATTTATAGTCTAATTTACATCAAATAACTTAATATTTCACACTTTTAATATTGAAATATTTGTTACCATAGTTGAAAATTAAATAGAATAATTAAGTGTTAATTAAAATGATATGGTTTAAATTGTCTAAAATTTACTGGTTGATTATATTAAAATCCTCTCTCACATAATATTCTAAATTGTGATATTTTGGGGATTTTTATGGGTTTTTATTTTATTATAAATTAATATTTTTAGAGATACCAAAAATTCCCCTCACCTAAATAATAAAATGGAACCTCCTACCTCACATATTCACTTTAAATTGAGCCTTCTAGATCATGAATCCTATGCCTATTTCCTTTCTCTAATTCCCTAGTCACATTCTAGAGGTTCTGGTCTTCTTCAAAGACCAACTATAGTGCTTTAAGATGAGATTTAGATGGAGAACATTGAAGAAGTGGCAATCTCCTCTACGAATTCATTAGAACTTATTTCTTCATCTACATCCTCTTCATGATTTGTTTTATTATAAAATAATAACTCCAGTATCACTTATATACTAAGATTTTATTATGATTATGAAACAATGATATTCCATCTTATATCTATACTTCAAAAAATGAAATCACCATGCGTACGTACGGAAGACTTATCATATCCATGACCTTGTGTGATTTGTTTTACACCAAATTCTTACAAGGATAGGTATAATGATATAAATAATAACAATATATGATTATTATAAAATTATATTGATTATGATATATTATACACCAGCCAATTCTATACCACTCAACAATTATGGGAATGATATCATCACTCAGGCGTACGTACAACCTACCATCTGCACGATGCAATGCGATTCATTGTAAATGATATTTCATAAATCATGATTATATAAATGAATGGAATTAATGTAATGAATAAATATGATATATATAATACTAATATCATTCTTTAAATGATATAACTATAACATAATGATAGGAACAAGAACTTATTCTACAAAACAAGCATAAGAAAACAAAGAAGTTAACACCTGATAGACAAATAGTAATGTTAGTAAGAATCAGATAATAAAATGATCATATATGATATCATAAAAATTAATATTATTATAAAATAAGTCAATGAAATTATTAAAATCATTATAAATTATGTTCAGATACATACAAAGGAAATAAGACGTAAGGTAAAGGATAATTTCACAATCTCATTACTATCAGAGATTGTATATACATAAGTATTGACTGGGGTATATTTATCATCCATGTCCATATTTCCTAAATATGTATTCCAAAATATTTTTTCTATTATTCTATAATTTTTTAAATTCAATATTCATCATTTCTGAATTTTTATTAATTGGTATGAAAGGAATCTTTTATCATTTTCATTACGAGGTTATTTTTGACTTTCTGAGAAAAGTATGAGAAGAATGTTTTATTTTAACTTATTCGGCATGAATGGATTTTTATATTTTCATAAAGCCATATTTCCATGAATATTTCATTACAAGTTTTCAAGTTTATTTTAAAATAAATTCTTCTATTTTAAATTTGAGCATTATTTGGAGAAAATAAAATGTTTATTAAGAAGAAAGGATATTTTCCTCAAGAATTAATTTCAAGTGTTCTATAAAAATTATTTTGCATATAAGATTGAATTATTTATTAGGTTTATATTTCAAGTATACTACCCTATAGTTCATATGATTTTATTATATTTATGATAGAATAATATTAATGAAATAAATTTATTTTACATGGATTATCTTTTGATGGAATGGTGTTTAAGAAACCCATTTTATTCCATGGGTTATTCTATAATAAATTATTAATGTTTTTATGGCACACGTAAGAATGATTTCATTAAGATATGGGTGAGACCTATATCTACATCAGATTCATTGGGTAAATATTTATATCTCATGAGATAGACATGACTGAAATGGGAAATGATCTCATTTCAATAGTATAGGGCTGAAATGAAGAGTAAAATTTGTTCAATAATGAAATTTGTCTTCTATGATAGTCTTGACAATGAGACTTTACAAATATGATATGATTTAATATGCTTATGTGTATGCCACAAAATTTCATGGCATATGTTATGAATTTTAGGATTACATTAAATGATTCTTTTGAACATTTATGATTTATCCCATGGTATGATATCATGATCTTTCATATGCTGGATATGATTTTTAAATGTTATGTTCTTATGTATTTTGTCTTATGATATGATATCTTCCTTTTTTATCCTTACTGAGAATCCAAGCTAACACTTTTATATGGTTCTTTAACCCAAGCTATTAAAAAGGGTATTAAGTAAGATATACCAAAAGGGTTCTAGTTATAACAAAATAAGTGGGAGACAATGAAGATGACTTATTAACCATTTGTATATATTTCTATGTTTCTAAAAATACTATACCTATACAATCCTATCGTGGATTTGTTGTATTTTTATAATGAATATTTTTTAATTTTGAAGTAATATAAATGTATATAATGTATGGGTCGTTATAGTTTGTATCATAGGAAAGGTATAGTTAAACTTTGGAAACTAGGATGAGAAAACCATAATAAGATACCAAACGATATGTCGAAGTATAGGTTATAATTATAGTGTCTTAGAAATGACCACAAATAACCTAAGATAAAACCTAATGTGTCTTAAATTGAAATTTATTCATGATTATATGGTTTTCCCATTATTATTAGTGTTCATTTCTCACACTGTGCTTCTTGGTTTTACTCAGTGGATAGAACCCATAGGAACCACGTTAATGATGAATGTGACAGAAAACACAATGATTGTTCACATGAGGAAATAAATGTTATGGGATTTGGAATGAAAAATCTTGTTTTTATTCTCACAAAAATTTCTCAAGTTATGAATGATTCATGACTTCAAAATGAGAAAATTACGGAACAACATACTATTGAGTCCTTCATGAGGAAGCTTCCACCTTCTAGTAGTGGGTCTTCTGATACATTAGTGGATGAACAATGGATCAGTACCACCAAAAATATATTTTTAGTTCTCTAATGTTCATAACATGATAAATTCATCTTATAAGTCTATAATTTGTATGGTGAAGCTAATAAATGGTGTAACCTTATCAAGAATATGATTCAAAGAGATGAAACTAAATCCATGGAATGAGACGAGTTCAAGAACTTATTTTTCAATAAGTAATTTCCTTATATTATTTGAAAAAATATGGAGAAGGAGTTCCTTCAGATTAAGAAAAAGGATGAAAAATATTTCGGTACCTATAAATCTAATTTTACAATACTTTCAAGGTATAATTATACAATTTTTATCCAACATGAGAGTAAAATTGATAGATTGTTTAGTGGATTAAAACCAAGTCACCAAAGGGAATTATCTATAAGGGACTTAAATAACTATGATGAAATTGTTAGATGTGATCTCAAGGTTGAGATGAATATTAGAGTAACCCATTAGTCCTATGGGTTTGATAAGAATAGAAAAATGGAATTCAATGGAATATATAAAGACCACACTGAAGAGAATTTTATTTTTCCCTTATACTCAAAGTGTGTAAAGAAACATGGAGGGAATTTCTTAAAGGGACTAGAAATTTTTTATATGTGGGAGAGAAGGTTATCATACAATTGAATATCGAAGTGATGGGAAAAAGATGTCTAATGATGTAAATTGAGAAAAGTACACAAATAATTAACCTCCTACACATTAATGATACATGTTCATGGAAATGGGGAATTATGTAAATCAATCCCCTAATCCAATGGTTATTGATGACGATCGACATCAGTAAAATATTACGGCCAAATATAAAGGCATGACACATGAAATCACTATCTTCACTGTAGAGTACGATAATAAAGGGGTGAAAGGTAAAATTACCATCCACTCTAAAGTAGAAAATGATTTATTTGATTATTTATCCACCCACTCTTTTATTTCTATAGAATTTTTTAAGGGTATCTCTATAGTACCTCAACAATTAGATGTTGAGTTAGCTTTGACAAATTCTTATAGAACAACAGTCACATCAAAAGTTTATAATTCTTCTCTAGTTAATGTTTATTGGAATGTGCTTCCTAAAAATCTTGTGATCCTTCCTATAGTGGATTTTGATGTGATTATTTACATGTATTGGGTTTATCTATATGGATCTCATATCCATCTAAAATGAAGAGAATTTACAATTCATATTCCAGATCAATCTATGATCATCTATCGATGCAACGAAGAATATGGACTTTGATTATAATTTTCTTCCATATTATGGGTCTTGATTCCTATTAATTAATGTTATCTATCTCAAATGGTTAGGGAGAAACTCAAAATTAATAATACACTATTGTATGGAAGTTTGATGATGTATTTATGTAAGAATTTCCATGTATTCCACCGAATCATGAGGTTGAGTTTTCAATAGAACTCATACTAGGTGCTATGCCTATTTCAAAGAAACCTTATAGAATGGCCTCTATTGAGTTGTAGGGATTAAAGAAGAAACTCCAAGAGAATTGTGAAAAGGTATTCATACACCCCAGTGCATCACCTTGGGGTGAACCTATTCTGTTTTTTTGAAGAAAGATGGATCAATGAGGCTATGCATTAATTATTGATAACTTAATAAGATAAAAATCAATAAAAAATATCCTATTCTCCACATTGATGACTTATTTGATTAACTTCACGGAGCTCAATACTTTTCCAAGATTTATCTTCATTCAGGATATCATCAACTAAGGGTTATGAAGGAGGATATAACAATGATGGAATTCCATATAGGGTATGGATACTATGAATTTAGGGTGATGCCTTTTGGTCTTACTAATGCCCCTGTTACCTTTATAGATATTATGAATAGAGTCTTTAGAGACTATCTTTATCAGTTTGTGTTAGTCTTTATAGATGATATTATTTTTAATTTGAAGAGCAAGGAAGATCATGAAGATCAATTTATAATTGTACTAAATACCCTGATAAATGAGAATATTTTTTAAAAATTTACCGAGTTTGAATTTTGGATTCATAAAGTTTCATTTTTGTGTTATATAATCTCTAAAGAGGGGATATTTATGGATGCATAAAAAAGAAAAGTTATTAAAAGTTAGAAGAAATCAACAACGGTAACTGAGAACCAAATTTTCCTTGGTTTGGATGGATATTATCGATGTTTTGTGAAATATTTTTTAGGATTATCTAATCTACTCACCAAGTTGAAATGGAAAGGAGTTAAGTTCATATCGATGGAGGAATTTGAAGAGAATTTCAAATATATAAAAATAAGGTTAGCCAGTGCACCTATGCTGACACTTGTAGTGGATAAAGGTTTTTAATCTATAGTGATGAATCCAAGAAGGGGTTGGGTTGTGTTATCATTGAAAATAATATGTTGATATATTATGCTTCATGAAAATTGAAAATCCATAAGAAAAATTACACCAATCACGATTTGGAGTAAGCTATGGTAATATTTGCCCAAAAGATATGGAATAATTATCTTTATGGTGAAAGGTGTGATATTTATAATGATTATAAATATATAATATTTATTTTTCACACAAAAGGAGATGAATATGAATCAAAGAATATGGTTGGAGTTGATTAATGATTATGAATGCTCAATACGTTACCACCCTGGGAAAGAGAACAAGGTAGAAGATACATTGAATCAAAAGGACCATGCTAGACTATCCATGATGAGGATCACAAAAGAACCAATAATTATGGATTTTCAAAGGATGTGTCTTGAAATTTTAGAATAATGGAAGAAATATTATCTTTTTCAAATGAATGTCAAACCATCAATACAGGTTAAGATTAAGGAGGTAAAGAAGGAAGATGTAGAGCTACGAAAGAAGGTGAGATATCTTCCTAAATTGAACCTAGGTTGTGATGGAACAATAAGGTTCATGAACTATATTTATATTCCTATAATACCATAATTAAATAAGGATCTATTGTATGAGGCTCATAGTTCTTCATTATCTATTCATATTGGAATCACAAAGATGTACAAGTATGTGAAATAGTGTTTTTGGTGCAATGAAATGAAAATAGATGTTTCCAAATATGTTTCTTAGTGCTTGGTTTGTTGGAATGTAAAGGTTGAGAGATAGAAGACTATTGGGATGTTACAAATATTACCCAAACCGGAATAGAAATAAAAAAAGCACTATAGATTTTGTCATTAGACATGAAAAAACATCTAAAGTCCATAATTCGATACAAGTTATAATTGATCACATTACAAAGTCTACAAAAATAATTGTTATTAGAGAGGCTTTATATCTTGATAATATTTCTATGATACATGTATAAGAAGTGATAATATTTCATAGAGTACAACTTTCCATTATATCTTATCTGGATCCAAGGTTTAACTCGAAGTTCTTGTGAATTTTTTAGTAGGATCTATATACAGAGTTAAGTTTTATCATGACTTATCATCATTAAATAGAAAGTATATCTAATAGGATAATTAAAACTCTAGGAGACATGTTGATAGATTACTCTATAGATTTAAAAGGTTTTTGGGATCAACACCTACTTTTGGTGTAATTTTATTACAACAATATCTTTCACTCCAGTATTCATATGGCTTCTTATGAATCCCTCTATGGAAAGAAGTGCATAACTCCAACAAGCCGGGATTATGTTTAGGGAAAAAATCTATTAGGACCTGATATTCTTGCTGAAATAATAAAAAGGATAGATCTTTTAAAAAACACATAAGAGAATCTCAAAGTTGAAAAAAAGTTATGCTGACAACTGAAGAAAATAAGGGTAACCTAAGTCCTTAGTATATCAGTCCTTTTAAAATTATGGATCATGTTGGGAACATAGCTTATCGACTGGTGCTTCCACTAAATATCTATTATTTTCATTATGTGGTATATTTATCTCTCCTAATAAACTAAATTATTTATCCTTGACATTTATTAAACTCATAAGTTATACCATTAGAGAAAGATCTTTCTTATGAAGAACTACCGATAGAGATTCTGGATCATAGTGAAAAAGTTAGATGAAACAAGACCACTCACTTGGTTAAATTTTTATGATGGAACCAAAAATTTGAGGAAGCTACATGGGAACTTGAGAATCTGATGAGGTTGTATTATCCCCATCTATTTTGTTTCCAAATGACGAATTTTTTTGGTGAAATTCAGTTTAAGGGGGGTAGAATATGACACCCAGATGTTTTTATAATTTTAATTCTTCAGCAGCTTTCTTTGCACACAATCCTAAGTTTAAATGAACCATGAGAAAACCATTTTATAAAATTACTATTTTAACATATCCCTTAGGTTAGTGGGAATAAATACAATTAAATTATGAAAATGTGTGGTCAATTAATTGGCTACCAAATATTTATGAAAAAATACAAATCAATTATATATTTTATTTTTTTGTATAAATAAATTGATTTAATTACTATTAGTAAATGAAATTTGTGAAATATATAATTTATATACTTAATAAAATATTTTTTTTATATTCATTCAATAGATATTTTTTTCATAGGGTACGAATAAACACTATTTGATGTATAAAAACCTATTTTTTTTCTAAAAAAGTGTAATTTTCTTCCTTCTAATAGAGATCCCCTTTTAAATTAAGGTTTTGAAACATTAATAATATTAATATTAAAACATGAAAATTTTCTTTATAATTGGGGTATACAAATTTACTTTCAATGAATTTTTGGTATTTTTGATAACTTTCAAGTTTTGATGAATAATAAAAATACACTAAATTTTAATTGAAAACAACTTTTTCATCAAAATAATTTATATGGTTAAATTATAATATTTGATGGTTTTAAAGTATAAATATAATATATTTTTTATCATTAAATATAATGTTTTTCATTAATTTTACATTGAATCCAGATGTAAAAACATCCTATCTTTTTTAATGTGTTAACTTTTAAACCCCGTTCCCTCTTTCTGAAAATGTAATTAATTTTTATTTAATTACTAAAAATTCATTGGTTTTAATTTTCAAAAATTGATTCCATATTTGGAATTAGTAATTAAAAATTATATAAATATCTTACTTTTATTTTTGGGCATTATGAGTAGTAACTTTTGTAATTTTTATTAATACGGTAAAATGGTAAATTAGGTAATTAAGGGTAAACATAAAATCATGAAATTACCCTAACACCTATACAAATATAATTTGATGAGTGTTTTAGACCCAAATAATCCGTGGTTTGGAATGGTTTCCTTTTGAAGCCCCTTGGATGAGTTTAGTACATTTAATTTTTTTTATTTAATGAAATGTTAAATATGTCTTACTCAAGTTTTAATAACTATATCATTTTTAATATAAATTTATACAGAAGATATATTAAATTATAAATACTCACTTTAAATCTATTTTTTTATTTATCATTATAATTTATTTTTAATTTTTAGAAAATATATAATTACCTTAATGACTTATACTTCAATGATGTAGAAATTATTTAACTGATGAGAAATCAACAAAAATAATTATTATTAAATTTCTAATAACCATTAAAAGAACCAAAAAATTGACTAAATATTATTTTTCAAGTATATATCAACCATAACCATCCAAGGAGAAAGATATTGACCATTTGGAGTGTTATAGAAGATTTTATGACACATATATTATTTTATTTAATGTTATGATAAACCTGTCACATTCATGTTTTAATTAGTATAACATTTTTAATGATTGATTATATTGAAGATATATTATATTATAAATATTATTATGATATCTAGTGGATATATATTTGTCATAGTATTTTATTTTTAATTTTTATTTAACAAATATTCAAATTAAATAATTACATAATGCTAGTTTAGTAGTTATCTTATTAAGGGAAATATAAAATAAATATTATTAAAAATATTAAATTAAATATAATATGGTCTAATTAATAAGTTAAATGAATCTTCTAGATGACCTTGACCTCTTAAGAATATAATAAAATAAGTTTTTTTAATTTAACTTGTTAGCTTAATATTTTTATAAATCAGTGAATTGAATAGTGTCCAAATTGACACTATTGATTATTTATTAAAATAATATTTTATTAAATTATTTAAAAGTAATAAATCGTTTTTTAAAAATATATAATAATTATTATATAGTCTAATTTTTTTATGTTATTTATTAATGGTTTTATTGACCTCAAATTAGTAAATATTTCTCTCTTTTAATATTGAAATATTTGTTACCCTAATTTAAAATTAAAAAGATGATAAGGTTTAAATTTACAGAAACAATTGTCTAAAATTTATTGGTTGATGATATTACAACCCTATATGATATCATATTTCAAATTGGGACATTTTGGAGGTTTTATTTAAGGGTTTTAATCATATTATAAATTAATATTTTTGGAGATCCCAAAAGTTCCCCTCACCTCAATTATAAAAGGGCACCTCTTTCCTCACCTATTCACTTAACTTTGAGCCTTCAAGATCGGAAATATCTTTCCCATTTACTGTAACAACATCTCTAGTAACATTATATAGGTTCTTTTATTCTTCAAAGATCAACTCTAGTACTTTAAGCGAAGATTTATATGGAACACATCCAAGAAGAGGTAATCTCCTCTACTGATTCTTTCAAACTTCTTTCTTCTTTTAATTCTTATTCAAGATTTTTTTAATTATAAATTATTAAATTAAGTATCAATTATATACTTATATTTCACTATTATTATGAAAAATCCATATTCCATCTTCTATCCATCCTATGAAAAACGAAATCACCACGTGTGCGTACGTACGACTTACCTTCTCCACGCTGTAGTGTAATCTATTTTCACCACCATATTACATGGATGGGTATAATGATTGAAATTAAAACTATATATGATTATTATAAAAATATATTTATTATAAAATATTATAGACCATCCAATTCTAAAACATTCAAAAATTATGAGAATGATATATTTCCTCTTGCGTATGTACGACCTACCATCTCCATGATGTGATGCGATTCATTCTACATGATATTCATTAAATAATGATTATAAAAATGAATTTAAATAATAAATATTATAAAATTATACTAATATCATTCTATAAGTTATATAAATATAACCTAAGAATATGAATAAGAACTTATCTGACAAAAAATTCACAAGAAAATAGGGAAGTTAACAACCAATGGACGAGTAATAATGTTACTAACAAATAGATGATAATATGATATTATATGATATAGTAAAAATGAATATAATTTTGAAATAATTAAATGATTTTATTTAAATCATTATAAATGAGTTTTGGATATATGAATATCAAATCAAACCTATAATAAGGGATAATTAACAATTTCATTATTATATGAGATTGTTTAAACATATGTATTTTCTAGGGCATATTTATCATAAATGTTCATGTTTCCTAAATATGTATAACAAAATATTTTTTATATTCTTCAACAATTTTATAAATTAAATTTTATACATTTTTTAATTTTTATTAAATGGTATGAAAGAAATATTTTTTCGTTTTCGTTATGAGGTACCTTTTGACTTTTCCACAAAAGTATGAGAATAAAATTTTATTTTAAATCACACGAACTGATTTTTTTTACATTTTCATAAGACCTTATTTAAATGAAGATTACTTTACAAGATTTAATGTTTATTTTCAAATAAATTATTTTCATTTAATATTGTACTACATTTTGAAAAAAGAAAACATTTATGAAGAAGATAAGATTTTTTTCTCAAGAATTAATTTCAAGTGTTCCATAAAATTATTTACCATCTAATATATAATTCCTTAATAGGGTTATGTTTAAAGTATTCTACAAATAGTTTTCCTATTATTTGATTATGTTTATGATGGAAAGATATTTATAAAATCTAATTATCTTAAATGGATTATCTTCCGATGGATTTATTTTTAAGAACCCCATTTTATTCCTTGGGTAATGCTATGATTAATGATTTTTGTTTTTGTGGAACATATAAGAATGATTTATTTATGAGATGAGTGGGACATATATCTCCCTACAATGAATTGGGTAAAGATTTATATCTCATGAGATAGACATGTCTAGAATGGGAAATGATCTCAGCTCAATAGTATAGGGCTAGAATGAGGAGTGAACTCAGTTTAGTAATGGATTTTTCCCGCTATGATGGTCAAATAAATTAGCCAAGAATAATATGAAATGGTTTTAAATTATTATTTTTATGGAAAAAAATTATTTTCTTATGTTATGACTTTTGATATTATATTATTTTATTATTGTGAACTTTTATGATTTATCCCATGGAATAATATAACAGTCTTTCATACAAAGGATAATATTTTCAAATGTTATGTTCTTATATCTTATGATTATGATATGATATCTCCCTTATTTACCCTTACTAATAATATGATCTCACTCATTAATATATCTATTTTCCCTAGGCAATGAAGATTTGTATCAAGTAATATATGTCAAAAAGGTATCTAGTTATAATGAAATAAGTGGGATATAATGAAGATGTCTTATGAACCTGTTGTTTATATTTCCCAAATCCAAATGACACTATACCTATATGGTTATGTCATGGATTGGTTAAATTTTCTAATGAATATTCTTCAATTTTTAACTAATATCTATGTATGTAATGTATGGTTCATTATAGTGTAGCATTATGGTGTTGATGTGAGGGGGATTATCCCTCAAGAATAGGGTTGGTTTTGGTTAATAATAATTCAAACATGGGTGGTGTTGGGTGATATAGTATATCTTCATATTGGATATATTATTTTGAACTAATATTTTTTATAACAATGATAGTGTCATTGTGAACTTTTAATAATGGAAAATTCATTATTTATTCACTACCATCTTTCTCTGTTGCATTATTTTGTTTTTAATTTATATATATTTTTATCTTATTTATTTAAAATACCTCATTTTTGTATATTTATTTTTACAAATAGTGATAATAATAATTCATGGTTTTTGAATTTCTTCCTTGATAGATCAACCATAGATGTGAAATATTTTTCATGCTTAGGTAATGAGAATTTATTGGTAGGAATACATGAAAAATCCCACTCATCAACTTGTAGTATAAATATTTGAGTTCCACTTATGCCAATATAATTTTTAATAGATATTGAATTAGATAGATAAGAAACCATATATTTAATATCAAAAAATAGATAGACCCACTAATAATGTTTAGTATAAGAAAAACCACAAATACATGACACACATTAGGATTTTTTTATCATGGGACAATATAGAGTTTCATGCCTCCAAGGAAACATCATGTAGTATAATGAAATTTTGGGGTTCCCAGAGGATTGATGGAATACTGAGAGGGTTAGGGTGAATTAGTGATCTTTTAAAACATTTATGAATTATTAATTTTTCTTAATTCATCCTCTTATACATATTTATTATTAATTCACTTCTTATTGAGTCTCACAACCTTACCCAAATAATGCAATAAAGAAAGGAAGAATTGTAACACCCCAGGTAAATAAAGAATATGACATTTTTATATTTATCCATATTTGTGAATAAAATATTAATATTACTTTATAGGGGATGCTATGCTCAATGGCATACCCAATACGCAACAACGAGTTTCTTGGGAATCTTACGTAGCACTCTAATAATAAAATAATATTATTTTAAATGGTATTTAACGCCTAGCAGTTGTGATGGCAGGAATGAATAGAACTAACTAAAAAATGATTATATATGTTTTTCAAATATTTTTACTTTTTACAATAAATGTTAGAGGATTAAAAATGCGAATGAATCCAATTTTAAGCGTAAACATTCTAATATTCTTTAAAAGGTCGATTAACCGCCTTTTGATGGCGAACCTCTTTTAAATTTAATTTTTGAAAATTTTATGTGTTATATTTCACTAAATGAAATTATTCTTTAGAATCAGGACATAAAAATTTACTTTGTGTAAATTTTTGGTATTTTTCCGAAAAAGTTCAATTTTTAATGAATAGTGAAAAATGTTGTATTTTAATTCAAAACCTATTTTTAATATAATTTATTTATATGATTAGATTATATTTTGAATTGGTTTTAAAGATAAATTAGAATACATTTTTACCATTTAATCTAATAGTGGTCGTTGGAATTAATTTCACTTTGAAATCAGACTTAAACTAGTGTCAATCTTTTGATACATTTTGTTTCATAAAAACACGCTATTTGTTTTGACAACGGGAATTAATTATTAAATTAATTAATGAAACTTATATGTTTTGAATTTTGTAAAATAGACATCATTTTTGAATTCGGAATATCAAATATAGCTTAGGGTGAATTTGTGGTAATTTTCTGAAAAACTTCAATTTTTGATGAATAGTGAAACCACTAAGTGGTACTTATAAAAACTGATTTCCATTTAAATGAAATTTTTCCATCTTTTTGTTTTTAATTTCAAAAATCCGACATACATGGTTTTCATTAAGAAGTAAAATGTGGTTCAATGGGATTAAAATAATTTTTTTGGGTGAATAGTAACTTTTATGTTTTTAATCGCGATTAGAGGTAATTAGTGTAGTTTAAGGTAAAAATAATGTTTTAATAATATGAGATGAGCTTGACACATGTACTACCCTTATTGGATGTGTCATGGACGACCAAGACAATCCATGAGTCAACTTGGGGTCCCCATGGAGCCAATTTTGTCGGGAAATGACATAAATAACTTTTTATTTAATGTAAAAGTAAAAATGACACAAACATGAGTTGTTTTACTAAAAAAATTCTTACATGGAGTTGTAAAAGTCATATTTTTTACAATAAATATTAATTAGAAATCTAAAACGATTTCCTATATCATGATATTTTTTTATAATTTTTTGACATTAAATAAATTAAATTATTTATGACATCATGATGATGCAGCGATTACCTCATTAATAAAGTATTTAAATAAAATGAAAAGATAATGTAAAATCTATGACCTACACATGTCCAAAACCTATTGTATGGGTGGATTTCTAACCCTTATCTCCTTATCCTCTAAATTTATAATTGTGGGACCATTTGTATCCGAAAATCATTTTATAATAAAGTATCCTTTTATACCTTTCCAAGAGTGCCCCTCCTCTCGTCTTATAAAAGTCCCCCACCTCTACCTCCTTACCCACACTTCAAAAGACTTTTGCTCGGACAAAACCAACCCATTTTGTCTCTCCACATCCCTCTCTAACTCCTTGAAGCCTAAATTTGGGCAGAAGTCTTCCCAAGGAAGCCTTTGAGCTCAAACCAAAGAGAGTTACCTGATTTTAAGGTAATGTCTTCACTTGAGTCCTTTTGTTTTATTGTGCTTCTCCAACCCCCTAAACTCTTTTTCTTAATTTATTTTGTAAAAACTACAGTATCTTCAATATACTAGGATGTTGTTATAAGAAGGATTCGAGCTACACTTACACACACCTACATCTAATGGTTAAAGAACATACTGTTTCTGTGGATAGCAAATTTCTGCCTCACGAAATGATGATTGTTCAACACTCATATATCACCTTCAAAGGTGGCCATTAAGATGTCAATATATTTATATATTATATATAATATGTTTATGTTTTACTTAAGCTTATGTATTTTTCATTTATGGCATATATTTATGGTTTCCATTATGGGTAAACGCGATATCTTTATTTAAGGAAGTGCACACTACCGCCC
Source organism: Viscum album (assembly GCA_963277665.1). Taxonomy (NCBI): domain Eukaryota; kingdom Viridiplantae; phylum Streptophyta; class Magnoliopsida; order Santalales; family Viscaceae; genus Viscum; species Viscum album. The sequence goes on along the minus strand of OY728127.1, from coordinate 516,348,302 downwards.
CTCAAAGTGATTTGATTCGTTAATACCATATGTGGGACGTATAAAGGATGGAGTTATGATAATATATATGATATTATACTGGAATTATAATATACCTTTATATCATTATGATTCCATTCCATAAAATACGAAATAGAAATGAAATTAGCGTTCATGCGTACGTACGGCTTACCGTCTCCATGAACGGTGCATTTCATTTATTACATCTAAATGATTATGTAATATTATAAATGCATGTATATAATTGATATATATGAAATATATGGCATCTACATCATGAATATTATTGTTGAGATAATGTATATTTGACTACGTGAACAACTTGTAAATATAAGAAGTCCACTTTTGACTCAAGTACCAATGATCAACAAAACAACCATTATTAACTTAAATAATAACCTAATGTGCATAACATGGTAATAAGTGATATAAAAGGAATAATGAACTTGAAAAATGTTCTTAAGCAAGTAGAAATTAACTCAAGTTTATTATTCAGGAATATAATGAAACGAACAAGACCAGTCAGACTTGAGGTAAGGGATCCTACTCCTCTCTTTCATTTTAAGTACACTCTTTTATTTCATTCCTTTTAAAGCACATATTTATTGTTATTGGGGTGTTCTTTTATATTAGTATTACTGTAATTTTTATGTTCATATAATTAGAGACCATATTCTCTCTCATAAATCCAAGTTGGAAGTTTTGAGTGGTGCCATTAGGCTGCTGAATTTTCGTAAGAGATCTAACCTCTCTCTTTCTTTTTAAGTACTCTCATTTATGTTACTTCTTTTAATATCCTCTTTGTTATGATGGGGGATGTTATTTTATATTCCTATTTCTGTAAATTTTATTTTAATATGATGAGAGACTCTATCTGATCTCATCAATCCATTTTTGGATGTTTTAAGTGGCGCCGTTAGGCTGCCGAGTTTTCGTATGGGATTTTTCAGCTCACTTTTATTCCCGTGGGATTTATGATACATTTGCCACAATTTCCTTTTAGTGGTGTATGTACTACCCATTATTTTACTCATTGTGTAATATAATTTCATTTATGAGTATTTACATCAATGTTGTATTGTCTTTCTTTCATGGGGTGTATGTTTCGAAGGTTACCCATGTCGGTAAGGGAACCTTTCACCCTCCTCTTTTTAAAAGACTTCTTTTGTTATGTCTTTTAATTCACATAATATTATGTTGGGATATGTTCTTCTATATCCTTATTGATGTAAATTTTATTTCCAAGTGATGAGATACCCTTTTTATCTCTCATCAACTCTTTTTTTGAATTTTGAAGTGACGCCATTAGGCTGTCAAATTTTTGTAAGGGAACTTATTAACCCAATTTTGATTCTTTGGGATAAACTTGTACTCCTTGAATATGTCATTCTATGAATATGTGTGAATGTACTCTGATTGTTTTACACTTAATATCCACTTATATTTGGTGTATTCGTTTGTCACACATAATTATGTAATTGATTTATCCTTCATCCAAGGATACCGTCTTTGTATGCGACTTCGTCTCAATCTCCATTCATTGAGGCATATTTTTGTTTTATACACAATCTTCTTTTATACAGTGTATAAACCCCTTTTAATTTTATGTTTATCCAAAAAGAATCGTCTTTATACGAAGCATTTTACTAAACGAAAAAAAGGAATGTTCTTGTCGTACGTATGCGGTGACAATGACTTCTCCGCTGCCGTGACCATTATTTGAGTTTTGGCCTCCTCTACAAGCCATACCTTTTTTTAAAAGAAAAATAAATACCATGTTTTACTTTTATTTTATTTTGGTATTTAAAATGGTTTTCATAATGTCTTTATATCAATGTATTGTATTGATATCTTGTGATTGAAAAGTGGAAATGTTATGTTTCCTTTATGCATGTTTTATGTGATACGATTATGTTATGGTTCTTGGGTATTATTTTGAAGACGGGTGGTTCTATGAACAAATAAGGGCGGGTGAGCCCGATATAGCTCTCCAATTAATTGGGTAACATGAAGGAGTGAAACGTTAAGGTTTCTCTGAAGAGATTTTGGGAATATACTGTGGTGGGTATTCCAAAGGTAACCAAGAGGGTTACTCCCTACGTAAGAATGTTATGAATGCCTCAAGTTACCTTTATATCTTATGATTTCTATGATTTATTCATGTTTTGATGAGGTATGTTAAAGTTCTTATGTTTTATGGGTGAAGTATGATTTCATTCTTATGTATATATTAACTCATGTTTCTTTTCCATATTTTTATAACCCTTACTGAGCTTTTTTTTGCTCATCCCTAGTTTTTTTTGAAATGTTTTTCCCAGGTCAAGGGAAAGGTACATGATATGATGATAGTGTCAAGGAAGTGTCAAGAAAAAATCCATGTTTTATTTTTAAATATGTTTCCATTGATGGGAAAAAATGAATACTATATTTTATGTAACCACTTTGTCTAAATGTGGAATGTAATGCAAGTTTTATGATCTAATTCTGTAAAAATCTAAACCTGAAAAGATCCTCAATGTGTAATGTTGTAATAACTCAAGATTAAGTAAGGTTTAAGGCTCGGGCCTTATAGTTGGTATCCGAGGTCGGTTTAGAAAACTTTAGATGTTAGGGTATTCTATAAGCATAAGTGACATTACCATAATGGTTAGGATTTCAGAAAGAGTCCTAGCATTAGATAAAGTGAATGAGTAAGTATATCTTAGTGTTTACCTTCCTCATTAGTACATGATGGTTTTGTTGATATACACACACTGACATTTCTTTTTTTAGTGAATGGATGGATCTAGCAGGCACCAAAGAGACAATAGGTTTGAAGTAAACTGTGGTGGTTCTCTGATTAAGATACTAGATAAAATGGGGGATTCAATGAGGAAACTCGTGGTTGTTCTAAACCAACTATCAAGGAGTCATAATCAACCACTTGAACCTTGGTATGATCTGTAATGCATCATGTACAAGATGACCAATTGATGTGGAAGTTCAGGTAATAATTATAAAGGTAACCATTAGAGTTTATATGATCCTTACTTTTGAGGTAATTATGGGTTATTATATGTTATGATGGAAAATGAAAGGCATGAGATAAACTTGAGGTTAAAATATGTTATCATTATTTTTGAATATTTTATCTCATTTTGGGGAATGTTTTAATAATTATATAGTTTTGGAAAAAGGACAACATGCAGACCGTGTGACAACCCGTCGCGTCGGACAAAGCTGCGGGAATCGAACCCACAACCAAAGTGCGACTGGTATTTATTACCTACCACTGGACTACGTGAAGTCCCTTGTTAGTTTCACTAATTCTTTTTAGTTAGATGATTTTAGGAATCAAGATTATGTTTATTTTGGGTTACCTATGGAAATGATTAACCTATCATCGAGGATATGTGATTAGGTTAATTACTTTTCAATATGAGAATTTAAGAGCAACTGATGTTATTTGGAGGTAAAAGTTAATTTGTTCCTTGGAAGACTATGTGACTAAATCCTTCAAATATTTGGGTTTCAATCTTAGTTTTGTTTACTTTGAAGAATTTTATGGACAAATTGTTTATCGAATGGTCCTCGTTGAACTTTGGGTTTTGTTGGACAAATTTTGGAGATTAAGAATAGATTTGCTTTTTATAAAGGGTTATCCTTTTCTGGATTATCTGATCTTGTACTAAACATTTTGGTTTTGGTTTTGGTTAACGTCTAAAGACATGGGAAGTATATAGTTCTATTTTGTGGATTTGGTGATTCTCTAGAAGTTGATTATAGTGAACAAGCCTTCCTAAATACTCCTCTTTTGGAGAAAATATGAGTTTGTGTAATAAATCTAATAAAAGTTGAAAGTCAACATGATAAGTAATTATGTTTCCTTAGGAAAAAATTACTCAATAAAAATTAACTTAAAACAAAAATGTTGCCTATTAACTTTTCCTACTGGGGAATCAAATACCGTTTAACCCATCACAAGTTTGTGATTTTCTTATGGTTAACTTTCTCCTAGACATGTTTACTATCACTCTCCATCAGAACATGACCCTTTGTTTTTTCCTCCATGTTTATATTTTCATACATGGAATCCTAGTATGGGTTAACTCGGGTGACCTTTGTACTTCCCTTTCTTTCTTTTAAAGTGATAGTTTAATTTACTCCTTTTCCGATGTGGGACATTCAATGGAGTTTTCAAGCCCAATTTTGAAATTGCGAGGACGCAATTCCCAAAAGGGGGGAAGGATGTAACACCCCAGGTAAATACAGAATATGAAATTTTTATATTTATCCATATTTTTGAATAAAATATTAATATTACTTTAAAAGATATGCTATGCTCTATGGCGTTCCCAATACGCAACAACGAGTTTCTTGGGAATCTTACGTTGCACTCTAATAATAAAATAATATTATTTTAAATGGTAGTTAACGCCTAGATGTTGTGATGGGGGGAATGAATAGAACTAACTACAAAATGATTATATATGTTTTTAAAATATTTTTACTTTTTACAATAAATGTTAGAGGATTAAAAATGCCAATGAATCCAATTTTAAGCGTAAACATTCTAATATTCTTTAAAAGGTCGATTAACCGCCTTTTGATGGAGAACCTCTTTTAAATCCAATTTTTCACCATTTTATGTGTTATATTTGACTAAATAAAATTATTCTTTAGAATCGGGACATCAAAATATACTTTGTGTAATTTTTTGGTATTTTTCTGAAAAAGTTCAATTTTTAATGAATAGTGAAAAATGTTGTATTTTAATTCAAAACCTCTTTTTAATCTAATTTATTTATATGATTAGATTATCTTTTGAATTGGTTTTAAAGTGAAATTAGAATATATTTTTACCATTTAATCCAATAGTGGTCATTGGAATTAATTTCACTTTGAAATCCGACTTAAACTAGTGTCAATCTTTTGATACATTTTGTTTCATTAAAACACGCTATTTGTTTTGACAACGGGAATTAATTATTAAATTAATTAATTCAACTTATATGTTTTGAATTTTTTGAAATAGACATCATTTTTGAATTCGGAATATCAAATATATCTTAGGGTGAATATTTGTTAATTTTCTGAAAAACTTCAATTTTTGATGAATAGTGAAACCACTAAGTGGTACTTATAAAAACTGATTTTCCATTCAAATGAAATTTTGCCATATTTGTGTTTTTAATTTCAAAATTAAGACATACATGGTTGTCATTAAGATGTAAAATGTGGTTCAATGGGATTAAAACAATTTTTTTGGTGAATAGTAACTTTTAAGTTTTTAATCGCGATTAGAGGTAATTAGTGCAGTTTAAGGTAAAAATAATGTTTTAATAATATGAGATGAGCCTGACACATGTCCTACCCTCATTGGTTGTTTCATGGCCGACCACGACAATCCATGGGTCAACTTGGGGTCCCCATGGAGCCACTTGTTTTGGGAAATGAAATAAATAACTTTTTATTTAATGTAAAAGTAAAAATGACACAAACATGAGATGTTTTACTAAAACAATTCTAACATGGGGTTATACAAGTCAGAATTTTGACTATAAATATTTATTAGAAAGATAAAAATATTTCCTACATCATGATATTTTTTTATAATTTTTAGAAATTAAATAAATTAAATTATTTATGACATCATGATGATGCAGTGATTACCTCATTAATAAAGGATTTAAATAAAATGAAAATATAATGTACAATCTATGACCTACACATGTACAAAACCTATTGGATGGGTGGATTTCTAACCCTTATCTCATTATCCTAGAAATTTATAATTTTGGGACCATTTTTATCCGAAAATCATTTTATAATAAAGTATACTTTTATACCTTTCCACGAGTGCCCCTCCTCTCCTCTTATAAAAGGCCCCCACCTCTACCTCCTTAACCACACTTCCAAAGCCTTTTTCTTGGCCAAAACCTGCCCATCTTGTCTCTCCACATCCCTCTATAACTACTTTAAGCCTCACTTTGGGCAGAAGTCTTCCCAAGGAAGCTTTTGAGCTCAAACCAAAGGGAGTTATCTGATTTTATGGTAATGTCTTCACTTGAGTCCTTTTGTTTTATTTTGCTTCTCCAACCCCCTAAACGCTTTTTATTCATTTATTTTGTAAAAACTCCATTATATTCAATATAATAGGATGTTTTTATAAGAAGTATTCGAGCTACACTTACACACACCTACATCTAATGGTTAAAGAACATACTGTTTCCATGGATGGTGAATTTCTGCCTCACAAAATGATGATTGTTCAACACTCATATATCACATTCAAAGGTGGCCATTAATATGTAAATATATTTATATATTATATATAATATTTTTATGTTTTAATTAAGCTTCTTTATTTTTCATTTATGGAATATCTTTATGGTTTCCATTATGGGTAAACGCGATATCTTCATTTAAGGAAGTGCGGACTACCGCCCCCTCAAAGTGATTTGATTCGTTAATACCATATGTGGGACGTATAAAGGATGGAGTTATGATAATATATATGATATTATACTGGAATTATAATATACCATTATATCATTATGATTCCATTCCATAAAATATGAAATAGAAATGAAAGTAGCGTTCATGCGTACGTACGGCTTACCGTCTCCATGAACAGTGCATTTCATTTATTACCTCTAAATGATTATGTAATATTATAAATGCATGTATATAATGGATATATATGAAATATTTGGCATCTAAATCATGAATATAATTATTGATATAATGGATATTTGACTACGTGAATAACTTGTAAATATAAGAAGTCCACTTTTGACTCAAGTACCAATGATCAACAAAACGACCATTATTAACTTAAATAATTACATAATGTTCATAACATGGTAATAAGTGATATAAAAGGAATAATGAACTTGAAAAAGGTTCTTAATCAAGTATAAATTAACTCAAGTTTTTTATTCAGGAATATAATGAAACGAACAAGACAAGTCGGATTTGAGGTAAGGGATCCTACTCCTCTCTTTCATTTTAAGTACACTCTTTTATGTCATTCCTTTTAAAGCACATATTTCTTGTTATTGGGATGTTCTTTTATATTACTCTTAATGTAATTTTTATCTTCATATGATGAGAGACCCTATTCTCTCTCATCAATCCATTTTGGAAGTTTTGAGTGGCGCCGTTAGGCTGCCGAATTTTCATAAGAGATCTAACCTCTCTCTTTCTTTTTAAGTACTCTCCTTTATGTTAATTCTTTTATGATCCTCTTTGTTATGATGGGGTATGTTATTTTATATTACTGTTTCTGTTCATTTTATTATAATATGATGAGAGACCCTATCTGATCTCATCAATCCATTTTTGGAAGTTTTAAGTGGCGCCGTTAGGCTGCTGAGTTTTCGTAAGGGATTTTTCATCTCAGTTTTATTCCCGTGGGATTTATTCTACATTTGCCACAATTTCCTTTTAGTGGTGTATGTACTGCACATTATTTTACTCATTGGGTAATATAATTTTATTTATGAGTATTTACATCAATATTATATTGTCTTTCTTTCACGGGGTGTATGTTTCGAAAGTTACCCAAGTCGGTAAGGGAACCTTTCACCCTCCTCTTTTTAAAAGACTTATTTTGTTATGTCTTTTAATTCACATACTATTATGTTTGGATATGTTCTTATATATCCTTATTGATGTAAATTTTATGTCCAAGTGATGAGATACCCTTTTTATCTCTCATCAACTCTTTTTCTGAATATTGAAGTGACACCGTTAGGCTGTCAAATTTTTGCAAGGGAACTTCTTAACCCAATTTTGATTCTTTGGGATAAACTTGTACTCCTTGAATATGTCATTCTATGAATATGTGTGAATGTACTCTAATTGTTTTACACTTAATATCCACTTATATTTTGTGTATTGGTTTGTCAAACATAATTATGTAATTGATTTATCCTTAATCCAAGGATACCGTCTTTGTGTGGGACTTCGTCTCAATCTCCATTCATTGAGGCATATTTTTGTTTTATACACAACATTATTTTATACGGTGTATAAACCCCTTTGACTTTTACGTTTTTCCAAAAGGAATCTTCTTTATACGAAGCGTTTTACTAAACAACAAAAGGGAATGTTCTTGTCGTACGTATGCGGCGACAATGACTTCTCCGCCGCCGTGACCATTATTTGAGTTTCGACTTCCTCTACAAGCCATACCTTTTTTTTAAAAGAAAAATAAATACCATGTTTTACTTTTCTTTTATTTTTTTATTTAAAAAGTTTTTCATAATGTTTTTATATCAATGTTCTGTATTGATATCTTGTGATTAAAAAGTGGAAATGTTATGTTTCCTTTATGCATGTTTTATGTGATAGGATTATGTTATGGTTCTTGGGAATTATTATGAAGACGGGTGGTTCCATGAAAAACTAAGGGCGGTTGAGCCCGATATAGCTCTCCAATGAATTGGGTAATGCGAAGGAGTGAAACGTTAAGTTTTATTCGAAGAGATTTAGGGAATATACTGTGGTGGGTATTCCAAACGTAACCAAGAGGGTTACTCCCTACGTAAGAATGTTATGAATGCCTCAAGTTACCTTTATGTCTTATGATTTCTATGATTTATTCATGTTTTGATGAGGTATGTTAAAGTACTTATGATTTATGGGTGAAGTATGATTTCATTCTTATGTATATATGAAATCATGTTTCTTTTCCATATTTGTATAACCCTTACTGAGCTTTTTATGCTCATCCATAGTTTTTTTTGAAATGTTTTTCATAGGTCAAGTGAAAGGTACATGATATGATGATAGTGTCAAGGAAGTGTTAAGAAAAAATCCATGTTTTATTTTTAAATATGTTTCCGTTGATGGGAAAAAAATGAATACTATCTTTTATGTAACCACTTTGTCTAAATGTGGAATGTAATGCAAGTTTTATGATCTAATTCTCTAAAACTCTAAACCCGAAAAGATTCTCAATGTGTAATCTTGTAATAAATCAAGATTAAGTAAGGTTTAAGGCTGGGGCCTTATAAGAATAATATAATGTCTTATAATATTTGGTATAACGAACTACTCCTTAGTGTGATTGGTTATTTTTACGAATCATACATTATAAACTATAATCAATAACATTAAATTAAAAATGGAGGGTACTTTACCCATCATAATAAGATTAGAGTCTCCCTGATCCTATCTCTTCTAGAGTCCCACCAACCACATTGCAAATGTATCATTAGAATATACTTCCCAACTTCCTCTTAGACTTATTTAACAAATCAACACTATAGTCACAAAATCACACAATGATCTCATTTCAAACCCTAATTCATAAAGGTCATATGGTTTTACACTATTCATATGAAAGTATTTTTGTGGATAATCATTAGAATTAAATGAAAATATTAGAATAAGATGTATTCAAATTAATAAAATGGTTATTATAACTCACATGTATCTTCTAAAAATTTCAAAAAGACTTTAAGATAACTATGTAACACGGTAAGTACTCACAAATCAATATCAAATAACTTTAATTGAATCTACTAAACTTGTTTTTCTCACTTGCTTAATTCTTATGATATTCAAACCTAGTATATCCTCATTTTTTCATGTGATTTTACATCACATAAATAAACAATTGACTACCAATAAAATAACCTTTATCAGATTATTCATATTTGTGACATCCTGACCTAAACAACTAGGCCTGAGATGAATTTCTACCTGACCACATGTGCACCTACCCATTCAAAAGAGGCTTAGGACAAGAAAAAATCATCTAAATCCATTAATGGGGAGACTATACCCTATGTATCATTCCATATAATTCATAATAATTAAAAAATATAATATGTAATTAGAGTGATCATGTGGTAAATTAAATGACATACATTCTATACAAATAAGAATCTCCCAATGCAGTAAATAAAGAAGATTAATAAATAAAATAAAATTGTGGGTCTGTTAGAAACCACCCATATCCACCACTAACCCCATGCTACTTTTCTCATCCACCCACCACTAGTCCATTTCCATTCATCAAGTCTCTCATGAAATCTAAAAGTTCACTAAAATTTTCATGTAGGGTGTGCATGAATGACTTAGTAAGACACCACCAATTCATCCATACCATATGTGCCTAAGTATAGAAATTGTATGATTATAATAATAAATTTGTGACATGCATAAACACACAATACAACATTGAGTGGTTATGAACTGACCAGGACACCACAAACCCTCAACTGTACATGTTTCAACTCAATGTTGGAAGATGATAGAATGAGTTAGAAGAACCAAACCATACCCTATATGATTTCCTCATGGTTTCTAAAAGATTACACCCAATAAAATCTATCCCTTAAGTGGAAAATGTAACCTAGGTCCATTGGATGAGAATATTTTGTACTCACATCGACTAGGATATCACATGGTGAATGACACTTAGATAATCAAGGTTACCTTGATAAACCATTGACACAACACCATGGATACCTGGTACCTCCACCCCACACTCAAATTACTTATCACAATCATCACAATAAATTTCACCCCCACTAAGGGATTATTTTTCATGAAGGTATACCTATTTAATATACCAATAAAAACCTACAAAAAAATGGTACTAGACATACAGAGTGAACACACAAGCAAACATAACATAATATATCAGTGTGGGTATATAATAGAAAACATAATAACATGAAATAATAATCAAACATGGAAAATCCTATACTAATATCACTCATGGAATCAAAATACTTCTCATGGGAAACAAACACATCCACATGCGATCATAATCAAGCATGATATCAAATAAGCCAACATATAAATCAATTATGTAAACATGTGTAAACGAAATTACAAGAGGTAAGGAACTTCCTACCTCAGTGTAATAAACATTAATTCTAAGGATAAACTTATTAGTGGGGTTTGATAGCTAGATTTTAAACTTTAACAGTCAATAACATATTCTCATAGGTCTTATCATCACAGTTTTCAGCACATCGATGTTCAAGTTATGTCAAGGGTTCTTATAATAAAAACTACCTATTTTTTTAAAAAATGCAATAAAATATCACTTGTGATAATATTTTCTCTCTCATATATGATTTACAAATTATCTTTTATCCTAAAACATTCAATCGTAATATTAACCTCAAAAATAATTATAAAACCATATTTTATAATTTATATCCCTAAATTAAATTTGAGAAAACATATGGTATGATTTGTAATTATTATTAAAAAAATAAAATTATAATTGAATAATTTGTATAATTATATTCTCATAAGTTTACTTACAAATTAACCTTTCACAATTTTTATAAAATTATCTTCTATATACACTCACAATTATATTTTGATAATTTTTTGTCTTTATCACTAGATAATTCATTGTAATTATTATTTGACAATTCGACATTATTATCATTTGATAATATTTCACAATTGAGTGTTTGTAATTTATTTAATAATTATCTTTGACAATTAAAAATAACCATACATTGATAATTTTATTAAATTATTCTATAAAATTGAATGTGATTATCATTTCATAAAACAGAAAAATATCTTTTGATAATTTCTTATGAACTATTGCTATATAATATTGGTCTATCAATTTATTTAAAACACATGATTTTGTCCAATAATTGATAAGTGTTGAAAAAATAATTAATACACAATAAATAAAAAATAAATAAAAACAAACATCTTCAACCTGGTGTCATACACCTATAAGGAGGGGTTTTTACTACCGTATGGAAATATAAAGTGAAGATCCAAATAGATCATCGGTGGTTCACCAAACACGTTCAAAGGATTTCTAGGATTAATCAAGGGTGAAGGAAAAAGTCTATAGATTTATAGAATCCCCACTATGTATATGTTCTGTATTTTGAATCCCTATATTAAAACATTAATTTATTTATTTTTTGATGGATTTTGAATGAAAAGTGTTTAATTACATAACATTATGATATTTTTAATTTTAAGTTATAAAAAATGGATGATTTTTGTATCTTCTAATTTGAATCCATGTGAAAAAACATTGTTTTCAAGATTGAGTGATGGTGAATATGAAGTGGAGAAATAAAACATGATTTTAATTAATTAAAATAATAATATAATAATTAAGGGTTACAATTACCCATGTAATGTATTTAAACATCACATATGGGTAATTTTTATATCACGCCTAGGGTAAAACCCTCTTTTCAGACATATATTGGACTATGATTTATCATATATGGAAGTATTTGGGAGATATTCAATTATTTTTAGAAAAATATATACCAAAAAATTAAATAAATTACCCTTATGTGGGACATGACCAAACACCTGATGTATACAAATGTTATGTCATGCTTGGGGTAAAACCATCCTCACAGACCTAATACTGGTCCCATATTTCTCATAAGTGGAACCATTTAGGATATATTCAATTATATTCAGAAAGATATATAATAAAAATATTAAATAAATTTCCCTTACCTGCGATTTGATCAAACACCTAATGCGCAAAAATGTTATATCAAGTCTAGGTAAAATCCCACATCCCAGACCTAACACTGGTATTGGATTCCCCATACAAGGTACTTTTTGGATGATATTAAATTGTTTTAGAGTAAATCATGCACACATAATATAATATATTTAATATTTTTAGTACATCTTTGTTGAGGCTATACGGGCCTTAAAATCTCTTACTAACTTAGCACAAAATTTTGAAAATATTCCACAACATATTATAAAGTATTAATAGATATTTACAGTATTATATTTCATTTACAACATTTGTTAAGTGATATTTTTTTAATAATTACATTTTTCACATAGAAACACTTGTAAATTATTAACAATTACAACATTATTATTATAAAAAATTGATAATATTACAATTTGGATGAGTAGAGGAACATGTGGCTAGTGGTGGATAAGGATGAGTTTTAATGGACTTATAGTTTTCTTTTATTTATTCATCTACTTCATTTACTATGGATTGGTTTGACACATAGAAAGTTTCTTATTTGTATGAAATGTATGCTATTTAATTTTCCACATGGAAACTATGATTACTTATATATATTTTTTAATTTATTATTGATCCTATGACATGATACTGAGGATATAGTGTCTACATTGATTAAATTATACCCTTTTTGATAGTCTGTATATTATTTCACATAGGGAGGTTCACATGAGTTTATTTGGAACTTTATCTCAGACTGGTAATTTGGGACATGATGTTAAAAAATGGTATCAGAGGATCAAGATTCACTAAATTTTTCTTCTAGTTGACTTGAGATGGAACATGATAGATAAGAGATATAACAATTGAGACTTGAGTAGGGGAACTATGATAGTGCCTAGTCCATAATGTATAGTGCACCTCTAAGTTTCCATAAATTGGGGAATTTATTTCTTGTGGTTACTATTTATTAAATTCCCCTTGGGTGATTCACATGATGTTGATATGCGATTTTTGAGATTTATGGTGAATTAATTCCACATTACTTGGAAAGTAGTTTCACGTGATTTTTATACCAATTATTGTGTTGCATTATTTTTCATTAATTAAATTCCTTTATTTTTCCATCTATTTGGGATAGTTTCTCCTTATGTGATAAATATATATTAACATGTTGTTGTGATATATATTTATTAGAATTAATTAGTTGAACTGATCATGTTAATGTGTTAATATATATAATATGACTCTGATTAACATGCAGAGACAAAAACCAAGGTTATTTTTAGGAGGTCATACCTTGGGATATGGGTATACTTCTATGAAAACATTGTGTGATCCTGTAGACTATTTAGGACATTCTAGGTTCTTAATTTTATTTACTACCTTGAAAACATTTGATGGGACTGGAAACTAAAGAGGATGATTCTAATCACATCCCCACACCAGCTCTAATGGTGCAGGTAGTGATTCTTTACGAGCTGCCAAAACGATCCATAGTTGACTATGTTGGGGATTTCGAGCTCTAGTATCCTCCAGCCTTCTAGGTCACCATCGAAAAACAATATACTAAGGATTTTATGGATATCATAGAGGGTATTTTTTATCTCATTGGGATTTTGTCAGTTTAGAAGGTTAATTTAGTAGCCTTCAAGCTATAGGGACCCTCTATGGGTTGGTGGGGAGTTATGTGATTGGCTAGAAACTTTAGGGTCTCACCATAGAGGCCTTTACAGAATTATTTTTCAAAGAGTTCTTCCATGATATGTATAATATCGATCGAGCATACTATTTTATAGATATACATTAAGGATCTATAAAATTATCACTGTACTTTTCATGATTTACGACAATCCTCCATTTTCACCGCTTTTGGACTGTAATGAGGCCCAAAAAGAAACAAATTTTGAAATTTTAATTTGACATGAACTTTGATAGAATGTCTATAATTTGACCTAGATTCATACCCATAAGTTTTGAGGAAGTTCTTGACCATTGAGAGGATTGTAGTGGATGGATGAGAAACCAGTATTTTCTTTACTTTTAGTACTCAAACAGGTGGACCGCCCACTGCTTCTATGAGTGCCTCTTCTAATGGAAGGAAGCTGATGGTTAAGAACATGTAGCAGAATAGTGGCATGCTAGTGAAATAGATTTCGGTCTCTTCTTCTTCTTTAGGAGATAACCCATAGTTATTTAACTATGGGATGTTTGGAAACTACATTTAGGTGTTCAAAACACCCCAGTTATAGTACTTAAAATACATAAGGACATGAAACCTCTAAGAGTTTTGTTCCAGTGATTCTACTAGGAGAGGGAGACAGACACACAAAGGGAGTTGGAGTTACGATAAGGTACCCTTTTAGAGGATGTAAACTTCTTTGATGAGAACAACATAGTTACAAGGACTAGAGATGACAAAGGTTGGGTTTAAATAATGTATTATATTCTGAAATATAATGGGGAGGGACCATCCACTATTTGAGGTATAGTTTTGTTCACTTCCACTATATCTTCCACTTTATTTGATACTAAAAATTCTCATTTTTTGATATCTACACATGTAGTTTCTGGACTAGAATTTCTGTTAAAGTTATCTTATAAGTTAGTATCCATTGATAAACCATTGGTAATGAGAGTATACTATCTTTATATATTCCTAGAGTGTCCAATAGTCATCACCGATATAGAAATCTAAGGCAATTCATGATTTTAGAGATAACAAAATTTGATGTGATTAACTTCGTGGATTGGCGGACTTAATTCTGAGATCACATTGATTGATATAGTAGACATTTGTCTTTTACCTCACTAGAGGTATGGAGGTTCATGACGATTGGACAGTGGAAACTCAGAGCAAGTAGAGTTGGACCAGACTTAAGATAACTCAAAATGATCATAACAAAATGGAAGTCTTGTATCTTTCAGCCAGACCAATGACAACCCCCTCATCTTTTCGTCCAATAAAGGATCTCTATTAGGACGTCTTCCCAAATGAATTCATAGATATTCCTCCTAATAGAGGAGTTGACTTTGAGTTATATCTCATACTAGGTGCACAAACCATTTTAATACCTCCTTATTGTATAGATCTAACTGAACTGAAGGCACTCAAGTTACAACTAGGGAACTTAAAGAGGAAAGAATTTGTTAGACATAGTAATTCACAGTGGGGTGCACCTATTTTGTTTGGATAGAAGTTGGATGATATTATTTTAATACGTATTGATTATTGGAATCTGAACCAGGTGATAGTGAGTAACTGATATCTATTTTCTAGGATCGATGAGGTTTTTGATCAACTATGAGGATCCTAATGTCTATCCAAATTGTTCTTAGATTGGGAAATCACTAGTTGGGAGTTAGAGAGATGGAAACTTCAAAGATTATTTTTTATAATAGGTAAGGACTATATGAGTACTTGGTGACATCATATAAGATGAATAATGAACTAAAAAAGTGTTCATGTCCCTCATGAACAAGATCTTCCATCTATACATAGGCTAATTCATCATAGACTTTTTTGATGATATCCTTATCCACTCTTCGACACTAGAGAAACTTGCTAGGAACCTAGAGATGGTCCTGAGTACACTACTAACACACTAGATTTATGATAACCTTTCAAAGTGCGACTTTTAGATTTTAGAGTAAAATTCCCTAGGACACGTGGAATATGAGACCAATATATTTATAGACCAAGAGAAAGTTGAGGCAGTTATGTTATGAACACATTCCCAATTTTTTTTGAGATTAGGATCTTTTTAGGTTTAGTAGGATATTACTGATGATTTATCCATTACTTATCTCAACTACTAGCACCCATTACATTGTTTACAAAGATGTGAGTAAAGTTCCAGTGGTTAGATCAATGGGAAGAGGTGTTCCTTGAGATAAAGATATGGTTGAATATTGTTCTAGTTCTAACAATCTCTAAGATTTTAATTGGTTATGCAACATACTATGATGGATCAGGAATTTTTTTGGGAGAGGTGTTGATGTTAAGAGAGTAGGTTTTAGACTCTGGGTCTTTCCATCTATAACCTCATGAGAGGAACTACCCTTCACATGACTTGGATATGGTAGTCTTGGTTCAAACTCAGAAGTGTTGGTGACATAGTCTCTTTGGTGATATATTTTTTTTATATGGACCATTAAATCCTTAATTATATATTTACATAGAGGGACTTGAAAATGAGATAGAGGTGTTGATTGTAGTATCTATAAAAATTTTATTCTGAGGTTATGTATGCATCTAGAAAAGGTAATGTCATTGCAGATGCTATTAGTCATAAGACCTAGGTAGATTAGGTGCATGGTGAGAGGACCTTAGAGAATAAATAGAACTTTCTAATATATTTGGATGATTAGAGGATGGATGAATCAATGTATTAGGGTTATATAACTTATGCCCCCTTGGTTTCCACATTTTCACTTGAGGACTAGGTAAAGGTTGAAGATGGGTTAGACTCAAAGTGTGTTGTAATGAGGATATAACTAGCTGGTGGTGACTTAATACTCAGATAATTGATGGATGATAATGGTATAATCTTGGAACATAGGAGATTATTAGTCACTGGTTCCATCATAGAAGAGTAAATAATGAATTAACATACCTCTTGAATGGAAGTACATCCTATCTTGACTAAGATATATCACAAATTTTGGTGGTAGTTCTGGTGGCCAGGGATGAAGAGAGAGATTGCGGGTTTCATCTCCTGATACCTTACCTATCAAAGGGTGAATCCCAAGAATCATAATACTAGTGGTTTTTTTCATGCACTCTTGATGCCCATGTAGATATGGGATGATATCACAATGGAATTTGTTATGGGGTAACCCTAGTCTCTAATGAGCTGTGATATAGTCTGGGGTGACTGAAAATCTGAAAAAAGAGTCTTCTCACTTCGTTCTGATCAGTGAGACTCACTCAATGGAGGATCTGGGAAAGCTGTATGTTAGGGAGATTTTACTATTTCCTAGATTTACCTTGGGAAATTTTTTGAACATATTTGTGTGCTTTATGTCATAATTCTGTATGGGCTTGTAAAAATCCTTAGGGACTCCTCTATGATTGATCACAGTGTAAAATCATTAGACATAAATAAAGTACAAGTGAACTATATACAAATTGGAGAGTATTCTTCAAGGTTGAGTCCTTTACTTTGGGGTAGCATGGGAAGATCCCCTTACCTTGGTGGAGTTTTCAAACAACTAAATTTATAATGATTTTTCTGAGATGATAGCTTATGAGGCTCTTTATGGGAGGTCGTGTCACTCACCGATCTATTGGAATGAGGTGAGTAAGGTAGATATTTTTTGTCCCAGCATATTTTTGAAGGCTTCTGAGTGAGTGTAGATAATATAGAAGAGGTTTATAACCACTCAGAGTAGACAAAGACCTTATAATATGCATAGGATGATTCCCTTGGAGTTCACTATGGGAGATCAAGTTTTCTTGGAGTGACTCATCAAATAAGGCACAAATTTCTTGGGAAAAAGGGAAATCTGACACATCATTTTGTTGAAAACATTGAGATTATATAGTAGATAAGGATAGAAACATACTCTTTAGAAATCCCTAATCGCTATTGAGGTATGCATAATGTGGTCCATGTGTCATAGATTTTAAGGTACATACTCAGCCCTAAGCATGTTGGTAATTGAAAGGACATTGATTTGGAGACCAATATATCTTATGAGGATCATCCTATGCAGATATTATACTAAAGTGAGAAGGTGTTGTAAGGAAAGATAGTACCACTAGTCTAGATTCAGTTGTAGAATAGAATGATATAGGAGGATATGTGGGATCATGTGTCTAATATTCATGCTTAGTGGCCATTTTTTTGAGAAATATCTATAGAGTTACTTCTTAAGGATAAGAATTTGATAAAGGGAAGAATTGTAATTTCCTCAGTTTTTGATAAAAATAAAATCCACTTTATTAATAATTTATGAGTATTTTTATTTAAAAATGAAATTTTCAATATAAAACATTTAATAATTGTTTAAAAGGATTTACACAATGGTAAAGACTCTATTAACACTATGGAATATGCTATGTAATTTTTTCAGAGTCGGGAGATAAGTTAATATGATATTTCAATTCTTATAGAGCCTAAACACAAATAGAATACAAATATAAAGTATATTATATTATCTGAGCAGTATTTATTCTAAAATAATTTAATGTATCTAAAAAATTATCTTGTGTTAAAAATATGAGACCACCATTAGGTTTGGTATGTGAGGTTTATCCTAGACGTGACATAATATTTTTACATGTTAGGCCTTTGGTTAGATCATAAGTAAGGGTAATTTATTTAACATTATATATATATATATATATTTTCTAAAAATAATTGAATATCTCTAAAATAGTGCCTCATATGAGAAATCCAATACCAAGTTTAGGTCCATGATGTAGAGTTTACCATAGGCACATTGTAACATTTGTGCATGTCAGATGTTTGGTTAGATCATACATAAGGGTAATTTATTTAATTTTTTATTTTATATTATTTTGATAATAATTGAATATCTCCCAACAGATTCCTGGTATGATAAATATGAGACCTCCATTTGGTCTAGATTATTGTTTTTAATCTAGTGACAATATAAAATTTGTGTTCATCGAATGTTTAAAAAAATTACATGGGTAATTTTTACCCTTAATTTTTAAATTATTATTTTAATAAATTAAAATTGTTTTTCTCTTTCTCCTATTCATCTTATCGACACCCAAAGATTAAAAACTCTATTAGTTCATGTGGATTCAAACCAAAATCTAGAAAATTATCCATTTAAACCATATAAAATTAGAAATTTCTTAGTGATGTGGAATTAAACACTCCGCATTAAAAATATGGTTAAAAAAATAAAATTGATGGTTTAATATGGGTTTTTAAAATGTAGAACATATATAAAATGGGGGTTTTTATAAATATTATAACTTTCATACTTTACTATTTATTGATCTCAGAACTCATTTGAATGTATTTGGTGAACCTCTAACGATTTGTTTGGATTTCACTTTCTTTTTATCTGTAATAGGGAAACCCCTCCCTGTATGTGCATGGTGCCTAGATGAAGGGGTTTGTTGTTATTTTTTTATTTGAATTTTTTAATTAATTCTGTTTTCCTATTTTATTAATTTTTGGAAATATTTATGGGTTTTAAAGAAATTGATAAACCAAAATTATATAAAAATAATTCATATGAAATTATAAAAAACTATTTTTTTGTTTTATGAAATGATAATCACTTTGAATTTTCAAGAATAATTTTTTAAAAATAACAAATGATAATTAGTTTGAATTACCAAAAATTGTTATTAAATAATTTAAAAAGTGGTTTTTGTGAATTTTTATCAAATGACCATAGTGATGAATTATCAAATAATAATTATAAATAATTGTTAAGTGATAATCACAAAAATTATCAAAAGACAACTATGAGAATCTATCAAAGATAATGTTATAAAAATTGTGAAAGGATAATTTGTAAGGAAAATTATTTATAAATATAATTATACAAATTATCCATGGATAATTATATATTGTTTGAAAAAATAATTATAAAGAATACCAGTTTTGTTCTTGAATTTAATTTAGATACATAATTTATAAAACATTGCTTTATAATTATTCTTGACGAGAATTATACATGAACATACATTGGCCTAAAATGACAATTTTAAAATTATCTAGGAGAGATAAAGTATTATCATATGTGATATTTTATTTATTTTGAAGATAAAATAGCTATTTTTGGTTCTATGAACCCTTGACGTACCTTCACCGTCGATAAATACGATAATAAGGCCCACAAGGAGATTTTATTGACTGTTGAAGTTTCCACTCTAGATATAAACCACACTTGGAGGGTTATACTTGTTCTTTAATTTGACCACTTTGAGGTAAGAATTTCCATACCTCTTGGGATCTCGTTTACACATGTTTCGATAATTGATTTATGTGTTGGATTATTTTATATAATGTTTTATTATGATCGCAAATGGGTGTGTGTGTAAACCATGAGACTCATTGTGATTCCATGAAAAATATTAGTGTATCATTTTCCATGTTAGATTGTTATATCATGTTTTATGTCTGATTCTATATACACATGATGATATACAATTATACACCTACTTTTATGATCACACTTTAGGTGTATTACCATTTCCTTGGAGGCTGTGATTGTTACTTAATTTAGGTGGCCCATTGTGACAAATCATCCCTTAGAGGGGGGGGGGGTGTAAAACCATGAGATTTTATGGGATAGATTCTATTTAATTTCATGTATGTCTTGTGTTTTATGCTACACCAAGATTATCTTGATCTATACGCAACACCGTATTATCTTGCAGTATACACAACACTATACCTGGCTTGTGTTACACAGAATTTCAAGTTCGTTTGATAGAATTCATTTCACGCAACACTAAGTATAGATTTTTTTCAATGTATAAAAGAACCAGATTTTGATTATGTTTTAAACAACACTAAATTAATATTTCACTAAACGCAACACATAATTGGTTTCATTACACGCAAGATCGACCTTCCATGATATCTTGCACAATATTGAGTTTCACTAAACAATGATATATTATTTAAATATTATTATTTAACAAGATATAAAATAGCCATTATGAATAGTATTAACAAATTTTTTAATTTTATATAACTTTAAAAATCATATTAAGTATTTTCTAGAACATGATATAAGAACAAATTTAATTTTTTCGGATAGAAGAAGTATTAAAAAAAATGTATTTTTTCCACCTTTTGATGGTCCACCAATTTTAAATATAGTTTTTAACACTTTTATATATTATATTGGACAAAATAAACATCTTATTTGGAATAGGGACATTAAAATTTACTTTTATATAATTTTTGGTATTTTTATGATAAAATTCATATTTCTATTAATAGTGAAAAATACTGCATTTTAATTCAAAAATACCCTTTCATCTAATTAATTTATATAGTTAGATTATATTTTTAATTAATTTTAAAGTGTAATTGGATTATTTTTTATCATTTAATCCAATTTTGGTCATTAGAAGTAATTTCACATTTAAAGTGAACATAAACACATGTCAATATTTTAATATTTTTTTACTTCTTAAAATTCCACTTCCAGGTTTTTACTACGAGAATTAATTTTAAATTAATAAATGAAACTTCTCTGTATTGAATTTTGAAATATGGATTCCATATTTGGAATTATTGGGTCCAAAATATGTTAATATGGTACTTTCATTTTTTGGATATTATGAATAGTAACTATGATAATTTTATTTACCACAGTTAAACATAAATCAGGTAAATTAGGGTAACAAAAAATATGATAAAGATTATAAAATTACCCTAAAACATAAAAAATCCTATTAGAGGAATTATTGTGGACCCATATCACCTAAGGTTCAGAATTTAATCATTTAATTGGATCTTTTCCATGAAAGTGATGTAATTATAATTAAAATAAAAGAAAATGACAACATATCACTGTCTTATCTCTTATAAGTATAAAAATTTTAATATAGTGATAAACATGATCAAATTTAAAATATATAAATAGTCTCTAGAAAAATATTGAAATTATATACATCATCTGAATTTATTTATATTTTTTATTGATTAAATACTTTCAAAAAATGATGACACAATAGTGATGTAGAAATTATTTTATTAATAGAAATATACAATAAAGGGTTTTAATAATATTAAAAAAATATAACGTGAACTAATTAAAGTGATCCACGAATTTTTAGGTGACTATGACATGTTAGGAGTGTATTAAATATATTTTTTCTAATTTATCTTCTCTGTGGAGTTTATTTAAAGTCAAATAAATTAATAGTGTCAAAACTGACACTATTGATATTTTATAAAAAAATATATTAGTAAATTATTTATAAATCACTAAAATATTTAAAAATTACAAAGTGAAAATTATAAGTCCTAAAATATCATGAATTATGAAATTATTTACAATTGAAAATAAATAAGTAAATACATATAACCATTTAATATTTAGAATATTATTACCACAAATAAAATTAAATAGATTAAAATAGAATAAATTAAAATGATAAGGTTTAAAATAAAATCAAAACAAGTATAGATTTTATTGGTTGAGGGGATTTAGAACCCTTATAATCTTATCTTCTAAACAATACACTTTTGAGGAATTTTATTTAAAAATTAATTTATATTAATTTAATGGTGTTGGTATTTCCAAAGGTGCCCCCTCTCTTATTAAAGGGAACCTATCCTTCTATTTTAATCACACCTCTAAATCCCTTTAGATCAGAAAAAACCTACCCATTTCCTCTCCCAACATCCCTCCCTTCCTCCTAGAGGCCACACTTTGGGTAGAAATCCAACCTCAGGAGACCTTTGGTGCAAATCAAAAGGAGATACTTGAAAAAGAGGTAATTGTTTTATCACCATTTTCAAAATTCTTTTCTTCTTCTACTTATTCATATTATTTTATTCCCATAAAAAAGTAATAAATATAGTATCTTCTACATGATCAGATATTATTATACTTATGGGACAAGCTTATAAATACTTATATCCATCTTATGAATAATAATATCATTATGTGTGCGTACGTACGGCTTACAGTCTCCACACCATGGTGTAATTTGTTATTCAACAATAATTAATTTGGATGGGTATATTATAATAGATGTAAATAAAAAATATTATATTATATAATTTTTATACAATTCATATACCATCTAATTTTATTTTACTTAACCATCAAGGGAATGGTATCGTCGCTCGTGTGTACATACGACTTATCATCTCCATGATGCGATGAGATTAATTATCTACATTAACCATTAAAGAATGATTATAAAGTATATATAATAAATAAGAATAAAATATTTTATCTAATAATTCTACATTATTTATGTATATATATATATATGGAATTTACTTTCTTCCATTCTATTCATTAAGGAAACCAAAACAACGTTCATGTGTACATACAACTTACCATCTCTATGAAATGTGTATTCCATTTCATTTATATATCTATTATATATATTTATATACTGAATATATAGGATATATAAATCATGTTTTGAATTTTGGTAGTAATTAAATCACAATATATGAAATAATATCAAGAATAAAAAGTCAAAACATGTACGATAAATAAAACGATTATTACCCAAAACATTGCTTTAACATAGAATTAATAAATTAACGGGTAATATAATGTCATAAGTGAATCATATATAATATCATAAATATTATTATGGTTCTATTATAAGTTAATAATATATTTAAACCCACTATACATTAGTTTTAGACACATATGGAAGAAATTGTACTTAAGGTAAGGGATAATTTCGTAATCTTATTATTTACCGACATTTTTTATACATGAGTATTTACTAGGGTATATTTATCATCCACGACCATGTTTCCTAGATATATAATATTATTTCTATCCTTATACTATTTTTTAATGTCAATTTTACCCCTTAGTAAATTTTTATTAAACGGTATGGAAGGAATCTTTTTTTTTCATTTTCCATATGAGGTACTTTTTGACTTTTCCAACAAGAGTATGAGAAGAATGTTTTTTAACTTATACAACATGAATGGATTTTTATGTATTATTAATTCCCTATTTACATGAATATTCCTCTACATTATTTAAATTTTTTTTAAATAATTTTTTTTCTTTTAAAATTGCATGAAATTTTGAGAAAAAGAAAACTTTTTTCAAGAAGAAAGGATATTATCCTCAAGAATTAAGTTCAAGTGTATTATCGAAATTATTTTTCATCTAAGATGACGCTATTTAAATAGGGTTATGTTTTTATCCCAATTATTACTATGATTTTATTTTGTTAATGATGGAATGATATTTTATATGGATTATGTTATTATGGAATGTTGTTTAAGAAACCCATTTTATTTCTTAGGTTATGCTATGAGGAATGATTTATGTTTTTGTGGAACTTGTTTCATTGATTTAATTATGAGATAGGTGGGACTTATATCTCCCTCCAATTCCATGGGTAAAAATTTATATCCCATAATATAGACATGACTAGAACAACAATTAAATCCAATTCAGTAATACATGGCTTAAACCACAAGTAAATCAAGTTATGTAATACATGGCTGGAATGACAAGTAAACCCAGTTCAATAATGGAATTTGTCCACTATGATGGTCTTGGAATCAATGACTTGGATACTATGGAAATCATATTATGTGCTTATTTATTCTTTAAAATTCCATGTTTTATGACAATGATATTTTATCATGGTTAATGTTCCTTTATGATATATTCCTTACGTACTGCCATGATCTATTTCATGAACCATGATTTTGATATTTAAACTTTATGTTCAGGTTTTTAAAATATATTATTTGTGGTTTATTTTATGTTATCTATGTTTAGCCTTACTAAGAATTTAAGATCACCCTTTTTATGTTTTCTTTTACCTAGGATATAAAGATAGGTTTTGGGTTGGAAAACTTATAGGGAATATATTTACGGGAGATGTTAAAAATCTTTCACCAAGATAGATGAATGTGTTCCAAGTTTCCAAAGAAAATAAGTTAATACGGTATTTGGGAATATATTTTTTTAATGTATTATTTATTCCACAAAATAAATTTAATGTCCATGTACGTCAATATTTGGTCATAAGAGTTGGTATTAGAGCAAAGGTTAATTCATCCTTTGGAAACTAGGATGTGAAAACTTTAGTGAGATCCCTAGAGATATTTCTAAGGATATGTCTAGGGATATATTAAGGATATGTCTAGGGATAAACTAAGGATATGTCAAGTATAGGTTAAAATCCTTGGGGGTTTTTGATAATCATGAATAACCTAGGGTTAAACCAAAGATATCATAGATTGAAATATTATAAGTAATTTACCTTACATATGTGTTTCTAATCACTGATATGTATTTCTCACACTTTGATTTATGGTCTTAGTCAATAACCCTTACTAAATAGAAAATTTTTAACCATTGAATATTTTAGATGTGGAAATTATGAGAATTATGAAGATTAATTTTCTAAGTGTAAATATCTTAAAGAAAATCAGGAAGATGGTACAAGTATTGGTCGTACAGTTGAAGATAAAGAGATTCTAAATGACATGTCAAAGGAATGTGATGTTATTAAAATATTATTTACATTAAATCTAAGAAGCTTGAGGTTTATAAAGATTAAGATATTCTTAATATTATATGAAAGATGAAGATGATATATTCGGAGTAATTTTTTAAGAATAAAGTTAGATGATTGAGGTGTATATGTTTTAGAATTCAAAGATTAGGTGATATGAATCATGAAATATATATTTTCTTTCAGTATTACTTTTTCATAAAGGATTATAAAGGATATGTCAAATAGTTTTAATAATCCAAAAAATTTATTTAAGGGTAGGGTGATATATTTGGGGAACACATGATTAAGGAAAAGATAAACCTTATTATGTTCCTTATATTAAGATAATGATGTTTGGATAAAGATATGTTAGATTGAAATAAGTAAATTGGATGCTGCTAATTTCTTGAGAACTAATTATGGATTTTTTAATAAGACGGTTATGCTATCAATGATTATGTATACAACTTTTTGGGACTTAAGGAATAATAAACTATGTTTTGGAACAATAAAAAATGCATATTTTCAATAAGGATACCTGATAATTCAGGTAGTTACCATGACTCAAGAGAATACATGATGAAGGTGTTCACACTTTTGGAATGTGACCAACTGAGATAACTTATTATATATGGTGGATAAATGTTAAGCAAAGTAAGCGAACCATTTTCTATATTTTTGGATTTTCATATTTTATAAGGATTGTAAGGTTATAAATTTATGGGAAGTTTAAGTTAAACATCAGATGACATTAGTTAGAATAGAGTCTTATCTCACTGTAGGTGGACTTATGAATATTTTATAACCTTAACTAAAATTTTTGTTGAGACTGATGTAATTTCCTATAATTTTATCACATGATCTACTAACACTTCAATAATGAAAAATGCAACATCATTTCTTTAAATAAGAGATAAAGTGGAAAATGTTAATGGGATGAACAATGATAAGATTACACAAAAATCAAGTATTTATTCTAATGAAAATTTCTTCAACATTAGGGAAAGGATCTTGAAAACCAAAAATTTATCTTAGTACCTTATTATTCCACGAATCATATGGTCCATTAAATCATCACAGATTTATGGATTTATAGTTGTTAACTTTCTCTAAACCTTGTTCTCAATAAATATCCATCAAAACATGATGGTTATATTTTTTCTTCCATATCCATGTTTTCCCTTCCTACTTATGTTCTCCTACGTGGAAACCCAACTATGAGTTACTTTGGGTAACCAATATGTTTCTAACATTCCTTTTTTAAAATGAAGTTTTTATACTCCTTTTTATGATGTTGGTTTCCATGAAAGAAACATTAAATTAGTAAAACTTTTATAACCCTGATGAATTTCGAGGGAGAAATTCATTTTAGGGGGGGGGTATAATGTAACAACCAGATATTTTATGAGATATATTATTTTTAATTTCTTTGATATCTTGTTTTTTACGCTACACCAAAATTATCTTGCGCTATACGCAACACCGTATTAGCTTGCAGTATAAGAAACACTATACTTGGCTTGTGTTACACACAATTTCATGTTATTTGGATAGAATTAATTTCACACAACATTGAGTATATATTTTGATCAATATAAAATAGAACTATGTTTGGATTATTTTATACGCAACACCAAAGGATGCTTTCACAAAACAAAACACTGACTTGGCTTGCATTACATGCCATAACGACCTTCCTCGATAGCTTGTGCAATAACAAGTTTCACTAAACAACAATATATTATTATTAAATTGGATATAAACTAGACGTTATGAATAGTATTATCATCATTTTTATTTTTACATAACAATAAAATTCATCTTATGTATTTTCTAGAACAATTTATAAGAACAAATTCAATTTTTCGGATTAAATAAGTATTAAAAAAAATGTAGTTTTGCCACCTTTTGATGTCGCAACAATTTTAAATCTAGTTTTTAACAATTTAATATATTAAATTTTTAAAAAATAAAAATATTATTTGTAATTGGGACATAAAAATTTATTTTAGTTGAATTTTTGGTATTTTTCTGCTAAAATTAAAATTTTAATTAATAGTGAAAAAACTGCATTTTAATTCAAAAATGCCTTTTCATCTAATTTATTTATATAGTTAGATTTTTTTTAATTGGTTTTAAAGTGTAATTGTATTATTTTTTTTTATCATTTAGTCCAATTTTGTTCATATTAATTAATATTATGTTTTAATTGGGTATAAACACTTGTCAATCTTTTAATAGTTTTTACTTCTTAAAAACCCACTTTATGGTTTTCACAATAGGAATTGATTTTAAATTAATTAATGAAACTTATATATTTTAAATTTTAAAAAAAGGATTCCACATTTAGAATCAGTGGGTCCAAAATATGTTAATAGGTTACTTTTATTTTTTTTTGATATTATGAATAGTAACTGTAGTAATTTTTATTTACTACAGTTAAATGTAAATCGGGTAAATTAGGGTAACAAAAAATATGATAAAGATAATGAAATTACCCTTAAACCTTCCAAAATTTTATTTTATGAATTAATGTTGACCAATATCACATAAGGGTCATAATTGATTCATTTAATGATTTTTTTTTCATGAAAGTGAGGTAATTATAATTAAAATAAAAGAAAATGACAACATGTCACCCTCTTATCTCTTATAAGTATAATAATTTTAATATAGTGATAAACATGATAAAACTTAAAAAATAAATATTTTTTATAAATATAATGAAATTATCTACATCATGTGAAATTATTTAGAATTTTTAGAGATTAAATATTTACCCTTAATGACGACACAATAATTATGTAGAAATAATTTTATTAATACAAATATCAAATAAAGGGTTTTAAAAACATTAAAAGAAATATCATATGAACTAATTAATGTTCTAAAATAATTTTATATGTGAATATAACATTTTAAAATTTTATTGAATATATGTTTTTGAATTTACCTTCTTTTTGGAGTTTATTTAAAGTCAAATAAATTAACAATGTCAAAATTGAAACTTTTGATATTTTATAAAAATCACATATTATTAAATTATTTAAAAATAAAAAAATATTTAAAAATTACAAACTGAAACTTATATGCTCAAAAATTTCACAAAGTATCCAATTATGGACAATTAACAACAATTAATTTCATATATATAACAATTTAACATTTATAATATTATTACCATAAATAAAATTAAATAGATTAAATAAGGATAAATCAAAATGATAGGGTTTAAAATAAAATAAAAACATGTATAAATTATATTAGTCGAAAATATATCGATCCATACTCATCGTATCATCAAAATAATCTAATTTGGTGGCATTTTAGTTTAAAAATTAATTTTATTAATTTAATAGTTTTGGTATTTCCAAAGGTGCCCCCTCTCTTATAAAAGGGAACCCCTAATTCTATTTTGATAACAACTCTAAAGACATTTTTCTCAGCCAACCCATACCATTTTACTCTCCCAACATCCCAACCATCCTCCTATAGGACAAACTTTTGGTATAAATTAATCTTAAAGAGACCTTTTGTGAAAATCAAAAGGAGATACTCGAAAAAGAGGTAATTGTTTTATCACCCCTTTCAAAATTCTTTGATTCTTATACTTACTATTATTATGTTGTTCCTATAATAAATTAATAAATAAAATATCTTACATATTCTGAGATATTATTATAATTATGTGACAAATTTATACCTTCTTATATCCACCATATGAATAACAATATCACCATGCGTGCGTACATATGACATACCGTCTCCACGCCATCATGTAATTTGTTATTCAACAATAAAAAATTTGGATGGGTATATTTATGATTATAATGGATGTAAATAATGAATATAATATTATATTATTTATATAAAATTCATATAACATCCAATTCCATACCATTTAACCATTAAGGGAATGATATTGTCGCTCGTCCGTACGCACGGCTTACCGTCTCCACGACATAATGAGATTCATTATCCACATTAACCATTAAAGAATAATTATAAAGTTTATACAACAAATAAGAATTAAATATTTGAAATAATAATTCTACTGTATATATATATATATTTCATTTACTTTCTTCTATTCAATTCAATAAGGAAACATAACAACGTTCATGCGTACGTACGGCTTACCGTCTCCATGAACAGTGTATTCCATTCCATTTATCTATATATTATATATATTTATATATGGAAAATATATTTTATATAAATCATGTTTTAAATTATGGATGAAATTAAATCATGATCTAAGTAATAATATCCAGAATAACATGTTAGAACACGTACAATAACTAAAATGATTATTAAACAAAACGTTGCTTTAAAATGGAATTGATAAATGAATGGGTAATATAAAGTAATAAGTGAATCCTATATGATAACATAAATATTATTATGGTTATTTTACAAGTTAAAAATATGTTTAAACCCACTATATAAGAGTTTCAGACACATAAATAAGAAATCAGACCTAAGGTAAGGGATAATTTCACAATCTTATTATTTCATGAGATTATTTATAGGTAAAAATTTATTAGGGTATATTTATCATCCATTTACATGTATCCTAAATATATAATATTATTTATATTATTATACTACTTTTTATTGTAAATTTTACCCATTGGTGAATTTTTATTAAACTGTATTGAAGGAATATTTCTTTCTCTTTCTATACGAGGTACTTTTTGAATTTACCAACAAGGGAACGAGTAGAATGTTTTTTAACTTATTCAACATGAATAGATTTTTACATATTATTAATGCTTTAATTCCATGAATGTTCCTCTACATGATTTAAAGTTAATTTTTAAATATTTTTTTTTTAAAATTGTGCAACATTTTGAGAAAAGAAAAGGTTTTTGAAGAAGAAAGCTTATTATCCTCAATAATTAAGTTCAAGTGTTTTATCAAAATTATTTTTCATCTTATATGACGCTTTTTAAATAGGGTTATGTTTATATCACTATTATTACTATGATTTTAGTGTTTTAATTATAGAATGATATTTTATATGGATTATTTTATGACATAATGATTTTTAAGAAACCCATTTTATTTCTTGGGTTATGCTAGGATTAATGATTTATGTTTTTTTGGAACATGTTAGAATAATTTCATTATGAGATGGGTGGTTCCTATATCTCCTTCCAATGAAATGGGTAAATATTTATATCTCATGAGATTGAGATGACTGGAATGATAAGTAAATCCAGTTCAGTAATAAAGGGTTGGAATGGGAAGAAAATCTGGTTCATTAATACATGAATGGAATGAAAAGTAAAGACAGTCCAATAATGGACATTATCCACTATGATGGTCTTGGAATCAATGACTTGGCCACTATGGAAATCATATTATGTGATTATTTTTTTCCACAATTCCATGTTTTTTCCAAATCTATTATATCATGGTTAATGTTCCATTATGATCTATGCCTTACGTACTTCCAAGATTTATTTCATGACTCATGATTTTGATATTTAAACATTATGTTCATGTTTTTACATTCTTATGGTAATTTTTTATATTATGTTCTCCATATTTACCCTTAATGAACATTTGAGGTCATCCTTTTTATGATTTTCCCCAGGATATAAAGAAATGTTTCAGGTAGGAAAAATAACAGGGAAGATCTTTTTGGGAGATATTGAATATCTTTCACCAAGATAGAAGAATGTGTTTCGAGTTTCCAAAGACACTAAACTAATACAGTATTTGGGAATCTATTTGTGTAATTTATTATGTATTCCAAAAAAGAAATATAATTTCCATGTACCACAATCTTGGGTCATTAGAGTGGGAATAATTTTAATTATAGAGATAGGGAACTTGATCATAGGGTGGAGGTATAAGGTATCCAAGGTGTTGTGTTGAGGGTTTATCAAGGTATGCATGATCTTCTAAGTTACATTAACCATGTGATAGCCTGGTTGATGTGAGTATAAAATATTATCATATTGAGGGAATAGTTGACATGTCCCTATTGAGGGATATATGACACATATTATCATCTCCACGACACCATGAGGACACCATATATTTGCTGGTTTGGTTCTCCCAACTCATTCTATTATATTGTAGCATGATGATGAAGGCAGTACTTCTTGGGTTTTATGGAAAATTTGTTAGCATACAACCACCTGATTTTGAATTGGGTGTTTATGACTATTAAACCTTTATCATTATAGGTATAGACTTGTTATAATCAAGCACATAAGGTGAGGGCACATTATTAGTGTCCTACAAAGTCTTGTACTCACATTATACTTAGGAATTTTAGTGCACTTGTAAATTTGATGAAACTAATTTTCCTCACCATGGTATATGTGTAGTGAATCATATACTTCAACTTTCTAGAAAAAAATCTAAAACAATGGATTAAATAAGATTCATGATTTTTAAATATTGAATTGAGAACATAAGAATCAGATGATCTGAGTTTTTTCTTCATAATCAACAATTTTGTAATTGTGTAATTATGATCCAATACATATGGTGAATTCAGTTATGTGAGCCTCAGTTTTTTATATGAAGAATTGGATATATGAAGAATTCCTCTATGTGGTGCCTCATATATCTAGTTTTGGATATATAGTTGTTGACTACATTTCTATATTCAGCTATGTGTAACATCATTATTATACATGGTTCATGAAATATGGTACATAATAGTATTTGCTACTTAAAATACATATATAAGTCATTTAGATAAGTTATTAAAATCACCGACATTAAACTTTATGTATGAAAACATTCCCATGCATGGTGGATTCAGTTACATGGATTCACCTATGTTTCTATAATTTACATATTTGGAACCATTTTTTTTCTTATTTCATTAATTTCAAACCACATCTCCTTCAATCTATCTCTATCCATTCTCATCAACTAATAAATAATTTAATTGTTGTTTTGGAAATTTTTTAAACATCTCAATTAGTATAAAATTATTCCCAATATGTTTAGAAACATATAAAAACACAACTCTTAGAGTTTTTCAATATCATGCTCTACACTAATCACATAACCTTCAATAAAGACTTTATCAAACTACTTTTTCTTCACTGATTTCAGAATCTTTAATGTATAGGTACATATGGATAAATTCTCAACAGCTCCAGAACTTGATTCTCTCATTCCACAAGCTTCATCTCTAAAAAATGATCCTATTTTAGATGTGTTCTTTAAAACTATCCTAGTTATAAAGTACATGGGAAGTAACCATATATCCCTTTTTGTTTATCATATTCCTTAACTATTGAAGATAACAATCAACCACCATTCTACTTATCATACACATGAGGACCATATCAAAATTTATTGGATTGTTTGGGCTACCCTTAGAACCTATCTAGCCAGATGTTCAAGGGTTGTCAAATACACTTTACTCATTTCCCAATATGTAGGTCGTAGTATCTTATTTTGTATTGGGTAAATACTCAATCAATCACCCAAGTCCTTTTTTTCATTTGTTACATTTACATGAATAATTGAAACCAAATTCAACCAAACACGTTTGGGTACATCAATCCTCCAATTTTTTTTTTGTTTTCAATTCCAAATAGTTCTCAATATCCAATGTACTTCCATTCTCCTTAATTTACAATGAATTTAATCGGTAAGAAATTATTCTACCCCTAATTGACATCATAAGTCATGATAATTCTTTTAATTTGTTCTCCCCACTCAATGTTTGATACCACTTGAGATATGATAGTAATTAAACCATGAAACCAAATAAAATAGTAGTTAAGATGAAAATTAATACAAATTAAAATATGATATCATTGGAATAATTATTGATATTCTTACTGATACCAATTAAAATACATAGGGATACTCTTCAACAAATTTATCTGCCTATTACAATTTATTTTTTGTAGGAGTTAAATAAAATCTTCAATCCTTATGGGTCTTACCATGCTCTACTTCTCTAAAGTGTGGAATTTCCCATACACCAATAGATATTTTTATAAAATAATACCATTTTTGAATAAAAAAACCTTTAAACAACATGGTAAAACATTCTTTAGTTTTTCAAAATCTCTAATAATTCCATGAGAGAGAGGATTCTATATTTGGGGGCTTACCCTAGTGGTAAAGGCTCCCTGTAATCCTACATCAGACCGGAGTTCAAATTTGGGTGGGAGAAAATTTCCGTAGGCAGGCACTGTCACAGGAATGACACATGGCACATGTAGGTGGTAATGTAGGCATGGCCCAAGCCTACTGATGTAAGAAGTATGATAATGAAATGACGCTGCATTAGGTATTTGTTCTATGTAGTTGGTTTCATTCCCATTAGGCCTTCAGGCCATGTATTGAATAAGTAAGTCTTAGTGGGTGGGATATCCCTTAGGGGGATATGACCTACCTTTCTAGCATGTGTGTGTGGTGTGCGTGTCTGTAATGTAATTGTACCCTAAAGAACGTAATTTATGAGAAATAGGATTCGTCTTATGTCATATCTCCCCAGTTCCAGGTGACTATTAGAATGGAATAAGAAAAAAATAGTTGTCTTAATTTTGTGGAATCACATGTTCTATATAAGTGTGCCCTAAATAATCCAACTCATAGTCCCATGGACAAGCACAATGTCAAAAAAATGAGTTATTAATTTAGAATTTTTTTATCCATAATATAAACACAATGTGATACCAACTCATAATATCATAACTTAGAAGCTGTATAAACCTAAAATTCATGATCATTTGTAACCATGCGCTCAAATTCAAAAAACACAACATAAATTTCACGTTTAGGTTAAAAAATTACTCTATTTTCTAATAATCACCCCCATTAATTATAAACCCAATATAAATGAAGAAAAGGTTAGAAGAGTGAAGATCATACACCATACCCTAGTTTTCCAAAAATTTATCTAGAATTATTGATTTAGAATAAATGAATATATCTTTATAAGATTGGATACTTTTTCTTTCTTCCCTTAAAGTAATGTACCCTATAAAACTTCCCCAAAAATCCCCAAATTATAACTCCCCAAGCTTCCATGGTACACTTCTCTTTGAATAACACAGTAGCGTGTGTTGTATGCAATTTCGAGTTCTAACACACACCACAACCAATCAAACTAGCCGTTATGAATAGTAATACCCACTTTTTGAAATTTTATACATTTTATCTTTCAAAATGGACTTCATTTTTGGATTTGGAATATTGAAATTATATTAGGGTGAATTTTTGGTACTTTTCTGATAACTTTCATATTTTGATGAATAGTCAAAATTACTAAATTTTAATTAAAAATGACTATTTTAATAGAAATAATTAATAGTGATAAATTATGAATTTGAGTGGTTTTAAATTATATTTAGAATATATTTTTACAATTTAATCCAATTTTGGTCATTGGACATAATTTCACATTTAAACCGGACATAAACAAGTGTCAATCTTTTGATAGTTATTATTTCTTAAAAACACACTTTTTGTTTTGATAGTGGGAATTAATTTTAAATTAATAAATACAAATTCTATGTTTTGAATTTGGTAAAATAGACTTCATTATTGAATTTGGAATATCAAAATTATCTTAGGGTAAATTTTTAGTATTTTTCTGGAAACTTTTAATTTTTGATGAATAGTGAAAAACATTAAGTTATAGTTTAAAACTGAATTTTTATTTAAATAATTATTTATTTTATGTAAATTATTTAATGTCAAAATAGATACATAATAACTATATAAGTTCAATGTAATTCATTTGAGTTAGTTTATAATAATTTTAGATATATAAAAATTTTATTGAACTTTTCACCGTCTTTTACCCACCTCCTAGGAGCTTTTGCAAATTCACATAAAACATAATTTTACTGCTTCTGTGAGCTGAATTTTAAAAATCCAAGAGACATGGTTAATATCAAGGAGTGAAATGTGGTTCAATGAGATGAAAATAATTTTTGGTGAATAGTAACTTTTTACTTTTATTTACCACGGTTAAAAGTAAATATGGTAATTCAGGGTAAAAATGATATTAATATTACCCTAACACATGTCCTAATTCTATTGGACAGGTTTATATCGACCAAAAACAACCATAGGAATAAAATATTATCATTTAGGTCCACATGGATTAGATTAGGACATTTATTATTATTTAATTCAAATAAGAGTTATAAGAGTTAAAATCAAAGTTTAATAACTAAAACATTTTTAATATAGGGTTTTTCATAAGATAAATTATATTATAAATATTAATTAGAAATCTAAAAATATTTCCTACATCATGGTATTTTACTTATAATTTTTAGACATTATATAAATAAATTTATTTATGACACAATGATGATGTAGTAATTACCTTATTCATGAAAGAATCAAATAAAAGGAATTATAAATATTAAAATAAGTATAATTTCAAAGTTTTTATGACATCAAAGAATTTTATAGGTGCATATGACATGTTAGTATTGATTCAATGTATTTTTTTGAATTAATCATGTTGTTATTATTTTAACAAAAAACCAATACCAAATAGTGTCAAAATTGACACAAAATAGTTTTTAAAACAAATATTATATTATTAATTGATATAATGGTCCTAAAAATCTATGGTTAGGAAACAATACTTATATAATAATATATATGACATTAAATAACCAATTGGGGTTCTATTGTCAGTATATATTATGTTTTTTAACCATATAGTGTAAGAATACAAGAAGACACGGTAAAAGTAAAATTATTTAACTTAGAGTTAAATCAAAATGATAAGGTTAAAATGGAAACCTAAACTTGCCTAAAACCTATTGTTTGAGTTATTTTCGACCTATACCCACCTTAGACTTTAAATAATCATCTTTGGAGCCATTATAAACCAAATATAAATTTATTATAAAATAATATTTTAAGTTTTTCCTAAGGTTCCCCTCACCCCTCAATAAAAGGCTACTCCCCATGCTCTCTAATTCACACCTTCTAAGCCATTTGGCTTGGCCAAAACCTGACAAAATACCCTCTAAAATATCCTCCCTTAATCTTAGAGGACTTAGTTTGATCAGAAAGCCAACCTAAGTATCACTTTTGATCAAATCAAAAGGAAGAACCCGAAGAAGAGGTAATGATTTCACCACCCTCTTTCAAGTTCCTTTCTTCTTCCACTTCCTTTTCATTTGTTGTTTCCATTATAAAATAATAAATCCAGTATATTCTATATAATGTGATGTTATTATAATTATTTTACCCCCAAATTCATTATTATATCCACCATTTAAATGACATGTCACCATACGTGCATACGTACGACTTACCGTCTCCACGTCATGGGGTAATTGTTTTTCAATACATTATTATTTGGATGGGTATAATAATGATGTGTATTTGATGTAAATAATAAATATAAAATGATAAGGATTATGTATATATTATATACCATCCAATTATATATTATATTAATATCAAAAGAATGATATTTTCGCTCGTGTGTACGTACGAATTACCGTCTGCACGGCGCGATGAGATTCATTTCCAAGTTCACCATTCATCGACGATTATAAAAATATATATTACTAATAAGTATGTAATATATGACATAATAATTTTACTTGAGATATATATATTTATATATATAAGTATTTATGTACTTACATATATCTTATTCACTTACTTCTATTCAATACTATATGAAAACAGAAACAACGTTTATGCGTACCTACGGACTACTATCTCCATAAATGGTGTTTTCCATTTCATATATACGTCTATTATAAATTTTTTTATCTTCTAAATATATATGATAAATAAATCATGTTTTATATTCTTGAATAATTTAAATCATGATCTAAGTGATACAATCAAGAGTAACAAGTTAAAACACGTACGATAAAGGAAGCGATTATTACCCGAAATATTAATATAACATGGAAATTTTTATTAAATGGGTAGTATAATGTAATAAATTAATAATGTATGATATCATAAATATTAATATGATTATGGTATAATTTAAGAACATACTATTGTATTCATACAGGATTCTAAACGTACCCTCGACTAAAGGAAAGTGCAAGGTAAGGGGTTTTCATCTCACTCCTTATTCCCGTGAGATTCGTGCCATATTTACACTATAACCTTTTGTGTGGTGTATATACTGCCCATAATTGGATTATTTGTGTAATAAACTTTAATTTATGTGTATTTATATATTCATTGTATGATACCTCTTTCATGGGGTGTATGTTTCGTAAGTTACCAAATTGGTAAGGGTTAATTTCACAATCTCTTTATTATCCTAGGTTGTTCTTACATAAGTATCTACTGGGACATATTTATTATCCATGTCCATGTTTCATAAAAGTGTTTTCAAAGGGATTCTTTTTAAGGGAATTTTTACTAAAATGTCATTTTAAATGTTGAAAATATTTATTCTTCTAAATCATTCTCATTAATGTCTATGTTTTCAAAATAGTTTTTAAGGATTTATTTATATGGACATGAATGTCTTGAAAATGTTAATTCCTTTAAAAAGTTTCAATGTGGTATGGGACACTTTGATTCAAAAATGTCTTTAAATTTATTCCTTTTTAAATTGTGTAACTTTCAAATGTTTTCATGAAAAAGGGATATTTCTCCCAAAGAGTTTTACAAAACATTTTAATCTATGTCCACATACTTTGATGGATTTAAGTTTATTTGAAGTTGATTTATTATGATACAAAACTTCTATATTTTATTGAGGGTTTTTTGATATGTTTGACTGTAGATGTTTTATTTTTATAGCATTCATGGTTTATGGATAAATTATTGACATATCGTATGCTAGTTTTAATACGAATGTTTATGTTATGTTTAAAACTGTTCATATGTGGAATGCATTGGACATAATAAGTGACGGGTGGAGCCCGCTATAGCTCCTCGATGCACCGGTAGGTCTCATGAGACAATCTAGTGTCTTGGAAAAAGGCCGTGACAAAATCCTATTTGTAGTCTTGGCATGAGGCCTTGGCTACGTGGTTATGATAGTCTGGAATTATGCATTCCATTGTTATGAAAGTGGTTTTTGATATTTCATGTGATTATTTGATTAGTAGAATATCAATTTGAATAAGTAAATGGAATTATTTAATTTTATTTCTGCCATATTATTCTGAAGTTCATGTTTAAAAGGCTTTCGTTTTAGTTTTATACACTGCCTTAAATGTTTATGCTTATTTATGAAAGTTTTCGCAGTATTTCTTACCCTTACTGAGCTTTTGAGCACACCCCTTTCTATGTTTTATTTTCCTAGGATTCCAAGAAGTGTATTATGATTGATATTCAGGGTTAAGACAGGGGAATAATGGTGTACATAAAGGATTATTTATGTTGTTTTGTATGTTATAAAGTGTAATGTAACATTCTTGTATGTAATCTATTTTCCAAGGCTGCTAAACCGATCGGTCCTTAGTGACTTGATTCCTTGTAATCATGCCAATGTTTTAAAATAATGCATCGACTATGGGTAACTGGGGTCGGGGCATTACAGTTGGTATCTGAGAAAGTTTAGCAATAACCTTGGAAGATAAATTTAGATAAACTCTGATTAGAGCACATAGACCTAAGATAGACTTTGAAGATTAGTATAGAAGAACTTCATAGAATTTTGGTATTGTAGAGATTTTGTGAGTTTTCTGAGCAATACATCCCTATCTAGATACGAGCAGGTAGAGGCGGATCTGGCATAGATGTACTTAGGGGTAAAAACCGAAAACACCGCTTTGAGCTAGACTCAAACAGGAACTGGTGCACAAAAATGGGCCTTGCTTCACTCTTGGTTACGACACTCCCGGGGGATATGCTTAGGATAATTCTCATTTTCTTTACAAACCATTATGAAGGGTTTATGAGTATATACTTTCTCAAAGAAGACATTTTTATGATTATGGATTATATCCATAAACTGTTTAATTTATGTTAAGTTTTTTACATATTTGGGATTATGGATTTCTATTCATAAACTAATCTAGTGTATGCCATTGTTTAGAAATGGCACCCAGTAGAAGGAATGAGAACTCCAGCAATACGCATGATCCGAAGAGTAAATAGGATAACATCTTTCATGGTCTTGAGCCAGAATTTAGAAGGGAAATAATCTCCCACACATTATCATCATATGAAGAAATAGTATCATGTGTTGATAAGATAAGTAATGAATTCTTGGAGTCCTATAGCTTTGAAGGGAATCCAGAGAAGAAAAGGATGGTAGAGAGAAGGACAGATAAAGGGAAGAAGGTAAAGAAGGATTTTCCCATATGTTATAACTGTGGAAAGAATCACCTTAGAAAATTATTGAAGAGAATGT
The DNA here is from genome assembly GCA_963277665.1 of Viscum album. NCBI lineage: Eukaryota > Viridiplantae > Streptophyta > Magnoliopsida > Santalales > Viscaceae > Viscum > Viscum album. Next base: position 516,308,375 of record OY728127.1, on the reverse strand, counting down.
GAGTATGTTATAAGTGTGGAGAAAAAGGACACCAAGTACGTGACTGCAAGTGTAAGAAAAAGGTTTCAAATGTACAATGCTTCATCTGCAAGGAGTTTGGACACTACGCGAACCAATTTCCCAGTCATCAGACTATACCGCAAATGATGCTATTGGATAATAATCAAGTTAGGATACTACCACAAATGAAGAAAAATTACTAGTGTTCTTATGTTGTTATTTTAGAATTATTTCATTTAAGTGTTGTATCAATGATGTTCTAGAAATAAATAAGGATTGTATTGCAATACTATTTCATTGAGGATTTGAGATTCACTACGGGAAAAAGGGGTTTTTGCGACGGGTTATTTGCGACGGGAATAAATCCCATCGCAAATAAACTTATTTTCGACGAGGGTATTTTCCCGTCGCAAATAACCACTTATTTGCGACGGGGAAATCTCACCCGTCGCAAAAGGCTTGGCGTGCAAAGCGCGCCAAACCGCGGGAAAGTCATTTGCGACGGGTGGTTACCACCCGTCGCAAATAACCGACGGCGGTAAAAACTATTTGAGACGGGAATATACCCCGTCACAAATACCCGGCGGCGGTAAAAACTATTTGCGACGGTAATATACCCCCCGTCGCAAATAGTATGTCGGCAGGTTAATATTTGTGACGGGACCCGTCGCAAATAACTATTTAACCATTGACCGTGATAAATGCGGGATCAAGTATTTGCGACGGGACCCATCGCAAATAATACTATTTGCGATGGGTATCCCGTCGCAAATACTCCCGTCGCAAATAATCTAACCTATAAATACCCCCACCCGTTTTTTTCCATTCATTCTCAACTTCTCTCAAACCTCTATTTTTAGAGTTCACAGTTTCTTAAGTTTAATTTTTATTTCCAGATTTGATATTGATGTCTTCAACAATTATCGGAGATCAACCTCAAATCAATTTTAAAGGTATTTATTTTCTTTTTAATTTAATATTTAATTTAAATTTTTTATTAGTTTTATTTATTTTTCATTAGTTGTAATTTAATTGTGTTTATATTGTTTTGTTATTTAATAAATTTAAATTATTAGTATTAATTGTTCATAGTTAATGGTAATTAGTAGTAATTAATAATAATTAGAAATAATTAATAATAAATAGGAATAAACCTCCCCCATGCTCGCATTAACCTTTACAACTAAGCCATTTCATTTTTTTATACATTTAATGATCTATCTATATATATATAGTTATATTTATTCGTATATTAATATAGATTTATACTAATATAAATATATTTGGTTATATAAATATATATATATATATATATATATATATTTATTCGTATATTAATATATATTTATTCTTTATATATATATATATATGTAGTTATAAGTTTTTATTCGTATATTTATTTGTATATTAATTAATATATATTTATAAGCTTAGTTTTAAATAAATTTATAAAATATGGGTTTCTATGTATATGTATAAATAAATAAATAAATACATATATACAATAGATACACACACACACACACACACACACAGATATATATATATATGTATAGTTATGAATGAATACATAGGAATGAGGGGGTGAAAATCCACCGAGAATGTTAAAACGGCTATAAATTCTAATCCGTAAGTCCTTTACAACTCCACAACCAGTCAAATTGAAGAACTTGAAACGATCTTCGATATGATATGCGGTACAGGCCAAACGGACATCCGGATCAGATGTTATAGCCATTTGAATGTTTAAATGACCATAACTTCTAATCCAGAAGTCTGTTTCAGCTCCACAATTAGTCAAATCGAATAACATGCAATGATCTTCGATATGATATATGGTAGAGGTTTATCGGACATCGGGAGCAGAAGTTATAGCTATTTAAACGGTGAAAAATCGGGGTACCCTGACTAAAAACTCAGTTTTGGAGGCCTTCTGGCCCTTTTTTGGCCTTGAAACAACTTTGGACGGGTTCCATCGATTCATAGCGCTGTAGAGCTCGTCGCAGGATTCGATTTGATATGCTGTGGAGCTCAAACGGAGTCCCGGATCAAAAGTTATGGCCGTTTGAAGTTTGGGTTTCATTTTTAAATTATTTTCCATCTTTCATTAATTTTTTTATTTTTTTTATATTCAAAGAGTTATTAAATGACTATTAACTGATAAAAATTACATATTTACTAATTAAAAATATTTTATAATTTATTTTATAAGCCTCTTTTACTGAACATCTTATACATTCATATTTGATTTTCATTCTTCCTTTCTAAAACATATTTAAAAAATAAATATTATATTTATATCAATATAAATAGGTTTATTGATTTATATAATAATAAATAAATTTTTAATTTTTTTTTAATTTTTTTATTATTATTTGCGACGGGCCCGTCGCAAATACCCGCTTCGAAGCAACTATTTGCGACGGGAATATGACCCGTCGCAAATACTTTTTGCGACGGGCCCGTCGCAAAAGATTTTTTAAAAAAAATCAGAAACCTATTTGAGACGGGTCAATTTCCCGTCGCAAATACGTGTTTTTGTGAAGGGCCTGTCGCAAAAAAAAATTAGTTGCGACGGCATTTTCTGCAACGGGCGATTTGCGACGGGGCCCCGTCGCAAAAGTCTATTTGCGACGGGATCCCGTCGCAAATGACCCGTCGCAAATATCTATATTTCCCGTAGTGATTTTATGGTACTAAGAAAAGTGACTCTATAGCAAGTTAAACATTTTATAAATTACATGGTTGAAGGAAATATAAACCTTAATATGGTCCTAATATTGAGGTACTGATTTTGGAATAAGATATGGTTGATTTGGGTAAATTATATTGGATATTCTTGAATACCTTGAAACTGATTAATGATTTTTCATCGTTGGATTTTACAACATTTTTTATAGAAGGATTATATCTAGTATTCTATAAAGAGGGAGCATGAATGTAATCAATAAGGTTTTATGGTAATTTAGGATGTTACAATGTTTTAAAATAATACATGGTGAAGGTGTTCACATGTTTTAAATGAAAAAAAGATCTTCATTGTGTTTAACTTCCTTATAAATTATGGACTGTGAGTTTGGATAGTAGTATTTTGGATAAGTCTAAAGGTTGGAATGGATTAAGATTTAAATGTTATTTTTGGATTTTTATAAAATGACAACACGCAGACCGTGTGACAACCTGTCACGTCAGACAAAGCTGCGGGAATCGAACTTATAATCGTAGTGCGATTGGGATTTATCACCTACTACTGGACTAGGTGAAGTCCCTGGATTTTAGAATGTAGTTTCTTTTTTAATGGGTCTGATATGTGAATTATACATTCATTATATTTGGAACCGTATACAATTAGGATAAATAGAGTATTTTTGAGCTGTATTATGTTTTGTAGTGAAAGATGAGTTTGTGGTAGAAATTTATTAATGGATAAAACTATAATTATAAATTAAGTATATCTCCTTATGATCTTATCCAATCTCATAAATAAATTCCTCAACATTAAGAAACTAAACTTAGAACAGAAAATGTTGTCCTAGATGGTACCTTAGATCATCACAAATTTATGGCTTTCGGATTATTGGCCTTTTCATAGCCATGTTCTCTACCACTCTCCATCGGATATTGATGGTTAGATTTCTCTTCTATATCCATATTTTTTTACATGGAACCCTAGTATGTGTTATTTTTGGTAACCTTCATTCTTACCACTCTTTATTTTAAATAGAGGCCTCATTAATCCATTTTTTGATGTGGGATTTCAACTAAGATATTTTGAAATGTCAACCCCAAGTTTCCAATACAGAGCATAAATTGCGAGGACACAATTTATTGAATGAGGGGATAATGTAACACCCCAAGCTTCCACAATACGCTTCTCTTTGAATAATACAGTAGCATGTGTTGTACGCAACATCGAGTTCTAACACACACCACAACCAATCAAACCAGCCATTATGAATAGCAATACACTTTTTGAAATTTTATACATTTTATCTTTCAAAATGGAATTTATTTTTGGATTCGGAATATCGAAATTAGTTTAGGGTGAATTTTTGGTACTTTTATGATAACTTTCATATTTTGATGAATAGTGAAAATTACTAAATTTTAATTAAAAACAACTTTTTAAGAGAAATAATTAATAGTGATAAACTATGTATTTGTGTGGTTTTAAATTATATTTAGAATATATTTTTACAATTTAATCCAATTTTGGTCATTGGACATAATTTCACATTTAAACCGGACATAAACAAGTGTCAATCTTTTGATAGTTATTATTTCTTAAAAACACGCTTTTTGTTTTGACAGTGGGAATTAATTTTAAATTAATAAATTCCACATATATGTTTTGAATTTGGTAAAATAGACTTCATTATTGAATTCAGAATATCAAAATTATCTTAGAGTAAATCTTTGTAATTTTTCTGAAAACTTTTAATTTTTGATGAATAGTGAAAAACACTAAGTTATAGTTTAAAACTGAATTTTTATTTAAATAATTATTTATTTTATTTAAATTATTTAATGTCAAAATAGATACATAATACCTATATAAGTTCAATGTATTTCATTGTAGTTGGATTATAATGATTTTAGATATATAAAAATTTTATTGAACTTTTCACCGTCTTTTACCCACCTCCTAGGAGCTTTTACAAATTCACATAAAACATAATTTTACCGCTTCTGTGAGCAGAATTTCGAAAGTCAGAGAAACATGGTTAATATCAAGGATTAAAATGTGGTTCAATGAGATGAAAATAATTTTTTGTGAATAGTAACTTTTTACTTTTATTTGCCACGATTAAAAGTAAACAGGGTAATTAAGGGTAAAAATGATATTAATATTACCCTCATACATGTCCTAATTATATTAGAGAAGTTTATCTAGACAAAAAACAACCTTAGGAATAAAATATTATCATTTAGGTCCACTTGGATTAGATTAGGACATTTATTATTATTTAATTCAAAGAAGAGTTAAAAGAGTTAAAATCAACATTTAATAACTAAAACATTTTTAATATACGGTTTTTCATGATATAAATTCGATTATAAATATTCATTAGAAAGATAAAAGGATTTCCTACATCATGGTATTTTATTTATAATTTTTAGACATTATATAAATAAATTTATTTATGACACAATGATAATTCCGTAATTACCCTATTCATGAAAGAATCAAATAAATGGAATTATAAATATTAAAATAAATATAATTTCAAAGTTTATATGACATACACGAATTTTCTAGGTTAATATGACATGTTATTATTTATTCAATGTATGTTGTTTGAATTCATCATGTTGTTATTATTTGAACAAAAAACAAATACCAAATAGTGTCAAAATTGACATAAAATAGTTTTTAAAACAAATATTATATTATTAATTGATATAATGGTCCTAAAAATCAAATGTTAGGCCAAAAGACTTATATAATAATATATATGACATTAATGAACCAGTTGGGGTTCTATTGTCAGTATATAGTATGTTTATTAACCATATAGTGTAAGAATACAAGAAGACACAGTAAAAGTTAAATTATTTAACTTAGAGTTAAATCTAAATGATAAGGTTAAATGGTAACCTAAGCTTGTATAAAACATATTGGTTGAGTTGTTGTAAACCTATCCCCACCTTAGTCTTTAATTAATTAACTTTGGATCCATTATAAACCGAATATGAATTTATTATAAAATAATATTTTAAGTTTTTCCTAAGGTTCCCCTCACCCCTCTTATAAAAGGGCACTCCCCCTTCTCTCTAATTCACACCTTCTAAGCCATTTTTATCAGCCAAACCCTGCCCAAATACCCCCTAAAATATCATCCCTTCATCCTAGAGGCCTTAGTTTTATCAGAAATCCAACCTAAGGAGCCCTTTTGATCAAATAAAAAGGAAGAACTCGAAGAAGAGGTAATGATTTCACCACCCTCATTCAAGTTCCTTTCTTCTTCCACTTCATTTTTATTTGTTGTTTCCATTGTAAAATAATAACTCCAGTATATTCTATATACTGTGATGTTATTATAATTATGGTACAACCAAATTCATTCTTCTATCCACCCTTTGAATGACATGTCACCATACGTGCGTACGTACGGCTTACCGTCTCCACGTCGTGGTGTAATTGTTATTCAGTACATTATTATTTAGATGGGTATAATAATGATGTGTATTTGATGTAAATAATAAATGTAACATGATAATTGTTATTTAGATATTATATACCATCCAATTATATATTATATTAATATCAAAAGAATGATATTTTCGCTCGGGTGTACGTACGGATTACCGTCTCCACGACGCGATGAGATTCATTTCCAAGTTCACCATTCATCAACGATTATAAAAATATATATTACTAATAAGTATATAATATATGAAATAATAATGATACTGGAGATATATATATTTATATATATAAGTATTTATGTACTTACATATATCTTATTCACTTACTTCCGTTCAATACTATATGAAAACGGAAACATCGTTTATGCGTACGTACGGACTACCGTTTCCATAAACGGTGTTTTCCATTCCATATATACGTCTATTATAATTTTTTTATATTATAAATATATATGATAAATAAATCATGTTTTTATATTCTGGAAGTATTTAAATCATTATCTAACTGATACAATCAAGAGTAACAAGTTAAAACACGTACGATAAAGAAAGAGATTATTACCCGAAATATTAATATAACCTGGAAATTATTATTAAATGGGTAGTATAAAGTAATAAATGAATAATGTATGATATCATAAATAATAATATGTTTATGGTATAATTTAATAACATACTATAGTCTTCATACAGGAGGCTAAACGTACCCTCAACTAAAGGAAAGTGCAAGGTAAGGGGTTTTCATCTCACTCCTTATTCCTGTGAGATTCATGCCATATTGCCACTATAACATTTTGTGTGGTGTATGTACTGTCCATAATTGTATTATTTGTGTAATACAATTTAATTTATGCATATTTATATATTCATTGTATGATACCTCTTTCATGGGGTGTATGTTTCGTAAGTTACCAAATTGGTAAGGGTTAATTTCACAATCTCTTTATTATCCGAGGTTGTTCTTACATAAGTATCTACTCAGACATATTTATTATCCATGTCAATGTTTCATAAAAGTGTTTTCAAAGGGATTACTTTTAAAGGAATTTTTATTAAAACATCATTTTAAATATTTTAAATATTTATTCTTCTAAATCATTCTCATTAATGTCCATGTTTTCAAAATGGTTTTGAAGGATTTATTTATATGGACATGAATGTATTGAAAATGTTAATTCCTTTCAAAAGTTTAAAAGTGGTATGGGACACTTTGATTCAAAAATGTCTTTAAATGTATTCCTTTCTAAATTGTGTAACTTTTAAATGTTTTCATGAAAAAGGGATATTTCTCTCAAAGAGTTTTACAAAACATTTTTATCTATGTCAACATCCTTTGATGAATTTAAGCTTATTTTATGTTGATTTATTATGATACAAAACTTCCATATTTTATTGAGGGTTTTGTGATATGTTTGACTATGGATGTGTTATTTTTATAACATTCATGGTTTATGGAGAAAATATTGACATCTCATATGCTAGTTTTAATACGAATGTTTATTTTATGTTTAAACCTGTTCATATGAGGAATGAATTGGACTTAATAAGTGACAGGTGGAGCTCGCCATAGCTCCTCGATGCATCGGTAGGTCTCATGAGACAAACTAGTGTCTTGGCACGAGGCCTTGACAAAATCTTATTTGTAGTCTTGGCACGAGGCCTTGGCTATGTGGTTATGATAGTCAGGAATTATGCATTCCATCGTTATGAAAGTGGTTATTGATATTTAATGTGATTATTTGATTAGTAGAATATCCATGTGAATAAGTAAATGGAATTATTTAATTTTATTTCTGCCATATTATGCTGAAGTTCATGTTTAAAAGGCTTTTGTTGTCACGACCCGTCCTCGGGGCCCATGCCGTGACTACCCCAAGCCCGCCTTCAATAGGCCAGGGGTTGGTGACTAGCACCAAAGGCATAAATCCTGATAAAAAGGGAAGGCATTGCCATTATGAAATACAAAAAATCACACAACCAGAGTACAAGAGGAAGCAAACACTAAGTAAAGCAATAAGACAAGTGTGCTGAAAGTACAAAGGGGGCTGGAAATACAAGCCCAAAAAAAAAGTACAAGGAAAAGAAAAAATAGCAGGAAGGTGTCAAGCTGCTCCTGGGTTATCCTCCGGAGTTCCTACTGAAGGGTAGGTACATATGGCCACCTCAGCTCTCCACGTCCATCTGTCACCTCCGGATACCGTCTCGTCATGAAGTCCACCTTCGGGTACCGTCTCGTCGTGAAGTCCACCTCCAGGTACCATCTCATCATGAAGTCCACCTCCGGGTACCGTCCATTTATATAACCTCAACCACGATTAGTGTTTTCCGTCATCTGCATCCAACACAACAAGGTGCGAGCATAGCCCGTGCAGGGGTGAGTATAACGATACTCAGTAGGGACCCGAGACCCTCAAGGTCTCACTAAATCAAACAAGGATAAACCACAAAGAAATATCTCAACAGATAACCTTTACTTAGGTATATACCCATAAATATACCTAGGTTATCACGTAACCCATCTCAATCATGAGGGAAACACAAAGGTCATTGACTCAGCTCAAACCAGGATTTTTTTTCACGATAACGAAAAACACGGCTGCTGGAGAACTCCTCTGTCGATCGCAGTAGTCTTGTCATGACTCTCAGGTGCTACTCACTAACCTTATACTGTTGAGGTACTCTTCCTATCAAGTACCGCAGGTCTTCCACCTCACAAAGTAGTGCTCCTCCACCATGGGTCTGTCACCTCACACAGTAGTGCTCCCACTCATAGCCTACATAGGTACTCCTCCTGTCGAGTACTGTGGGTCTGCCACCTCACAAAGCAGTGCTCCTCCGCCATGGGTCTGCACCTCACAAAGTAGTGCTCCCCACTGGGCTATGCAAGTCACTCCGAATCAAATCGGACAAGCAGTCATCAGGTCTCAGCCAGCTACAAGGTCACCGTACTCCGTATGATCATCTCTAGGAGGATCCGCTCCATGAGACACGGGTTTATACTACAAGTATCACAAAGTCCCACGAAGAAGTATCACAAAGGACCGCCTTGTCACAGGGGTCTTAACGTAACAGACGGCGCATCAATCGGACGCCCGGTTCGTGAGTTATTAGCCTCTTTGTTCCGGGGGCTCGGTTGGTTTCGTAAACGAACCAACCCGACCGTATCTCAACTATATCCCGAACTCCCATGGGGTATACTCAAAGGGACGACTATGCTCCAAGAGTACCGGCGCCGCTGGCGGTTCGTCAAATGGACGTCCGGTTCCAGAGATGTGGCCCAGGAAGGTAATGGGCCAGTAATGAGCCTGGGTCCGGTTCGACCCTGTCAGACCAACTCAGCCTATCCCAAACTGGGATGACCTGGTCTGGGTCGACCCGGTCAGACTCGCTGGGTCTGACCCGACCCATTGGGTGAGTCATCCCGCTAAGTTCTGACCCGGTCCACTGGGCCCGGCCCAGCGGACTGCGAGGGCGGTTCAGACCGATAGTCACCATGTAGGTGGCTCGGTAACGCGGCCCGTAAGATCGGGATGGTTCGACCAGCGACACCGCAGGGGCGTCGCGGGCCGGTTCAGCAGGCCGGTGACTGGGAGGCCAGCAGGCAGACCGTGCGGGGCGCGGGCGGGCTGGCTGGGATCCGGCTGGCCGCGGGTGCGCCGAGCAGGGTGCGGGTGCACCAGGTAGGGTGCTGAACACCGAGCAGCGCACAGGGCTGTGCCAAGTAGTGCGACAGGGCGCCACGGGGGGCGCCGGGGTGCGCCGGGTAGGCCGCCGACTGGGGCGACCGGGGTGCGCTGGCAGGGCGCCGGGGGTGCGCCGACAGGGCGCCGGGGGTGCGCCGGTAGGGTTCCGCGGGTGCGCCGGAATGGCGCATCGGGTGCGTTGCGGGGGCGCCGACAGCGTGCCGGCAAGGGCGTGGGGCACCGGGTACGCGCCAGGGGGCCGCGGGGGTGGCATAGTTCATGTAGGTCGCACGGCCTTTCTTCACCGCCATCATCATCATCGCCTCATTGTCATGCCGTCATGGAGACATTACAAAAAGAACAACGAAGGGGTCAGGCCATGTTGGTTTGGCCCGGACCCTCCGCGTTTAGGGTGGTAGTAGTAGGTTCTCACAGGTATGAAGCAAAAAAACCATCGTTCTTCATTTTGAGAGAAAGGAAGAACATGGGAAAGGTTCATACTTTAAATAAAAATAAAACCCCTACCTCTTGCTCGTCACTCGTTGGCGGAGTCGCAGAAGGAAGACGATGAGGACCGTCGTTCGTCATGCCCGCCACACGTCCCCAATTCCGAGCTGCATCCATTCGTTGACGATGTTGCGGATGATAGGTTTCTAGGGAAGGAAGGTCGAAGAAGAATCGCGTGGAATATCATCGTTGTCGTTCTTCACGTTCTTCGTTGGAGAGGATAAGATTTCCCCAAGTGTTGGGCGTCGCAATACTTTACCAGCACTTTGTCACTTGGTGAAGCTATCCCAAAACCTTCTCCCAAGCTCCCTATATATAGGAGAGGCGGAGAGGTATGTAACCATCATGGAATTTATGACGGTTCATTTATTTGGAACCTTCCTAAATTCCAACGATGCAGTTACTTAATTTAAAAAGGGGGTCAGGCGAATTAAATTGTGTTGGCGCAATTTAAGAGGTGCATTGGCACAACTTAAGAGTGGAGGATGCCAAGAAGTTTCCCCCACATAGCCTGCATCAAAACATATGACACAAATTAATTTTAGGTTGACACATAAAATTAATTGACAGCAATTAATTTCACGTCGACACATAAAATTAACTCACAAAAATTAATTTTTACGTCGACCCATAAAATTAATTGAAAACACTTAATTTTACGTCGAAACTTAAAATTAACTGACAAAAATTAATTTTACGCAGAACCATAAAATCAACTGAAAACAATTAATTTTACGTCAACTCATAAAATTAATTGAGAGCAATTAATTTTACATTGACACATAAAATTAATTGACAACAATTAATTTTACGTCGACCCATAAAAATAATGGAGTGGAATTAATTTTATGTCGACATATAAAATTAATTGATGGGGGGTTTGAGAGGTTTCCTCTCCCTCCCCATTAAATGGGAGGTTAGGGTGTGGCGGTTCCACCACCAACTCCCAAGTGGAGCTTCTAACCACTTTACCCGCCCTGCAAGTGTTTAAAAAAATAAAATAAATTATTCACTTATTTTATTTTATTAACCCACGAAAAACCCCAAAAACTAACTTCAATACCCGATCATCCGCCATTGAGGTGAAAGTATTATTAAGCGAATATCGGAACTACGAGTTCAACGGTGCCCTCATATTTCGATTCTGAGCATCGGTTCAAAAGTTATAAAACGCCACTCGTACGTTTACTGAACGTACTCGAAAAAAAGTTCCGAAAATTATTATCAGTCACCCGCGACTCACTGTGGTCATGGTTAGGCTCTGCCAAGGAGAAACACACCCCAAAGAACTCAATGGTACTCTCAGATTTTCAATTAGAGTTACCGTTTAGAAGTTATGAATTTTACAATAAAATAATTGTCACTTAATTATTTTATTTACGGCCAAAAACTAACTTTTTCAGGTGGCTCGCGTCGGCCAAAGTTAGTATCTGCCTAAAGGAAGCCTACCCTCATGAGTTCAGCGGTGGTATCATATTTTTAATCCGAGTTACCATTTGTTAGTTATAAGCATTTGAAAAATAAAATAACTTTATTTAGTTATTTTATTTACGGTTATTCCATTTTCGGGTTTTCTCACAGGAGGCTTGCACCGACTAAACATAAGTCACGCCTAGGGTAAACCCACCATCTTGAGTACAACAGTGCCATCAGATTTATGATCCAAGTAACTGTTTAAGAGTTATTACACTTTTTCAGGAAAACTGTTTACGCGTGTTAATTTATGCTTCACAAAACTTCAGAAAATTATTCCGGGCACACCGGGCCTTGGAATCAGGTGCCGTCAAAAAATGCGTACTCATAAAATTCCAAAGAATTTTTAAAAAATAATTTCTTGAAATTTTTGGGTCTTTAAATTACTCCCACCTCAGGGATTTACGTCCCTATAAAGATACAACACAAACTAGGAAATCAAAAGGAGTTACCATGAAAACATCTCAGCCTCCCGCTCCCAAGTGCTGTACTGGAGGTTCCCGTGGAGATCGAGGATCTACATGAGCAGGTCCTTCATGGAAGGTCGATTCTTGGTGCGCCGACACGGCACCATGGGGGCATCGAAAACGCGCCGGCAAGGGCGCGAGGCACCGGCTGCGCGCCAGGGGGCCGCGTGGGTGGCATAGTTCACAGAGGTCGCGGGTCGCGTGGCCTTTGTTCGCTGCAATCATCGTCATCTCCTAATTGTCATGCCGTCGTGGAGTCATTACAAAAATAACAATGAAGGGGTCATGTAAATACCCAAAAATTTCAAGGATTTTTTTTTCTTAATTTTCTTTGGAATTTTACAAGAACAAAGTTTCTGACGGCGCCTGATTCCGAGGCCCGATGTTTCCGGAATCAATTTCCGAAGTTTAGCTTGGGTATGTTCAGTGAACGAACGAGTGCGGTTTTCTAACTTATGAATCATTGCTCGAAATCAAATTCCGAGGGCACCGATGGATTCACAGCGCTGGTAATTTCTTAAGAAGATCTTTTTCGGAGTTGCGTTTTCACAGGAGGAGTTGTTAAAAATTTGTGGAAGATAAAATAAAAATTGAGTTACAATTTTTATTTCTTTAAAGTAGTTATATCCTTTGAGTGGAAGTTAGGGAACTACCCATGAGAGGTTAAGAGGGTGGTGGGGCCCACACGAGACCCTAACCCCCTTGATCTTCCCATAACCCCCATGACCTCCCATAACTCACCTCCCACTTTAATATTGTAACTCCACTTTAACTTAAGTGACTCCTATCCTCCTCACCTCTCACATTAATTCATGCCACCTAAACATTAATTAATTTGACAACTCAATATCAATTAATTAAGTGCGTTGGTTTTGAATTTTGTAATTTTGAATTCATGGCATGGGTAAATAAAATAAGGTGGAGCCTTATTTAATTTGGTTAGAAATGTTGTGTTAAGAGAAAGGGAAGAGAGCATTTGAGTTTTGAAGAACTTCCTCCTCCGAAGAAGAATGCTTCATCTCCTTTGTTGAATAACTTGAAGAACACCGAAGCTTCGACGAAGAACTTCGTCTCATCTTGCACCTTCTCTCCACGTCGAAGGAGGAGAGACACTGCATTCTTCATCAGGCGATCACTGACGACGTGCCTTCTCGTCTTCTTTCTCCGCGTCAAGGGAGGAGACACCACCGTGGGGAACGTCGCCATTGACGATGACTCACCCTCCGACATCAACAGAATCAGCACCGATCTTCCGCGACGTCCGATCACCACGACGCTTGCCTCTTCCGCGGCTCGACGACGTGTGACGTCTTTGCAAGGTAGGGGTTTGGTTTTCATGTCGTGAATAATTTTATACGTTCTTCGATATCAACAACCAACTGTTATCAAAATAACGGAGGAGGTCGGACCGCACAAACATGGCCGAACCTCTTCCCCTTTTATTTTGTTGGTTATCTACATGGCTTGAAATGGAAGCGACGCAGTGTCGTCGCACCGTGTGGGAATTTAGAGAATCACGACGAAGAAGCGCGGCGCCATCTCGCCGCGCCTTTGAGGTCGAATGAATCTGCGGTCGAAGTCGGGCCACGGCGAAGGGGCATGACACCATCGCGCCGTGCCGAAAAACCATGAAGATGGCGCGTTTTGAATGTTGAGTGCGGATCGACGGGCGACGATGAATCAGGCCGAAATGGCATTTGAATTCCTTCACAGTAAGGATCGGGTCCCGGGAGGACTGTTGGCGAAGGCGGCAGGAGAAATGGACCACCGGAGCGCGTCCGGTGGTCCGCAGAAGGCGGCGGCGGCGCGCCGCCGGAGCAAACCGCCGCGGCTGAACCGTGGCGGTGGGACGTGAACTGGAACGGCCGGGCCGTTCCGGGTTTGAGGCGACGCGACTTTAAGCCGTGCCAGGTGGACAACCGGGGGGGGGGGGGGGTTTGTAACCCCCCGCACCCGTCGAGCCATGCCAGCGCGAGGCCAGCCGGGCCACCCAGCCGAGCCGGGCCATGCCTAGCTGAGCCGGACCCGGTTCGGCCGACCCAGGGGGGGTTGGGCCGGGCTGGGCCGGGCCCAGACCCCCGTTTTCGGACCTCTTCGTTCTTTCGTCCATAACTTGGGCTGAGGACCTCCGATCAACATACCGTCAGTTGCGATGCGATCCTTGGATCAAGACAGTCGTTTCAGTATGTCACACTCAAGGTTTCGGAGAACTTTGGGTTCGGCCGGGTTGGTTCGGATACGAAACCAACCGGGCCCTCGGAACGGAAACGCTTATATCTTGAGTTCTGGACATCCGATTGACGTGCCGTCGACTTTGTTGGTTTCCTCTTGATGAGACAAAACTTTTGGCTTACTCCTCTTGAGGTTTGGATGTCATTGAAGTTCGGTCGGGTTGGTTCACTCATGAAACCAACCGGGCCCCTGGAACAAAAAAGCCAATAACTCACAGACCGGACGTCCGATTGACGCGCCGTCTGTCTCATTGAATTCCTCTTGATGAGACGGAACTTTTGACATACTTTGCCTGAGTTTTGGATGCAGTTGGAGTATGGCCGGGTTGGATGGTACCTGAAATCCAACCGGGACCCTGGAACGGAAAAGATGATATCTTTCAGACCGGACGTCCATTTGACGAACCGTCAGCGGCATTAGTGATCACATTGAGAAACGGTCCCTATGGGTATACCCTATGAGAGTTCGGGGTACAGTTGATATAAGGCCCCAGCCTTAAACCTTACTTAATCTTGAGTTATTAAAAGATTACACATTGAGGATCTTTTCGGGTTTATAATTTTAGAGAATTAGATCATAAAACTTGCATTACATTCCACATATAAACAAAGTGGTTAAATAAAGATAGTATTCTTCATTCCCATCAATGGAAACACATTTAAAATAAAACATGGATTATTTCTTGACACATCCTTGACTCTATCATCTTATGTACCTTTCCCTTGACCTGTGAAAAACATTTCAAAAACTTGGGATGAGCATAAAAACTCAGTATGGGTTATAAAAAAAACATGGAAAGGAAACATGAGTTCATATATACATAAGAATGAAATCATACTTTACCCATATAACTTAGGCACTTTAACATACCTCATAAAATCATGAATAAATCATAGAAATCATAAGGCATAAAGGTAACTTGAGGCATTCATAACATTCTTACGTAGGGAGTAACCCTCTTGGTTACGTTTGGAATACCCATCATAGTATATTCCCTAAAATCTCTTCGGAGAAACCTTAAAGTTTCACTCCTTCGCGTTACCCAATGCATTGGAGAGCTATAACGGGCTCACCCGCCCTTAGTTTATCACGGAACCACCCGTCTTCATAATAATGCCCAAGAACCATAACATAATCATATCACATAAAACATGCATAAATGAAACATAAAATTTCCACATTTCAATCACGAGATATCAATACAACACATTGATATAAAAACATTATGAAAACCATTTTCAATACCAAAATAAAAGAAAAGTAAAACATGGTATTTATTTTTCTTTTAAAAAGAAGGTATGGCTTGTAGAGGAAGCCGAAACTCAAATAACGGTCACGACGGCGGAGAAGTCGTTGTCGCCGCATGCGTATGACAAAAACATTCCCTTTTGTCGTTTAGTAAATGCTTCGTATAAAAAAGATTCATTTTTAATAAACGTAAAAGTCAAAGGGGTTTATACACCGTATAAAAGAATGTTGTGTATAAAATAAAATATGCCTCAATGAAAGGAGATTGAGACGAAGTCCCATACCTCGTATCCGACTTGACCCGACCGTTCTTTAATCTCCTGAATAATAAACTTGAGTTAATCTCTACTTGCTTAAGAACATTTTTCAAGTTCATTATTCCTTTTATACCATGTTATGAACATCATGTAATCAGTTAAGTTAATAATGTTCATTTTGTCGGTATTTGGTTCTTAAGTCAAAAATAGACTTCTTACACTTACATGTTGTTAATTTGGTCAAAGGTTCATTATATACAGAATGGTATTCATGATGTAGATATCATATATGTCATATATATCCAGTACATACATGCATTTATAATATTACATAATCATTTAGAGGTAAGAAATGAAATGCACCGTTCATGGAGACGGTAAGCCGTACGTTCGCATGAACGCTACTTTCATTTCTATTTCATATTTTCTGTAATGGAATCATAATGATATAAGAGTATATTATAATTCCATTATAATAACATATATAATATCATTAACTTTATCCTTTACACATCCCACATATGGTATTAACGAATCAAATCACTTTCAGGGGGCAGTAGTCCGCACTTCCTAAAATGAAGATATCGTGTTTACCCATAATGGAAACCATAAAGGTATGACCAAAATTAAAAAAAACAGAAGCTTAAGGAAAACATAAACATATTATATATCATATATCAAAATAGTGACACCATAATGGCCACCTTTGAAGGTGTTAAATGAGTATTGAACAATCATCGTTTCGGGAGGCATAATTTCTCCATCCACGGAAACCGTATGTTCTTTAACCATTTGATGTAGTAGTGTGAGAGTGTAGCTCAAATAAATCTTATAAAAACATCCTAGTATATTGAAGATACTGGTGTTGTTACAAAAGAAGTAAATAAAAAGAGTTTAGGGGGTTGGAGAAGCAAAATAAAACAAATGAACATGAGAGAATGAATTACCTTTAAAAGTGTAATCCTTTTGATTTGAGTCTAAAGGCTTCCTTTGAAAGGATTCTGCCCAAAGGGAATCCTCTAGGATGAGTAAAGGGATGTGGAGAGAGTAAATGGACAGGGGTTGGCCGAGCCAAAGGATTGAGTAGTGTGTGAAATGAGGTAGAGGTGGGGGCCTTTTATAAGAGGAGAGGAGGGGCACTTTTGGAAAGTAAAGAAATATTACTTTATTTGAAAATGTGTTTCAGTTTCAAAAGGTCCCACATTGGTATAATTCGTGGATAAGGTGATAAGGGTTCTAAATCCACTCATCCAATTGGTTTTGGCCATGTGTAGTTCATATATTTTACATTTTCATTCCATTTTATTTAAATCATCAAATAATGATGTCATCGCTGCATCATTATTATGTCATAAATAATTTAATTTATTTAATGTCTAAAAATCATATAAAAAATACTATGATGTAGGAAATATTTTTATCTTTCCAATGACTATTTATAATCAAATATCTGATCTTTATAACCCCATGTAAAAATTGTTTTCGTAAAACATATTATGTTTGTGTCATTTTTACTTTTACATTAAATAAAAAGTTATTAAGTCATTTCCCAACCAAAATGTCTCCATGGGGTCCCCAAGTTGACCCATGGCTTGTCTTGGTCGGCCATGACACAACCAATAAGGTTGGGACATGTGTCTAGGTCATTTCATATTATTAAATCATTATTTATACCTTAAACTACACTAATTACCACTAATCGCGATTAAAAACTTAATAAGTTACTATTCACCAAAAAATTATTTTAATCTCATTGAACCACATTTTACTTCTTAATGATAACCATGTATGTCGGATTTTCAAAATTAAATACACATTAGTGGTAAAATTTCATTTAACTGAAAAATCAGTTTGCTTGATTACCACTTAGTGGTTTCAGTATTCATAAAAAATTAAAGTTTTTCAGAAAATTACCAAAAACTCACCCTAAGCTATATTTGATATTCCGAATTCAAAAATGAAGTCTATTTTACAAAATTCAAATCATATAAATCACATTAATTAATTTAATAATTAATTCCCGCTGCTAGAGCAAAAAGCGTGTTTTTACAAAACAATAAGTATCAAAAGATTGACACAAGTTTAAGTCTAATTTTAAAGTGAAATTGATTCCAATGACCACCATTGGATAAAATGGTAAAAATATATTCTAATTTCACTTCAAAACCGATTCAAAACATAATCTAATCATATAAATAAATTAGGTTAAAAATCAGTTTTGATGTAAAATGCAATATTTTTCACTATTCATTAAAAAATGAACATTGTCAGAAAAATACCAAAAATTCACACAAGGTAAATTTTGATGTCCCAATCATAAAGGATAAGTTTATTGTGACAAACATAGTTTATAAAATTGTCAAAATATAGATTCAAAAAGTGTTTTCCATCAAAAGGCAGTAAAACAATCTTTTAAGAATATTAGTGTATTCCATGCATAAGATTGTATTTATTTTCATTTTAAGCCTCTATAACACTATCTTAATCATTAATAGACATAGATAAAAATATCTATTATTCCTTACTTGGGATGTTACATCCTTCCCCCCTTTAGAAAATTGCGTCCCCGCAATTTATTTACTTATCGAATAAATGGGGGTACTTATCCCTCATTGCATTTTTAGATTCCCATGTTGCCTCTTCAATCATGTGGTTTTTCCACAAAACCTTTACCTGCTTAATCACCTTATTCCGTAACACTTGCTCCCTGTGGTCAAGAATCTGGACCGGTTGTTCCTCATAAGATAGGTTCTCTTCCAGCTGAACTACCTCTGGACTCAAAACATGAGATGGATCTGGCATATACTTTCTCAACATCGAAATGTGAAAAACATTGTGTACCTGAGATAAACTCGGAGGTAAAGCCACTCGGTATGCAACTGATCCAACTCTCTCCAGAATTTCGTATGGTCCAATGAACCTTGGACTCAACTTTCCTTTCTTACCAAATCTCATCACACTTTTCTAAGGAGAAACCTTGAGAAAAACATGATCACCTACCTCGAAAGATAGATCCTTCCTCCGGTTATCCGCATAACTCTTCTGCCTGCTCTGAGCTGTTCTCATGTGTTTCTGAATCAGCTGAACTTTTTCTTCCATCTCTTCTACCAATTCTGGTCCCATCAACTTCCTTTCACCCACTTCATCCCAGAAAGATGGAGTTCGACACCGCTTCCCATATAATGCCTGAAATGGTGCCATCTGTATACTGGAATGAAAACTGTTATTATATGAAAACTCAACCAAAGAAAGATGTTGGTCCCAACTTCCCTGATAATACATAGAACAAGCTCGTAGCATATCCTACAATGTCTAAATTGTTCGTTCTGACTGCCCATCTGATTGAGGATGAAAAGCTGTACTAAAATTTAATTCAGTACCCAATGACTTCTGAAGGCCTTTCCAAAAGTTAGAAGTAAACCTGGGATCACGATCCGATACAATGGAGAGAGGAACTCCATGTAACCTGACTATCTCTTCAAGATACAAACGGGAAAGTTGATCAAGAGAGAAAGTATTTCGTATAGAAAGGAAATGAGCAGATTTGGTCAAGCGATCAACAATAACCCAGATTGCATTATTACCTCGAGATGTCTTCGGTAATCCAACAACAAAGTCCATGGATATATTCTCCCATTTCCACTCTGGCACTGGTAAAGGCTGAAGCATCCCTTTCGGTAACTGTCGCTCTGCTTTAACCTGCTGACAAGTCAAACACTTCACTGTAAAATCGGCAATATCTCTTTTCATTCCATCCCACCAGTAATACTCCCGCAGATCTCTATACATCTTAGTACTGCCCGGATGAACTGAAAACGGAGAACTATGAGCTTCACATAACAACTCTCTCTTCAACTGTGAATCACAAGGCACACACAATCTCTTCCCAAATCTCAAAACGCAATCATTATCAATGTTTAATTCAGGCAACTTACCTTTCTGAACCAGCTCTACCTTTTTCTGCAACTCACTATCTTGCTTCTGTGCTTGCTTGATTCTATCTGATAGAGATGATCTCACTGATACCTGGAAAAAAACAGAAGGACTCCCTGTACCAACAACTTCTATGCCAAAGTTCATCAAATCCTTAACCAAAGGATCACGTTCCAAACGCAACATTGTTAATGAAACATTACTTTTTCGACTCAAAGTATCAGCCAGTTTATTTGCTTTTCCCGGATGGTAATGAATTGTAAAATAATAATCTTTGATTAATTCCAGCCATCTCCTCTGTCTCATGTTTAACTCTTTCTGAGTGAATATATACTTTAAACTTTTGTGATCGGTATATATTTCACACTTTACTCCATACAAATGATGCCTCCAAATTTTTAAAGCAAAAACAACAGCAACTAATTCCAAATCATGTGTAGGGTAATTTACCTCATGAGTTTTCAACTGTCGTGAAGCATAAGAAATTACCTGATCATTCTGCATTAGGATGCAACCAAGTCCTTTCAATGAAGCATCACTGTATATAACAAACTCACCATTCCTGGAAGGTAGTGCCAAAACTAGAGCATTCACCAATCTTCTTTTCAATTCCTGAAAACAATCATCACATTCTTTTGTCCAGATAAACTTAACACCCTTCCGAGTTAGCTTAGTCATTGGACTAGATAACCATGAAAAATTTCTAACAAACCTTTGGTAATAGCCCGCCAAACCAAGGAAGCTACGAATCTCGGTTACATTTGTGGGTCTTGGCCATTCTTCCACAACTTTTGTTTTTGCAGGATCAACAGTTATTCCATCTTTAGAAACAATGTGACCAAGGAAAGAAATTTTTTGCAACCAAAACTAACACTTGCTGAATTTCCCATACAGTTTCTTTTCTTTTATGGTTTGCAAGATAACCCTTAAATGTTTTTCATGCTCCTCTTTACTTTTAGAAAACACCAAAATATCATCAATGAAAACCACCACAAACTTATCCAAGAACTCATGGAAAATTCTATTCATTAAGTCCATGAATACAGCAGGTGCATTGGTTAGCCCAAAAGGCATTACTACAAATTCATAATGGCCATATCTCGTATGGAACGCGGTCTTCGGAATATCTGCCTCCTTTACCTTCAGCTGATGGTACCCCGATCTCAAGTCAATCTTTGAAAAAAACTGAGCTCCCTGGAGCTGATCAAACAAATCATCGATATGAGGCAAAGGATATTTGTTCTTAACAGTGATATTATTCAAGGCTCTATAATCAATGCAAAGTCTCATAGAACCATCTTTCTTTTTAACAAATAAAACAGGAGCACCCCATGGTGATGTGCTAGGTCTAATGAAACCTTTCTCTAATAAATCTTGCAATTGCTCCTTCAACTCTAAAAGTTCAATTTGTGCCATTCGATAAGGGGGTTTTGAAATTGGCTTAGCATCAGGAACTAAGTCAACAGTAAACTCAACTTCCCGATCTAGTA
This sequence comes from Viscum album, assembly GCA_963277665.1. NCBI lineage: Eukaryota > Viridiplantae > Streptophyta > Magnoliopsida > Santalales > Viscaceae > Viscum > Viscum album. The sequence continues at coordinate 516,286,935 of OY728127.1, read as the reverse complement.
TTATTCCAGGAAACTCATCAGGAAAAACATTAGGATACTCATTTACCACTGACACATCATTAATATGAATAGTTCCTTTATTTTCAACGACGTGTGCAAGGTAACATTCATTTCCATCTTTCACAAGTTTCTCGGCCTCTTGATATGTTATCAAAAGTAAGGGTTCATTCTTGTAAACAAACTGAAAGTCTTTCTGAAAAGAAACTTCTTTAGCTCTACAGTCAATCTTATCATGGTAAATAGAGAGCCAATCCATACCCAGGATAACATCAAACTCTACTAGAGGTAGAACAATAAGGTATGCAAGTAGGTTCTTTCCACAGATAAGGATAGGAAGATTCTTATAAATTCTTTTTGCCTCAATATTTCCCCCAGGTGTTTTTACCAAAATTTCAGGAGTCATTTCTTGAGATGGTATTCCCATTTTACTAGAAAAGGTTTCAGAGATGAAAGAATGTGTAGAACCCGAATCAAACAACACACTAGCATAATCTGAAAAAACAAACAAAGTACCTGATACAACTTCATTTGATGGCCCGACATCTGCTGAAGTAGTTGCAAAGGATTTCACCACCCCTTTCTGCTTGTAGTCTAACTGCTTCCCATCACTCAAGCTCCTTGTCGGACACTCGTTTGCATAGTGACCCATCTCATTGCACTTATAAAATTTCACTAACTGTAAATCAAATTTGTTCTTACCTTCACCTTGATCCTTTTCAGTGCAATCACGAGCCTTATGTCCCATCTTACCACATCGGTAGCACTTCCCAGAATTCAGAAGACATTCCCCAGCATGACTTTTGCCACATCTATCACAAACTGGAAACTTAGTTCTCTTACCATCAGACTTTTTTGAAGAATTCTTACCTTTCTCCTGCCACCTCGGTCTCTTATTCTGCTGGTTGTTATAGAAAACTTGGTCATCGACAAACTCCATTTCCACCTTCTCAGCACATCGAACAAGCTTTTCATAACTTTTAAACTCACGAGAAGCTAATGCCCTTCGGTATTTTGGCTTTAATCCAGAGTAAAAATGATTTATTTTACTATCAAGGTCCCGGATAAAATTTGGAGCATACCTTGCCAATCGAGTGAACCTTTCTTCATAGGCAGCCACTGAGTCTTCCTCTTGCCTCAATTCCAAGAATTGCTTTTCCATCCTAAGTCGAACAGCCTTAGGAAAATACTTCTCAAGAAACATACCTTTGAATTCCTCCCAGTCAAGAGGATCAATCTCATCGGCGTCCCTGATATTTTTAACCATAGACCACCACTGATCTGCTTCACCCTCCAAACGGTAAATAGCAAGACTAACCTTTTGATTGTCTGAACACCCCATAACATCAAAAATCTTCTCCAGTGCTTTAATCCACCCTTCAGCTAGCACAGGGTCAGATGATCCTCTGAATGATGGTGGATGTTGCCTCATGAAATGTTACACCACTGACATGTTCCTCTGCGGTTGCTCTGGCTGATCTCGTGCATGGATACCACCGCCATTTATCGCTTGAGTCAACTGCACCATTACTGCAACAAACTGTTCAGTTCCAATTCCGACCATTTCTGGATGCTGATTCGGAAGGTTATTTCCTTCTGTATGCCTTCCTAGCACTGCTTCCCTGTTTCCTCTGCGGAAAACCATTCTGAACAAACATATCTTATATGAAGCAACATGGTAATCTTTAAATGCTATATCACTTCAAAAAAAAATATTTTGGATAATTATTTAATAAAATTCTAACTCCTAAAGTTATCTAAACCGACCTCTGATACCAACTATAAGGCCCCAGCCTTAAACCTTACTTAATCTTGAGTTATTACAAGATTACACATTGAGGATCTTTTCGGGTTTAGAGTTTTAGAGAATTAGATCATAAAACTTGCATTACATTCCACATATAAACAAAGTGGTTACATAAAGATAGTATTCTTCATTCCCATCAATGGAAACACATTTAAAATAAAACATGGATTATTTCTTGACACATCCTTGACTCTATCATCTTATGTACCATTCCCTTGACCTGTGAAAAACATTTCAAAAACTTGGGATGAGCATAAAAACTCAGTATGGGTTATAAAAAAACATGGAAAGGAAACATGAGTTCATATATACATAAGAATGAAATCATACTTTACCCATATAACCTAGGCACTTTAACATACCTCATAAAATCATGAATAAATCATAGAAATCATAAGGCATAAAGGTAACTTGAGTCATTCATAACATTCTTACGTAGGGAGTAACCCTATTGGTTACGTTTGGAATACCCATCACAGTATATTCCCTAAAATCTCTTTGGAGAAACCTTAACGTTTCACTCCTTCGCGTTACCCAATGCATTGGAGAGCTATAACGGGCTCACCCACCCTTAGTTTATCACGGAACCACCTGTCTTCATAATAATGCCCAAGAACCATAACATAATCATATCACATAAAACATGCATAAAGGAAACATAAAATTTCCACATTTCAATCACGAGATATCAATACAACACATTGATATAAAAACATTATGAAAACCATTTTCAATACCAAAATAAAAGAAAAGTAAAACATGGTATTTATTTTTCTTTTAAAAAGAAGGTATGGCTTGTAGAGGAAGCCGAAACTCAAATAACGGTCACGACGGCGGAGAAGTCGTTGTCGCCGCATACGTACGACAAAAACATTCCCTTTTGTCGTTTAGTAAACGCTTCGTATAAAAAAGATTCCTTTTGAATAAATGTAAAAGTCAAAGGGGTTTATACACCGTATAAAATAAAGTTGTGTATAAAATAAAATATGCCTCAATGAAAGGAGATTGAGACGAAGTCCCATACCTTGTATCCGACTTGACCCGACCGTTCTTTAATCTCCTGAATAATAAACTTGAGTTAATCTCTACTTGATTAAGAACCTTTTTCAAGTTCATTATTCCTTTTATACCATGTTATGAACATCATGTAATCAGTTAAGTTAATAATGTTCATTTTGTCGGTATTTGGTTCTTAAGTCAAAAATAGACTTCTTACACTTACATGTTGTTAGTTTGGTCAAAGTTTCATTATATACAGAATGGTATTCATGATGTAGATATCATATATGTCATATATATCCAGTACATACATGCATTTATAATATTACATAATCATTTAGAGGTAAGAAATGAAATGCACCGTTCATGGAGACGGTAAGCCGTACGTACGCATGAACGCTACTTTAATTTCTATTTCATATTTTCTGTAATGGAATCATAATGATATAAGAGTATATTATAATTCCAGTATAATAAAATATATAATATCATTAACTTTATCCTTTACACATCCAACATATGGTATTAACGAATCAAATCACTTTCAGGGGGCGGTAGTCCGCACTTCCTAAAATGAAGATATCGTGTTTACCCATAATGGAAACCATAAAGGTATGACCAAAATGAAAAAAAAACAGAAGCTTAAGGAAAAAATAAACATATTATATATCATATATAAAAATAGTGACATCATAATGGCCACCTTTGAAGGTGTTAAATGAGTATTGAACAATCATCGTTTCGGGAGGCATAATTTCGCCATCCACGGAATCCGTATGTTCTGTAACTATTTGATGTAGTAGTGTGAGAGTGTAGCTCAAATAAAACTTATAACAACATCCTAGTATATTGAAGATACTGGTGTTGTTACAAAAGAAGTAAATAAAAAGAGTTTAGGGGGTTGGAGAAGCAAAATAAAACAAATGAACATGAAAGAATGAATTACCTTTAAAAGTGTAACTCCTTTTGATTTGAGTCTAAAGGCTTCCTTTGAAAGGATTCTGCCCAAAGGGAATCCTCTAGGATGAGGAGAGGGATGTGGAGAGAGTAAATGGGTAGGGGTTAGCTGAGCCAAAGGATTGAGTAGTGTGTGAAATGAGGTAGAGGTGGGGGCCTTTTATAAGAGGAGAGGAGGGGCACTTTTGGAAAGTAAAGAAATATTACTTTATTTGAAAATGTGTTTCGGTTTCAAAAGGTCCCACATTGATATAATTCGTGGATAAGGAGATAAGGGTTCGAAATCCACTCATCCAATTGGTTTTGGCCATGTGTAGTTCATAGATTTTACATTGTCATTCCATTTTATTTAAATCGTCAAATAATGATGTCATCGCTGCATCATTATTATGTCATAAATAATTTAATTTATTTAATGTATAAAAATCATAAAAAAATACTATGATGTAGGAAATATTTTTAGCTTTCCAATGACTATTTATAATCAAATATCTGATCTTTATAACCCTATGTAAAAATTGTTTTCGTAAAACATATTATGTTTGTGTCATTTTTACTTTTACATTAAATAAAAAGTTATTAAGTCATTTCCCAACCAAAATGTCTCCATGGGGTCCCCAAGTTGACCCATGGATTGTCTTGGTCGGCCATGACACAACCAATAAGGTTGGGACATGTGTCTAGGTCATTTCATATTATTAAAGCATTATTTATACCTTAAACTACACTAATTACCACTAATCGCGATTAAAAACTTAATAAGTTACTATTCACCAAAAAATTATTTTAATCTCATTGAACCACATTTTACTTCTTAATGACAATCATGTATGTCGGATTTTCAAAATTCAATACACATTAGTGGTAAACTTTCATTTAACTGAAAAAACAGTTTGCTTGATTACCACTTAGTGGTTTCACTATTCATCAAAAATTAAAGTTTTTCAGAAAATTACCAAAAATTCACCCTAAGCTATATTTGATATTCCGAATTCAAAAATGAAGTCTATTTTACAAAATTCAAATCATATAAGCCACATTAATTAATTTAATAATTAATTCCCGCTGCAAGAGCAAAAAGCGTGTTTTTACAAAACAATAAGTATCAAAAGATTGACACTAGTTTAAGTCTAATTTCAAAGTGAAATTGATTCCAATGACCACCATTGGATAAAATGGTAAAAATATATTCTAATTTCACTTCAAAACCGATTCAAAACATAATCTAATCATATAAATAAATTTGGTTAAAAAGCAGTTTTGATGTAAAATGCAGTATTTTTCACTATTCATTAAAAAATGAACATTGTCAGAAAAATACCAAAAACTCACACAAGGTAAATTTTGATGTCCCAATCATAAAGGATAAGTTTATTTTGACAAACATAGTTTATAAAATTGTCAAAATATAGATTCAAAAATGGTTTGCCATCAAAAGGCAGTAAAACAATCTTTTAAGAATATTAGTGTATTCCATGCATAAGATTGTATTTATTTTCATTTTAAGCCTCTATAACACTATCTTAATCATTAATAGACATAGATAAAAATATCTATTATTCATTAATTACTTGGGATGTTACAGTTGAGATACGACCGGGTTGGTTCGCACAGGAAACCAACCGGGCCCTTGGGACGAAAAGGCTAATAACTCACAGACCGGGCGTCCGATTGACGCGCCGTCTGTTGCGTTTAGACCCCTATGATGAGGCGGTCCTTTGAGAAACTTCTTCGTGGGACTTGTGATACTTGGAGTAACGACCTATAGCTCGTGGATCGGAACCTCCCGGAGATGAGCATACAGAGTACGAAGACTGTGTAGCTGGCTGTGACCGATGACTACTTGTCTGATTCGATTCGGAGTGACTAGAATAGCCAAGTGGGGAGCACTACTTTGTGAGGTGGCGGACCGATGGAGGAAGAGCACTACTGTGTGAGGTGGCAGACCCGTGTTACTTGACAGGAGGAGTAACTCTGTAGGCTATGATGGGGAGCACTACTATGTGAGGTGGAAGACCCATGGCGGAGGAGCACTACTGTGTGAGGTGGCAGACCCGCAGTACTCGACAGGAGGAGTACCTCAACAGTCTTAGGTTAGTGAGCAGTACCTCGAAGTCGTGATAGGAACACTGTACACTCCAGAGACGGGGCTCTTCAACAGTTACGGTTTCGATAATGAAAAATCCTGGTTTGAGCTGAGTCTATGAACTTTGTGTTTACCTCTTGATTGAGATGAGTCACTTGATAACTTAGGTATATGTATGGGCATATAACTGGGTAGTGGTTATCTGTTGATTTCATAATCTTTGTGTTTCCTCATGATTGATATGGGTTACTTGATAACTTAGGTATATCTATGGGCATATACCTAAGTAGAGGTTATCTGTTGAGATCTTCATTGTGGTTATCCTTGTTGGTTTTAGTGAGACCTTGAGGGTCTAGGGGTCCCTACTGAGTATCGTTATACTCACCCCAGCACGGGCTATGCCCGTACCTCATTGTGTTGGTTGCAGACGACGGGCAGTGCTAACGGAGGCCGAGTGTTCGAGGACTGGATGGTACCTAGAGGTGGACTACACGATGAGTCAGTATCCAGAGGTGGACTTCATGACGAGACAACACTCGGAGGAGGTTGACAGGAGAGAGCGATGTGGAGGCTATCTGTACCTACCCTTCAGGTAGGATCTGTGATGGACGATCCAGGAGCTGCGCCATCTGTACCTACCCTTTAGGTAGGATCCGAGGAGGACATCCCAGGAGTCGCTTCCGTTATTCCAGCTGTTGTATTTTTCTGTTGTACTTTTATTCAGTTGTAGTTGTAATTTCAGTTGGGTTTGTATTCTGGCCCATTTACGTTTCAGCATTTCTTTTGTACTTAGTGTTTTACTTCCGCTTGTACTCTATGGTGTTTTGTTTACTTTTATAAAGGAAATGCCTTCCCAGTCATCGGGATTTATGTCTTTGGTGCTAGTCACCAGCCCCTGGCCTTTGGAAGGCGGGCTTGGGGTAGTCACGACATGGGCCCCGAGGACGGGTCGTGACAAATTGGTATTAGAGGAGTCGGTTCTACTGCATAACTTATAACTCTAATATTTTCTTTCTGTGAAGCAATAGTGTTAAGGGTACCGAGTGTGGTCTTCAGTTTAGGGAGTCCAGTGTTGGTGAGGGCGGCCGACGTATCCATACACCAGGACCTTGACAACTGATTTCCGACTTTGTGCACGAAAACACTGATTGCGTGTGTGTTTCCAGAAGTTTTTAAATGTCAGATCAAACCGGGACAACTCACCAGGTATAATCGTTTTACCATGTCATGTTGTTTCTTTCAGGATGCCTCTTTATGGATGACCAGATAGAGCCCAGAGGGATGTGCGTACTGACAGCCTTCCGAGCGACGAGGCTTCGGTACAGGGCCCTCTTGCAGTTGAGGCACCAGCGGAGGCACCAGCGGTACTACCATACGTTGGGCCACCGATTCCACCAGCCCCAGTAGTAGGCGATGCACGCCACTTGAGCACGCTGCATGAGTTCCAGTGCCGGAGGCCACCCAGGTTCCAGGGAGATACGGACCCGCAGGCGGCTGAGGATTGGCTGGAGGCTGTGGTGAGAGTCTTCAGGCTAGTGGGGATGCCAGCAGACTTCATGGTGATCTTTGCTGCCAGCCTCCTTCAGGAAGAAGAAGGAAGGTGGTGGAGCCACTTGTTCCAGTTTTGTGATGGGATTACCTTCACATGGGAAGACTTTGAGACCTTATTCAGGGTGGAGCTTGTGCCAGTAGCTCTACACCCCGAGCGTGTAAAGGAGCTTCTGCCTTTGCCGCAAGGTTTTTGATCTGTAGCCGAGTCATTTGTGGGTAGTAGACAGATGATGCAGAGGTCGAAGAGGACCAGACCAGCAGGTGGGCGACCTCAGTTTATAGGATCAGTAGTGCGGGACACCCGGGGTGGAGTCAGGGCCAGGCATGCCAGAAACGGACAGTGTTTCTCCTACGACAGGAAGGGTCACATGGCACGTGACTATCCGACTCCTCGTAAAGTCGATCTTCAGGCATTGGAGGAGCCACTGAGGCAGAAGCAGCGACGAGTTCTTGAGCAACAGCCGAGAAGTGGACAAGGAAGTAGAGCTCCAGGAGTAGGTGGACTGGAGCGGAACTAGTGGATACGTCCCTTGTACTTCTAGTTCCATGTTGCTGTTGTATTCATGTCTTTGTACTATGAGCTGCAATAATGAAAAGACACTTATCTTTGTGATGTTTACTTTCCTGTCCTTTTGTTTGGTTGATACTGAGTGGTCCCGATTAAGACTGTTGACTTGACCCTCACTTTTGAGATTTCTACTGGAGGAGACCCAGTGACCTCACACTGATGCCGACAGTGTGACTCGACCCTTGGAGGCGAGAGTGACAGTTGGATCTCTTGGTAGTTACGTTGAGGCCTTACGACATCATCCATGGCATGAATGCATCATTCATGTTAGGATTGACTGTATTAGGAAATGGGCGTGGTTCGTCCAGGGGATGACACTGCGTTTCTCTTTTCAGAAAAGGAGAAATTTTAACAACTCTTTCAGATCGTAGGAAAATAATGTGAAGATCATCCAAGAGCAGATGAAGACTGCACAGTGTAGTAAGAAACAGGAAACTGGAACCAGTCTTAGAGACTCAGGAATGTTAAATGTTTCAAGAATTGGAAGCTTTAAGGAGAGATGAGTCTGCGAAGCAGCAGACATGGAGGCAGAGCTAGGAGAGCAGCATGTGGTGGTGTACGTTTTAACATACTACAACCACCCACCTTAGTTGTCCCCTCCAGGTTCAGGGAGCTGGAGGGCAGGGGAAGAGAGTAGCTGCTTGCGGTCAGGGAGAGTGACCCAATGGATCTAAGAATGATTCAAGGGATAGTCTGTATCCACTACTAGCTTCCATAGTAACAGACATCGATATGAATCATTCCTTCCTTCCATGAATCTTGTCCCAGACCTAGAGTTTCTGGTAAGCCATAGACTTGACCCTCACATCTGGAGATACCTTGGGAGAAGACTCGATAATCACACTTAACCCGACAGTGTGGTCAGACCCTCGAGGCGAGAGTTTCGGTTGGAATCTCATGGTGGCAGCGTCGAGGCCTTACGACGTTGGTTTGAGTATGGACTGGGCAATCACAGTTCATACACAAATTGACGGTATTAGGCAAAAAGGTTGTGGTTTAACTACGACGTCGGAATGGGTTTTCCTTGGTCGGCGAAAAGGAAACCCCAGGTATCACAGGATAAACTCATGCACAGGAGGGTGCGACCGATCACTCTTGAGTTGGTCAAACTTACCCTCACGGCAGTAGTCGTTTTGAGTTCTAGTTATAAATAGGAATTGGAGACCTCTAGAGTTAGAGGATGATGATCACGTCCTTATACGGGTCTCACCTCGATGAGGATTACGGAGATGTGGTCAAGGCGGAAAGTTATCTCCGAGGTTCACTGGAACATTCCTAGGTCCTCAGCTGGGTAGGCAGGGTGGTTTACCGCTTGACCCATCCACCTCAGTTGCACCAGGTGCACGACGACTTCCACGTATCTCAAGTGAGGAGATACGTGTGTGATCCTTCACATATCATCGACCATGGGGAGCTGGACGATGATGATGGGGTGTATTTCACGGAGGTTCCAGTGGGGATCAAGGATCGATAGGAGTGGGTCCTACGAGGAGGGTCGATTTCTCAGGAACACTTTCACTAGCAGTACGGGAACCTCCAGGTAAGCACATGGGAGCGAAAGGCTCAGATGCATGCTTAGTACCGCTTTTGTAACCCTTGTTTGTGTTAAAGCTTTACGAGGACGTAAAGCCCTGAGGTGGGAGTAATTTAAAGATCTGAAAATTTCAAGGAAATTTTTTTCATAATTTTCTTTGGAATTTTACAAGAACGCATTTTCTGACGCCGCCTGATTCCGAGGCCCGGTGTGCTTGGAATAAATTTCCGAAGTTTAGCTCGGGTACGTTCAGTGAACGAACAAGCAGGTTTTTCTAACTTTTGAACCGGTGCTCGAAATCGAATTCAGAGGGCACCGATAGATTCGCAGTGCCGGTAATTTCTTAAGAAGATCATTTTCGGAGTTGCGTTTTCGCAGGAGGAGTTGTTAAAAATTTGTGGAAGATAAAATAAAAATTGAGTTACAATTTTTATTTTTTAAAGTAGTTATATCCTTTGAGTGGATGTTAGGGAACTACCCATGAGAGGTTAAGAGGGTGGTGGGGCCCACACGAGACCCTAACACCCCTTGATCTTTCCATAACCCCCTTGAACTCCCATAACTCACCTCCCACTTTAATATTGTAACTCCACTTTAACTTAAGTGACTCCTTTCCTCCTAACCTCCCACATTAATTCATGCCACCTAAACATTAATTAATTTGACAACTCAAGATCAATTAATTAAGTGTGTTGGTTTTCAATTTTTTAATTTTGAATTCATGGAATGGGTAAATAAAATAAGGTGGACCCTTATTTTATTTTGGTTAGAAATGTTGTATTAAGAGAAAGGGAAGAGAGCATTTGAGTTTTGAAGAACTTCCTCCTCCGAAGAAGAACGCTTCATCTCCTTTGTTGAATAACGTGAAGAACACCGAAGCTTCGACGAAGAACATCGTCTCATCTTGTACCTTCTCTCCACGTCGAAGGAAGCGAGACACCGCATTCTTCATCGGGCGATCACCGACGACGTGCCTTCTTCTATTCTTCCTCCGCGTCAAGGGAGGAGACACCACCACGGGGAACGTCGCCATTGACGATGACTCACCCTCCGACGTCAACAGAATCGACACCGATCTTCCACGACGTCCGATCACCGCGACGCTTGCCTCTTCCGCGGCTCGACGACGTGTGACGTCTTTGCAAGGTAGGGGTTTGGTTTTCATGGCGTGAAGAATTTTAGACGTTCTTTGATATCAACGACCAACTGTTATCAACATAACGAAGGAGGTCGGACCACAAAAACACGGCCAAACCTCCTCCCCTTTTATTTTGTTGGTTATCTACGTGGCTTGAAATGGAAGCGACACAGTGTCGTCGCACCGTGCGGGAATTTAGAGAATCACGACGAAGAAGCGCGGCGCCGTCGCGCCGTGCCTTTGAGGTCGAACGAATCCGCGGTCAAAGTCGGGCCACGGAGAAGGGGCGCGGTGCCATCGCGCCGCGCTAGAAAACCATGAAGACGGCGCGTTTTGAACTTTGAGTGCGGATCGACGGGCGACGACGAATCAGGCCGAAATGACGTTTGAATTCCTTTGCAGTAAATATCGGGTCCCGGGAGGACTGTTGGCGAAGGCGGAAGGCGAAACGGACCACCGGAGCGCGTTCGGTGGTCCGTAGAAGGAGGCGGCGGCGCGCCGCCAGAGCAAACTGCCGTGGCTGAACCGCGGCGGTGGGATGTGAACCGGAACAGCCGGGCCGTTCCGGGTTTGAGGCGGCGCGGCTTTAAGTCGCGCCAGGTTGACAACCGGGGGGGTTTGTAACCACCGTACCCGTCGCGCCGCGCCAGCGCGAGGCCAGCCGGCTACCCAGGCCAGGCGAGGCCGCGTAGGCCGGGCCGGGCCACGCAGCCGGGCTGGGCCGCGCCCAGCTGCGTCGGACCCGGACCCGGTTCGGCCGACCCAGGGGGGGTTGGGCCGGGCCGGGCCGGATCCAGACCCTCGTTTTCGGACCTCTTCGGTCTTTCACCATTAACATGGGCTACGGACCTCCGATCGACGCACCTTCAGTTGTGATGTGATCCTTGGATCGAGACGGTCGTTTCGGTATGTTACACTCAAGGTTTCGGAGAACTTTGGGTTTGGCGGGGTGGTTTGGATACGAAACCAACTGGGCCCTCGGAGCGGAAACACTTATATGTTGAGTTCCGGACGTCCGATTGACGTGCCGTCAACTTTGTTGGTTTCCTCTTTATGAGACAGAACTTTTGGCTTACTCCGCTCAAGGTTTGGACGCCGTCGAAGTTCCGTCGGGTTGGTTTGCTCACGAAACCAACTGGGCCCCTGGAACGAAAAAGTCAATAACTCACAGACCAGGCGTCTGATTGACTCACTGTCTGTCTCGTTGAATTCCTCTTGATGAGACGGAACTTTTGGCATACTTCACCAGAGTTTTGAATGCAGTTGGAGTATGGATGGGTTGGATTGTACCCGAAATCCAACCGGGCCCCTGGAACAGAAAAGCTGATATCTTTCAGACCGGACGTCCGTTTGACGAACCGTCAGCGGATTTGGTGATCACATTGAGAAACGGTCCCTATGGGTATACCCTCTGAGAGTTCGGGTTACAGTTGAGATACGGCCGGGTTGGTTCGCACACAAAACCAACCGGGCCCCTGGGACAAAAAGGCTAATAACTCACAGACCGGACGTCCGATTGACGCGCCGTCTGTTGCGTTGAGACCCCTATGACGAGGTGGTCCTTTGAGATACTTCTTAGTGGGACTTGTGATAATTGGAGTATTGAACTATAGCTCGTGGAGCGGACCCTCTCGGAGATGAGCATACAGAGTACGAAGACCGTGTAGCTGGCTGTGACCGATGACTGCTTGTCCGATTCGATTCGGAGTGACTAGCATAGCCCAGTGGGGAGCACTAATTTGTGAGGTGGAAGAACCATGGAGGAGGAGCACTACTGTGTGAGGTGGAAGACCCGCGGTACTCGACATGAGGAGTACCTCTGTAGGCTATGAGGGGGAGCACTACAATGTGAGGTGGCAGACCCATGTCGGAGGAGCACTACTGTGTGAGGTGGCAGACCCGCGGTAATCGACAGGAGGAGTATCTCAGCAGTCTTAGGTTAGTGAGAAGTACCTCGGAGTCATGACAGGACCACTGTACACTACAGAGACCGGGCTTTTCAGCAGTTACGGTTTCAATAATTAAAAATCCTGGTTTGAGCTGAGTCTATGACCTTTTTGTTTACCTCTTTATTGAGATGGGTCACTTGATAACTTAGGTATATATATGGGCATATACCTGGGTAGTGGTTATCCATTGATTTCATAGTCTTTGTGTTTCCTCATGATTGAGATGGGTTACTTGATAACTTAGGTATATGTATGGGCATATACCTAAGTAGAGGTTATCTCTTGAGATCTTCTTTGTGGTTATCCTTGTTGGTTTTAGTGAAACCTTGAGGGTCTCGGGGTCCCTACTGAGTATTGTTATACTCACCCCTGCAGGGGCTATGCCCGCACCTCGTTGTGTTGGTTGCAGACGACGGGCAGTGCTGACGGATGCCGAGTGTTCGAGGACTGGATGGTACTTGGAGGTAGACTACACGACGAGTCAGTATCCGAAGGTGGACTTCACGACGAGACGACACTCGGAGGAGGTTGACAGGTGAGAGCGATGTGGAGGCTATCGGTACCTACCCTTCAGGTAGAATCCGTGGTGGACGATCCAGAAGCTGCGCCATCTGTACCTGCCCTTCAGGTAGGATCCGAGAAGGACATCCCAGGAGCTTCTTCCGTTCTTCCAGCTGTTGTCTTTTTCTATTGTACTTTTGTTCAGTTGTAGTTGTACTTTCAGTTGGGTTTGTATTCTGGCCCATTTACTTTTCATCACTTCTCTTTGTACTTAGTGTGTTACTTCCACTTGTACTCTGTGGTGTTTTGTTTACTTTTATAAAGGCAATGTCTTCCCAGTTATTGAGATTTATGTCTTTGGTGCTAGTCGCCAGCCCCTGGGCTTTGGATGATGGGCTTGGGGTAGTCATGAAACGGGCCCCGAGGACGGGTCGTGACAGGTCAGGCCATGTTGGTTTGTCCCAGACCCTCTGCGTTTAGGGTGGTAGTAGTAAGTTCCCACAAGTATAAAGCACAAAAACCACCATTCTTTGTTTTGAGAGAAAGGAAGAACATGGGAAAGGATCATACTTTAAATAAAAATAAGACCCCTACCTCTTGCTCATCGCTCGTTGGCGGAGTCGCGGAAGGAAGACGATGAAGACCGTCATTCGTCGCGTCCGCCACACATACCCAATTCCGAGCTACGTCAGTTCGTTGACAATGTTGCGGAGGATAGGTTTTTGGGGAAGGAAGGTCGAAGAAGAATCGTATGGAAGATCATCGTTGGCATTCTTCATGTTCTTCGTTAGAGAGGATAAGATTTCCCCAAGTGTTGGAAGTCGCAATACTTTACCAACACTTCGTCGCTTGGTGAAGCCGTCCCAAACCCTTCTCCCAAGCTCCCTATATATAGGAGAGGGGGAGATGTATGTAACCATCGTGGAATTTATGATGGTTCATTTATTTGGATCCTTCCTAAATTCCAACGATGTAGTTAATTAATTTAAAAAGGGGTTTGAACGAATTAAATTGCGTTGGCACAATTTAAGAGGTGCGTTGACACAACAAAAGAGCGGAGGATGCCAAGAAGTTTCCCCCACATAGCCTACGTCAAAACATATGACACGAATTAATTTTAGGTTGACACATAAAATTAATTGACAGAAATTAATTTCACGTCGACACATAAAATTAATTGACAGCAATTAATTTCATGTCGACACCTAAAATTAACTCAGAATAATTAATTTTTATGTCGACCCATAAAATTAACTGAAAACAATTGATTTTACATCAACTCATAAAATTAATTGAGAGCAATTAATTTTACGTCGACACATAAAATTAACCGACAACAATTAATTTTATTTCAACCCATTAAATTAACTGAAAAAAATTAATTTTTCATCAACTCATAAAATTAATTGAGAGAAATTAATTTTACGTTAACACATAAAATTAATTGACAACAATTAATTTTACGTCGACCCATAAAATTAATTGAGTGAAATTAATTTTACATAGACATATAAAATTAATTGATGGGGGGTTTGAGAGGTTTCCTCTCCCTCCCCATTAAACGGGATGTTAGGGTGTGGCGGTTCCACCACCAACTCCCAAGTGGATCTTCTAACCACTTGATCCGCACTGCAAGTGTTTAACAAAATAAATAAATTATTCACTTATTTTATTTTATTAACCCACGTAAAACCCCAAAAACTAAATTTCATACCCGATCATCCGCCATTGAGATGAAAGTCTTCTTAAGTGAATATCGGCACTGCGCGTTCAACGGTGCCCTCAGAATTCGATTCTGAGCACCGGTTCAAAAGTTATAAAACGCTACTCATATGTTTACTGAAAGTACCCAAAAAAAGTTCGAAAAATTATTATCATTCACCCTCGACCCACTGCAGTCAAGGTTAGGCTCTTCATAGGAGAAAAATTCCCCAAAGAACTCAACGGTACTCTCATATTTTCAATTCAAGTTACCATTTA
Organism: Viscum album; assembly: GCA_963277665.1. Lineage (NCBI taxonomy): Eukaryota > Viridiplantae > Streptophyta > Magnoliopsida > Santalales > Viscaceae > Viscum > Viscum album. Next base: position 516,271,868 of record OY728127.1, on the reverse strand, counting down.
GAAATTATGAATTTTACAATAAAATAATTGTCACTTAATTAGTTTATTTACGGCCAAAAACTAATATTCTTAGGTGGCTCGCACCAGCCAAAGTTAGTATCTTCTTAAAGGAAGCATACCCTCATGAGTTCAGCAGTGTTCTCTAATTTTTAATCCAAGTTACCGTTTGTGAGTTATAAGCATTTGAGAAATAAAATAACTTTATTTAATTATTTTATTTACGGTTATGCCATTTTTGGGTTTTCTCACAGGAGGCCTGCACCGACTAAACATAAGTCACACCTAGGGTAAAACCGCCATCCTGAGAACAACAGTGCCCTTAGATTTCTGATCCGAGTAACTGTTTAAGAGTTATACTAATTTTTCAGGAAAACTGCTTACACATGTTAATTTATGCTTAACAAAACTTCAGAAAATTATTCCGGGCACACCGGGCCTCAGAATCAGGTGCCGTCAGAAACTGCATACTCATAAAATTATAAAGAATTTTAAAAAAAAATTCTTTAAAAATTTTGGGTCTTTACATTTTTTTAGTTTTATACATTTCCTTAAATGTTTATGCTAATTTATAAAAGCTTCCGCTGTATTGATTACTATTACTGTGCATTTGAGCTCACTTATTTCTTTGTTTTATTTTCCCAGGATTCCAAGAAGTGTATTATGATTGATATGCAGGGTTAATCTAGGGGAATAATGGTGTTTATAAAGGATTATTTATGTTGTTTTGTATGTTATAAAGTGTAATGTAACATTCTTGTATGTAATCTATTTTCCAAGACTACTAAACCAATCGGTCCTTGGGGACTTGATTCCTTGTAATCATGCCAATGTATTAAAATAATGCATCGACTCTAGGTAGCTGGGGTCGGGGCATTACACAAATATTAAAGCAACATCAGATTGACTAGGGAATACATTGGATCTCTCAGTGGATCCCTAGCTTGAGAAGGAGGGTTGGGAAAAATTTATCAACCCATTACATTCATCTAAAAAATTATTCATGATTGTATCATTATATTTATAGGCCTATTCACCGTTGTAAATAATAGTCTTCATCAAGTTTAAAATTTTTCTCATAGAAGGAATGATATTTTATTCATGAGTTAGTAAAGTAGTTTCACTATTTGATTCTTTATCTAACCATCTTGCATATTCTAATTGATTAGGCCATATGATTAGACAAACTGTGAGCATATACTCTACTTTCTCCTTGGGTGTGTACCAATTCTCTAGAAATAATTTTTTACCATAAACTCATAGATGATTTCTCAATGTTCTTCAATAAAATTTCTTATTGATCCATGGTTTATTTATATCATGTTGAACTATTTCCAGCCTTCTTACACCTTCCATACACCTCCTAATCTGTATTTAAAATTACATTCATTAAAACCTTGCCCACATCATTATAAGGAGTGTCAATCACTAATCAAATCCAAGAATTTATCACTTTTTTTGGATTCTTATATTTCCTTTATCTTGATACCATTTTATTTTACATTAATATAAATCATAAATTAGTTCATTATGCATCCTCTCTTTCCATAGTGGAAACATCTCTTTAGATTTGGTTTGAGAACCTTATCATTCATCTCCCTTATTCTTCATAGTATCTGACACATCTTTACTCTTCATATATTTTCTTACCAATGATGATTAACTTAAATTGTTAAACTATTTATTAGATTGAGGTGGCTCACTTTTTCATTCAGAAAATCTATGGTACTTGGAAGGGTTATAGTAGTATCTATTAGGGTTTTTACCACCTATGTTTAACATCACATAGAAATTCACCAATCTTTAAAGTGTGTTAATTCAAGATTTATTTATCTCTTTTTACAAGGTATGATTCAATCTAGATGGTTTATTTATTTCAAAATCATTAGAACCACAATTTTCAAGCCTTTTAGAACTTGAAAAAAAATTACATGTTATTTAAACAATCAATAACTTTGTTTCCAAAACTCTAACAACACCAACACTTTCCAATTAGTCATGTTCTTTTAATTTCAAGAACACGGTGTCCAACCCGAAAAAAATTATTTTTTTAAATAGAACCACATTTTTTGGTATCCTTTAGTGGGAAAATTAATTTGGTATGTACATACTTTTTTTTTATATATTGGTGGAAGTGTCATCATTTTTCCCCTTCAATTTTTGATTTTTTTTAATTTCAATCCAACATTCTCAAAAATTCACAATTTTGTTAAGGTTAAATTATATACACTATCGGTTTCCTTTTTCAAAGTGATATAGGTGGAAGCTTATCCACACGATCTTAAGCTCATTGATCCATTATTATGAGAATTATTTGATATGGGATCACAATTTATGTTTTAATGCCAACAAAGTTTTTCTCATCTTATTAGTAAGGTCCTTTTTTTACTCTTATATATTTTTCAACATGACTTCCATCTCATGGATATTTTTGTTAAGGTTTTAGTTATCATCCTATAATTATATAAAGCTTTAATTCTAGACACTCTTAAGAAATTAGTTACCACATAGAACAAATTGGAATTCATCATCAATTAAAAAAACTCTTTCATTTAAAAGTGTAGAAAAGTTTTTCTTATATTTTACATGATTTGTGATAGTTTTGAATATTAAAAACTATATTTATAATGAATCTTACATACCATTAGCTTCATTCTCTATATATTATTTTTAATTAAGTAATTAATTTGTTATAAAAATTATATATGAAATAATTTTCCTTAAATATCTATTTCTATGAGATTAAATTTCTTTCATAGTTTTTATCTCTTCATGTACTTCACCACCATAAATAAAATTATTATAGGAATAAAAAACAATCGATTTGACAAATAAATCTTTAACATATTGATTAAATTTAGATAACGGTGTTTACACTACCTTTATTGAGTTTTTTCTTAGCTTCCTTTCCTCTTTCTTCATTTGGGGTTTCTATGTATTGAAAGAGACATCCATATCAATTTTAGTATTCATAGAGACAAAATGTTTGATATGGGGATTTTATTCATGAATGTCAAATCCACACTTAGTTATGAACTTTTTAGAAGTAATATGGGATTTATATTATACCAATTGAGAACATATAGGAATTATAGACCATAGATATTGGTGGGGTGAATCTATGGTCACTTAAAAAGTTTATAAATTTTTCCTTTTAGTAACTCATCCTCCTAGACTTATTCAGTATTGACCCAATATTTATTATGTATCAAAACCTTACTTAGATAATTCAATAAATAAAGGAACTAGAACACAAGTATTTACATGGTTCAGTATAAATACATACTCCTTAACATGTTTTTTTATTCTTCCAAATCATATATTCTCTAATGTAATCAACACTAGTCAATTAAAACTGGTGGAAGCTCCACACATCGCAACCAGATCACGAGTCTTCTCTTAGTCATAGTCTCACCAACCACTTTTCAAATGTCTCACAAGAATTAACTTTCTAGATTTCCAATTGACTTCTTCAACTACTTCTACATATAGTTACTGAGTCACTGGGTGATCTCCTAGTACACCATAAGTCACACATGTTCTATGGATTTGAAGCATATATATGATTTTTTTATTTGAGGATCCTATTTGGAAATAGATTAAAATATCAACAAAATATGTATCCATTACAATAAAAAAATCTTCTTTAACTCACAAAATTATTTTTTAAATACTATAATATCTTCATGAAACCTCTAAAATATAGTCATAGCTCAGAGCTTGGATTCATTGAAGTGATACTGAATTTTCTTAAAATTGTATTCTCACTTGATGGAATTATATGATCTTCAAAAAAATATCTAGTCATTTGATCTAGTGACTCTATTGCACATAAAAAAAGAATACCTATATGTCAGCCTTACTTATATAATTCTTCTCAATATTTTTCAACCAATGATATCACATGATCTTATTTTTCTCACTTTTTCTTCAATATCCAAATTCTAAAAACATCTTAATGTAGTATAAACTTTATTATTATTGGTCCTCCCTACACAAAACAATAGATTCTTCTTCTCATTATTCTTAGAGTGTTTTTTCTTTAAATATCACCCCACAACAAAACAACTAGATTCTCAATCTCTCTTCAATCAATTCTTCTTATAACATATTTTTCATATTATAGCTTGGGAATAAGAATTTAATTTATATATTATAACATTGAAAATATATTTAAATTTGGAATCCCATGATCTCACAAACCTCAATAGCTTGTATTTGGGATTATCCCACAATATTCATTTTAGTATAGGTGGTTATAAGATTTTGGCAGGTTTTACTTCATATTTCAAATAAGTGAAATTGTATAGTAAATATGTGTATGAAAAATGGATTCAAAATATATACCAATCAATTCTCAAGATTTAATTTTTAATTATTTTTTAATGGTTTTCCTCATCAAAATTATAACCTTTCCATAATATTTATTTTCTTATCATTTTTATTAGATAGAAAAAATATATATTAAGGTAAAATCACCAGTAGGATAATAAAATTCCTTTTCAACATATGTCAACTAAAATCCACACCTTATATTCTACATAGTTATATTACCTCATCCCTTATTTAATATCCCTAAAAAATCCTCGAATCACAATTTTTTTTGTTTTCAATGAAAATAGAGGATTAGTTGTATTTTAATTTACATTATTCTTGAAAATTATGGATCTAATTTTCTATACTAAGGAATATATAAATTTGATCATCTCCTCTATTCATATATAAATCAGACTCAAATCATGGATTAAATAAGTTTTAGGATGTTTCAATTTTGAATGGACATTATAAGCATTGACTAATTTGAGTTTACTTTTTAGAGTAAATAATTTTAAAATTATGTAATTTTTATCCAACACATTTGGGAAATTCAGTTATATGAGCTTCATCTTTTCAAATGAAAACTCGGCTATAGGATAGATTCCCAAATTTGTTGCCTCAAATATCCAGTTTTGGCTACACAACATTCAACTACATATCTAGATTTGGATATGTGGATATTCATTTGGAACTATTGTTCCGGAAATTTGATATATTGTAGGAATTGGCTATATTGGTATAGTTTATACATCATTCGACATCATCATTTTACTCATGTTTTTTGATCCTCAAATATGTAAATTTTTTCATATATGGTGACTCCAATTGCATTGATTCCTATATGTTTTTGTAATTCATATAAATGGAACATAATATTTTCCATATTTCATGAATGTACAAACATGGATCCTATATTCTATCTTTAATTGCTCTCAACCACTCTAAATAATTTTAAACCAATTTTGGGAATTAATTACACAACTCAAACAATTAAAATGGATTACCATTAACATTGGAAGCATATAAAAACTCACCTCTTTGAGTTCTTCAATAGAACACACTGTACTTATCACTTTAGATTCAATGAAAACTTTATCCTTGTGAGTTTATTCATAGTGTTCAATAGACCTCATTTATTAGTTCCCATGGATGGATTCTCCATATATTTAGAAATTGACTCTCACATTCAGCTAGTTTTTTCTCTCAACTTTTAAACTTTTTAGTTGTGTTCTTCATAGATATCAAATATTTCTATTTTAGGGATAAAAACCAACCATCTCTTCCATTTATCCTCTCTCATGAATTTTTTAGACAACACTCAACCACATTTAGTAATTTTAATACTCATGAGGACCACCTCAAAAGTTATATAATTTTTTGGGGTTCCCTTAGAATCTATCCTGCAATATGTCCAAGGGTATTCAACCCCACATTACACTTTACCCAATATGTGAGAGATAACTTATTATTCTTCTTTGGTGGGTGGATACTCTGTTCATCATGCAAGTAATTTTTTTATTTCCTATATTGACAAGCCTAATTGACAACACATATAATAAATAACCTTTAGGTATTTTACTTATGAATATAGTATAAAGTTGGTGAATGAATAATATCTCATGAATAATATATAAAATAGATGATAAAAAACTATATAAGAAAAAAATATTATCATATAATGTGGATATTTAATTATGCTTATAACAAAAATATTACAATATAAATAACAAACATGAAGAATAAAAACCCTTATCTTACTGAATCTTATTAAATTTAAATTAATCCATAGAACATAAAAACATATCATGTTTTGAGATATATATATGGGAGAGAATTCTTGATAGTTCTTTGGAGATAGAACTATAAATTTGTGTGAGAAGGTATGCTAAGAGGGTTTTTGTATTTATATGTATTTTTGGCAGGATCCAAATGAATAACATATTGGTTAATTTATTTTTTCATTATCTCAAGTCCTTTATTACCACCATTAGTACACCATTTTCTTCATTAATGATCTAATGTAATTCTTAGTTGAAAAATTAGGCCAATTATATTTTTATAACCAAAAAATACTAAATATCAAAACTTATCTAATATCAATATTCGAATTCCAACTAAATAATAAAAATAAAAAATTAATTATTTAATTATTAAGAATATATATTTTAAATAGATACTATGAATATGATTTAATTACGACATGAGTTATTCATTAAAGAAACAATACTATGATAATGACAACATTATTTTTTATACAACTACCTTAACCAAAAATGATATACATTTTTTGATAATAATTCTTTCAATATGGGAAATTAATTTTTAAATGAAAATAAAAAAAAGACTTTATAAAATATAATTTTAATATAGACTATCTTACTTAAACTTCTAGGAGGAATTCTTGTAGTATCATAACATTCCAAATAGAATATTATGTTAATAAATATAAAAACACACATTTAAATATAAACTGAATTTTAAATACATCTTAAAATGTTATTCTAATTTAAAATAAATTATTTATTTTTTTAATGATTTTTTTTTCATTTGTTGTACATAAAGTACCGTATGACATAAAAATAGTTACAACTACTTATTTATGTTTATTAAATTATTTAATGTTAGAATTATATTACTATAAAAAAATTTAGAAAATTTAAAAAATAATTATAATCCAATAAAATCATTGTTATTAAAATTAATATACGAAAATGAAACATTAAAAAATGAGAATTGTATTTATAAAAGAATCATGAATTGGAAAAAAGAAATTTTATAAATCCATTTTATGAAATAATAATTTTTATAAAATATATGCATAAAATTTCATTATGAGTCAAGGGTTAATAAACATTATTTTTTAATAAATTATTACCAATGGATACATTATAATAATAATAAAATGGGAAATTGAAGTCATATTGCATTATAAAATCTTTCCTTCAAAATTAGATAAATTTTTATACCATTAAAAAAATGAATTATTATTTCAATAAGTTTCATTATTATTTATTGAATAATAGTTATTTATTTATTATGAATTAATTATTTTCAATTGGTAATGAAAATTTATAAAATTTATAATAATCATAATAAATAGATATACACTCAATGTTATTAAAAAAACACATGAAATTTACACCTTTCTATGTATTCTCTATATTCTAACACTAAAATTGTTTTTCCATAAGTATTTCATGTCTTAAAAATTCATCCTATGAATAATGATTATTATAAGTAATTTTTCCATAAGATACTACATATCATAATATAATTACTCTTAATTATAATCAATTATTATACTTCATATAATACTTCCCCATCATTATATTTAATTCTATAGTAATTTTTTAAAATATTTTGTATATGATAAAATATATATTCCATGGTTAATAATTTTCTTTCACTACACATTAATCAACATAGGCATGATGTTAATTAAACAATACAAGCTATTTTATCTCTATCCTATTTAATTCATAATTAGTTATGATGTATATTGATATTCTATTTACACGTTCCTTTAACAAAATTAAATCATGTTTATATTTTCATATTTATTAATTTATCTAGGTATTTTATTTAATTATATTAAAAAATAATTAATAATTAAATTAATCATAACACATGTCTATATATAAATAGAAAATAGCAATATAATTTTACACACTAGAAATACAGGTTCTTAAATTACCCACAACTTACAGAAATTGTGTTTATCATATAATAATTTATGTTAAAATAATAACTATCAATGTTTTTGTTTTGTTGAATTCATTTTATTAATATTTATTATTCTTTTCAACTATATTTACTAACCAAAATCCGAACTCTTAAAGAAAAAAATATAAGAACATAAAATTTCTTAGTATAAATAGATTGTATATGAAAACCCTATATGTTGAAGCAATTTATCATTAAACTACTTTTCTATAACTAATAACTTCCTTTATATGGATTTATTTACTATTTCCATAATATTAATGGACTATAATTAGGGAATATCTCTATCATAATAAATTATATTATTAAGGAAATCCTTGTATTTTCTTTTCATTTCTTCAAGAAAATGTAATTGTCTAATAAGCAACATATAATAATTATTTATTGAAAAACATTACTATTTATTAACAAGGTAATTTTCATATAAATAACTATATAAAATTTCATTTTATTTCACATAAAGAAAAAATTAAATACCAAACTGGCATAAGAAGTTTTTTTCTAAGAATTTTCTATGTGTTCACTGTAAAGGTTTATGTTCCTGACCTATTTTGACCTATTCTTATTTAATTCTCACTCCTATGGTTTATACTAAACTTTATCTGATAATAAGAGTAATGAAACTGACCCCAATCACCTAAATCTAGTTGGTTTTTTATTACATGTTAATTATATTATATGAGATCATATAATTAGTATAATTTCTCTGTATATAATATCTTACAATATTTTTTCTTATAGAAAAAATAATTATATTGAAATGGAAATAAAGTTTCATAATATATAAATTAATACATATATCTAGGTGAATCCCACTAAATATTATTATAAATAAACTAGGATTCATAATGTTATGATAAATACCTTTATCAAGTGAAGAATATTGAATGTTTGTTATTAGTACTTATAAATATTTCGATGATTGATGTATTTAAATAATTTAGTGTATGTATTAGTAATTATAGTTGTACAAATCAATTATAAGAAAATAAAACCTAAAAATATTAGTATTCTTTTGGATATAAAACTTATTTAATAAAGTTATCCCAATACTAAAATAATAAATATTGAAGATTAACTTATTTAAAAATAAATTTTAATTCCGATTGAACCTGATAATGGATGGAATTATAATATTAAAAATCAATATAGATAGAGTATACCTCTTAAAAGGTTTATTATCCATTATACCCTAAATAAAAGGTGTACATATGGATTTTTTATTATGGGAAAAAATAAGGGATCATTCCACAAGGATTTCTTTACATTATAATATTCTATAAATGATGAATAATTTTCCTAACCCAGCCACAGTAGAACACTTATTTGACCTATATCAAAGGATTCTTTTAATAATAAATCTATCCTCTAGTATGGGATGTTATCTAGAACTGAGGGTATAAAACAAATATACGAGTTTAGTTACCCTTATAACCCAAATAATGATATAAGAAACTCCAATAAAATGCAATAGATAATATAAAATAATACCCATAATTATATAAAATTTGTGGTATGTTACACATATGGAAAAAATCCATGATAAAAACCATGTGCAACTCATACAGAAATGACTCTATATCTTGTAGGACACTGCACCTTGAAGTTATAACTTCCAGCCTTATCATAGTATTCATCATTAAAATCTATAAAAAATAGTATATATAATATCTTGGTGTGAATACAAGTACACATTCTATAATCCTCAATAAAAACACTTGTGAGGATTTAGTATACGAATACAAAAATCATTAGTGAATAAAAAATGAAATCAACTAATTACCTAACCAAGTAAAACACCACACCAATCTCACTATAGTTCACTCACCCTAATACATATAAAAGTATCATAGTATAACATTAATGAGAATAAATAAAAATTTACACATCACATACTTCCCCACTGAACTATTCACCCTCATTCCCTAAAAGCTTATATCCTAGCCTTATCACCCGTTCCATATCCAAAAAACCACAAAACCAAAAAACGAAAAACCAAAAAACCAAATCAAGACCACAAATATACAAACACTATAATAAACCACATAATATAGCCATATAAAATATTATATATCTACTTAAAATATTCCAAAACCATAAACACATCACAACCACATCATCACAATGATACCCACATAATTATATCACAACCACATCACCATATCCATAACCTCATGTCAATAGAACATATACCACATTTACCCATATTTTATTCTTATACTATCAAATAATATAAATTATCTAGAAGATAGAGAGACAGATGGAATGGGGTAGTAGTTAGACCTCAATATCATTCACATCAAGAATGATGGGAGTACACACAAATACCAAAATCTCATATGGGTGTTGGTTACATTTCCTAGCTTGTTTTTTGGTGTATAAGAATTAATATAAATTTATAATGAATATAATATAATCTCATAATACCAAAATAAGATTCAATCATACTATAAATTTTTTACAATCACACCCCTTCTAAATATCATCATTGCCTCATAGATCATCCACTATAACATCTAACTCATCACATCAACCATTATAATATCCCCCAAAAGACTGCAACTACATAAATTATTCACATATTTTACTTACACAATTTTTAATAATTAATCACTATCATATTAATACAAATGAATAAATATTTACATAACCATTACCTCTTCCAAAACATTTGAATTTCAATTACCATATCCCAATTTACCACATTATTTCAATCCTCAAAATGTCATTATATTATCACAAAACCATTCCCATTATACTTTTATTGGGATTTAATTTTTATATTTTAGAAATATTTCATACTCAATAGAAATAATAGCATAACAATATCATCAAAACTGATAAAAATACCCCACACCATCATCTCCACTACCACCACAATAACAACCACAATAACAATTAAAAATCACATTAAACCACTATAATAAAAAATTACATGACATACTAGTCTTTATACTAACACAACCATACAATGTAATCCAAAACTACCATATAAATAAATATAATAGTAATATCGCTAACAAAATCATAAATTATCACAATGAAAACCAAAAAGTCATTTGTATCATTATTTAAAATATATTTTTCATATCACTTTTACCAGTTTACTGATTAAAAAAATTTAATATTTCCCATATCTTTGTTATATTTCCATAATTAAATTACCCAATCAATTTATACTTTTTCAAGATTATAAAAATCAATATTAAAAAATTCCTAAAACAACAATACACATGAACAAAATCATTAATAACTAGCAGATACACTAAATATGTTTATACAACATACTAATTTCAAATTCCCAATCATGTTAATATATTTATTTGTTTATTATCAACACATTAAAAAAAGACAAAACAATATGATCAATTCACATCCATATTAAAATAAAATTTAGGTATTATCAACTTGATACTTAAAAAATTAATCTCCCATAGTCTCAACTTGAAAGAATAAAAAGGAAAAAGTAATAAAAACCTAAGAATAACATGAGGAACCATAAAAAGACACACAAATACCCATAAAACCCTCATATAACATAAATAAAATCAAATTAAATCATCTACCATATCTTTATGTAGAAGAAAAATAAATAATAATAGTTTAAAAAAGTGAATGGGAACTATGGATCAAAAGAGAAGTACTAAGGGAACCTAGGACATCTTGATTCCCAAAATGGTGTCCGAAATCAGTATAGGATGATCTAAAACCACATAGGGTTTGAGGAAGAATAATATATCCAAGAAAAAAAATAAAGGAATATAAATTTATAAAAACAATTTGATAATTAAACCCTAATGATGTGTGAGGCTGAACATGTCATTATGAAGGCCAATCAAATGAGTTTGTAAAAGCCTGTCCCTTAAAATTTCCCCTCTGAATTAAATCACTCTTATTTTTTAACCACAAAAATGCATTGATCATTTACATGACATAGTGGTATTGATAAAAGTGTGGTCCCTATATCACAACTCAAACTACAAGCCACCATAACATAACACATATGGGCCAATCCATTTCCCTCAAAGAACCAATGAAATCTCAATGGTTTAGTGTTTTATAGATTTCACTAATATGTACTATAATATCTAAAAATGAAAATTTTATCCTTAACCATCTAAGATAGAGATTTAACTAAAGACTATGACCACCAAAAGAGTGAATACTATTCCATAGGGCTAAAAAATGTTATAAAGTCCACTAAAATTGTTATAAATAACACAAGACCCAAAAGAACAAAAAGAAATCCAAGAATAAAAATCCATACCATGACTAGATTAATACCCACTAGGTCATGGTTGAGATCATCCATTCCATGGTTCCCTTTATAATGACAAAAAACTAACTTCTTACCCACAAATCAGCTGATAATACTACTCCAACACCTCTAACACCTATCAAAAAATATATAATGTTTCAGGAAAATTTAGGCATAATCATTTAATATATACCAAATTATTAACATACTATATAATTTATATATAATCAGAGTATTTTAAAACAAAATAACTAAAAATGATGCCCCAAAATAGGTCTAAAACTACCAGCATACTTAGAACTCACATCCCCAAAATAAATTGCAATATTATACCAATTTTTTATAAATAATACTCAAAATCTAACCAATATGTGATACATATTCCAATTACCAAAAATTCTAAAAATGAATAACCTATAATAGAGGATAAAGAACAATATAAACTATTTTAGTCCACAAATCAAACCCTTACTAATAACATTGTTTTTTAATTCATACCAACCATCTATGATTTAAACTTATAATAAAATAAATTTTAAAAGAAATATGTATTTCACATATAAAAAATATTCATGTTATTTTAAATTTAATTAATAGATTTATGTAGACATGAAAAATATATTTTTATTCCTTTTAATTCTTGAAATCAATTGAAGTTAAATCAATAATATTTTAAAATATAAACCAAAACTGAATTTCAAAACTATTTTAATAATAAAGATTCAAACACCCCAAGAGAAAAACAGTTCAAAATAAAACATTAAAGGTCACAAAAAGGTTTCATGAAATGAAAATATAGTAAAATAATCCTAAAAACTATCTATCCTAATGATAAAACCCACTATGCCATATCTGTCCAGCAATTGGTTTCTCAAAATTCTATTAGACTAATGATATACTCACCTACAGTAAATATAGACCATGAATCAGGGGACATTAATATATACATTGTCCCATTAAATTAAAATTTAAACATATCCATTAACTCAACATAGATATAAATAAACCCAAAGTGAAAAGCAATGGTATAACTTAAGAGAACAACAATACTATTCATCCTTAACAATTACAAAACCCATAATGTAAAGTATCTTCCTCAACCCTTATGACAACATTAAAGAGACATTATAAAAGACCTTAAACTATAATAAAATTCCTCCCTACCTCCTCAGAATAATAACCCACCCTTTTCTGAGAATTCAATCATAAATATGGAACTAATAATTTAATATTTTTTTCGTAAACTAGACTCAAAACATTGTGTTTCTATGTCTTAATTAGGTAACATATATAAAAATTGATAAATACATCTCTAAAAGTGAGTCTCGAGATCATATACACTAGATACTCCTTATTTATTAAATTTGTGGTCTCACATACATTCATCCTTCATTAACTAGGAAATAAAATCCTTCTTAACCATAAAAGGAAATTATAAAAGAGAACCTAATCAGAGTAACCATGATTCATCTTCTACCACATTCAGCCCACTCCCTAAAACGAACCCACTACTACCTTAATATAAAATTGTTCTTATAAAATCACCAACTAAAAATATTCATCAACCTAAAATCTTCATTATTTATCTTTTTGACCTGAAACTCAGTCAAATAACTTTGATACTCTTTTTTACTGAAAAACTTATAGCACTTAATCCCAATATTTATCCTTCTGCATCTCTTAGATAACCTCTTAATTATATTTTTAAGAAATTTATTCACCCCATGAATAAAAACAAATAAAGTTTATTCAAAAAATTAAATCATCAATCATTAATAGGAAGATAGAAACATACTATAATAATTATTTTCAATTTTAAACCATCAGTCATATAAAATCAAAAAATAATGACAAAATACAATTATCTACATATAAAAACACCTTATTTCCCTAAATATATGTGAATTAAGCTTAATATCCAAAACACTAACCAAAAACCCATTTGACACAAACAATAACCCTGATTACGATTTACTCATCCCACTTAAAAAATTCTACCACATAGTAGTTATAATAGAATATTTCATTAAGCTATTTTAATAACATTATTATAAGGAAAACATTACCGAATACAATCAATCTCAACTTTACATTAAAAAAATTTCATATGTGAATATAATTAAATTAAAAAATTATTTATAATTAATATTAAATCAACATATATTTTCATAACACTATATCTCTCCTAGAAACCCATACAAAAAAAAAACAATATAATTAAAATCGATGATAATTTTTTCTTTCAAATAATATCAATTCCAAATTATATTTTAAATAAACCCTAAAATATTTTTCTATAAAATATGATTCTTAAACAATATTTATAAAATATTACACATTCCCTTTTAAAAAAACATATTTTTAAAATCTATAAAACATTGATTAAAATAAAAAGTTCAAACATCATTCATTGTTTTCAAAAACATAATAGAATAAAAACATCTCATTATTTAAAATATTGAGTAATGAATATTAGACAATGAATTAACTAACACATAAAACATTGTTAATATATCAACAATAATAACTTTATCTAAAATATGAGGTTTTATTAGTAATATAGATCAATTCTCATTAAATCATGCACCCAAAAATTGTAAGCATATTAACTGGTATCTTATTAAATTTATATTTAACTAGTATCTCCTTTTAACTCATACATTACTTCCATATTTCATTTCATCATGTTCATAATAAAACCTTTATTAGAACATATTACTAGCACGCAATAATGATCAATAATTCATTTTTTTAACAATATAACATATCATGTATAAAATGATATCATCAATATATTTAGGGAATTTTAATTAACATGTTTTATATTCAAGAACTCTCTCATAAAAGGTCATATAAAAATCTTAAGAATCAAAAAACATATTCAATAAGATGAAAAAATTTAATTTTAAATTTATTATGAATCTTATGAACTATGTTACTCATCATATAAAATATGATTTTTTAATAACTCATATATTAAGGAATTTAAAATAACATGTTATTCAATAGTCATAACATAAAATTTTCCTATAAAAATAATTTAAAATTACATCATGCTCTTTAAGATCATATTCATCATGTTCCAACATTAATAATAAGAAATATACCCTATTCATTCCATGATATATTTTATATTTTAATTTTAAATGAATTTAATGTTTCAAAAATATTACCAATCGATATGAAATAATCATGTTAAGGACATTTAAATCATATTTAAAAAATTTCATGTAATTATGAAATTGGATTAAATAGTTTCATTTTTATTAATTTATCATTAATCATTTACCATTAAATAATATTATTACTTTAAGGAGTTAAAATCATCACTAATATTAAGTTTTTTGAAACCAAATAAGAGTGTAATAGATCAAACCAAAAAACCCAAAAGAAGTTGACAAAATAAATAATCAACGCTAGAATGAATTATCAGATAACATATCATAAAATAAATAGTTACCAATTTATTAGAATTATATCATCGATACACTTGATTTCACCCACATGAACATAAAATAATGATGTATTTACATTTCCTACGTCTCTACCCCCATACTTATCGTAAGCCCACTTTTATATGATTAATAAGATTATGTCCCTCTCATCCAATTATAAAGGAACTAAAAGATAATGTCATATACAGTATACCTTTACTATACCACATAATATTATTGAATGGGTTTTTACTTATCTAAAAAATATTCCTCATCAATACCAAACTGCAAACCTCATCCAAAATACATAGAAAATATTTGATACCACTATATCACAAAAATCCCACACTAGAACACTTTATTGGATGTTAATGAAGACATGTGTTAGAGTTGAATAAATCCTCAAAAATTCCACATATAGGGATATGTAATTTTCATACACTGATATTATATTTTAATATATGAATATATATTTAATAATTTTTATGTGTTGCGTATTTGGAAATGTGGATATATAAAAAATATTTTCAAAAAATATCTACATCATCACTCAACAATTTCTGCATATCTAGCATTATTCATAGATATAACATAATTAAAACCATTATTCATAACTTAGGGAAATGAAACAAAAGAATAGGCGAGGTCATATGCTCAGTAAGGATACAAAAGTTAGATATTAATGACCAAATAAACATAACATGTACATAATGATATAAGAAAACGAGATTACCATTTAAAAACCAAAACATGTACATCATATATCATAATATTGAGTTAGGGAATAAAACATGCCATTTAATAGAACATAAATCCTAAAATAATAAAAGAACATGAGCCATGAGAGCATAACATTAGGATGAGAAATAAGTTTGTGGAATATAAATAACAATGGAAAATAATTTCCTTAGATAAGTATCACTAACAAGAAAATCATAGTGCATTGGGTTCAATTTATATTATATTATATCATTAGTCAAGGTTCACACACAATACCATCTTAGTAGACAGAGTCCCTTACTGAATTAAGTTCACTCCCCATTCCAGTCATTATTATCTCAAAAGATATCCATATTCACCCAATTCATTAGATTTATATGTAATTCTAGACCCAATTTTCACATAATCTTAATCCTTTCAAATGTGTTTCATAATATCATAAATCATTCATCCTATATCACAACCCATGGAAAATAAATGGGTTTCATAAATATTCTAACAATGTACTATAACATAACCCATTGAAAATAAATGCGCATCATAAAAATATCATTATTATAAGCCTAAATAATATAGTTAAATAATATATATGGTATCCTTAGATAATATATTAATAAATTCATTTGTAACATAAAGGTGTGTTATCATAAATTAAAATTCTTTTAGAAGATCACTTGGGATATTTCTTGAGGAAAATACCATTTTAATTTTGAAATAAATTATATAAAATGTAGAAATTTCCCAAATATTAACAATTTTTTTCTTTGAATTTATCCTTCAAAACATTTATGGGAAGTGAAATATCATTAAGTGGGCATGATGATGGTAATTGTTTTATGTTTTTTATATAAAAACAACGATTCCTTTAATATTTTCAATAATAATTCAAAAGAACCTCATTCATAAAATGAAAAGAAGATTAATTTGATACCATTTTTAAAAGGTCAATATTGGATAAAAATGACATTAAAAAATCAAAATAGAATACAAAAACATTGTTGAAAACATTTTTAGAAAACATGGATATGGATGAAAATGACTCTTGATTGAAAATTAAAACATTGTTGGTTCTCCTAAAAAAATTATTTCAATATCTTGAGTAATTAAAGAGAAGAAAATGAAAGTAAAACATGAAATATATATAAATAACCATAGTAGAATAAAATTAATGGGATTATAGAGGTATATGTCATAAAATTTCATCATCATAAATGTAATCATTAACAATCCCAATAAATAATGATATTTTAACAAAAATCACTTAAAACATTGGTAAATTTTGAAACAAAACTTAATAAAAGAGATAAAATTATATGGACATATAAACACATAATCCTCATGAAAATAATAATAAAATAAATTAATAGATAGTATATACACATAAACTAAATAAGTGGTGAATATGACATGGGTCTCAAAAAAATAAAAGTTAGAAGAAAATCCCTTAGCGCAGGTTCCACTTTCTTCGAAAGTGGTCCAAAATCCTATATAATAAAGTTAAATTTAATATAATTATATTATAGAATAAAATAAATAATCATAAAAACATATATTATCCACTTATAACATTTAAACACCAATTTATTAATAATACCTTATTAAAATCATAGTTTTAGAGTGTTAACTATTTCATTTTTCATTAGAATTTCAGTTTGGTAGTTTCAGTCCTTGTACTTTGATTATGGTACCATCATATCCAGAATTTTAATAGGGTTATAAATATAATATATATTCATTATATATATATATATATTTGTCTATAAAATTAATATATAGATAAATTAGTTAAACTTTTCATAGAGATGGTAGGCCTTATATACGCATAAACGATGTTTTCACTTTTGTTAAGATGGATAGAAGGAAAGTTAAAAAATAGTTTTCATCTATAAAATAATTATTATATCATATATATCATATATATTCACTAAATCTATCATTATTAACATTTTTTTAAATTATAACTGAAAAAATAATCACATCGCATAATAGAGGTGGTTGTCCACACATACGCATGAGCATCCTTATCATTTTCCAACTAATTGGATAGTAAAAAGATAGATATTATATTATAATAAAATAAGAATAATTTTTTCATAAATATCATATATATAATTTAAACCCATAATAATGACCAAACATGAAATATGATGATGGAAAATGAATTGTATCACTACGTTGAGGCGATAGTCCACACCTATAGAAGAGTGATACTTTCCCTTCCCATTTGATGGAATAGAGGGTGGATTTTTATGGTCAAATAATAAAAATAAAATTTAAGTTTATTTAGTATATTTAATTTTTTATTTTATGATTAAAACCATATATTTAATAGATTTAGTAGAATAAATAAATTGAAGGTTTTTGGGTTGGACAATTAACCGCTCTTCGATATACCTCTTGTAAATCCGTTCTTAAAGACCCTTTAATGTATATTTTAAAAATACCATCAACTCAATTTCAAGGATAATTATTTTTAGAATATATATATAATTTGTTTTGATATATATTGATCAAAGTGGTATATGGAAGATAAAGGAGGTGTGTCATTTTATAAGTGGGAGAGAGGATACCCATGGAATTTCAGAAAATATTAAAATATAACAAAGTAATATTAAATAATTACACTTCAAAATTTATAGTATTTAAAATTTTGGATATTAATAGTTATAAATATTTCAATAAAATAGGATTTAGGGATGTTTAATTGTGAAACAGAACCTTTTCTCTTGGATTAACCCTCAATAAACATTTTTTAACCTTATCCACAGTGACAAATTTATAACTATTTTTACTATTCAGTATTACAAAAAATGAATGCAGAATAATTAATAAATTTAGAGAAAATAAATGAAAATATTTAATCCATTTTATAAAATTCAATTCAATGAATTGGTATAACTTAATTTAAAATTAAACCTAAAAAACACAATGATAAGTAGTTTTCTAGGATTTTTTTTCTTACATATAATAAGTTTTTATACCAAAATATAATGTAAAATTATATATAATGAACTTCATTGGATTATTAATAATATAAATGATATAAATTTACTTTTTAAACATAAAAAACCATTTAAATTCTTAAAACCTAATACAGGTTTTGATAAACATTAGTAATCCTCACTATTTATAAAAAAATAAATCTTTTTAAAAAATTATCAAAATTTAAATATAAAATAATTTTGAAATGTTGATTTAAAAAATGAATTTTATTTTTTAAAATAATTTCTCAAAAAATTTCTTAAATTAAATATATTATTGTATCACTAAAATCGATAAAAACCATTTTGAGAAAAAACATATTTTTAAAGAATCTAATGACTATTAAAAAATTAGTGATAATTTAGTAATATAGTTACTTTATCTACAAAATTAATATTTAATTTTAAAAAATTATATATTCCTATTCATTCTTCCAATTTAAGAGATAGGTTGTAATGGAATAATATATTATGGTTCATTAAGACTCTGGTTTTCCGGTATTGCAAGATAGCTAAGAAATTTAATTTATTTGAAGAGAAATATTTCATAAAATATCATAATAATACATTATACATCAAATTAAATTTAGGTATCCCTATATATTCCATCACACCTGAATAATCAAATGAGGATATTACTATTTCGTTAGATCCTCAAGTTCCCATGTAACTTCTTTAAGTTTCTTATTCCTTAGAGAACTTTAACCAGATGTGTAGTATTTTTCCACAGAACATTATTTATACAATAAAAAATTTATACAATTTATTTTTATAGGAAATATCATTATCCATTGGTATATCATCTAAGTTTAGTACATTTTATGGATCAAGAATATACTTCCTCAAGAGAGATACATGAATCACATCATGAACTTGAGAGTGGTTTGATGAAAGTTCTAAGAGATATGGCACCATCAATACTTGATCAAGAACCTCAAAGGGGTAAATAATCCTAGTTATTAGCCATAAATTATATATGAATATCATAACCTTATTACATAGATAAATTTGAATTAATTCTCTCTCACCAACTTTAAATTACCGATTTCATTGATGATTTTAAATATAATTTTTTTATTGATTATAATATACCTTAATGTGTTGATGAATTCTTATAACTTATTTTTTATTTCCATGGATAGCTCAGGTCCCAATATCTTCCTTTACCAACTTCATCCTAGTTTTCTTGATTTCTACAAATCCTTCCATATAGGGATTCATATGGAGTTGATCAATGCTAGAGTAAAAGATATTGTTGTAGAAAAACATGACTAGAAGAAGGTGTTGATGCCAAAAACCATTGATATCTATAAAAAAGGATCTAAAAATATCCTATAGGGTTTTAATATTTCTCTTATAATGACCATCAATATGAGGATGATAATAAGTACTGAAACTGAACTCTATATCCAGAGCCTACTAAAGACATTGATAGAATATTGAGGTAAGGCTCATATTCAAATAAAATACTATAGAATGAGGTATTACAAGAAGAATTACCACTTATTTAATGCATATTATAGAAATATTATCAATATAGGTATCTTATCTGATAATAGTGAAGTTTTATAACTTCTTAAGGTGATCGGCTATAACATAAATTGAATTATATCCTTTAGAAATTTTGGGGAGTCAGATGTTAAAATGCATGGTGTTGTTTTCCCATTTCCATTTTGGTATGGGTAATGGTGGAAACATTTGATTAGACTTATGTATCTTACCCTTAACTTTCTAATATACCATGCACTGAGAAACACAGTGTTCTATATCACTCTTCATGTTGTCCCAATAGAAATACTCTTTAAGATCTCAAAACGTATTCATACATTTTGGATGAATAGATAACGGTGAAATATGAGTTTCACCCAACATATCCTTAAAATATGGTATAGATGGAACACATAAATGATTCCAAAACATTATCATTCCATTATAAATATTTTTAAACTCAAGAGGATTTCTTACCTTATTTTACAAAATGTCATCTTTTTTGTGCCCATTTAATCATCACATGGATAGATGATTAAATACTCATTTGACTCAAAATCATGTTTTAGGTAAATTTTCTCATGAATTTTTTTTAAATGAGGAATAAGGTTTCACCATATTATTCTACATAAGGTCTCAACCCAGTTCTTTATTCAACGCATAATTATAAATGAAAAACCTTCTCTATTGAGCGGTAATATATTAACATGTGTGCTATCTAAAATTATCTTCACTTCCTTAAAATTTTCTCTACATTCATATGTCTAAACAAAAACGTATCCCTTACAAGTTAAATTGTTGAGTGGGTTAGAAATAAATGATAAATTATCCAAAAAGAATCGATAATATCTAGTCTAATTGATAAAACTAGAAATCTCAATCATAGTGGTTAGTCTAGTCCAATGTTCAGTAACTTCCATATTTGATGGAACCATCGATATACCATATATTGAGATTATAAAACCTAAAATTGAATATTTTTTTATCCAAAATTCACACATGGATAATTTTAAATACAAATTTCATTTCCTTAAGGTCTTACATACAATTATCATGTGATCTTCATGAATTTACTTTCTCTTGGAATATATAAGGATATTGTATATAAATATAACCAAAAACCAATAACGGTAATCTATAAAGTATCTATTCCTTAAATAGATGAATATGAAATGAGAATTAGTAAGACCAAATGACATCACTATAAATTCATAGTGTCTATACCTCATTTCATAGGTTGTCTTAGGTATGTTTTCACTTTTGATGCTCAACTGATCATATCCAGATCAATGATAAATCATGTAAAAATATTTTCCTCATCTTAATTTATCAAAAAAATCATTAATATAGATATCATGATACTTATTATTTATTTTGATCTTTTAAAGCTCATAATAATCAATATAGTGTTACACTTATCCATCATTCTTCTTTAAAAAATAATCGGTCGAACATAAGGTTATTCAATTGTCTGGATGAATCCTTCAAAAATATTCTCTTTTATTTCTACTTAAATCCCTACAAATCAATCAGATCCGTTCTATATAGATTCTTTGAAATTTTTATAGCACTAGGTATGAGTTCTATTGAAAAATAAACTCAATGATTTGGAGTATGAAATGGAAATGCTTCTATAAAACATATATAAAATCATTTAAAATAGGTATATCATTGATTCTGAGTTTACCTTCACACATATGAGATAAGAACCCCTATTTAATATGAACCAATAACCATAAAATGGATGAAACTTCCATCAAAAGTTTATACTTGTCCCCATACTAATAGATGGTTATTGGATTGTTCAGAATATCAAAACAAACTTCCATTAATCAATAATTGATGTAGTATTTATATAAATTAATATAATATATTCTTAAAATAACATAACATTCCACTATAGGGACAATGAAGAGACTTTTAGGAAGCACATTCCCACAAACTTCAATTAGATAATAATTTTAGATTTGAGATGTGATCATCGTACCATTAGGGGGTTTCACTGCTATTTTAATTTCTAGTCATTAAGGATTGTAATTCATATTCCAAGAGACTATTCATGATATAATAGAATTTATATAACTTATCTTAAAAAAGACACTTCAATATTTAAGCATACTTGTCACCACCTTAACTTCGTTTTACTTTCTTCAATACCTTGTTAAAACTACAATGGTTAACATGCTCATAATGAATCGTTAATGAAACTTATCAATCATATAGTCATGAAAAACAATTTATAGTATGTATAAATCATGACACCTTTTTCAATTTTGGAAACCATTGGTTTAATCTTGTTAATTTATGATCATCATTTATTCAAATCCTGAATTATGGTTTATAAGGAAAATTTGAATTTACACAAGCATGTCCATTGGGAGTGCCAAATTAGGGATGCAGTAATGGAAAACTCAATGTGCACTAGAATGATGGTCAAGATATACTCAAACTAATACTTCTAGGGTTATTACCCCTAGATAAATATGTTATAAAACCACATCCACTTGTAGCATCCACATGGGGATAACTTTATAGAAAAACTGAACTCATTTATTTAACCAACTGTTGGAGGTTCTCTTATAAATAATATTATTATAATGGATTTCAAAAATTTTTTATCATTAGTTTTTCCAACGGTTACTAAACCTTTTTAAGATAACAACTATAGTGAACCATACTTTTAATACATAGATATTCATTTTAATTGAGGAATATTTATTACAAAACATTACTATACATAGAAGAATGATGCATGTTTAGAGTCTTTGGAAACATGGATATATAAAAAATGTTCTCATAAAATATCTATATAATATTCCACTATGTTTTTCATATCTGACACCCTTTTTTGACATATAATACTTAAGAAATTTCTTCATCACCTATGAAAAGGAAACAAAAAAAAATCGGTGAACTCAAATGTTCAGTAAGGTTAATACATAGAGATATCAATGATCACATAAACATAATATGAGAATTAGGGTATGATAACATGATATTAACATTTGAAAATGATACCCTAAATATCATTAAATATAATCTCGAGACATGGAATAAAATATGGTTATTCATATTACTTAAATCACAAAGGAATAAATGACCATGAGGCATGGGAGGATAAAATTGGCATAAGACAAGTTTTGTGGTATACACATAATCACAAAAAATAATTTATGTACTCATGGATCACATCAAATACTATCGTAGTGGATTTGGTTCACTTCCCATTCCATTATATCCATCATCAATGTTCACTCCCAAGACTATCATAGTGGATGAGTCACTTACAAAACTAGTTTACCTCCCCATTATAAAACTTATTATCTCATTAGATATCCATATTTACCCAATAAATTATAGGGATAAATAATTCTGGTCCCACCCATCACATAATCAAAATAAAATAATATATTTTACAAAATATAATAAATCATTCATCATATATTATAACCCATGGAAAATAAATGGGTTTAATTAAGATTTCAATAATTCTTTATTGCATAAACCATGTAAAATAAACGAATTTCATAAAAACTCATCATCATAATGACAAACTATACAAAGAAATAATATGAATGGTATCCTTCAATGATATCATCATAAATCATAATTAACAACAAAGAATGTATTCATAAATGAGAAAGCCTTTAAAATACCACTTAAAATATTTCTAGAGGAAAATACACTTTTTATTTTGAAATAACTTATTTCAAATATATAAATGTTCAAAATACTAAGGAAAAAATTTATTTGGAAGGATCCTTGGAAACGAGTAAAAAAATATTAAAATCATCGAGGGGTGATGATGGAAAAAAATTCTGTTCACACCGTGTATGTTAAAACAACAATTATTTTCGTATTTTTGGTAAAAATTAAAAAATACATAAATAGAAAAAAGCAAGAAGTTTATTTTAAAATCATTTTGGAATAATTCAATTTTGGGTAAAAATTACTTTAAATCACTATAGATGAATAAAAAAACTTCTTTTAAATTGTGATATTGTAACATAAATCCCTTACCACTTTGGTAACATTTCAATAAAAAATCATAAAATAGAGAAACTTATATGGATATGTAAATCCAAAATTTTTTTATCATAATAATCATAAAATATATTCATGGGAAGTATGTACATGACTTATAATAAACAATTGGTAAATTTGACAGATATCTCACAGAAATTAAAGAAGGATGAAAATCCATTACCTCAAATTCCTAATGCTTCAAAAGTGCTCAAAATTATTGGATAATAAATTTAAATTTATTATAATTCTATAATATAATAATTTACATACTTATAATAACATATTATATCCACTTATAGTATTTCAACACCCATTTATTAATAATTCCTTATCAAAATCATCGTTTCTGGGTGTTAAGCATTTCATTTTTCATGAGAATTTTGGTTTTATTGTTTTATTCATTGTACATTTATCATGGTTCCATTGTCTCCATAAGGTTAATCATGATATTAATAAAATATATATTTATTATATATACATATTTATATTCATCGAGAAATGGTAATGATATAAAAATGGTTAACACCGTTTATGGAGACTGTAAAAACGTTGATATGATATTATAATTTGGAAAGAATAAATATTTCATAAATATCCTATACAAACAATAAAACCATCATAACCACCATCCATGAAATACAAGTTTGGAAATTTAATTGTGTTTTTGTGTGGACATGATAGTCCACACTTATGCAAGAGTGAAACCACCACTTCCCATTTCATGGGATAGTTGGTGGATATTTGTGGCTATATAAAAATAATAAAATATTAGTTTATTTATGATATTGAAGTTATTATTTTTTTAGAAATACCATATATTTAAATGTGGTATAAAAAGAAATAAATTGATATAGGTCAAGAAAGATGATTACCTCTTCTTCAAAAGGCCTCATTTACATCCTTTCTTGAGGACCATTTTATTGGTATTTTAAGAATACAAGTACCTATAATTTGTAGAAATGAAATTTTATAATATAATTGGTAGGTTTTGGTTGGGATAGAAGAATCAGAGTTATTTAAATAATATAAATTAGGGGTGTCCCTTTATAAGTGTGGGAAATGACAAACTAAGAATTTCTTAAAAGATTAAAATATAATTATGTCATACTCAAGTAAAATTCTTCCAAATAGCCAGATATATGAAGTTGGGATAGAATGAGGTAAAAATAGGTCTAAAATATTTTTGGGTTTAATCCTAGGTTGGATACTAGAACTAAGTATAAAAAACATATATTTAGAAGAAATTACCCTTATCAAAACAATGAAATGATATAAATAAACCACCAATAAAATCTAATTGATAATGTAAAATAAAATTCATAATACTTCAAAAATACATGTAAATTTCAGATATAATAAACATATAAGATGAAAATAATGAGAAATTCTTATATAAATGACTCAAACTCATAAAATCTATTGTGTCACATGTTAGTAATATCAAACCTAATTTTCATCACCATCTTAAGAATATTTAAAATAATTTATCATATATTGATGGGAGGAAATAAGTATATTCCACATGATATGTTTAAGATATTATTCTAATACCCTATCTATATTTTGTCGAATATTTCACATATTTTTTTCATTAAGTCAAAATAAAGTATATTGAATTTTTATATATTCTAGTTTTTTTGAAATATTATTATATGTATTGTAAAATTAAAAAAATTGGTTCCCTTATATTTTAAAAATTTATTTTTCCAATAAAAAAGTACTATAATGTCACGTGCTAATTTATAAATAGTGTATAAAAAATTTGGATTATTTATCAAAATAAAATAATTTTTTTTTTCAAATAAATAAATATATTTCAAAAAAATATGTATATATATTTAATAATTTATAATAAAAGTATATATATATAATTTCATGTTTGAAAATATTAAACCCATCTATTTCATTTTTTAAAATTTAACCCCTTTTATTAAATTTAAATTATTTTTCCTCGTTATTAAAAATGATAATATAATTAATATTAATATGATAACAATGATATTTGTTAAGTTTTTATAAAAATTACATTTAGTGTTTATCAATTTACTAATTTCATTTTCCGGGAAAATAAATGTAAATAAAATTTTTATTTTAAAATAAGAGAATTTGATTATAGGTGGTAGTTATAAGTAAATTTTAAAGTAATTATATGTAAATAAACATATTATTATATATATAATCCTTATTTTCATTTGAATAAAAAATGTATATGTAAGACACAAAATGAATATGACTACAAGAAATGAAAACATATGATAAAACATAGGTGACCTTCAATTCTATTTAGTTATCATATAAGTTGTCAGGATTATAAAAAATGTACAGGAAATTATTTATTAATTTAATAGTTTTAAAATGGATATGAAATACCCAAGGAAAATTAATTTGATAATAAAAAATTATTTTTATTAAAGGTACCAATATTAAAAACCTTAAGGTAGAACAATATGTATTTTTTGAAGAACTGTTTCTATGTTTCTAAATGGGTTGAGATTTCATAGTAAAGACTCTCATTACATTTAATTCCTTTAAAAGTATACATTTCTATAAAAGGGAGAGGGTTGTGGGGCCATGGGGGACTACATGAATTTAATGAACCGAAGAATATCATGTTTCTATCACATCATCTTGTCATATTGAATATGCATAATATAAAATATGAATTAAATTTTATAAAATTTGGATGGAATAAAATCAGGTTAAATTTTAATACAATAAATTATGCAATTTTTGAAATGAAATGTGAATACATAATTTCTCAAATATATTGATGGTTTAATAATTTTTTAACACAATGTCCCCACAATTATGAAAAATCACTTAAAAAGAAAATGTTTTGATGATCCTAATAATATTACAATGAATGTAGAGAATAATGTATCCTTAAATAGGGGAATCTAAAGAGACCATCCAATTAATTCAACCAAATATAAAATAAATAAAAAATATACAATGATTTTATAATATTATATCTTATTATAAGATTTTATATTTTGTTTTGAATGAGGATAAATTATAAAATATAATATAAAAATATAGTGATAAAAAAAATATTTTCCATATGGTGTGTTAGTGAAGAAAAATACAATTATAATGAATTTGATGAAAGAAAAGAGATAGCTATGAATATATCTTTCAATGAATGCCATGAAGTGATATATTATGAAATTGAGGAAAAAGTTGACTATATTTATGAATATAATTCTTATTTCATTAAAATATATATTCATTTATATGAATTAATTGATTTTTATAAGTAAATCGAAAAGAATACTAAACGTATTTATTCATAAAAAGTAAAATTGGATGAAAAAATATCAAGGAAAAAATTTGATACGATTTATTAAAAAATATTGTTGATATTAGAAAAAAATTAAAAAAATTGGGACAATCATGAAAAAATGTACACATGATTAAAACATGATGAATGCGATTTTTTATGTTTATTGTCAATAATTGAGAAGAGTTAGTGTTAATTATAAATTAGTTAGGAATTTAAATGTTTTTTTAAATTTTTCTATTAATGGATCTAAATATAAAAATACTTTAAAACTATTTTTTTCAATATGGTACTCATAACACACCAAAAATTATGTTTAAAATAATTTTATGCTCATTAGCATGCTTAACACACAATACTAATCTTTAAGAAAACCGTGATATAATATAAATGTGACCATTACAACCTTATTGTTAAAGTGAATTTTTTGATAGAAGTATTGACATTGTGAAATATATATATATATATATATATAAATGTCTTATATAATGAAAATTTATTAATTAATGCATAATAAATATGCACCCCCATTTCAGTAAGGTCATTTTATACCTCAAAAATTTGTTTTCATTTAAAATGATTTTTTTCCATTATGTTTGTGGACATTATAATTAATTTATAATATTTTTAAAAAATTTATATGATTAAATGAATATAATTTTTGAAAATAACATATCAACATAAGTTTATGTAGATTTTTTGGGTTTTTCTAAATTGATTTTTAAGTAAATAGTGAAAAGTATTGATTATTGTAAAACATTCATTTCATTTCACTAAATAAAGTAATTTGAACGTCAAATTTTGTTTAATTTATTTTGAAAGAAAATATAAATAATTTAATTATATATAATATAATTAATTATATATTAATAGTTATTATACTTTAGTATTTTATACGTACTTTTTTTGAATTAATAACAGATTAAAAAATAACCATTTTTCATAGTGTTTTATACCTTAATAACAGAACTGATTTTGGAAAATTATACAAATTTAATATTGAAAAATGGAGATTTATTTGGAAAATATAGTTTATAATTTACTAGAGATGATTATTTTATCTTTGAAAATTATAAATAGTAACCATGGTAAATATTTTTCACCTCTGTAAGAATTTAAGAGGTAAAAATGGGTTAACACTATAGAAAAAGGCATGAAAATCTATCTAAAACTTGATTTTATCTTATTTATTAATTTTTTAAACAAATAAATTCTAGATATGAAAATTTTAAATTCCATTCCACATGAAATTTATTATAAAATTAATATTTTTTTTACCAAATGGATAAATATAAAATGTCTGTCTCTTGATTTTAATTTCTATTATATGTTTTCATAAGGATAAAAGGATGTTATGTACCAATCAAATTTTTTTTGAACATAAATTAATTTTTTATGAGGTAACATTTTTATTTTCATTGATGATATAATTATTTTAGAAGCCGACGCAACGATCACTCAATACTTGTCAAAACAATATGAACAATCCAGCAAATGTTTTTTTAAAAGATTGAAATAAATATGTTTTGGTTGAATTTTATCATTACCAGAATTTTATGGTTAATAATATTGCATAATTGATTTTAAAAGAATTTATATTCAAAATCCATTGTTATCTGGATGAATTTATATCCAAATTATATGAATTGTTGCAAAAAAGACTTTAATGATATTTTATATAAAATAATATATTATTAAATTATTTATAAATTTAAAAAAATATTTAAAGTTGTTAGTTAGAAGGGAAAATTATTGAAAATGTAATAATTTGACAATTTTGGAGACACTTTTCATCTTGAAATTAAATTTATGAACATTAAAGGAAAATAAAAATATGATATCATAGTTATGGTTAAAAAGGGATAAACAGTGGGTCAAACCAAAAGATAAGATTTAAAATGATACTAAAATCTATCAAATTTTTGTTGTATGATGATATTTAATCATTATAGTCTTTTTCATTATATACATGTAAATATTTAATTATTTTACTTGATAAAGACAATAATTATATATATATATATTTTAAGTAATTCCATATGTGTTCCCTCCTCACATTATAATTGGAAATGAATATCCTCTATTATTTATAAATTTTGAGCCTTTTAACTCAAAAAATCCCTATACAATTAGCTTGAAGGATTCATTATCTTCTTTCTAGATCTTATAGTCTTCCCATAATACCATGCTATAAAGGCTTAAAGTTTAAGCCAAAAGGGGTCTCTAAAAAAAGTGGTAACATTACTCAATTATTTCAAATATTATATCTTCTTATAATTACTCTAAATACACTATATTCATACTAAAATAATTAAATAAATATCAATAATATATTGAGATATTATTATAATTATTATGGGATAACCATTTTCCTTCTACTTTATATCGAATGAGAAATGAAAGCATTAATCATGGGTTTGTTTAGTCTACCACCTCCACATAGTGATGTGATTAATTTTCCATCACCTCTAGTCATGTATGGTTATAATTATGGGTTTTATAAATATATATTATTCTTATAATGTAATAATAATTCTATAATAATAAAATATTATCAATTTTTTCTTATTTTTCTCAATATAAAATGGAAGTATCATTCATGCATATGTATGGACTACCATCTCAACGGGTGATATATTTAATTTTAAATATCCTCCTCTCATGGATGGTAATGAAATTATATATAATAAATTTATATGATATATATTTCAAGAAAATGTTCAAGTAAATTTTATATTTATATCATACCTATCCATGTAGCTACTCACTCGGTCTTTATAACACACTCATATTTAGGATTGTTTGACCACTAACTTGAGTGATGTTATAATGTTCATGACATGAATAACTTTTAAATGTTGAATAATAATTATATTATTTAATAATATTATATAATTTACATTATTAAAATTCTAAAGATTATGGATCCATGATCAAAGTTCAGGGCATAAAACTATCAAAACAAAACATTTATGAAAAATGAAACATTTAACACTGAGAAATGGGAATTTTTATATAAAATTGTTAATAAATAGGTTTAGAAAATGTTATATGTAGATTATATGTGATATTATAAGTATGTAAATAGATTCTTTATACAATTATTATAATTATATGTTTATTATATGGAGGTTATATGGATTACAAATCAAGATATCCATAAGTTAAGGGTTTATCGGCCCAAATTTCATTTACTGGGTTATATGTAACATTATGGACCTATATTCTTTTACAGGGTGCATATATTTACCCTTTTACATTTTATATCATATATAATTCAAAATTAATGTAA
Source organism: Viscum album (assembly GCA_963277665.1). Lineage (NCBI taxonomy): Eukaryota > Viridiplantae > Streptophyta > Magnoliopsida > Santalales > Viscaceae > Viscum > Viscum album. The sequence continues at coordinate 516,240,352 of OY728127.1, read as the reverse complement.
TTTAAATTTATAGTTCACTTTATTTCATCCAAGTGTTAATGATCAAAAGTTACTAGAGAAGTAAGGGTTTTATATTACAATCTATGTTTTTATTAGGATTGTTTATGCTTAAATTTATGATTGTTAAATTATATGATCCATCCCTAAAAAATTTATATAAATTTTATTCTATTTTATTTATTTATATAACTTATAATTTTTCATTCCATTTTCCCTGTATTGAATTACCCCAAATTCTATAATAATGTTATTAAATAAAACTGATTTTATTTTTCTATTTAGGTGAAAATATTTTTCTTTAAAATACATATTTTATTTAAAAAAATTTCAACAAAATTTATACAATTTATACATTATTTATTAAATTAATTTTAAATATGTTTTGATTTCTAAAATAATCATGAAGAAATATTCTTTTCATTTTCTAAATGAGGTACTTTTTACCAAATGTGTGAAAATGATCTTTGTTTTAACATTTAATACATGAATTGATTTTACTACCATCCTGAATATTATTTTCCCATAATATCACTTTAATTTTTTCTATGGTTTTTTTAAATTAAACTTTTTTTCTTAATATTCTATTTTTTTATTTTAAATAATCATTTTCATAGATGATAGGGTATTTTCCTCCAAGAATGTTATAGTGTTCTTTTAAAGTTGATTTCACATATGAAAAAACCCATTCTTGTTCCTTATAATTCATTGGGAATATAGTAAAATAATATAGTCCCTATTCTTTCTCTGTATGGTCATTTATTATGATTATAAAATCATGAATCAAACAATTTTCATTTCCATTGGTTAAAATTTTAAAAATTATAGAGCCTAAATGGTTGGTGATGGGGTATAGAGGGGGCGGGGGTGAATCAGTGTACCCAACTTTTTTCTGAATTTTATTTTATTTTCAATTATACCCTCTTTCTCTCAAACCTCTTCCCCAATTAATATGAATGGATATTTTGTGAACTCTAAAAAATACCATACACATAAAATATAAATAATACAAGAAACAGCAACAACACATATTTTTATAGGGTTCTATACAAAGGATCTCTACGACTTACCATGATTAGCCTATAACTGTTTCACAGATTCTATTATCACTATAAATTTTTAATGATCATAAATTCTTATAATTGGTGCACAATTTTTAGGAAATAAATGTTCAATATTCTAGAGTTTGTGGCATTATTTATATTGGTACCATCAGTTCTTCAATGGTGTTGTTTATAATAGAAACACTAGTTCTTAAAAATACTTTCAATAAAATTCTACATATGATTTATACACTATACTATATGTATTTTCATCAACTGAATAACCTTATTCATCAAATGAAGTACCTTAACTACTACTGGTTCAATAATATTTTATGCAAATTGGCCTAATGATCCTCAATTGGTGGAATAAGAAAGTTCCACTTCAACTCACTACTTTATCATAATGATCAACTAAATCTCTCAACACACATGAAGTTGTATTATTCCTTAATTTATCAAATTTATTCATAGATACACCTTTTTAAATTAATCTATTGTCCTCAATTTGATATGTGCATGTGACACACACAATTTCATCTGTAATATTTTATACAAGAATAAACTTGCACAACTCAATATTATTCTATTCTTGAAACCCCAAAACATATTGTTTATTACTCAAATGATTTATATGATATTTTTCACTTTCATACTTAATTATTTTTACTTATTTAATGTGAAAAATGTTAGGGTATGTTAATGGATTTTTTTTACGTATGCATGGAAGAATTCATGTGATTTCTACTTTGTTATTTGAGTAATAGTGTATTTTCTCTTCTCAAATATATCCTTCATGATTAAAAATATATGTGAGTTCATATATTAACAAAAGTAACAAATCATTGTGTTGAGCACATTCTTCTTTGTGTAAGAGTAAATAATGTTTTTACTTCACAATGCTTTGATGGTTATGGAAGAAATCCTCAGACAAGTGGTGATATTAATTTCATAGGTTCTTCAACTCTTTTCTCCTTTATGTGAAATAGTGGAGTTATATGAACTTGTTCATGGAAAAAACTTCTTATAGATACATATCAAGGGTTATTTAAAAAATAGTGTGTCTATGGGATCTTAACATCATGACCAAAGGGATCACAAAAAACTTTTTCTTCATGTGAATGTAGCACAAAGATCACCATCAAATGAATAGAATTTTACATGGAACTTTTCTACATGAAACAAGTTGATTCAAGATGCTCTGTTTTTCAATATTAAAATGAGTTCTTTCTCCCTTAATCGACAACAACTCAACTTGGCTCCAGGATTCAATATTTATAAGAAAAAAACTACTTCCTCACACCACCTTTTCTCCAAGAATCATGCTATGTCGATGCTTGTTTTGAAACACCAAAAAATATGCTGAGTTGTGATATTAATAATTAATTTAGTATTTTAATCTTCAAAAGTAAATCTTATTATATCTTAATGATGTCTAAAATCATGTTTTCATCACCTAACTAGATTCTTCCTTTCTGAGAGAATTTTTATATGAATATACTGACAATTTATCCTTTGATCCACTCATCATTATCTTCATTTTATAGTGTTGTGTTCATCAAATACATGCATGCATACAAGATAAAGTTTAATGCATGGTTTTAGGATATCAAGAAGGTCTTATTTGTCTCAGTTTTATTACTGTAGAATTTACAGAGGGATGATCATTGAATGCAAGTGTTTTATCGATGAACACTGGATATAAACAGTTGAACTTCAGTCCAGACGTAAGGGATGAAGTTGATGAATATCGGATAAATCACGTACATGGGATCCAACAGTAACAAATATTTCAATATATTTCTGAATATGGGAATGGTAACCTACAATTTTAGTTCATCATCAAACCTCAAAAAAGTCAAGTGATTCATTTATAATTCATATTCTTCTCATTGTTGGTCCTAACTAACATCGAGGTCAGCACCCAAATACACATTCAAAAATTTAAATGGGGTGGGGATGATCCCCTCACCCATGTTCATTGTTATACGGGTGACATGAACACATACGCATCTACCTACCTGTGTAGGAATTCACAACACCTTCACCCATGCTGCCATACAAGCCATGTGTGATTGTTCCCTTATATGGATGAGGTTTTTCTCCCACAATGTAGGGTTGATCTATCTCCTAGCTCATGTGGTTGACAATTTTTTCCCTAATACATAGGCTTATTCAAATATTATTCATGAAAATTTTATATTTTTTGAATGGATTTCAAAAAAATATATTGGAAACATATCTTTATAAAAATTAATAATTTCATAGTCTTTATTAATTAAAAACTACTCATGGAACCATGTTCGTATTGCATGGACTTCATTTATAATCCTCAAATTTCATCCAATCAATAAACAACATTGTATGGGTCTTCTTAATTATTCAATAATTCCTTATGTGAAATAAAAATTTATTTTTTTCATAGTTTTCACATAAATTCAACATTAATTTTGTATCACCTTGATAATCCTTTATAAAAATAAATATTTGCTTGGACATTAATTATTTCTTCAACAATTATAACAAAATTAAATATCCAAACAACTCTTTCACAAAGGATATAAAATATAATCATTTTAAAAATCATAAGAATTAACTTGCGTAATTGTTCAAGAATGTCATCCAATTCCATAAAATGAATCCATAATCCCACTTCAAGGATTATAACCAATTATGGACACTTGTATTTCCAAATAACAACCAATGAGTCTATACAAAATCTCCATGTATCGTCACGTAATAAATTTATAATATTCATAGTAAATGAGATCCAAGAATTCCATAATAATTTTCCAATAATCATTACTAGTTTTCTTCAATATTTCTCAAATTATTTCATCCTTTCTATTTTAATGATTAATAAAAAATCATAGATGACTTAAAAATACATTTAATTTTGATTCCTTAATATATATTGACAATATATAAAATCATATTCATCAACCTACCACTTGAATTTTCAATCAGCACATTTTTCTTTTTTATTAATACTAGTTCATTAGACCAAGCCATTATATCTTCTTCACCTTATTGAAAATAAATACAAAGGATCACTACTGGAAAATAGACCTATACCCATAGTTTTTCCCGAATCCTTGGGTATAGGGCACCCCTATACCCATAGTTTTTGAAAACCGTGTGCATAGGGGTAATATGGGAACCTATACCCACAGTTTTCCAAAAACCGTGGGTATAGGTCACTTAGACTCACAATTTTGGGAAAAACCGCAGGTATAGTTTTTTTTGAAGACCTATTCCCATGGTTTTGGAAAACTGTGGGAAAAAATAAATCTATACCCACAATTTTGTTCAAAACTGTGGGCATAGAAATTTTTTTCAAGACCAATACCCATGGTTTTGGAAAAATCCCGGGTATATGATTTTTTTTGAAGACTTATACCCACAGTTTTATAAAAACATGGTATATCTTTCCAAGATTATGGCGGGAAATGTTTTTTGAGGGGAATAAAAAATATTCGGTGGGAAAACCTATCCCCATGGTTTTTCCTCCTATAACCATGATTCTGATTAATATATTAATGTAAATATAGATATATAACCATAAAATCTTCATTGGTTAGTTGGTTAGGTGATGTATATGGTTTGCTATGGTTGTAGGTTTGAAACTCTCTGACCACTTATATTTCAAATATAGGTTGAAATTTTAATATATTAAAATAAATGAAGATATAGTAATATCAAACTGGGTCGGTTTAGTTTGTTAGGCATTGGATGCATGGAGATAAAGATGTGGGTTTGAAACCTGTTGGATGTTTTTTTTCAAATAGGGACATCAATTAATATATTTAACAAAATATAGATAAATATAAATGTATGTTACGCAACTTGAGTGGCCATGCTCATCGAGTTAGAAATGCAGGTTATGGGTTCAAAACCTACTGCTCGATTTTTGTACAATAATATATACCTACAGTTTTCAAACCATGGGTATAATGTTTTGACAACGTGTCAATAGGGTAAGAGTCTTTGACACAGTGGAAAAAGAGCTATTCCCATGCTTTGGAAAACCGTAGGTATAGGTTAGGGACCCATCTTGATGCCTCAGTTTCCCACAGTTCCCAAAACTATGGGTATAACCTATAACAACGGTTTTGGTGCCCATACCCAGAGTTTTGAACCATGTTTATTGGAAATTTTTCCAGTAGTGGATTAATGTTGGGGTTTTATCATTTCTTTTTCCACCATTCAATGAATTTAGGATTATCTTATTACCCTTTTTGAAATAAGGATGTTTCACCATGCTTATCTTAGAAAAGGGCCCTATGTTGGTAAACTCTAAGTCTATATGGGCTATCTCAGTGTAGAAAACAAGAGTGATACAACCAAGGATGTATTTTTTCCATTAATAACTATGAATGTGATATAATTCATAGAACATAATTATTTAAGAAATATGCGTATTTGTTAAACATATTTAATAAGAAACATATTATCATGTACACTTCTGTGAAAACAACCGAAATTTAAAATGCAAGAGTAATTTACCCCCTTTATATGAGCTTACTCATCAACCAACACCCCCCTTTATGAACATGTTTGATATAATTAATATAATAAAAATATGTATAATTAGGTAATCTATATATTTTACTTCTATAGAGATGAATTGATATTCTATATACTCATGGATAAAGCATTGATAACATATTTTTAGGTTTTCACCCCCTCAATTGGTGAATTCCCTTCAATTTACCTCATGCATAGTTTCATCAGTTAGTCTTCAAGATGTTATGGTTTTTGGTCCACCAATTTTTAACAATTCCAATTTTTTTCTGATCTTTAATACTAATTATATGTTGTTGTCTTACACTTGGTTCATTCAGTACTTCTCTTGATAATGTGTTTCACATCCAATACCTTATATGTAAGTACAATAATATAATACATGATGTAAGAGATTAAGGTTAAGCACATATGGGTTTCTTAATAAGAGCACTGGGGATGAGAATTTTTTATTGACCATAGAATCAATTTATTGTAGCTCTAACTTTCCTTATACTATTCATTCTTAAGTCTCATTTACATTTCACATTTTTATATTTCTTTAACATCATGATATCTTTAATTCCATTCACCATCATATAATGAATATTATTTATCTTCACATATGCCAATAAAGTAATAACTTCCCCTAATTATTGTTTTTTTATAATTAACATATCTTTTTGATTAGGTATAAGATTCATACATTTATTTTCATTATGTTTAGTCTTATTTCACAATCCATAATTTTTTATGAGACTCTTGAATTTTTATTTAATGAAAAGCTCTCTAGAAATTAAAATTATTTATGATGTGGAACATCCTACTATACTTTTTCCTTTTATTTATGTAGTTACACATCATTAAAATTTCCATTTCTCTAGAATCTTAAACTTGATCAAAAAAATATTAGGAATTATTTCTTAACATATTCTCCTTTTGAGCTTCCACTTGGCGTGTTCTTTATTTTTGAGATACCTTTCTAGGGTGAATTATTAAATGATTCTTCAAAAATTCATCCAATAAATAATATATTCTTTTTTCTTCACTTGGATTGATACTCTTTTGAATTCAACTTACATATATATGTTTAAATTTCCATGGCCTATTGACAGTGTTCCATGGTATGGCCTCTCTTTCCACAGTAGAAGTATGTTATCTTGGTTGACATAACATTATTGGATTCTATAATCTAAATATTCTTTGGAGTAGTTTCTTTATCTTTTTTCATCTATTAAATATATTTTATCACCTATTTATCTCATTACCTAGCTAGTTATGTTTTCTTTTGAACCAAATTTTGTTTAGGTTGTGGTTTTGTATTCACATTTTCATAGGGGTTATACCTTGTTGGTGCATATCAACAATATTTTTTTCTTTATGACCATAATTTTTGTAGTATTCATAGAAAAATTCAAGGTATTTTATTATATTTTTAATTTATATATTATTTTTCTTTAATTAAATATACTTCCCTTTATAAGGTTTAATAATTTTTTCACATCCACTCCCTTGAATATAGGCCTTATATAGTCTTCATAGATTCTCATATTAATCCAAAATTCAAAAACCTGATGACCAAACTTACAGTATCTCCAATAGTTTCTAATGAATCTTTTTATTTATATTGTATTACAAGTCTGTAAAGATTTAATACCTTGATGTTTTTGGTCCTGTCTCTGCTCCTTTAGAACATAATTTTGGGTGTAAATTTTCTTGATATTTCTTGTAACCACTCTTTGAGATTTTTTGGGTTTATTGGTATTTTTTTCTAACCATATCTTCCCATGTTTTATTGTAGAACCTGTAATAACATATGAGTCTACATTAGTGGAGAAAGAATTAACTAGGTCATGCGTTACCTTCTCTAATGATCTTATAGAATATTGATAAGAAATTTTTTTTCATCTTGACACCCTTACGAGTCTCTTTATTGAAATAATACTGATCAACAATTTTTATAAAATCACCCCTTTTTGATGCATGTATGTTTTTTGATGTTTGGGTGGAGAAGTTATTCTTTTTAATTACATGAGATGTTCCAAAATGTGTCTCCTTTAAATTTCTCAAATTAACATCTATTTCAATACATTTTATTTATAGGTAAAACATATCTTTTTCAACTTATGTTAGTATGATTTCCCATTCACATTTTATTTTATTAATCTGATCATTATATTGTTTACTAATTTCAATAATATATAGTCAAGGTCATTGATTATTCTGGATTTAACTTCCTAATTTACTTCATTTACAATGATAATATCTTTATGTTATTCTTCTAGTGCAAGTGCCTTCTGAATATGGTCTCCATGAAACATGGTCTTTTCATTCATATACATGTAAATATATTTGACCTTACATGTTTTATCTTCATTCCAAGCATCTTTAACATTCATGGAAACATTGAAAAATGTTTCAAGTGCATATATTACTTCACCAAAAACATGTTTACTCCTAGTGAACCAATAATAATTACATTGAAATTATTCTTCAAATTTTTAGTGTTTTAATTGAATAGTGTCAAATATAATTCCTTTTCTTCAACATTGTATGTGAGAAAATTTCAACTTTTGAATTTATTTCCTAGTGAATCCTCCCATTTATTAATTTCCTCTTCATGTTATTATATATCATCAATAAAATACTTTATTGAAAAAAGTATATATAATATCACTTCTTCAGGAATACTATTTATATATCTTTCAAATTGAGACTAGAAGTATTTAATAACATTGAGAGACTCATATTCCTCATAATCTCCACATGTTGAGCTAGTTTGTTTAAAAAGATCATTTTAAACTAATGTAATAAGAGAAAATGATCTTTGTATTATTTATTTGAGACTTTCCTAAATGTCTTTTAATCCCTCGTCTTCCTTTTTTAGAGTCTTGGAAGAGACAATAATCTATTCTTCAGTAGGTGTGGAGACTAGGTATGTCACCCATGGTACCTCAAAATCAACTTCAAATATTCATTTGATATAAAGGTAGTAAAACAATTGATCTAACTAGAGGTAAACCTATGATCTAATACAACTTGTAGAGCCTAGATAGATCATGTAAGGACACTAAGAGGGTAGGAGGGGTGTGAATTAGTGTACCCAATGTTTTATAAAATTTTACTTTCTTTTCAATAATACCATCATACTCTCAAAACTCTAACCTAGTTAAAAATAATAGATCTGTTGTACGCTTTCCAAAATCACATACACATGAAATGTTGATAGTAAAAGAAATAACAGTAAAAAATATTTTTACATGGTTTTAAACAATGAACTACTCTTTGACATGATCAACCTATGGTTTTTTCATATATTCTCTTATCACTATAATTTTTTAGTGATTAAAAAATCAAATAATTGGAAGAAAATGATTTACAAGGTAATTTAAACTATTCCTGAGTCAGTTGTGTTCTTTATTCTGGTACCACTAGTTTATCAATGGGGTTGTTTAAACTCGAACCACAAATTATTCAAAAGATATTCAATAAACTTTTGGTAAAGTTTTTTTATGCTATATAGGATATCTTTTCTCCAACTGAATAACCTTTAATCTGGTACCACTAGTTATTCAATGGGGTTGTATTCTTTCTCAATTTATCAAATTCATGGAAATATACTCATTCTGTTAATAATGTTATATTCTTTAATCAGATATGTGTTGATGATGCATAGAATTTCTTTAGTAATATTTCATACATGAATAATATTTAAAAAATAAATTTTTTTCTATTCTTAAAAACCAAGAACATATTATTTATTTATCTAATAATTTATGTGATATTTTTTTTAATTTCATACTTCACGCTCTATACAAACGTAAATTAAAAAATATTTGTGTATGTCAATGGATTCATTTTTTTTATGCATACATGAATTCATGCATGAAATTTCCAATTTTTTCTTTTAGTAACAGTGTACATGACATTCTCAAGTTTATCCATCATTTTTAATATAATATGTGGGTACATCACTTGGCACAAGTAAAAAATCATTATGGGGAGAAATTTCTTCGTCATGTAAGAGTAAATGGAGTCTATACTTTTCCAAGCATTGATGCTCATGGAAAAAATCTTCATGAAAGTGGTGATCATAAATATATAGGTTATACTTCTCTTTTATTATTTTTGTAAGACAATGGAGTTATAATAAGTAGCTAACAAAAACATATTTTCCCTGTGTCACATCTGTTGTGCATCACAAAAATAATGTGTCCATGGGATATCTAGTTTTTGAACATATAGGCTCACAAAATGTTTTTCTTCCAAATGAATTAAGCACATAGATCACCTTATCATGATTATGGTAGTGCATAGAAATTTTATACATGAAACAAGCTGCTTCATGGTGATATTGTTTCTACCATAAAAAGATATCACTCTCTCTTAATTGGAAGTAACTCCCCTCATCCACATGAATTAGTATTTATAGGAAAAACACATATTTATCTCACTGCCTTTTATCTAAGAATCATGTTGTGTCGAGCCTTTTTTTAAAAACCTGTAAAATATATAGAGTCATTATTTTAAAAAATAATTTATTTTTTAAACATAACATGTTATTCTTATTATATCTTGATGACACTGAGATTCATGGTGTAATTTCATAACCAGTTTATTCCTTCATGAGATAATGGTCACACGAATTTAACTGCACATTCTCATTTGATCTAGTCATCATTATATTCATTAATAATTGTTGTGTTATTCAAACAAGGATATTCATGCAATATGAAATAGCACTCATGGTTTCCAGATATCTAGTAGGTATTATTTCTCTTAGTTTTATAAGTAGAGTATATATGAAGGGATGATAATAAAATATAGGCGTTCTGTCAAATAACACTAGATTTGAGAAGTGGATGAACACTATTCAGAAGGTAGTGGATAATGAATATGAAGACTAGATTACTTACATACACCAGATTATAATTTCCCATATATGTTTGTATATTTTAATGTGGGAATAGTAACCTACATCTATTCTCACACCCAGGTTATTGAGTTTGCCATTATTCTGGGTCGGGATGGGTTCTTGGAAATTTCTCTTGGTAGAAAGGTGTGACAATTTTAAAATTTTAGGGAAGTATTTCTTTTTTATCTTCAGCCTAGATTTACCCTTCAATTTTTATTTAAGTTTTTGGAGTAAAATGGAGTGTTTTGGGTGAGAAGGCTTCTGTGCACAGTTGGCACACAATTACTGGTAACCGTGTGCCGAAACCAGGAAACCGTGCAGTGGGAGACATAACCTACTAAATGGACATGTGCCTTGGACCATGTAAGCTTGTTTCTACGTCTATTTTCGAAGATTTGGTCACATAGTCTCCACACTTTTTGGAAAACTATGCAGACTAACCATGCAACTGTCTTAGTTCATTAAATATGCTTTCCCTCATTTTCTCTCTCCCTAATTTTAACCCATTTGGCCCCCTTTCTCAACCCGCACAGACTCCCCATTCTTAGGCATTCCTCCCTCTATCTCCTCCTCTCATTAGGCTTCTATTATTGGGAATTTTTTGTGTAGATCCTTTAAGATATATCAGGTAAGTCATCTTATCTCCTGTTTTACACTTCTTTAAGGGGCTAACTATGCTCTTTTGGGGGTTTTGATTTCCTAGAGAGTATGGTTTTTTTATTTTCGGTTTTAATCTTAAGTATTTGGGTTTAATTGTAACACCCCAGGTAAATAAAGAATATGAAATTTTTATATTTATCCCTATTTGTGAATAAAATTTCAATATTAATTTAAAGGGAACGCTATGCTCGATGGCTTACCCAATACGCAACAACGAGTTTCTTGGGAATCTTACGTTGCACTCTAATAATAAAATAATATTATTTTAAATGGTAGTTAACGCCTAGCCGTTTTAATGGAGGGAATGAACAGAACTAACTACAATATGATTATATATTCTTGTCAAATATTTTTACTTTTTACAATAAATGTTAGAGGATTAAAAATGCGAATGAATCCAATTTTAAGCGTAAACATTCTAATATTCTTTAAAAGGTCTATTCACCGCCTTTTGATGGAGAACCTCTTTTAAATCCACTTTTTGACAATTTTATGTGTTATAAAATCCTTCTTTACAATCGGGATATCAAAATTTACTTTGTGTAAAGTTTTGGTATCTTTCCGATAAAGTTCATTTTTTTAATGAATAGTGTAAAATGTTATATTTTAATTCAAAACCTCTTTTTAATATAATTTATTTATATGATTAGATTATCTTTTGAATTGGTTTTAAAGTGAAATTAGAATATATTTTTACCATTAAATCCAATAGTGGTCGTTGGAATTAATTTCACTTTGAAATCAGACTTAAACTAGTGTCAATCTTTTGATACTTATTGTTTCATAAAAACACGCTATTTATTTTGACATCGAGAATTAATTATTAAATTAATTAATGAAACTTATATGTTTTGAATTTTGTAAAATATAAATCATTTTTGAATTCTGAATATCAAATATAGCTTAGGGTGAATTTTTGGCAATTTTCTGAAAAACATCAATTTTTGATGAATAGTGAAACCACTTAGTGGTACTTATAAAAACTGATTTTCCGTTTAAATGAAATTTTGCGACCTTTGTGTTTTGAATTTCAAAAATCCGACATACATGGTTTTCATTAAGAATTAAAATGTGGTTCAATGGGATTAAAATAATTTTTTGGTGAATAGTAACTTATTATGTTTTTAATCGCGATTAGAGGGAATTAGTGTAGTTTAAGGTAAGAGTAATGTTTTAATAAAATGAAATGACCTAGACACATGCCCTACCCTCATTGTATGTGTCATGGCCGACCATTAAAATCCATAGTTCAACTTGGGGACCCCCTGGAGCCACTTTGGTTGGAAAATGACATAAATACCTTTTTATTTAATGATAAAGTAAAAATGACACAAACATGAGATGTTCTAATAAAACAATTTTTACATGGGGTTATACAAGTAATATTTTTTACTATAAATAGTCATTGGAAATATAAAAAGATTTCATACATCATAGTATTTTTTTTATAATTTTTAGACATTAAATAAATTAAATTATTTATGACATCATGATGATGCAGCGATGACCTCATTATTTAACGATTTAAATAAAATGGAAAGATAATGTAATATCTAAGACATACACATGTCCAAAACCAATTGGATGAGTTTATTTCGAACACTTATCACCTTATCCTTGAAATACATGAATTTGGGACCTTTAAAATCCGAAACTCTCTTGAAAATAAAGTAACACTTTGTGACTTTACAAGAGTGCCCCTCCTCTCCTCTTATAAAAGGCCCCCACCTCTACCTCCTTACCCACACTCCCAAAGCCTTTGGGTCGGCCGAAACCTACCCATTTTGTCTCTCCACATCCTTCTCTTACTCCTTGAAGCCTCACTTTGGGAAGAAGTCTTCCCATGGAAGCCTTTGAGCTCAAACCAAAGGGAGTTACCCGATTTTAAGGTAATGTCTTCACTTGTGTCCTTTTGTTTTATTTTGCTTCTCCAACACCCTAAACTCTTTTTATTAATTTATTTTGTAACAAATCCAGTATCTTCAACATACTAGGATTTTTTTATAAGAAGGATTCGAGCTACACTTACACACACCTACATCTAATGGTTAAAGAACATACTGTTTCCGTGGATGGCGAATTTCTACCTCCCGAAACGATGATTGTTCAACATTCTTCTAACACCTTCAATGGTTTCCATTAAGATGAAACTATATTTATATATTATATCTAATATGTTTATTTTTTACTTATGCTTCTGTATTTTTCATTTATGGCGTACCTTTATGGTTTCCATTTTGGGTAAACGCGATATCTTCATTTAAGGAAGTGCGGACTACCGCCCCCTCATAGTTATTTGATTCGTTAATACCATATGTGGTATGTATAAAGGATATATTTAATGATATTATATATGATACCATACTTTAATTAAAATACTATTATGTATCATTATGTTTTAATTCAAATAATATGACAAAAAATGAAAGTAGCGTTCATGCGTACGTACGGCCTACCGTCTCCATGAACGATACATTTCATTTCTTATCTCAAAATGTTATGTAATATTATAAGTACATATATATAATGGATATATATGTAATATATTACATCTAAATTATGGATATCATTCTGGAATTATAACATATATATATCTCTCTCATTTTGTTTTAATTCCATTAATATGACAAAAAATGAAAGTAGCGTTCATGCGTACGTACGGCCTACCGTCTCCATGAACGGTGCTTTTCGTTTTTTATCTCCAAATGATATGGAATAGTATAAAATGAATATTTACTGGATATATATGATATTTTAATCATTAATACTATTCTGGAAATTATTTACTTATAACTACATGGGAAATCGTTTTTCAAACAAGTTCATTTTTGACTCATGTACCAAAATCGGCAAAAACGTCTGATATGAACTAACATTATTAAACAGTTATTATAACATTATAATATGTGATATGAACTGAATAATAATATCTAAAGGAGGTACTTAGTAAATTATCAATTGAACAAATTTTATTATTCAGGAATATAAAGAAACGAACAAGACAAGTTGGACTTGAGGTAAGGGATCCTACTCCTCTCTTTCTTTTTAAGTACACTCTTTTATTTCATTCCTTATAAGCTCATCTTTCTTGTGATTAGGATGTTCTTTTATATTACTCTTACTGTAATTTTTATGTTCATATTATGAGAGACCCTATTCTCTCTCATCAATCCATTTTGGAAGTTTTGAGTGGCGCCGTTAGGCTGCTGAATTTTCATAAGAGATATAACCTCTCTCTTTCTCTTTAAGTACTCTCCTTTATGTCACTTCTTTTAAGCTCCTCTTTGTTATGATGGGGGATGTTATATTATATTCCTATTTCTGTACATTTTATTGTAATGTGATGAGATACCCTATTTGATCTCATCAGTCCATTTTTGGAAGTTTTAAGTGGCGCCGTTAGGCTGCCGAGTTTTTGTAAGGGATTTTTCATCTCACTTTTATTCCCGTGAGATTTATGCTACATTTGCCACAATTTCCTTTTTGTGGTGTATTTACTGACCATTATTTTACTCATTGTGTAATATTCTTTCATTTATGAGTATTTACATCAATGTTGTATTGTCCTTCTTTCACGGGGCGTATGTTTTGAAAGATACCCATGTCGGTAAGGGAATCTTTCACCCTCCTCTTTTTAAAAGACTTATTTTGTTATGTATTTTAATTCACATAATATTATTTTGGGATATGTTCTTCTATATCCTTATTGATGTAAATTTTATGTCCAAGTGATGAGATACCCTTTTTTATCTCTCATCAACTATTTTTCTGAATTTTGAAGTGACGCCGTTAGGCTGTCTATGTTTTACAAGGGAACTTCTTAACCCAAATTCAATTCTTTGGGATAAACTTGTACACCTTGAATATGTCATTCTATGATTATGTGTGAATGTCCTCTGATTGTTTTACACTTAATACCCACTTATATTTCGTTTATTCGTTTGTCACACATTGTTATGTAACTGATTTATCCTTAATCCAAGGATACCGTCTTTGTATGGGACTTCATCTCAATCTCCTTTCATTGAGGCATATTTTGTTTTATACACAAAATTCTTTTATACGGTGTATAAACACCTTTGAATTTTACATTTATCCAAAAGTAATATTTTTATACAAATCGTTTTACTAAACAACAAAAGGGAATGTTTTTGTCGTACGTATGCGGCGACAACGACTTCTCCGCCGCCGTGACCATTATTTGAGTTTCGGATTCCTCTACAAGCCATACCTTCTTTTTAAAATAAAAATAAATACCTTGTTTTACTTTTCTTTTATTTTGGTATTGAAAATGGTTTTCATAATGTATTTATATCAATGTGTTGTATTGATATCTTGTTATTGAAAGGTGGAAATGTTATGTTTCCTTTATGCATGTTTTATGTGATAAAATTATGTTATGGTTCTTGGGCATTGTTATGAAGACGGGTGGTTCCGTGATAAACTAAGGGCGGGGGAGCCCGATATAGCTCTCCAATGCATTGGGTAACGTGAAGGAGTGAAATGTTAAGGTTTCTCCGAAGAGATTTAGGGAATATACTGTGGTGGGTATTCCAAACGTAACCAAGAGGGTTACTCTCTACGTAAGAATGTTATGAATGCCTCAAGTTACCTTTTATGTCTTATGATTTCTATTATTTATTCATGATTTTATGAGGTATGTTAAAGTGCCGATGTTTTATGGGTAAAGTATGATTTCATTCTTATGTATATATGAACTCATGTTTTCTTTCCATATTTTTATAACCCTTACTGAGCTTTTTATGCTCATCCCAAGTTTTTGAAATATTTTTCACAGGTAAAGGGAAAGGTACATGATGTGATGATAGTGTCAAGGATGTGTCAAGAAAGAATCCATGTTTTATTTTAAATATGTTTCCGTTGATGGGAAGAATGAATATTGTCTTTTATGTAACCACTTTGTTTAAATGTGGAATGTAATGCAAGTTTCATGATCTAATTCTCTAAAACTCTAAACCTGAAAAGATCCTCAATGTGTAATCTTCTAATTACTCAAGATTAAGTAAGGTTTAAGGCTGGGGCCTTATAGTTGGTATCAGAGGTTGGTTTAGATAACTTTAGAGGTTAGTGTATTCTTTAAGAATAAGTGACATTACCATATTGGCTAGGATTTTAGAAAGTGTCATATTTTTTAGATAAAGTGAATGAGTAAGTATATCTTAGTGTTTATCTTACTCATTAGTAAATGATGGTTATGTTGATATACTCAAACTGACCTTTTTGGTTTTATTAAATGGCTGGATCTAGCAGGCACCAAAGTGACAATTGGTTTGAATGAAACTGTGGTGGTTCTCTGATTAAGAGACTGGATGAAATGGGGTATTCAATGAAGAAACTCATGGTTGTTCTAAACCAACTACCAAGGAGTCATGATCAACCACTTGAACCTTGGTATGTTCTATAATGCATCATGTACGAGATGACCAATCGATGTGGAAGTTCAGGTAATAATTATAAAGGTAACCATTAGGGTTTATATGATCCTTACTATTGAGGTAATTATGGGTTACTATATGTTATGATGGAAAATGAAAGGCATGAGATAAAATTGAGGTTAAATTATATTATGGTTATTTTTGATGATTTTATCTCTTTTTGGGGAATTATTTGAGAATTATATAGTTTTGGAAAAAGGACAATACGCAGACCGTGTGACAACCCGTCGCGTCGGACAAAGCTGTGGGAATCGAACCCACAACCAAAGCGCAACTGGTATTTATCGTCTACCACTGGACTACATGAAGTCCCTGGTTAGATTGACTGATTCTTTTTAGTTAGATGATTTTATGAATTAATAGTAATTTGATTTTGGGTTATCTATGGAAATATATTAACCTATCATGGAGGATATGTGATTAGGTTAATTACTTTTCAATAAGAGACTTTAAGAGCAACTGATGTTGTTTGGAGATAAATGTTACGATTTAACTTGGAAGACTATGTGACTAAAACCTTCAAATATTTGGGTTTCAATCTTATATTGGTTTACCTTTAATAATTTTATGGACAAATTGTTTATCGAATGGTCCTCGTTGAACTTTGGGTTTTGTTGGACAAATTTTGGAGATTAAGAATAGATTTTCTTTTTATAAAGGGTTATACTTTTCTGGATTATCTGATCTTGTACTAACCTTTTTGTTTTTGGTTAAAGTCTAAATACATGGGAAGTATATAGTTCTCTTTTTTGGATTAGGTTATTCTCTAGAAGTTTATTATAGTACTCTTAATGTGAACAAGTCTTCCTAAATACTCGTCTTTTGGGGAAAGTATGAGTTTGTTTAATAAATCTCATAAAAGTTGAAATTCAACATGATAAGTAATTATGTTTCCTTATGAATAAATTCCTCAATAAAGAGTAACTTAAAACAAAAATGTTGTCTATTAACTTTTTCTACTGGGAAATTCAATACCGTTTAACCCATCACAAGTTTGTGATTTTCTTGTGGTTAACTTTCTTCTAAACATGTTTTATATCACTCTCCATCAGAACATGAAACTATGTTTTCTCCTCCATGTCCATGTTTTCCTACATGGAATCCTAGTATGGGTTATCTCAGGTGACTTCTATACTTATCTTTCTTTATTTTAAAGTGATTGTTTTATTGACTCTTGTTCCGATGTGGGATTTTCAATGATGTTTCCAAGCCCAATTTTATAATTGCGGGGACACAATTTCCAAAAGGGGGGAAGGATATAACACCCCAGGTAAATAAAGAATATGAAATTTTTATATTTATCCCTATTTGTGAATAAAATTTCAATATTAATTTAAAGGGAACGCTATGCTCGATGGCTTACCCAATACGAAACAATGAGTTTCTTGGGAATCTTACGTTGCACTCTAATAATAAAATAATATTATTTTAAATGGCAGTTAATGCCTATCCGTTGTAATGGAGGGAATGAATAGAACTAACTACAATATGATTATATATGCTTGTCAAATATTTTTACTTATTGCAATAAATGTTAGAGGATTAAAAATACGAATGAATCCAAGTTTAAGCGTAAACATTCTAATATTCTTTAAAAGGTCGATTAACCGCCTTTTGATGGAGAGCCTCTTTTGAATACACTTTTTGACAATTTTATGTGTTATAAAATCCTTCTTTAGAATCGGGACATCAAAATTTACTTTGTGTAATTTTTTGGTATCTTTCCGATAAAGTTCATTTTTTAATGAATAGTGTAAAATGTTGTATTTTAATTCAAAAACACTTTTTAATCTAATTTATTTATATGATTAGATTATCTTTTTAATTGGTTTTAAAGTGAAATTAGAATATATTTTTACAATTAAATCCAATAGTGGTCGTTGGAATTAATTTCACTTTGAAATCAGACTTAAACTAGTGTCAATCTTTTGATACTTATTGTTTCATAAAAACACGCTATTTGTTTTGACAGCGGGAATTAATTATTAAATTAATTAATGAAACTTATATGTTTTGAATTTTTCAAAATAGGAATCATTTTTTAATTTGGAATATCAAATATAGCTTAGGGTGAATTTTTGATAATTTTCTGAAAAACTTCAATTTTTGATGAATAGTGAAACCACTAAGTGGTACTTATAAAAACTGATTTTATGTTTAAATGAAAATTTTCCACCTTTGCGTTTTGAATTTCAAAAATCTGACATACATGGTTTTCATTAAGAAGTAAAATGTGGTTCAATGAGATTAAAATAATTTTTTGTTGAATAGTAACATATTAAGTTTTTAATCGCGATTAGACGTAATTAGTGTAGTTTAAGGTAATAATAATGTTTTAATAAAGTGAAATGACCTAGACAAATTTCCTACCATCATTGGATGTGTCATGGCCGACCAAGAAAATCCATGGGTCAACTTGGGGACCCCTTGGATCCACTTTTGTTGGAAAATGACATAAATACCTTTTTATTTAATGATAAAGTAAAAATGACACAAACATGAGATGTTTTACTAAAAAAACTTTTACATGGGGTTATACAAGTCAGATATTTGACTATAAATAGTCATTGGAAAGATAAAAAGATTTCATACTTCATAGTATTTTTTTTTATAATTTTTAGACATTAAATAAGTTAAATTATTTATGACATAATGATGATGCAACGATAACCTCATTATTTAACGATTTAAATAAAATGGAAATATAATGTAATATCTAAGCCATAAACATGTCCAAAACCTATTGGATGAATGGATTTCGAACCCTTATCACCTTATCCTCTAAATACATCAATTTTAGACCTTTAAAATCCGAAACCCTCTTGAAAATAAAGTAACAGTTTGTAACTTTACAAGAGTGCCCCTCCTCTCCTCTTATAAAAGGCCCCCACCTCTACCTCCTTACCCACACTCCCAAAGCCTTTGGATCGACCAACCCCTGACCATTTTGTCTCTCCACTTCCCTCTCTTAATCTTTGAAGACTCGCTTTTGGCAGAAGTCTTCCCAAGGAAGCCTTTTAGCTCAAACCAAAGGGAGTTACCTGATTTTAAGGTAATGTCTTCACTTGTGTCCTTTTGTTTCATTTTGCTTCTCCAACCCCCTAAACTCTTTTTATTCATTTATTTTGTAACAAATCCAGTATCTTCAATATAATAGGATGTTTTTATAATAAGTATTAGAGCTAAAATTACACACACCTACATCCAATGGTTAAAGAACATACTGTTTCCATGGATGACGAATTTCTGCCTCCCGAAACGATGATTGTTCATCATTATTCTAACACCTTAAAAGGTGGCCATTAAGATGACACTATATTTATATATGATATATAATATGTTTATGTTTTACTTAATCTTCTATATTTTTCATTTATGGCGTACCTTTATGGGTTCCATTATGGGTAAACGCAATATCTTCATTTAAGGAAGTGCGGACTACCGCCCCCTCATAGTGATTTGATTCGTTAATACCATATGTGGTACGTATAAAGGATATATTTAATGATATTATACATTATACCATACTTGAGTTAAAATTCTATTATGTATCATTATGTTTTAATTCCATTAATATGACAAAAATGAAAGTAGCGTTCATGCGTACGTACGACCTACCGTCTCCATGAACGGTACATTTCATTTCCTATCTCAAAATGTTATGTAATATTATAAGTACATATATATAATGGATATATATGTAATATATTACATCTAAATTATGGATATCATTCTGGAATTAAAACATATATATATCTCCCTCATTTTGTTTTAATTTGATTAATATGACAAAAAATGAAAGTAGCATTCATGCGTACGTACGGCCTACCGTCTCCATGAATGGTGCTTTTAGTTTTTTATCTCCAAATGATATGGAATAGTATAAAATGAATATTTACTTGCATATATGATATTTTAATCATTAATAATATTCTGGAAATTATTTACTTATAACTACATGGGAAATCTCTTTTCAAACAAGTTCATTTTTGACTCATGTACCAAACATCAGCAAAAACGTCTGATATGAACTAACATTATTAAAAAATTATTATAACATTATAATATGTGATATGAACTGAATAATAATATCTGAAGGAGGTACTTAGGCAATTATTAATTGACCAAAGTTTATTATTCAGGAATATAAAGAAATGAACAAGACAAGTTGGACTTGAGGTAAGGGATCCTACTCCTCTCTTTCTTTTTAAGTACACTCTTTTATGTCATTCCTTATAAGCTCATCTTTCTTGTTATTGGGATGTTCTTTTATATTAATCTTACTGTAATTTTTATGTTCATATTATGAGAAACCCTATTCTCTCTCATCAATCCATTTTGGATGTTTTGAGTGGCGCCGTTAGGCTGCCGAATTTTCATAAGAGATCTAACCTCTCTCTTTCTCTTTAAGTACTCTCCTTTATGTCACTTATTTTAAGCTCCTATTTGTTATTATGGGGGATGTTCTTTTATATTCCTCTTGCTGTAAATTTTATTGTAATGTTATGAGATACACTATTTGATCTCATCAATCCATTTTTGGATGTTTTAAGTGGCGCCGTTAGGCTGCTGAGTTTTCATAAGGGATTTTTCATCTCACTTTTATTCCTGTGAGATTTATGCTACATTTTCCACAATTTCCTTTGAGTTGTGTATGTACTGACCATTATTTTACTCATTGTGTAATATTATTTCATTTATGAGTATTTACATCAATGTTGTATTGTCCTTCTTTCACGGGGTGTATGTTTTGAAAGATACCCATGTCGGTAAGGGAACCTTTCACCCTCCTCTTTTTAAAAGAATTATTTTGTTATGTCTTTTAATTCACATAATATTGTTTTGGGATATGTTCTTATATATCCTTATTGATGTAAATTTTATGTCCAAGTGATGAGATACCCTTTTTATCTCTCATCAACTCTTTTTCTAAATTTTGAAGTGACGCCGTTAGGCTGTCTAATTTTTGCAAGGGAACATCTTAACCCAATTACGATTCTTTGGGATAAACTTGTACACCTTGAATATTTCGTTCTATGATTATGTGTGAATGTCCTCTTATTGTTTTATACTTAATACCCACTTATATTTCGTGTATTCGTTTGTCACACATAGTTACGTAACTGATTTATCCTTAATCCAAGGATATCGTCTTTGTATGGGACTTCGTCTCAATCTCCTTTCATTGAGGCATATTTTGTTTTATACACAACTTTCTTTTATAAGGTGTATAAACCCCTTTTAATTTTACGTTTATCCAAAAGGAATATTTTTATATGAAGCGTTTTACTAAACAACAAAAGGGAATGTTTTTGTCGTACGTATGCGGCGACAACGACTTCTCCGCCGCTGTGACCATTATTTCTGTTTCGGCTTCCTCTACAAGACATACCTTCTTTTTAAAAGAAAAATAAATACCATGTTTTACTTTTCTTTTATTTTGGTATTGAAAATGGTTTTCATAATGTTTTTATATCAATGTGTTGTATTGATATCTTGTTATTGAAAGGTGGAAATGTTATGTTTCCTTTATGCATGTTTTATGTGATAAAATTATGCTATGGTTCTTGGGAATTGTTATGAAGACGGGTGGTTCCTTGATAAACTAAGGGTGAGTGAGCCCGATATAGCTCTCCAATGCATTCGGTAACGCAAAGGAGTGAAATGTTAAGGTTTCTCTGAAGAGATTTAGGGAATATACTGTGGTGGGTATTCCAAACGTACCCAAGAGGGTTACTCCCTTTGTAAGAATGTTATGAATGCCTCATGTTACCTTTTATGTCTTATGATTTCTATGATTTATTCATGATTTGATGAGGTATGTTAAGGTGCCTATGTTTTATGGGTAAAGTATGATTTCATTCTTATGTACATATGAACTCATGTTTCCTTTCAATATTTTTATAACCCTTACCGAGCTTTTTATGCTCATCCCAAGTTTTTGAAATTTTTTTCACAGGTCAAGGGAAAGGTACATGATGTGATGATAGTGTCAAGGATGAGTCAAGAAAGAATCCATGTTTTACTTTAAATATGTTTCCGTTGATGGGAAGAATAAATACCATCTTTTATGTAACCACTTTGTTTAAATGTGGAATGTAATACAAGTTTCATGATATAATTCTCTAAAACTCTAAACCTGAAAAGATCCTCAATGTGTAATCTTGTAATAACTCAAGATTAAGTAAGGTTTAAGGCTGGGGCCTTATATTAATATTCCTGATTAGGGTTCCTTATTTTCTCTTTGAGGAATGATTAAGGTGCGAATGGGAGTTCACACTGTTTTCTGGAAGCTTCTTTACATGAGGTTGGTGGTCTCAAGATCTAACATTTATAGATGTATTTAATATATCTGATTATGTTTATAAATTTTTTCCTTTTTTTGATTTTGTGGTTATAATAGTTTTCTTTAAATAGTTGGTGTTTTTATAGGTTATAAACACATTTTAAGAAGGGAAGTTGTTATGTTTTGTGAGTGTTTTAATTTATTGTTTCTAAAAATGGTGTTAGGGATTTGTTGGAAGGTGTGAAACATATTTTCGAAGGAACATGTGGTGAATAATTTTTTATTGAGGATTTTCAATGGGAAATTGATCATTTTTTTTCATTTTAGGGTTGTTATTTATTTTAAGTATGAATTATAAAATTATTTTAATGATGAAAAGCTTATTATTTAACTAGTTTTGGAGTATGAGTGGAGTTATAAAGGGTATTGGCCCATTGAATTGTTGGTTTTAATTGGTGTTTTTTCTTGTGTTTGTAAAATAAAATTTGGTAATTTAGTATGTACTGGTAAAGGCATTTTAAAAGAAGTTTTTGTCATGAATTGTCCCCTAGGGCCCATGTTGTGACTACCCTAAGCCCACCTCCTGAAGGCTAGGGGCTGGTGACTAGCGCCGAAGGAGTCAACCTTCATGTTGTAGAAATTTTCCGGAGTACCTATACGCACAAACTTGCCCAAATAATTCCGACACATTGAAAGGGAAAAAATTATCACTAAAACAAAGCTGAGTACAAGTACAACTTATATAAGTAGGCCCGGATACAAACCAAACAAAATAACTGAAAACAACTTAGTACAAAAAGAAAACTCTAATGGTCGTCTGTGAAAAACACCACCTGATCGTGAGAGTAGTGTAGCTACTAGATGTTGAAGTAAAATATCCCATCCACCTGATCCTACAAGGCCACACCTGGTCCTAGGCCACCAACTCCACCGTCATAGCATCAGTCGGTCCCATATACCTGAACACCTCTAGGTCTTATTAGACCAAAGTCTTTGTCGAAACGTCGATCGTCTACACAAGACACAACACATGCGGGGAATCATCTGTATGGGTGAGTAACAAAGTACTTTTTAGGGACCCCAAAACTAAAAGTAAAGACCACACAACAATCCTCAATATAAAGCCAAACACACAAGATAGCTCACACCAGGTATACACTTATGGTTGTGATAGAAGAATCATCAATCACATCATCGAATACCTCATCTTCTGGAGAAATCATCCTATATCAAGTATAGCGGGCCTACCAAGTATCACATAAATTCTTCCCACAAACCTCGGACTGCATAGGTACACCTCCTGATCATTTATCGTGGGTCTACAAAGTCACACAGAAGGGATTCCTATTAATCTTGGTAGACTGAGGTACTCCACCTTGTCGAGTACCATGGGCCTACAAAGTCACACAGAAGTGCTTCTTACCTTGGGTCAGCAAATTTAAAAATAATTGTTTCCCAGTGGGCTATAGTCAAGTCTCACAGAGTCAAAAGTCTGTAGACCCCAAGACTTAGCCAATCGTAGTGTTCTGTACATAGTGTGCCTTGAAGAACCGCTACTCAAGCCATTCATCACATCTCACTTCTATGAAATCCTCCTCAGGGAATTCTAAAAGATCTGCCTCGTTGATAGGGTCCCAAAGCTGCAAACAACTCATCAATCGGATGACTGATTTGCAAGATATATGCATTTTAGTAAACAAGTACTGGTTGCTTCTGGGCCTGGTTCGATCTGGTTGGACCAACCCGACCAACCCAGCCCGAGGGTCCCATGTAACCTAGATTAAGTCAAATGACTCTACTTGGCCGGGTTTGGGTATGGGTTGGTCTGGTCTGACATGGGTAATGGGCCTTGCTGGACTCAACCCGATTTGGCCAAGGGTCTAGCCTCTTGGGCCGTCCAACAACCTCGTATAGTCCGGAAACCCGATCTAGTTTAGACTAGCCTTCCAGTGTGGGTACATCCTGCAAGAATGTGGGATGGGACCACTGGCAAGGGGAATGGCCCGCCAACCCAAATCTCGGCCAGCATGGTGCAACACCTGGCCAAGATGCAGTTGGCTACCTCGTCTGGCCCTGCAGATGCACGGGGCCCCTTCTTCCATAGTTGAGCAACTGCGGCTCACCGAACCACCTGGACGGCCTAGACATGGGCCACCCATCCATGCAGCACCCTCCTGGCACCGCATCACCCTTCAACTGGCGCAGCCAGCTAGCTGTGACCTTCTATCACTGCAGCGTTACGACGGGCACACCACCATCATCCAACACGGCCAGCGAGGGCCACCTGCCTCCTCTAGCACGATGCTAGTTGGCACCGCCACCTCCATGTGGCCATCATGGGCCTGCCACCACCAATGTTCTTTGGTGCCACTGCGCCAGTGGTGCTGTAGTGGTTACACCTTCTGCTAGCCACCAGAGTTTCTCTGGTGGTCCGTTTTTTGATCTGTCTACGCATATGGGCCTCTCAAGTTGCCGCTATCACCACGATGGTCTCAGACATGCCTTGCTAGTATTTTGGAAAATCTGTTCCGAAGGGGAACACATGTGGAGGGTTATGGGCCTTTGGGTCTTCCCGCGCCCTATGCATTAGAAGCTTTAAAACATGGGAGGCTTGGGGGTTTTGTTCAATCATATCAAAAGATAAACTAATCTAAGAGTCTGAATCCCCCAAATAATGTTACCCTACTGCATAAACGCACGATTCAAAGATCAAAATATTCGTGGGTTGATCCGCATTCTCCATTTCTTGAAATGAACAAGGAATAACTTAAAAATAAAATAACCCCTACTTGGATACATTGGATCCATTGAGGATGAAGGAATATTTCTACATTGTCATCGATCCATGATTGTTGGCATTTTTCACCGATCATCGATTCTTGGATCTGATCCTCCAACATTCCTCGCTTCGTTCTTTTTTCTTCATTGGAGAGGGATTCCGCCGACGATTCATCATATATTCCCTATGTGTTTCAATACTAAAACTCCAACACATTTGTATAATAAAAGAAACATGTGTAGTGACGTTGCGCTCATTAATGACGCTAGTTAATAGACAACATTTAACGATCCATTAATGTACCATTTGGATAACATTGTATTGGTTACAAGCAAGCCATTAATGAGTTCCATTAATGCGGCTTGTCACCACCTCATCCTTGCACCACAACATTTCCATCTACCACTCAACACTGAGAAGAGAAATAAAATAATTATTTTAATTTATTTTATTATTTTTCTTGAAAAGTTTGAAAAATAACTTTTCTGCTCATACCTTACTAGCCAAAGTTATGTCATTTCTAAGAGAATCCCTGCCTTCTGAGTTCAAAGGTGCCCTCATATTTTCGATCAGAGCACCAGTTCAAAAGTTAAAAAATACCACTCTCACATTTACGGAATATACCTTAAAAAAGGTTCAAAATTCAATTATAAGCTCACCAGGCCTCAAAATCACATGTCCTCAAAGTGCGTGGCCTTAGAATAATTCCATATATTTTTTTAAAACAATTAAATGTAATTTTAAAGACATTACATTTTCCCCATCTTAGGTATTTAAGTCCGTAAAAGCCAAAACAAAAACTAATCGAAAAGATGGGGGTACTGAGAACGAATCTAAGACTCCTTCTCCCATATGATCTCTGGGAGATTCTTGTACTGCCACCAAACATGCACTAGAGGAATCAACCACCCATATTGTACCAGCTCCTGTTGGTCCTTTATCTCCACCAGGAACTCGGCAAACATCACCCCATCATCAATGTCCAGCTCACCCAGTCAATGACGTGTGATGAATCATGCATGTAATTCCTCAGATGTGACACATGGAAAACATCATGCCCTTGGTTCATCTATTGGGGAAGATCTAGGTGATACACCACCTCACCAACTCTACTCAGAATCTGAAAAGGTCCGATGAACATCGGAGATAGCTTGCTACCCCAGACAAATCTCCGCAATCCTCTGTAGTGTGAGACCTAAAGGAATACATGATCGCCCTCCTCAAACACTAAGGGTCTCTATCTCCTATCAGTATAAGGCTTATTCCTACTCTGTGTAGTCCTCATCTACTTTTGGAAAATCTGCACCTTCTCAGTGGTATCCTGTACCAACTCCAGACCCATGAGTGCCAACTCTATTGGGTTTGTACAGCATATGGTTGATCTGCATGGTAACCCGTACAAGGCCTCATATGGTGTCATGCCAATTGTGGAGTGATAAATATTATTGTATACAGTCCACACCAGTGGCATGTGGTCCTCCTAACTACATCCAAAATCCAGGACGCAGGCACTTAGCATGTCCTCCAAGGTATGTATGGTTCTCTCCACCTGACCATCCATCTTGGGATGAAAAGATATGCTCATGTGCAACTGCACCCCAAATTCATCCTATAATCCCATCCACAACCAGGATGTAAATAAAGCGTCATGATCTAAGATGATCATCGAAGGCACCATGTGAAGTCTCACTATCTCCTGGATGAAGAGGTGTCCCTGGCCCTCTACCAGTTCCTACTCCCAAATGGGTAGAAAGTGAGTCGACTTGGTGAGTTGGTCAACGATCAACCAAATAGAGTCGTGGCCCCTAGATGTACATGATAAACTCATCACAAAGTCCCTCAAGATACCATACCATTTCCACTTTGGTACCTCGAGTGGCTAGGCCAAGCATGCTGGAACCCAATGCTCGACCTTCACTTACTAACAAGTGAGGCATCATGAAATGAACTCAGCCACTGATTTCTTCATCCCAGGCCACAAGTATTGATGTCGGAGGTCCTAGTGCATATTCACCACTCCAGGATGTACCAAACAAGTGGATGTATGGAACTCCCTCAACACATTCTCCCACAAAGTCACTGGTACTACGGTGCACCCTATGAAAAGGACAACATGCTCCTCACCTATCAAAAATCCCTTAGGAGCTAGTCCTAATGAAAACTGAGCACATCAGGCCTCATAGTCATCATCCACCAGCTGTACCTCCCTGACTCGCTGTAAGAGTGTGGGAGTAAAAACTATATACAGAAGGTAAGAATCTCCACCATCATTCACAAAGGATATCTGCATCGCGGCCAACTGCTCTGTCACCTCACCCATAATCTGCAAACTGGTCCTCCTGCTAAGCGCCTCTACCACCACATTCCAATTTCTAGTAGTATAGACTATATCAAAGTCATAGTCTTGGAGGAACTCTAGCCATTGCAGCTATCTCAAGTTTAGGTTCTTCTGGGAGAAGATATACCTAAGACTCTTGTGGTTGGAGTAAATTGTAAACCGCTCACCCATCAAGTAGTTCTGCCACATCTTCAAGGAAAATACCACTACTACTAACTCAAGGCCGTGGGTCACATAGTTCTACTCATGTTATCTCAAATTTCATGAGTCGTAGGCGGTTAATACTCTCTCCTACATCAGGACAAAACTGAGTCTGGTCCCTAATGTGTCACAATCAACTACATACCCAATGCCCTCCTCTGGTAGTCCCAATGTGGGGGCACAAGTCAGTCTCCACCTCAGATACCGGGAAATCTATTAACATTTCTCCATCCACACAAAGGGATATACCTTCCATGTCAATGCCGATAAGGGTGATGATACTCTTGAAAAATTAGGCACAAACCTCCAATTGTAACAAGCCAACCTCAAGAAGGTCCGCAACTCAGTCATGCTTCTAGGCGGATCCCAAGAAATAACCGCCTCTATCTTCACCAGATCTAGTGCAACTACAGCCTCCAAGATGACTTTTCCTAGATTGTGTAACTTTCATATCCAAAACTAACACATCGAGAGCTTACATAAAGCTGGTTCTCCTATAGTGTATCTAGGTCTATCCATAGGTGTCTAGCATGTTCCTCTGACACTAAGTACACCAAGATGTCATCAATGAAGATCACAAAATACCAGTCAAGGTAAGTCTAGAAGATCTTGTTCATGAGTCCTAGGAACACTGCTGGGGCATTGTTCACTCCTAAAGGAATCACCAGAAAATCATAGTGGACATATCGACACCTAGAGGCTGTCTTTGGTACATCCTCATTCCATCACAAAGCTGATGATAGCCTGATCTGAGGTCTATCTTTGAGAACCACCTTTCTCCCTTCTACTAGTAAAATAGTTCATCGATCCTTGGCAGTGGATACTTGTTCTTAATGGTAGCCTAGTTCAAATTATGGAAGTCCACTCACTACCTCAAACTCACATATGCCTTCTAGGAAAATAGCATCGGGGCTACCCATGGTGAAACACTGGGCCTTAAGAACCCCTTCTCCTGCATGTCCTCCAGCTATACCCTCAGCTTGTGAAGCTCTGTGGGAGATATCTTATATGCCGGGGTGGATATCAGTGTCATCCTAGGGTACATGTCAATTAAAAAGTCTACCTCCTTCTGAGGATATAGTTTCAGAAAATACTCAGGAAAACCATATTCATACTCGTCCAACACTATAGGAAAACATGGACTCCTCTAATCCCCTAAACTGAGGGTGAGGATATCCAACTGGTGAGTAATCGGCTGCACTCTCATTTGAGAAATTCCATCCTGTGCTGCAAGGGTTTCCTTCTCACTAGTGAAGGAAACCTGGTCCCATATCTATGGACACACTACACTATACACCTAAAATACTCAATCTAAGGATGTACTCTTGATAAACAATACTTTCCCAAGAAGACGTCATAAGGCCTCGACACAACTACTAAGAGATTATAGCTGAAGCTCTTGCCTTCTAGAGTAATCTCACACTACTGACACAAGTATGTAATTGTAGAATCACCTCCCATAAAAGTATCTAGCCATAAGTATTGAGCCAATGTCTCCACCGAAATCTCCAAGATACCAATGAGATCCATGGAAAGGAAGGAGTGACTAGAGCTTGTGTCTATAAGAAATTTAGCAAGGGTGGAGAAAACACAAATCATACCTCAGACCATATCTAAAGTTCCGTGGTGATAAGCCTTTACTACCTGAAGCTGTGCTCTCCCCTTTCCACCTGCTCTCTAAGGTTAGGGTGGACCACCTAGGGGTGGTGGCAGTAAAACCTCAAACCATCACCCATCACCTATTGCTCAGCCTTCTCCCTTGCCACTTTCGCTGCCCTACAGACCTCCTCACTCGAACTGCGACCTCTGCTTAAGTGGAACCTCGACCGTCTGCTAGTCATCTGTATAATGGGTCAGGCAGTCACATTCCATGTATCCCTTCCCACCACATGAGAAACACAGCCTGGTTCTTGGATGAGTCCCTCTAGTCTGGGATCCCCAGACTGCTAACCCTAAGTCATGGGGTCATTCCCTAAAAGACCTGGATCGCTTGGGCCTGCGCGTTTGCTGTTTGCTATCTGCCAAATACTCCACCACTTGAGGTCTTCTAGTTTCTCTAGTTGTGGGTTCCTAATCATCCCAGAAGATCTATATGAGAAGGGATCACTCCAGTACCCCAACCTGAGTAGGGATGCTAAGAGGCAATACTGACACCCTAATCTCCTTCCTGATTCCCCACTTAATGGCTCGAACCTTGAAGAACGGGTCTCACACCATATCTTTAGAGTAGTGAGAAATATCAATGAACTTCACTGAGTACTCAACCACCATCATACAACCCTGATATAGGTGAAGTAGCTCCTGAATGAAAATATAGCGCAAGGTGGCGGGGAAAACTCCTCCAGAAAATGTTGTTCAAACTCTGCCTAGGTGAGGGTCACATCATCATGTGTCTGGGTGGTCAAGATCCACCATCTCCCTACCAAGCCCTGTAGAAGGTTCACTTCCAAGATTTCCATCTATTTAGGTGGTGTCTACACTAAGCAGAAGACTTGCACCACCGCCTCCAGCGAGTCCTCATCGACCTAAGGATCTCTATCTCCCCTGAACCTAGGAGGTATCTATCTCTAAAACTCTTGCAGGACACTGAGTCTGTGAAAGTCCTCTACCAGAACCACCGATAGTAAATGCTGACCATCAGGTGGTGGTATCACTTGTGCACCACCTGGTGGGGCCATCTCTAGAACTGGTCCCTAGATAAATTCCTCATTGCTAGGAAAACTGTCCTCACACCCTTGTATCGGGATCCTGGATGGTCGTCTATGTGGATGCATCCTGAGATAGTTGAAGATGTACCATGGTCATAACATTAAACCTGGTGAGATGAATCTTATTCAAAAGAACATAAGGATACACTTATGCAACCAGTATTTTCATATATAGAGACAAAAAAAATTACTTAAGGTCCTAGTGTATGGACACATCAGCCGCCTCACCAACACTAGACTCCCTGCATCTAGAAGTCAGAATCAAAACACTTAACACTGTTCCCCCAAAACAAAACATAGAATCCCAGTCTTTGTGGTAGGACTGAACTCCCTCTAATATAACTTTTTCACGAACAATCCCCTAGGGCCCATGTCATGACAACCCCATGCCTGCCTCCTGAAGGCCAGGGCTGGAGACTAGTGTCGAAGGAATAAACCTACAAGTGGGAGGCATTTTATTGAGTACCTGTATGCACACACATTCCCAATCAAGTCCCACAAATTGAAAATTAAACGAGTATCACTAAAACAAAGCTGAGTAAAAGTACAACTAATATAAGTAGACCAGAATATAAACCCAATAAAAGAACTAAAAACAACACAATACAAAAATAAAACTATGATGGTCGTTAGCAGAAACCCCTCTAATCATTAGAGTAGTGTAGATACTAGAATAAAAAGTAGAATTTCCTATCCAAATGATCCTACCAGGCCCCTCCTAGTCCTAGGACACAAAGTACACCATCTTAACATCCATCAGTCCCATTTCCCCAAGCACTTTTGGGTCCTAGTCCACCAACATCTTTGTCGAAATGTTGATCATCTGCACCAGAGACAACACGTGCGGGTGAATCCCATGAAGGGGTGAGTAAAAAAGTACTCGGTAGGGACCCCAAGACAAAAAGGAATGACTACACGATAATCCTCAATGTAAATCCCAATGAACAAGATAGATCACACCAGGTATACACTTAGGGTAGTGATAGAAGAATCATCAGTCACATCATCGAACACCCCAGATGCTGGAGAAATTATCCTCTATCAAGTATAGTGGGCCTAAAATGTCACAAAAAAGTGCTTCCCACTAACCTTGGAATTCTTTGGTATACCTCCTCATTGCATACTGTGGGTTTACAAAGTCATAGAGAAGTACTTCCCACAAATCTTGGCCAACTAAGGAACTCCTCCTCATCGCGTACCATGGGCCTGCAAAGTCACAAAAAAGTGATTACCACCATGGGTATAAAAAATCTCACAGATGTGCTACCCGCTTGTCCATTGCCGAGTCTCATAGAGTTGAAAGTCAACAGTCCTTAGGTCTTAGCCAACCGTAGTGTTCCATACATAGCACGCCTAAGAGAACCTCTCATCAAGCCATTTGTCACATATCACTAACATGAAAGCATCCTCAGGGAATTAAAAAGGATCCACCTCACTAAGAGGGTCCCAACTCCACAAAAGGACCATCAATAAGATGCCCAGTTTGCAAGATACATGCGTTTTATTAAAAAATGGTTGGTTGTGTTTGGGCCCGGTTCGACCCTGTCAGACTGACCCGAACAACCCGACCGGGGAGTCCCACACACCCTGGTTTAATTAGATTGACTCAACCTAATATGTTTCAAGTCTATGATGGTCTGTTCCACCCTAGTGGTGTGGGTCCATCCCGCCCGGGTAGGTTCAGCCTATCGGTGCGGGTCTGACCCGTTAGCTCGGGGTGCGATCTGCCAGCCCAAAGCCCGACCCAAGCGGTGTGGGTCAGTGGTGCGCCGCTTGGAAAGGATGTGTCTGGCTACCCCATCTGGCCCCCTCTATCCCCATGGATGCATGAGTACAATTATACTATGATCAAGAAACTACGACTTGCTGAACCACCCAGACGGCCCAGACGTGACTGTCCCTCCACACGGTGCCCGCCTGGCGCCACCTCTGCCAGTAGCTACCACAACCAGCCGGCCATGGCCTCCTTCCGCTACGATGCACCGAAAATCACGTTTCTACCCTACAGCGTGGACAAAGAGGGCCAACCTCCTCTTACAGTGCAGTGCCGGTTGACACTGCCCCCTCCATTTGGCCAGCATGGGACCGTCGCCACTACCGGTCACCGGCACTGCTGCGCTGGTGGTGCTCCACCGGTAGTAACTTCCATGGGACACCAGAATTGCTCTGATGGTCCTTTTTTAGATATTTGTGCACTGACAGGCCTCTCGTGTTGCTTCCATCACCGAGATGGCCTCTGACACACCTTTCCACCATTTTGGACAATTTGTTCAGAAGGAGCGCAAATGCTGAGGGGTCTGGGCCTTTGTTCGTGTCAGCCCACTCTCTCCACATTAGATGTTCTAAAACCCGGAAGGCTTTGGGGAGATGTTCAATCATATAAATATATAAACTAATATTAGATAGATAATCCATCAAATTAAGTTACCCTCCTACATAAGCACACGATTCGCAGATCAACCTGTTCGTGGGTTGATCCGCGTTTGTCGTATCTAGAAAAGAACTAGAAAGAAATTAAAAGTAAAATGACCCCTACATGGATAAGTTGGATCTGTTGAAGATGAATGAAGAGTTCCGTGTCATTTTCAATCCATGCCCATTGGAGTTTGTCACTTCTCATCGACCTCTGGATCATGTCCTCCAACGTTCATTGTTTCGTTCTTCATTCTTCATTGGAAAGGGATTCCACTAGCGGTTCTTTAGAGATTCCCTATGTTTGTCAATCCGCAAAATGTAACATGTTTGGATTTTAAAAGAAACATGCATAGTGACATGGCGATCATTACTGATGCTCATTAGTGATTCACATTTATTGATCCATTAACGAACCATTTAGATAACATATTCACAGTTACAAATGATCCATTAATGAGTTCCATTAATGCGCCTCATCACTGCCTTTTTTCTACACCACAACATCACCATCCGCCACTCAATGGTGAGAAAAGAAAAGAAATAATTCTTTTTAATTATTTTATTATTTTTCTTGAAAATTATGAATGATAAAATTTTCTATCAGCACATACAGTTTGAAGTTAATACATTTCTAAGAGAATCCTAGCGTTACGAGTTTAATGGTTTCATCATATTTTTGATATGATCACTGGTTGAAAAGTTAGAAAATAAATATTGCATGTTTACTGAACATGCCTTAAAGAAGGTTCAAAATTACATTTTAGGATCACTGGGCTTCCAAATCATGTTCCTTTAAAGCGTGTTGTCTCAGAATAATTCCATATAATTCAAAATGAAAATTACACGGAATTTAGGAGACATTACAGTTTTATATGGTGTTTGTAAAATGGTAAATGGTTTTTTATAGAAAAAGGTTATTCTCTTGAATTTTTTTGCCTTTTTTGTGAAATTGGTGGAATGTGTGACATTTGGAATTTAGCTCTAGAATAAGGGAACCTATGGTTTCTAGGTGGGGGGAATAGAACATGTGCACCAGTGATATAGAAGTGGCTTGTCCCGATTTTACATTTCATAATTGACAATTAAAACACCAACTAAACTGTGATGATGATTGATCGCCGCTATAATTTTTTATTCTTATCCTCTCTAGTGGCTTGTGCATGAGAACCCCAATGGTTGTGGTAACTACACAACCTTACACCATGACATTAGGATCTTGCTTCCCACTTAGGCTAGATGAACCTAGGGGATTTACCCATAGTGCTCTACTATGAATGATGTGGTGCCCTCTGTAAGCATATGAAATACCACTTTATTGTGTGTACTATTCAATAACTTCCATTATCACTTAATCTAGTGTTTTCATAATGGTTTCCCTTCAATGTGTACCTGAAAAACATTCACCTAATAAATATTTTCTTATAAGTGTTCCTTTAAAAATGTTAATTATAATGAAATTTTAGATTAACATTTTAATGTCATAGAATTGATCCTTTTTTTTATGTGGAATCCAACCATTCTTTGGATCACACCCTACATACACCTTGGGGTGTATATAGATCTTGTACCTTGTGTATTCTAGGTAAGAAATGCTTTGTGATGATGGTATGAGTTGTTAGTGGCATTCTCTTTTGGGTTTTGGTGATGATGTATTGAGGTTTCAGCTACTCGTGTTGTATAAAGGTTTGGGTTGAAGTTTTAGTTTCCTTTTTTGTTATAGTATCTTTTCACGTTTGAGTTGAATTGTAATATTTAAATATGGTGATGTTTCATGGCTTGTTTGGTTGTGTATTTTCTGATTTTTTTATTTAAACTTTAGGTTGTTTGTATGTTTATTATTTTGGGTAAATCATTTCCACATATTGTTTAGGATACTCAAGAACTTTTGTCACCCCATGGGTATCAAGAATTCCCCTCGGGCCTTATCGCGAACTATGTCCGGCACCGGGTTGGATAGTGACATGGCAGGGTTCGTGAAATCTATTATGCCACATCAAACCATGAATATATTGGGTGATTACATTGTAATAAATCTACTTCCTATTAATGGATTAATACATCATCAAGTTTGGCACCCAGATACCCATTCACACAGTTAAATGGGGTGGGCTGACCCCTACACCCTCCATTCACTCTTATGTAGGTGCTATGCACCCATGGGCCTCCACCTGCCTTTGTGGGAATTCACAACACCTTCCTACATTCTTCCTTGTAATCCCTATGAGATGACTCCCCACTATGTTTGAGGTATTTCTCCAAAAATTTGGGGTTGAGCTTTCTGTTATCTCATGTGGTTGAGCTATTTTATTCCCAACACTCAGGTTCATTCAATTATACTTCATACAAAATGTATATATTTCTAATGGATTTCAAAAACAATTCAGGTAATAATTTATTCACTAAAATTAATATTTTCATGTTCTTAATCAATTAATAACTCTTCATGGAATAATGATCATATTTCATGGACTTTATTTAGATTCCTCATACATTATCTAATCATAAAATACTTTTCTATGGAACATCTTCATTCTTCCATAATTACTCATGAAAAATATAAATATATTTTTTCATGGTGTTTGCATAAATTCATCAATTATTTTGCATCACCATATATATACATTATGAAAATAAATATTTTCATAACCTTCACTTATTTTTTCAAATATTGTAACAATGTGAAATCTCTAAACATCTCTTACACATATCTTAGGAAATACAATCAATTCAATAATCATTAAACATAACATGAGGAATTATTCAAGAATGAGATCCAATTCTATTAAATGAAACCATAAAAATTCCCCTAGAATTATCACCAATCATAGAGGATTATATAAATAAATTAAAACCAATGAGTCCATAATAATTATCCAAACATGATCACATTAAACATGGATAATTTTCTAAGAAAATGTTATATAATAAATCCAATAAAATCCTCCAATCATCATCACTATATTTATTCAACATATCTCAAATTATTTATATATTTCTATTTCCATGATTAATCAATAATCCCAGATAAATTCATTATACATTGAATTATTATTCCATATAATATATTAACAAAAAATATAACCATATTAATCAACCATCTACGTAGATTTCCAAAAATGATAAATGTTTTCACGATCTTGTTGAATATATATGAATATATTTTTATTATGTTAGTGGTGGAAATGTTATAAGATTATTAATCCTTGGGTAATTTTTAATGTTTATGAGCTTATATGGTACATGATAGGTTATAAAAATCCCAAAATATTATATACGGGAGGTTATCCCAAGCCCAAAGTGGGTATATAGGTGGTTTGTCCAAGCTCAAAATTTGTTTACTATCTTGGAAGATAGGTTTTAAAAATATTTATATGATTAGGATTCTATCACACATAATGAAAAAATATTGTGAAATTTTTAATTCAATTTTATATTTTCATGTCTCAAGATATTTTATTCTCTAATGATTCATGTATTACAAACTACAAATGATTTATTCCTTGAGTGATGATTAAGATTTATGAATTATTGGGTATTATTTTTAAATGTTAAACTCTTGTTATCATACCGTTATTCCCAAACCATGCTTAAATATGATCACTGATTGATATATAAGTTATTTACCTTTATTGAGCATCTGAGCTCTTCCTTTATTATTTTTACTTTTCCAAAAGATATGAAGAAAGGTTTTAAGTATGTTATCTTGAAGCAGGGTTCAAGGTATAAATAAATTAATGGGATATGTAACAAATATATTATGTAATAATTGTTTATTTATTCAAGATTCCAAATATAGTAAACCTTTACAATTATGATCTATGCATTGTTATGTTGTGTATAAAATATTTATAAAAAATGATGTAACATTTATTTTATGAAATGTTTGGGTCTCCTCAGTGGGTATCAAAGTAAGGCTTATTTACATTATAAAATAGTATGAAAAACATTAATTGAGAACCCTTAAGATAATATGATGTATAGGAAAACGTTTTATTTTATAGTAAATAAAGAAGTGTATTTTTCCTAGAAAATGCATCCCTATCTAGATTTTGGAATGTTTATGCAGTTTTAGTATAGATTAACTTAAGGGTAATAACCTCAAAGAGGGAAAATTAGGTACTAACTCAATCAAACCTGGTGAAAAATGGATGGTGATAAAAATAGAACACATGGATAGAAACTCGTAGATCATATTTTAAGACTAATTCACTTTCTTTTTATGAACCATTAGGAATAATTTTATAATTTGATAAAAATGGATGACCTATGTTAAACCTAAGGTGTCATATATTTAAAGAAAGGTGTCATGATTTAGAACTCAAATGAAATATTCTTAGAATTATATGATTTCTCACCATTCTTATTGTTCCTCACATTATGAATTTTGGTTTTAGTTAATGGAGGAAAAATGGATGAACAAAGATAATGGTTGGTGTAAAAGACATGATGAGGTTTTTTTAATGAGAGAACAATCTAGATAGAATTTGAAGTGAAAAATATTACAGTTATGACTAACCTGATATTTCAATTTATAATGAGAAAACTATACTTAGTTGAGTGTCCTAACAACCTAAGAAGAATTAAATAGTTTTTTTTTTGAAATTTGTTGTGATAAAGACTACCGAGGTAAGAAGATTTAATTTTCTCAATGTATGAAATATCGAATGAGTCACTCAATGAAATGTGTCAAAAGAACATGAAATTGTTTTATGTATGTAAAAATATGGAATAAAGTTTTAAATTGTAGAATGAAAATAAAAATTTTGGAAATTTAATAGTTGGTAATAATTGTTTCCATAAGACATCACTTATAGTTAAAAGTATCAAATGTTGAAAGTATGGGAATTTTGAAAATCGATTTCATAGGGGGAAATTTAGAAAAAGGATCAATAATATTCATTGATTAAATGTTTTAATAATTATAATTAAGAGACTATGAATGAAAAATTAAAGTTATGAATTATTTTAATAGTATTTCTTATGTTTCAAGTGTGAGATATGAATAAATTGAGACTGATGATTCTCAAGTCATGGTTATATTATAGGAAAGAATAATTGAGGGAAAATATGATAAAGCACAAAAAAATGTTTATGGAGAAAGTTTAATGATTAATGTTTTTATACACTAGGTTTGGTGAATTAATATTTAACAATGATATTATGGTGTATTCTAAAACAAATAGGGACTATAAATCATCTAAAGGTTATTCTATAGTATTTTTTCTTTAGGAATTTGTAGACACTTATTGAATGGTATAGATAATATTGTAAAATGATTTTAAGATAATAAGATATATTTTATATATAAGAATATATAATTATGGGTTACATAAATCTTATGGTTAATATGTTTTCTATGAATAGATAATGATGGTTGGTTGGGATAAAGAGTTTATTGATATTGATAAATTAAATTTGATAATATTGGTGACCTTTTAATTGGTAAGTGATTGGATGAAATTTTTTTATGTTATCATTGTTGATTTTTATTGATTTTGTTGAATTTTGGAATATATTGAATGGAGTTAAATTCTTGAAAAAAATATTTTTCCATTGACATTTTATTTTTGATATAGGTTATTTTGGGAAATGATTTACATGTTTTATGGGAATATAGGTTCAAGTTATTAGTGTGTTTGATATGATACATTAATATATACATTATATTATTAAATTTAAATTGTGTTTTGGAAATTTAATTACACTTCGTTTCTATTTTTTTAGGATTTTAATACTAGTTAAGCTTGTTTTTTTTCAATTTTGGAAATTATCTATCTGGGAAACTAGTTAAGTAAATAATTGGGTACTATTATTAAGATCATAGAGATTAATCATTATATTATAGTTTATTCATATTACTTATCTTATCATGAAATAACCAATTTTGGTTTCAGAAAATTGATATATATTGAAGGAATAACTTACTATTCTTTTTATAGATCTTATATTATAATGGGTGTTCATTTTTGGGATTCAGTCGTGAAAAATTTATATTGTCCATTCATAATGGGAAAAATGATTAAAAGAATGGGAAACAAATTAGAACACACAAATAAAGGATCAAATTGTTTTTATGAATATATAGAAATCAAGTAAGTATATTTTATCTTATTCTATGGAAACATTATTCCTTAGATCTTGGAAAAGGGATCTAAACTATGAATTTTTTCCTTTATACAATTATTTCTAAATAATTGATGGTCATTTTTAACCCTCCTAGACATAAGTTTTGTTGTTATTAACATTCTCATGATCATGTTTTCTGTCTCTCTACATTACCCTTTAGAAATTATCATTCTTCTTTATGTTAATATTTTCAGTTACCATAAATTTTCTACTTATATGGGAACTTGGTTATGTGTTATTTTAGGTGACCTTTATGTTTCACACTTACCCTTATCAAAAAAAGTTTCACTATAACTTTTTATAAGGTATACTTTCAATAATGTTATTTTCAAATATTTAAATAATAATTTTGAAGATAAAAACTATGAGGATGAAATTTATTTACCAGGGGAAGATTGTAACACCTTGAAAATTTAGTTTAAAAGAATGTGATTCTTGATAGACTTATTAACACACAATGTGATTCTTTTGATGATTCATCAAGTTTATCCATGAGACCCAAGATCAAATTTAAGAAGAGAAATATTTCCGAGTACTGTAGCAGTACTGTTGCAGACATTCTTTGGTACTATAGTTGCCAGAACTATTCATCCGTTTGGGCTTTCAGGCCATCAATTTGGTCATAGAGTCCTTACAGGCCTTTGTTCCACCCACAGGATTTGGGTTTTTAAGACATTAAAGCCACCTCAAGGCCTTTTGGCTACCTAAATTCTTTTGGGCCAAATGTAATTGTGCATTAAGGGATGAGAGAGACTTAATATGAAGCAGGCTCTTGATGAGGATTCAAAGCATGAACATTCACCAGAGCAGAGTAATTGGATTTGAAAGAATGAGAGGGAATGTAAATTTACATTAATAACAACTGATGAATGAAATATAAGTCTACTGAAATAGTCATTTGAAGGTGGATAGGTGACATCATGATGTAGATGTTGTGGAGGGCCAGTTCCGAGTAGTTATGTCTAGACAAATTCTTCTAAGACGTATAGGTCATGTAATGTCACAAATCCTATGGTACTAGTAAGGGTTCCCCTTAAACCCTTAAATGTGGGATTATAAAAAATGAATAAAAATAATTCCATCAATCCATTTGGTAAATATGTACTCAATTTTTAGTAATGTAATTTTTTAAAAAAAAATACCTTTCCTTTAAACTTGAGTTTTATTGTATTTTGTTTACAAAAATTAAAAATAATTTCAAATATTTTTAGAGATTTTATTTTATGAAATTATATATATTTTTTAAAACTAGTGTGTAAATTTAATATTAGGGTAATGTTTTTGGATTTTTATGAAAATATTTATTTTTCAATGAAAAGGGAAAATAAATATTTATATAAAAATGAAATTTTAATTCATTGAATCTAGTAATTTATAAGTGAAATTATCATTTTTAATTTGATATAAATTTAAAATTGGTATAATTTATTTATAAATAATTTACATTTTTACATTTGAACATTAATTATACTTGATTTCGGTATAAGTTAATTTTTGGGCATAAAAACACATTTGTCAAAAAAATATTTTTTGTTGTGTTTTATGAATTTATATTAAAATTAATTATTTCCACTTATATAAATTGGATAATTATAAATGTATTTAATATTTTTAATTTATATATTAATATTTCGTAAATATTTACATTTTATTTTTTATCATTATGAACTGAAGCCATGATAAATAATTTTCACCCCAGAAAAGGTAAAACAATTAAAACAGGGTTAAAACTATAGGATAAGGATTTAAAATCTATCTAAAACATGAATGTATCATATTTTATCAAAGGGTTTTTTTCCAAATCCACCCTATATAAAAATATAATTCAATTTAAAACCACTTTAAATTAATTATAACATTTATATTATTTTAAAAAGAGGATAAATAAAAATGGTCACACCCTTGATTTTAATTTATCTTATATGTTGTAATAGGGATAAAAAAGAAGTCATTAATTAATAAAATAGTTCCTTTTTAACATAAATATTTTTTATGATGCTAATTTTTTTGAAGTTGGTATAATTAACTTAAATTCTTATGTAATATTGAGTTAGTGCCTGTGAAAATAGTTGGAATATTGAAATAAATGTTTTTAAGAACCTAAAATAAAAAATCATATGGATGAATTATGTTGTAACAAGAATTTTAGGCTTAATAATACTATATTATTTATGTTAAACAATTTTATATTCTAAATCAATTTTTATCATGACAAATTTAATGCCCAAATAAATTAATAGTCCCAAAAATGACTTCAACAATATTTTATGTTTAATTATATTTTATTAAATTATTTATAAATAAAAAAATTCTTGAAACATGATAGGAGGAATTTTAAGTTTTCTAAAATATCATATATGTACCATATTTATCCAATTTTCACATTAAAATTTATTTTATAACCCTTTCATTCTAAAGAAATATGTTAATGTGGTTTAGGTTAAGAAGGTTTAGTGAATGGGCTAAATAAAAAGATAATTTTTATATGAAACCCAAACCTATAAAACATTTTATTTAATGATGATATTTAGATGATATAATATTTTCAGTTGAATTAAAATCCATTTTGATTCATTTTACTTGTGAATGAAAGTAATTATATTTAAATATTTTACGAAATTCCAAGTGGTTACTCTCATCACTTATAAAATGGTGCTTCCTCTCCTTGTTTATTCACAAAGTCGGATCTTTATATATTTTCTAATGCATACTGTAATACATTACTATATTTATTACATTATCCTTAGTTCTTTATTTATTCCCCTAACACAATCTTAGGAAGGGTTATAGTGTAATCCAAAGAAGATATCTCAAAGAAGAAGAAGCCATCTTATCCGACTCTTACAAAGTTTATTTGTAATTCTAATTCCACAAAATAATATATATCAATATATATCCTGAAAAAATTAATCTAGTGAAATCAATTTAATTAGACTTTATTATAATGATAGGATAAC
The DNA here is from genome assembly GCA_963277665.1 of Viscum album. NCBI lineage: Eukaryota > Viridiplantae > Streptophyta > Magnoliopsida > Santalales > Viscaceae > Viscum > Viscum album. The sequence goes on along the minus strand of OY728127.1, from coordinate 516,197,968 downwards.
CTTTTTACACATATTTTCCATCTAATGTGAAATGAAAGTGTCGCATGTTTGTACGTGCGGACTACCACCTCCACGTAGTGATGTGATATATTTTATATAACCTCCAATCACGGATGTTTATAATGATGGATTTAATAAATATATATGATATTTATTTTTTAATATTAAATTAATTTATAAAATATTATCTAATTTATTTTCATTTTTCGTATTATAAAATAGAAGCATTGTTCATGCTTATATACAGACTACCATCTACATGAGTGATATATTTAATTTTAAATAACCTAATTTCAGGAATTTCCTAAAATTATATAATATGAATCTATATGATATATATGAAAATAATAATCTTCTATAAATTTTATTTTAATATTATAAATCTATTATTTTTTACTCATTCAATATTTATAACATTCTGCTGTTTAGGTCGGTTTTACCACTAACATGAATGATTTTATATAGTTTATGAAATGAAAGATTAAGGAATGTTTTATTATTATGATATTATGTACTAATATGATATAAAAGGTGTGATTAATATTTTTTAGATTATTGAACCATGATCAATGTGGATTTACTAGAACTACCTAAATAAAACATTCATGAAAAGCGAAACAATTAACACCCAAAAATGATGATTTTAATAAAGAAATATTAATAAAAGGGTGTTAAAATGTAATAATTAGACCATAAATGATATTAAATATGTAAATTGTCTAGTTATATAGTTACAATAAATCTAAATTTATTATAAAATATTTTATATATCTTACAAATCATGTTCAACATATGCTTGGGGTTTATCATCACAAATTACATTCTTTGGGATATATGTTTTGTTATGAACTTATCATATTTTATGAGGTGTATATGCTACCCATTTTAAATTTTATATCACGAATAATTATTATCTAATTTTATTAAATCTTATAATTCATGTTATTTCTTCTAAGGTGTTGTGATTCAAAAGTTACCAAAGTGGTATAGGCTTTATGTTAAAATCTCACTTTGGATAGGATTGTTCATTCATAAACTTATGATAATGAATTTATTTGATATATATCTCAAAAATATAATTTAATTTATTCTCCTCTTTTTATTTCTATAAATTACATGTTTTTATTTCATTTTCATCTCTCCATGTACTCAAAATTCTGAAAGGATGATTTTAATGAATAAAAATATTTTTTTCTATTCAGTAAGGAATATTTTTATTCCATGTCTATATTTTATTTAAAATGTTTCCAAAAATTATTTTAGTATTATAGAATTATATATTAATTTCGTTTTCTCTCCTGTTTACTATCTATAAAACTATTTAAATAGAATATTTTTTTATGTTCTGAAAGGTGTACTTTTAACTAAATGTCTAAACAGAATCGTTATTTTAAGATTTACTATATGAATTATTTTTTTCACCATAATGACTTATTTTTCTTGAATATAACTTTAAAAGTTTAAATATATCATTTTAAATAATTTTACCTGAATATTTTTTAATTTTATATATTTTAAATAAGTGTTTTCAAAATGAAAAGGGTGTTTTATTCAACTAATGATATTTTAATGGTATTTAAATTTATGAAAAAATCCATTGATGTTACTTTTAATTCACTATGGATTTGATCCCATGATACAATTCTTATTCTATTTATTGATTGTTGTTGATTATGTTGATAAAATATTAATGAAAACAATTTATTTTCAAGTTTTAAGCTCTGATGAAATGATAAATTTCCTCATTATCTTGTGGAATACATATAACTGGATTATGTTTATTTAGTAAGAAATTCAATTGTATCCCTGTAATTAAATTGGTAATGTTTAATGTTGATCAGTTAAAATGGTACACGAGAGGTCATACCAAGACTGAAAGTGGTTACACAGGAGGTTATTACAATACCAAAGAGGATACACAACTAATTATCCCAAGTCAAACTTGTGATGAATTACTTGATAGATATCCTTCAAAAATTATTTCAATATTATTATTATGCCACACTTTATGTCAGTATCTTATTAAATGTTCTAATTCCAATTTTATATTCTCATGGATCATGATAATTTATTCTCTTATGATCTATGCCTTATGAACTAACAAATCATTATAGAGTTATTCATGATTACAATCTATGAATTATTCGGTATCATTTTCAAATGTTATGATCATATCCTTAACTCTTTATGATCATGATATGATTATATTTGATCATTGACTCCTATCTCTGTTGTTTACTCTTATTAGGAATCTAAGCTCACTATTTTCATTTCTTCATTTTCCCTCAGATATGAAGAATGGTTTTAAGTTTGTTATTACTAAGAAGGGTTTTAGGTGTGTGGAAATTATGGGTAGATGTTATACACTTTTTTGTGAACTAATTTTTTTATTTATATAAATTTATAATAAAGCTTAAATTTTATGGTATTTGGGTATATGTTTTTATGATATGTGTAAAATATTTATCTAAAATGAATTAATATTTTTGAATGATATTTTTGGGCCTCTTTATTTCTATTTTACAAGTATCTAATAAATTTTAATTTAGGATTAAAAATAATTTTTCATTAAATATTTCTCAATCATAATTTATTTGTAACGACCTAAACTTTCATTAATGGAAATACCTCTTGATCTAATTAAATGTATATTTATGTTAAATGTTTATATAAAATGTCAAATTCTTGGGTTTTATGATTTTGGATTTTAAAATACTGGTATGAATTGTGACCGTTGCTAATATAGCTGTTGAACAGTGATCACATGATTAGTATAAATATAGGGCTTTAATGAATCCAATTTACTCAGACAAAGGAAGCGATGACCTCATCCAGTAGACATGCCCCATATGAAGCCCATTTTTTAGAGATCAGAAAGGAGTTTGTGTATTTGGGATTTACTATTGACCAATCCCAATCCGAGCTTGAATATGTTAAGCTCGAGTGGGACCGCCTACGAGAGAAGTGGAAGTTGATAGAGATTACCACCCGAGCAACGTTATCCGAGCCACGCTAAGAGTCTGTCACCATCTCACACCTTACTCTTCAGTCTTATGTAGGTGTTATAAGTGTTTATGTAACAAGACCATATTACTTTGGTTATGTACATTATTTTTTTATATAATAATTAATATACTTTCATTTTATTATTATTAAATTGTAAATAGTTTGCAAAGGACAAATAGTATTTGTAGTTAGTGTTTGACTAAGAAATCTATTTTAATGAATTAATCGTTTTTTAAATTAAATATTATTTTAATAAAATATTATTATTATAATTATATTAATTTTTATTAAATATAAATTATCATATAATTTCATGAATGCAATTTCAATTTTTATTAAGGTTTGAAAGCCATTTTTATCAAAACCCATAAATTTTCGATAAATGTCGGTTTTTATTTTAAAAGTAAAAATTAACATATTTAGAAAATTATTTAGATAAAATTAATGTTATTTAGGGAATCTGAATTTCGAAATTATCCAATGGTTAATTTTTCATCATTTTCTGATACAGTCAATTTTTTGGGTATAAATTAAATACTGTTTAAATATATAATGTGTTTTATGACATCATAATGACCCAATAGTGATTTAATAAAATACTATAGCCTTTATTTTCGTCCAATATATGTTTTAACATTAAAATAATGTTATTTTGGTATTTTGTGATTTATTTTACAATGCTTTAGTGGAACCTAAAGACTTATTAAACATTTTGTTTTTTTTTAAATTGTTTTCCTTGGGAGTGTGACTCACCTCCACATAAGCAAACCCATTATTTTAAGATGTTCGGAATCTGGACTTATAAAATATTTTTTTCCTCTTACCTTTTCCAAAAACCATGGTAAAAAACCATGGGCTGGTCTGTGGTTTGGATTAGTTTAATCTGAGGTGTCCCAAACCTAAATAATGAAGAATTCCCTCAACTTTCCTATATAAACCCACCCAAGATCCCACTTCCTCCTCACTCAAAGCCTTTGGTGTTCGTCCAACCTTTTCCCTCATATATCTAGAATCCTCCCAATGTTCCCCAGTCTCCCAAGAAGCCTATCTCAAGCCTCTCTCAAGTCTTTAGAAGCACACTTCCAGGTAAGAGTTTTTTCTTCCTTTCTCATTTTTGTTCAATATTCTCTAAATTGTTATGCCCTATTAATTTCAATTATAAATGTTGGGGTATGTTTTGGAACCTTCCCATACTGAACCATTTATTTATGAATGATGGGATACCCTTTCTCTCTCATTAAATTCCTCCCATGTACACCTGTTACTATGCTAAAATTCCAAAAGGAATTTCTCTCTCCTCATTTACTTTCCAGCAATTATTTTGTATCATGATTCTAAATTACATTACATTTGTTGGGACATGTATCTATATGAACCACTTAATATCCATGTCATGTAAATATGATTAGACACCCCTTTCTCTCTCATCAACCATTTTTATGAGTTCTTATGTCACGCTATTATGCTGCCGAAATTGCACCGCACTTTTCCAAGCCAAAGTCTTCGTGTAGTGAATACCATGCCCATTTCTCTATTAAGGGTATTAAAGTTTATGCACATTTACTTATTGTTTAAAGAGTTTAATGTATGTATTCCACATTCATTTATCATGGAATAAAATATTATGTTGACTGATTCAATGTTTTATGATCCATGCAGAAAACTTCTGCATGAATTGAAATTTTTAAGAAGGGTGCACCCTGATAAAACTTCAATGCATTGGGTAAAGTATAGTATCATGATACGTTATGTGCAATGGGTGTTTACTCGTGATAATTCAAGTGCAACGAGGTTTTACTCATGCTTCATGTGCAATGAGTTTTTACCCATGCTCTATGTTCAACGAGCATTGGCTCATGCTAATTCCATGTTAAGTGTTGTTTCCACATTTCCATTTTATGATTATCATGCTTTATCATGAATTTATGTTAATGCTTATCTTGTTCTATATTGATATTCTTATTGCCTAATGTGTATTGAATTCCTCATGTTATTCCATGATTATTCCCTTATTGGGATTTATAGCTCACCCCTTTCTTATGCATGTCCTCAAGTTATCCAATGCAATGCTATGTAGGAGGGAATGTAGTGGTCATGTAAAAGAAGTTTTCAATAAAGATATTGTATTTAATGTTTTAAGTTGTTTTTTAATGATACAAATCCCCAAATACACTAGACCTATCGATCATCTATGTTTTATCAAGTGATGTATATGTAATAAATTATGTTTAATTGTGTATTAAAAAGCATGGTTGTCATAGTTAGTATCAGAGGATAGGTTTAGTTATTTTTGGGATTATGATTAGAAAACCCTAGTAAAGCCTTAGAGGAAAGATTAAGTATAATAAAAACATCCCTAAGTTTTTATTAGTATTTAGTAAGGGGATTATCATTAAAATACATCACTTTATGGATATGAGCAGATAGATGCAGCTGTGGCACACATGTATCCTAGCGATAAAACCGGAAAACACCGCTTTGAGCTAGAATCGAATGGGAACTGGTGCACAAAAATAGGCCTTGCTTCACTCTTGGTTACGAAACTCTCGGGGGATATGCTTTGGTAAATTCACAATATTAGTATGAACCATTATTAAGGGACAAAAAATTCCCTAAAAATATATGTTAGAAAGTAGATCATGGATAACATAAACTGAAGCCAATAGATTTATATGTTAAGGAAATAAAAGTTATTTATAAGTCATCAGTTTTTTCCTTGTATTACCCTTTATGTGTTACCCATAACTTTCATTTTATTCTAGCCAATGACCGGTAATAGGATGTCACAGGCTAACAACCAATGTAAAGATCAATGTGATGACTGTACTAATGAGATGCCCAATCTAATGAGAGTGAGAATCATGAAATTTTTCATGCTTCCCTCTCAGCTAACTCAAGATTTGAATAGAAAAATGGGTCAAGAGGAACATTCAAACCCCCCCCCCCCCCAAGAAAGAAAAATTCACTATCATGAGCTTCATGAGAAAAAGGCCTCCTACTTTTAATGAATCATCAGATCCCTCAATCACCAAACAATGGATCAAATCCACTGAAAAGATCTTCTCCATCCTTCAATGTTATGAACAAGAGAAGGTTCTCCTGGATGCTTATCATATAAAGGGTGAAGCTGATCAATGGTGGATGTGGATAAAAAATACGAAGACTGAGGAGGAGATCGAGGCATTGGAATGAAAGGATTTTTGATAGATGTTTTCCGATAAATATTTTCCACGCACTCTCTGACTTAAGATGGAAATGGACTTCCTTGCCCTAAAGAAAAAAAGCCGACGAATCTGTTGGAGAATATGAGGAAAACTTCACAAGGATTGCACGATACGTCTCCAGCTTTGTCGTTACCCCCGAATGCATTGTTGAACGCTTCTTTGGTGGGATTAAACCTAGCATGTGGAAAGCGTTGGCGATCCGTGACTTCGACAGCTATGAGGAAATTGTCAGATGTTCCCTCAAGGTTGAAATGGAGATCAGAGGATCTCAGGGGTATCATGGGGATAATAAGTGTAAGGTAGAATTCAATTCTAGCGGTCTGATGGATAAATCCAATGGTGCTAAAAAGATAAAACACCCCATTTTAAAAAGGTGTAAAAAGAAGTACCCCATAAACTGCCTGAAGAGGATGACGAAATGCTTTAGGTGTTTAAGCGAAGAGAACCTGACTATTAACTGTCGGTAATAAAGACCCGTGGCTGTGACAGAGGAGAGGAACACTCCGTTCAAACCTCAATGCATGTTTCATTGATAAAACTACAAAGAACTAGGGCATCTTGCAAATCAGTGCCCCAAGACAATGGTTTTCAGAGGCAACCAACAACCTCCAAGGAAGCAAGGGATAGATTTTTCCATCACTACTGCCGAAGTGAACCACCAAAATGAATTGGTGATCGGTACGCCAGTTATTCATTCAAAAATAGAGAATATACTTTCTAATTCTGGTTCTACACATTATTTTATATCTCTAATGTTTATTAGAACAATCCCATCACCACCACAAATCATGGAAGTGAAGATGTCAGTGAGTACGAAAAATTGGGAAATCATTGCATCCCATGAATATAACTCCTCCCCTATCATAATCTATTTACTAAACTTCCCATAGAACCACATCATACAACCTCTGGTGGAATTTGATGAAATTCTTGGCAAGGATTCGATTTCTTATATAGAGCCAACATAAATTTCTGTGTGAGGGAAATCACTATCCATGTGGATAATCGACCCTCGATTCTTTACAAGTGCAAGGAGGAAGATGATCCTTCTTTAGCTCCATAATCTCAAGTGTGGATATTACTGCCCAATGAGAATGTGTATCTGGCTCAGATGATTGAGTCTAAGGAGGCAACCATCCTAGAAGACATGCCCTTTGTGAAGGAATTCGCTGAAGTGTTTCCTGGGGAATTTCCTGGTCTTCCTCCTAGAAGAGATGTTCAATTATCAATTGATCTTATACCTAGGGAATTTCCAGTATCTAAAAATCCATATAGAATGGTTATTGTGGATCTTAAGGAGTTTAATAAACAACTATAGGATAATCTAGATAAAGGGTTTATATGCGCAAGTGCTTCACCATGGGGTGCACCAGTCCTCTTTGACAAGAAGAAGGATAGGTCAATGTGGCTTTGCATCAATTATCACGAGCTTAACAAAATCACGATAAAGAACAAGTATCTTATCCCAAGAATTGATGACTTGTTCGATCAGCTTCATGGAGCACAATACTTCTTAAATGTGGATTTGCGGTTGGGATATTATCAAGTAAGGGTGAAGAAGGAAGATATCCCCAAGACTACTTTTTGTACAAGATACAGACACTATGAATTCATAGTAATGTCTTTCAGACTCACAAGCAATGAGATATCTATGGATCCCTCCAAAATAGATGAAATTGAGGGATGACCAAGGCCAACATTGGTAATGGATATCCATAGCTTCTTGGGGTTAGCTAGATATTATCGACGATTTGTGAGAAATTTATCACGATTTTCCAACCCTCTTACCAAGCTATCTCGTAAGGGAGTAAAGTTTTCTTGGAGTGATGAGTGTGAAGAAAGCATCATGGAGTTGAAAAGGAGGCTTATCACTATGTCCGTGCTCACTTTACCCACCAGTGGATATTTTTTTTTGGTATTCATTGATGCTTAGAATAAGGGCCTGGGATGTGTGTTGATGCAAAATGAAAAATTCATTTCATATGCTTCAAGAAAATTGAACGTTCCTGAACAGAACTATCCAACACATGACCTCGAGTTGGCTGTAGTGATCTTCGCTGTGAAAATTTGGTAGCATTATCACTTTAGGGAGAAGTGTGAGATATATACGGATCACAAAAGCCTCAAGTATATATTCACATAGAACGAGTTGAACAGGCACCATTGACGATGGTTTGAGATGATCAAATACTATGACTGCTCAATCCATTACCACCCTGGGAAAGCAAACAAGGTGGCAGATGACCTAGGTAGAAAGGACCCAACAATTATATCATTAATGAGAACTTAAAAGAATCTAATCTTCTTAGATTTGATGAAGTTGGACAAGGGAATCCTAAAGAAGGGACCACCATCAATCCTTTCACCAATTATTTCTCAACCATCACTTTTGGAAAGGTTAAAGGACACTCAAAAGGATGATGTGTGAATTTGTGAAAAATTGGAAGTTATCGAAAAAGGGAAATCCTTGGAGTTTAATGTTAATGAAGAAGGAATTTTAAGATTTGGGAAAAGTCTATGTGTTCCATCAAATCTAGAACTGAAGAAGGTACTTTTTCATGATGCACATAGTTCAAATTTTTCTATTCACCCTGGAAACACAAAGATGTATCGAGATTTCCGAGAGCATTATTGGTGGGATAATATGAATAAAGATATCACTGAATATGAATCAAAGTGCCTATTGTGTCAGCAAGTGAAGGCAAGGAGGAAAAAGTCTAAGGGGATGATGCAACCATTTCCCATATCGAAATGGAAATGGGAGAACATTTCCATGTACTTTTTCACTAGACTTCTGAAGACATCAAAAGGCAACCATGAAATATGGGTTGTTTTGGATCATCTTACAATGCTTTCACACTTTCTTGATATTCGGGAGGATTTATCATTGGATCAAATGGAACAGATATATATCAGGGAAGTGGTAAGGCTTCATGGGGTACCACTATCTATTGTGTCCGATCGAGATCCAAGATTCACCTTTAAGTTTTGGAAGATTCTTCAACATGCTCTGAATACTAAACTGAACTTCAATACGACCTATAATCCTGAAAATGATTGACAATCCGAGCATACTATCCAAACAGTTGAGGACATGTTGAGAGAGTTCTCAATGGATGTTAAAGGAGGATGAGATCAACATTTTCCTCTGGTTGAGATATTTTATAATAACAGTTTCCACTCAAGCATCCAAATGGCACCATATGATGACCTTTATGGGAAAAGGTGTAGAACACCGACGTGTTGGGATGAGGTCGGTGAGTGTAAGATTCTTAGACAAGAAATGGTCGAAGAAATGGTGGAGAATGTGAAAACCATTCAGCAGCATATCAAGACAGCCCAGAGTTGACAGAAGAGTTATGTTGATAACCATTGATGATAAATTGAGATTAAAATTGGAGATATGGTATTTCTACACATATCTTCATGGAAGAAGGTCATGAGGTTTGGAAAGAAATGGATGTTAAGTCCAAGGTACATCGGCCCCTTCGAGATTCTTGATTGTGTCAGGGTTGTGGCCTATCGACTAGCACTTCCACCTACCATGGACAAAGTTGTAAGAACTGAGATCTTCATTTCATGTATGTTTTTCCTTTTCTAGTTGTTTTTGAGAAAAAGAGTAAAATATGGAAATTTTCTATGTACACGCTGGGCTCTTTATAAGTACACGCCGTGTACTTTGATGCAGCACTAGGCCGTGTGTTGGCCGTGTCCGGGCCACACACATAGTGTGTAGGGGCGATGTGGAGGCTGCATAAAAAGGAGTACAGAAAGGCCAAGTATACATCGTGTACACCAAAAGTACATACCGTGTACTTTATTTTTTTCATTAAATGGATCGGGGTCACGCCTGACAGACAGAACATGCTTCTTCTTCAGGTTCTTCATCCGAGAGAACCCGTACGACCGCAGAACTTCTCTGAGCCCCCGTGCCTCCGTCTGTTCTCCAAATCGACCACCGTCAATTGTGTTGGAACCATAGCAGTAATCCCTTCATTCTCCTAGATCTTTTTTTTCAATTCATCCTCTTTCTCAAGATATTGTGGGTTGAGCGTTTCGTGCGTTTTTGTAGATCTACACCGTTCTAAAGAGAATCAATCATCGTGGTTCATGTATATCGATCTCCTAGGATCGAGGTAGGTGGTTTGTGCCTTTATGTAGGGATTCGTTAAATATTTTGTGAAATTCCACCAATTCCCTTGAATGGGGTGTTGTGTGTTTTTTATTTTTCCCCTGTTGTTTTCCTGCTTTGCTCGATTTCTTGAGTAGAGGTCGATGCTTGTGAATAGGGTAATCTTTAATATGATCTGGATGTTTCTCCATGCATGTTTTTCCTGTTAGGAATTTTTCCAGTTGCCATCCTTAGTTGTAGGATAGTGGAACTGTTGTACTGTTATGCTGTTGTGACTTAGAAATATAGCCAAGTAGTTCTTGAGGTTTACTTGGGGCGATACATGTGCTATGCTTGTTTTTTTACACAGGGCTATGAGAACCTAGTGAAGTAGACCATAGGAAGAATGGATGTAAGGGATTATTTAGAGTGTCTTTAATTTACGATGCGAGACCACATGGGGAATTGACGTTGAGGTCTTCCTCAGAGAGTCTGTAGTTCCTTGACGTGGGCCACATGGGGAATGAGACGTTGAGTGCTTCCCGAGAGAGCCTTTAGTATGATACGAGAGTATAGGGGGAATTGACGATGAGTTCTTCCTCATAGAGTCTATTTATGTTTTTTACTGTAGCTGAACTAGATGGGTGAGACTGTGTGTATCTCCCAGAGGGTTTCTAGTACATGTAGGTTTAACCGTAGGGGTTAGGCTATGAGAACTACCCCGATGTTACCTTCTTGTTCTACTTCCTTGAGTGGCTATTTCTTGTTTGTAAACTATATGCTAGAAATTGTGGACTATTACTACTGTATATTATCCTGATTACTGCTTACTGTTTACTGCTTACTATTTACTGCTTACTATATACTGCTTATTGTACATCACCTGCCATATGTTCACTGACTGTTAGGCACAGATCTTTGGGTGGTTGCCTACTGGGAATTTGTCTCGCACCTTGTCTGGGCCATGCTTTTGGGCCCAAACAGATTATATTGTTGCAGGAATAGATAATGGTAAGCGCCCTTTCACTTTAGGTTCTTGATTTCTATGGAGCTGGAGAGCATGTGACCAAGCCGAGGCATGCGATGCTGAGGAGTCGCTCATCTATTTTTCTTTTGTACTTCGGTTTAGTGTTGTTTGGCTGTTTTCCTAGACATATATATATATATCATGAATCATTATTATATATGTGTTCTGCAGTTTTCTTCTTTCAGTATTCTGCTGTTTATTTCTGTCTAGATTATTATTACTTCTGCTGTTGTATGTTGTTTACTTCCGTTGTATACTCTACCAATGAGGGAATAGTTTCCCCACTATCACACCCAAGGCCCTCTCTACTAGTCGGCAGCCTCTGGTGTTTGGGGAAATGCGGTTGAGGCCATGTGACCAACCGAGTACGGGGCGCCTCAGGGTGGCTTCCAGAACCGGGACGTTACAAAGTGTTATCAAAGGCAGGTTTCTTTTCTCCTGATTTTCTGTTTGGAGCCTTAGGCAGGGATATGATGGACTCGTTACTTGGTATTAAGTTGTGCTTGGGAGTAGCTAACCCGTGTACAGGGAAAATCCAATCAACCTCACTTATTACAATTTTCAAGTTTGGCTATGTTACAGTTGATCTGATTTCACCTAGAGTGATTCACATGCTTGTGTTGTTATTGTTGTTGATATTGTGGTACTTTTTCTGTCACAACTCGATGAGATGAGGGTATGTCATCCAATTCATCATATAGGCATTTGTTAGAAATCACATGCCACACATTCTTTTCATGCCATCTAGGGTTAATTAGCAATTGCATGTTGTTTTGATAGACGTTGTGTAGATTATTCATGCTGTTGTAATAAATTCGTTGATAGAATCCCTGCATTTTGATAGAGAGGATGTTTGTATTGTACCTTTCTTAAATGAATGCAAAATTTTTCTTCTTGAGGTGTTATGGGCCCTCATGAATCAGAACTTGGTGGATCATTGACTTGTTTTCATTATATATGATTTGTAAGAGATGCCCAGCTTTGATTCACAGGGATTATGGGACCTCACAGATCAGAATTTGGAACCTTCATGCCTGTTTTTCAGTGTTTTCTGGGATTCAGTGCAATTTCAGAGCTACTTCCTGGAAGAACCCAGAATACACGGTGTGTACTTTTTATATAAACACTGTGTTGTTTTTAAACCGTATCACTGACTGTGTGAGCAAAAACACGGGTTGTGAAAAATCTCCAGGAACATGCCGCGTACGGTAGATACACGCCGTGTAGTAGTGACCCGTGCACCCAACCATGTCACTAACAACACTGGCCAGGGAAGCTCATGTAATACACACCTTGTTTTGTATGTACATGCCATGTAGCCTTGTTCTAGGTACCCGGTCGTGTCACGAACAACAAGGGATAGTGTTATCTCCTCTTATACACGCCGTGTTTGTTTGGAACACACCGTGTAAGGGTCAACCGTGTACCCGACCATTTCACCAACAAAACGGGTCGGGAAAAATCATCAAGTACACACCGTTTTTGTTTGGACCACGCCATGTAGCCTCAGCTGTGTAACCGACCGTGTAACTAACAACACAAGTCGTTGAAGCCTTTTCTACTACATGTCGTGTCCACAGGGAACATGCTGTGTAGTCTTAGTTTAAGAAGACCATGTGGGTTAGCTGTGCAAGGAGACTTGGGAAGGGGAATAGAGTTAAGTACACGCCGTGTAGAGTTTATACATGCTATGTAGTCATGTTTTGTTAAACTTGAGTGTTTCCTTATCCTGTTTCCGTTTTGTACTCCTTTGTTCTCTATCCTTGATATTCCTGATCTAAGGTATGATTTTGATCTTTCATAGCTATGCCTCCGAGACGTCCTCCGGTTGTACATTAGTTGAAGGATAGCGATCAGACGCCAGATATGGATGATCAGGGACTTCCTGCGGATCCTCTAGTCATGGCAGCCTTGGCACCAGCTGTTGTACCAGTTGGAGGTGCTGATGCATAGTTCAGGGAAGGATTTATGAGGATGATGTAGACCTTTTAGGGAGAACCACCTCCTGCGACAACTATGGCAGACTTGACGTGGGTTTTGCAACAGTATCATCCTCCTACTTTCTCGGGAGAAGGAGGACCACAGGCTGCAGAGTCATGGCTAGAAGCCATGCTGACTATCTTTGAGCATCTGGAAAACTTTTCAGATAGGCAGGTCAATCTCGCGACCTATATGCTATGAAACTCCACCAAGAGGTGGTGGGACGTGATCTCACAGGCGGGTCTTCAACAGGTTATGACTTGGGAGGAGTTCCAGTGCGTGTTTTATGAATACTTGTACCTGGAGACCCTGAGGGTCGATCGAGCCCGAGAGTTCAGGAGTCTAGAGCAGGGTACTCTTTCTGTTATGGAGTATTCCTCTCGTTTCACCAAGCTGTAGCATTTTACACCCCTATGGGGTGGTTATGGGATGCTCTTAGCAAGGAAGTTTGAGGATGGTCTCAGGCGGGAGATCCGTTCGCAGGTGAATATATTTCAGTTGACTTCCATCACTTCCATCGTCAACCAGGCACTATTTTCTGAGCACAATCTGAGAGACACCGGAGCTTCGATCTAGGTTGGTTCTGCTTATAGAGCTAGTATTCCTCCTTTTGACAGCAAGAAATGCCATAGGGAGTCTACACACGGTGATCCGAGGAAGAAAGATACATCTTCAGGTGGCCATGTAGTATGCTACTATTGTGGAAGGGCAGGGAACACGAGGCCGAAGTGCCAGAGAGACCCAGTGGAGTGCCGATCTTGTAGAAAGATGGGTCACCTTCAGCATTTCTTCCAGGTTTTCTCACTAGTAGCTGGTGACAGGGGTTCTTCCATGACTCCTCATTCAGGAGAAGCACCACCAGTTTCTCACCAGTCGGGGATCTGGAGTTCTTTCGGCCATTCGGGCTGAGGTGGAGGTCGTGGCCATGGTGGTCAGTCACCAGTCTTTCACCGTCAGCAGGGAGGATCAGCTCAGTGTGGTCAGGAAGGGTCATAGGGCCACGGGGCAGGCCAGACTTTTGCGGTGGAGAATACATATCCGGATCAGGATCCCATACCTTCTACAGTTCAAGGTATGATCTTAGTAGCCTCAGTTTTATCTTCAGCTCTTTTCGATACTGGTGCTACACATAGCTTTATCTCTGTTGCTGTTGTGAAGAGCCTTGGGCTCTGTATCTTTTCTTCTGTCGACTTTTTGACACTAGACACACCTTTGGGAATGAGGACATCTAGTGTATGTCAGTGCAGAGAGTGCCCTCTCGAGGTTGAAAGGTATCATTTCTTATGGGATCTCTATGTCCTAGAGATGACAGGCTATGATTTCATTCTCGGGATGGACTGGTTGGTCCCCTTCCAGGCAGTCATTTATTTTTATCGCCACAGGTTGAGTTTTATTTCACCAGAGGGTGAATATTTTCTTCCTAGATGCAAATGGTATGTTCAGGCGAGTTGAGCAGGACTCGAGCATCATGTGCTAGGAAGGGTTATGGACTAGATTTCTAGTCTTTATCTAGATGATCAATGGGACTTCATAGTTGGACTTTCCTCCAGTGGTGGATTGTTTTAGAGATTTATTTCCATAGGATTTCTCAGTTTTTCCTCCAAAGCGTGAGGTAGACTTATCTATGGAGCTCATACTAGGAGGGGCACCGGTATCCATTCCTCCTTATAGGATGGCTACACCTGAGTTACAGGAGATCAAGAAGTAGTTGGTGGAGTTTCAGGTATATATTTTCATCCGACATAGTACTTCTCCTTGGGGTTCGCCTATCCTCTTTGCGAAGAAGGTAGATGGTACCCTTAGGCTCTGTGTGGATTATCAGAAGCTGAACCATTTGAAAGTCAAGAACCGATATCCCTTACCGAGGATTGATGATCTTTTTGATCAGCTTAGAGGAGTCCGGATGTTCTCAAATATCGATTTGAGGTCCGGTTATCATCAGTTGCACGTTAGACCATCGAATATACCTCTGACAGCCTTCAGAAGAAGGTATGGTCTCTATAAGTATATGGTTGTGCCGTTCGGTCTCATGAATGTGCCAGCATTTTTCATGGCACTGATGAACCAAGTGTTCCATACTTACTTGGATTCCATCATTGTGGTCTTCGTGGATGATATCTTGGTTTACTATCACACTTGAAACGACCATGCTACCCATCTTGAGATCATTCTGAGTACACTGAGAGAACATCGAATTTATGCTAAACTCTCGAAGTGCCACTTTTGGATGGATCAGATTCACTTCTTGGGTCATGTCATCTTAAAGGCAGGAGTATCTGTGGACCCAGAGAAAGTGAGATATGTAGTATCCTGGGAGAATCCGAAGAACGTTTTGGAGGTACGAAGTTTCCTAGGGCTGGATGGATACAACAGATGCTTCATTCAAGACATTTCATGCCTAGAAGAACCATTGATAGGTCTGACCAAGAAGGGGGAGAAATTCCTGTGGTCAGATTCTTGTGATTCAGCCTTTCCGGAGCTGAAGGGAAGGTTGACATCAGCATCAACACTAGTCTTTCCAGAGCCAGACAAGAGCTATACTGTTTTTTGTGATGCTTTAGGTATCGGTCTGGGCGTTGTGCTTATGCAGGGAGATGGAGTCGTTGCGTACGGGTCTCAGCAGTTGAGGCCACATGAGAGAAACTACCCGACGCATGATCTGGAGTTGGCGGCTATTGTTCATGCCTTGCACTATTGGAGACATTACCTTCTAGGAGAGCACTTTTTGGTTTTCACCAATCACAAGAGTCTCAAGTATATATTCACTTAGCGTGATCTGAATCTAAGACAACACAAGTGGGTCGAGTATCTTTAGTATTTTGATTTCGATCTTGCCTATTTTCCAGGAAAGGGAAACACAGTGGAAGATGCGTTGAGCAGGAGAACTCAGATTCAGGCAGTTAAGGAGGCCAGCAGTGAGTGGCAGCTTATGGATCTGTTATCTAAGATTCATCTGGAGGTGCACAACAGACAGGGATAGACTTACCTATCTCTTATAGCTATTACCTCTACACTTCTTGATCGTGTACAGATGAGGAATCTATCAGACTCAGAAGGTTTATTCCTACAGGAGAGTGTGTCAGGAGAGGACCCTCTTCCTGGATGGACAGTGGGCGAGGATGAGATCTTATGTTTCCAGGGACGCGTATGGGTGCCAGCAGACATAAGCAAGGAGCTGATGTAGGATTTTCATTCCTAAGTTTGGGCAGTTCATCATGGCATCACCAAGATGTATCGTGATCTTCATCGCTAGTACTGGTGGCTATGTATGAAGAGAGATGTTGCTGGTTTCGTCTTGAGGTGTTCTACATGTCAGTAGGTGAAGGCGGAGCATCAGCGACCAGTAGGCCTTTTACAGTAGTTACCCATTCCAGAGTGGAAGTGGAACGATGTCGCGATGGACTTTGTGACCATATTGCCAAGGTCCCCTCGAGGGAATGTTGATGTTTGGGTTGTCGTTGACAGGCTTACTAAGGTTTCTCACTTCTTATCGATTAAGGATATCTTCAGTGTTGATGATCTGGGATGACTATACATCTGATAGATTGTACGTCTACATAGAGTTCCACACTCCATTGTTTCAGACAGGGATGCACACTTTACTTCTCGGTTCTGGTAGGGGCTTCAGAGGGCTTTGGGTACACAGGTACTTTTGAGTACAGCATACCATCCCCAGACAGATGGCTAGTTTGAGCGTACGATCCAGGTGCTTGAGGATATGCTCCGAGCTTGAATTCTAGACTTTGGAGGTTCATGGGAGAAACATATCCCTCTTGTGGAGTTCTCCTACAAAAACAGTTTTCAGGTGACTATTTAGATGGAACCTTACGAGGCTTTGTATGGTAGGCCATACTGATCACCATTATGCTGGATGGAGGAAGAAGTGGCAGCTTTACTGGGACCTTATCTTGTTCCGGAGACCTCAGTGTAGATAGAGTTGATTCATAAGAGGATGGATATAACACAATCTCGACAGAAGTCTTATGCTGATCAGCAGAGACAACCTCTAGAGTTCGAGGTCGGGGATTAGGTTTTTCTGCGTGTCGCACCAAGGTTGGGACACAAGAGGATTCAGAGACAAGGTATGCTTTCACCGCAGTACGTTGGTCCGTTTGAGGTATTGGAGAGAGTTGGGCCAGTTGCATATCAGTTGCAGTTACCTCAGAGGTACCAGGATATGCACGACGTCTTCAACGTCTCTCAACTCCGACGTTCCTTTTTAGACCCGTCTCATGTCTTTTAACCCAAAGAGGTTGAGCTTGAAGTGGATGCGTCGTTTGAGGAAAATCCTATCCGGATTTTCGATCGCAGTATGAAGGTTCTCCGTGGCCGGTCTGTTCCTCTGGTACTAGTGCTATGGAATTAAGGGAGGGTACAGGACGAGACCTAGGAGAGGGATGCCGATGCACGATCACAGTGGCCGAAGATGTTTGGGGTTTCTTCCTCTACACCTCTCTAGGGAAAATCGGGTATGAATTTCTTTATGGGGGAAGTTTGTAAGAACCTGGATCTTCATTTCAGGTATGTTTTTCCTTTTCTTGTCATTTTTGAGAAAAAGTGGAAAATCTGGATATTTTCTATGTATACACCATGTACTTTATATGTACATACCATGTACTTTGACGCAGCACCAGGCTGTGTGCTGGCTATGTCCGGGCCACACACACAGTGTGTATGGGAGATGTGGAGGCCGCTTAAAGCAGAGTACAGAAAAGCCAAGTACACACCATGTAACCCAGAAGTACACGTTGTGTACTTTTTTTTTCATTAAATGGACTGGGGTCATGCCTGACGGATAGAACTCGCTTATTTTTCAGGTTTTTCATCCAAGAGAACCCGTATGACTGGTGAACTTCTCCGAGCCCCTGAGTCTCCGTCTGTTCTCTGAATCAACCATCGTCGATTGAATTGGAACTGCAATGGTAAGCCCTTCCTTTTCATAGAGCTTTGTTTTCCAATTCCTTATCTTTCTCATGATATTATGGGATGATAATTTTGTGCATTTTCGTAGATCTACACCGTTCTAAGGAGAATCAATCATCGTGGTTCAAGTATATCGATCTCCAAGGATCGAGGTAGGTGGTTTGTGCCTTTTTGTAGGAAGTCTTTGAATATTTTGTGCAATTCCACCAATTCCCTTGAACAGGGTATTGTGAGTTTCCTATTTTACCCCTATTGTTTTCCTTCTTTTCTTGGTTTCTTGAGTAGAGGTCGATGCTTGTGAATAGGGTAATCTTTACTGTGCTCAGGATGTTTTTTCACGCATGTTTTTCCTGTTATGCGTTTTTTCCAGTTGCCATTCCTAGTTGTAGGATATTGGAACTGTTGTACTGTTATGCTGTTGTGCCTTAGAATGATAGCCAAGTAGTTCTTGAGGTTTACTTGGGGCGACACACGTGCTATGCATGTTTGTTTTACATAGGGATGTGAGAACCTAGTGTAGTAGACTATAGAGAGAATGGACATAGGGGCTTCTCCAGAGTGTCTTTAATTTACGATGCAAGACCACAAGGGGAATTGACATTGGGTGCTTCCTCAGATAGTCTATAGTTCCTCAACACGAGCCACATGGGGAATGAGACGTTGAGTGCTTCCCCATAAATTCTTTAGTATGATACGAGACTATAGGGGGAATTGAAAGTGAGTTCTTCCTTAGAGAGTCTATTTTTTTTACTGTAGCTGAACTAGAGGGGTGAGACTGTGTGTACCTCCCAGAGGGTTTCTAGTACTTGTAAGTTGAACCGTAGGGGTTAGGTTGTGAGAACTACCTAAAGGTTACCATCTTGTTCTACTTGCTTGAGTGGTTGTTTCTTGTTTGTAAACTATATGCTAGAAATTGTGGACTATTACTAATGAGTATTATCCTATTTACTGCTTACTGTTTACTACTTACTGTTTACTGCTTACTGTACTTCACCTAGCATATGTTCACTGACTGTTAGGCACAAATCTTTGGGTGGTTGCCTACTGGGACTTTGTCTCACACCCTGTTTGGGCCATGATTTTGGGCCCAAACAGATTATATTGTTGCAGGAATAGATAAGGGCAGATTCCCTTCCACTTCAGGTTCTTGATTGCTGTGGAGGTGGAGAGCATGAGACCAAGCCGAGGCTTGCGATGCTGAGGAGTTGCTCGTCTGTTTTTCTTTTTTTACTTTGGTTTAGTAATGTTTTCAGCATTGGGACTTGTTTGGCTGTTTTCCTAGACATATATATATATATATATATATATATATATATATATCAGGCATCATCATTATATATGTGTGCTCTAGTTTTCTTCTTTCAGTCTTCTGCTGTTTATTTCTATCTGCATTATTATTACTTCCATTGTTTTATTTTTTTTACTTTTGTTGTGTACTCTGTCAATGAGGGAATAGTTTCCCCACTATCACACCCAAGGCCCTCGCTGCTAGTCGGCAGCCTCTGGTGTTTGATGAAATGTGGTTGAGGCCTTTTGACCAACCGGGTACGGGGCGCCTCTGGGTGGCTTCCAGAACTGGGATGTTACGAAAGTACTGTACGTCTTTAATGTATCCCTCTTAAGGAAGTACATACTGGACCCTTAACATGTACTCTCTTTGGAGGTGGTACAATTAGAGGATGATATTTCCTATGAGGAGGTACCCGTGAAGATCTTAGATCATAGAGAAAAATTTCAACGAAATAATACAATGCCCCTCGTCAAGGTGTTGTGGTGAAACCAAAAGTTTGAAGAAGTGATGTGGGAATCAGAGGAAATGATTAAGCAGAGTTACCCAAATCTATTTTAGTGTGGGAAAAGGAAATTTCAAGCATGAAATTTCATAAAGGGGGAAAATTGTAACGACCCAAACTTTCATTAATGGAAATCCCTCTTGATCGAATTAAATGTCTCTTTATGTAAAATGTTTATATAAAATGTCAACTTCTTTGGTTTTATGTTTTTGGATTTTAAAATAATGGCATGAATTATGACCATTGCTAATATAGTCGTTGAACAGTGATCACATGATTAGTATAAATATAGGTCTTTAACAAATCCAATTTACTCAAACAAAGTAAACGATGGCCCTATCGAGTAGACGTTCCCCATACGAAGCCCATTTATCAGAGCTTAGAAAGGAGGTTTTGTCTTTGGGATTCTCTCTTGACAACGCCCAAGTCAAGCTTGAATATGTTAAGCTCGAGCGGGACCTCCTACGAGAGAAGTGGAAGTTGATAGATATTACCACTTGAACAATGTTATCTGAGAAACCCCAAGAGTCTGTCACCATCACACACCATACTCTTTGGTGTTATGCGGGTGTTATAAGGGGTTATGTAACAAGACCCTTGTACTATGGTTATGTATATCATTTTTTTATATAATAATTAATATACTTTCATTTTATTATTGTTACCTTGTAAATAGTTTTTAAAGAACAAATATTATTTTTAGTTAACATTCAACTAAGAAATCTATTTTTATGAATTAATGGATTTTTGAATTAAATAATATTTTAATAAAATATTATTATTATTATTAAATTAATTTTTATTAAATGTAAATCATCGTATAATTTTATGAATGCAATTGTAATTTTTTTAAGGTTTGAAAGACATTTTTGACAAAACCCATGAATTTTCGATAAATGTCGGTTTTTATTTTAAAAGTAAAAATTAACATATGTAGAAAATTATTTTGATAAAATAAATATTATTTCTATAATCAAGATGTCGAAATTATCCAACGGTGAATTTTACATAATTTTCTGAGATAGTCAAATTTTTGGGTAAAAATTAAATACCCTTTAAATATATAATGTGTTTTATGACATCATAATGACCCAATAGTGATGTAATAAAATACTATAAACTTTATTTGTGGACAATATATGTTTTACCATTAATATAATTTGATTTTGGGTTTTTTTATTTATTTTACAAAGCTTTAGTGGAACCTTCAAGACTTATTAAACATTTAGTCTTTTTAAATTGTTTTCCTTGGGAGTGTGACTCACCTCTACATAAGCAACCCCATTATTTTAAGAAGTTTGGACTTTGGCCTTATAAAATATTTCTTTCGACTTCCCTTTTCCAAAAACCATGGGCAAAAACCATGGGCTTGTTTTTGGTATGGATTAGTTTAATGTGAGGTGTACTAAACCTAAATAATAAAGAATTCCCTCACCTTTCCTATATAAACCCACCCATGACCCCACTTCCTCCTCACTCAAAGCCTTTTAAGTTCATCCAAACTCTGCAATACTCTATAAAGAATCCTCCCAAGATTCCCAAAGTTCCCAATAAGCTGCTCTCAAGCCTCTCTCCAACCTTTGGAAGCACACTTCCAAGTAAGGGTTTCTTCTTCAAATCCCATTTTGTCCAATATTCTTTAAATTGTTATGCCCTTTTAATTTCAATTATAAATGTTGTGGTATGGTTTATCACCCCCCCATACACCCCCCTTTATGTTTTAATTATGTGAGACCCCTTTATATATCATTAAATACCTCCCATGTACACCCATTACTATGCCAAAATTCCGAAAGGAATTTATCTCTCCTCATTTACATTCAAGACATTATTTTGTATCATGAATATAAATTCCATTAAAATTATTGGGAAATGTATCTATATTACCCCCTTAATTTCCATGTCATGTAAATATGATGATACACCCCTTTCTCTATCATGGACGATTTTTATGATTTCTTATGTCACGCCTTTATGCTGCCGAAATTGCACTGCGCTTTTCCAAGCCGAAGTCATTGTGTAGTAAATACCATGCCCATTTCTCTATAAAGGGTATTCACCTTTATGAACATTTAATTATTGTCTAAATAGTTTCATGTAAGTATTCCACATTCATTTATCATGTAATAAAATATTATGTTGAATGATACAATGTTTTTTGATCCATGTGGCACACATATGCATGAAATAAAATGTTTAAGAAGGGTGCTCCCTGATAATGCTCAAATGCATTGGGTAAAGTATTGTATCATGATAGGTCATGCACATGTTTGTTTTGAATCATGATAATTAAAGTGCAATGAGGTTTTACTCATGATTCATGTGCAATGAGGGTTTACTCATGCTCTATGTGCAATGAGCCTTGGCTCATGCTAATTCCATGTTAAGTGTTGTTGCCACATTTCCATGTTATTAGTACCATGATTTATCATGCCTTTATGTTTATGATTCTCTTGTGCTCTATTGATATGCCTATTGTCTAAAATTTATTTTATTCCTCATGTTATTCCATGATTATTCCTTTACTGGGCTTTATAGCTCACCCTTTTCTTATGCATATCCTCAGGTTATCCCATGAAATGCTAAGTATGAGGGAATGAAGTGATCATGTAAAATAAGTTTTCAATAAAGATGTTATATTTCATGTTTTAAGTTGTTATGTAATGATCCTAAGCCCCAAAGACACTAGACCTATCGATATTCTATGTTGTATCAAGTGAAGTTTTTGTAATAATCTATCTTTAATTGTGTAATAAAAAGTAGGGTTGTCATATTTTTTTTAAAAACCCTATAATGTTTTTATAGTATTAATTTATTAAATAAACTATACAAAAAATAAATTTGGGATCCATGTAATTTGACCCTTTTAGGCTCTTTTTAGCAATACCATGAAATATTTTTCTTAGAATATTCTTAGATTTTTTTCAATGAATATTATTATAGAATATGATAAATTTCCAAATATAATAAACATATATAATTTTCAGGTTCAGTTAGATTAAAAATATCATGTAAACATTACAAGAATGGTTGATATAGGTATTTCTAACACTGTATTAATTTTTTAAGTATTATATATTTATGGATTAAATTATAGTATTATATGAATAAGTATTTATTTTTGTTTTTTATCATTTCATGTTTGAATATGATTATTTTAAAGTACATTATAAAAAGAATAAAATTTTTGGGTCTCATATGGAATCTAATTTGAGACACTTTGAGAGGCGGTAAATCAAGTTGTGACTTCTTAAAACATCATCTTAATTCCCCATGCATATACACCTATCACATTATGTTTTGATGTTGAGATAGGTGTTAGAAAGGTAATTTATATAAATATTCTTAATAATTTAATTTATTTATTTGTTTTAGGTCACTAATTCACATCTCAACACTCCCACACATGATAATATATAAATGGTTCATCTATAAATTTTTACTAGGTACTAGAAAAATTATTAAATACAAGGTGAATGTGAATCTTACTAAAACTCCACACTAGTAATACTCATCATCATTGGTTTAGTACATGTTTGGAGAGGTTACTACACTCCTAGGTTCACTGCCTTATAATATTTGTAGATTAATTTTACTATGAAGAATACTGAATTACAATATCCATTTCTCAAAGATGCACATACTCATATATACATATAATATTAATAATGAGTAAAAATATTACTACCCTAATGTGGTGGTTGAATTTGGTTCCTAATTTTTAGTCCTTCACAAAGGCATCTATATCATTATCTTATACAATTATATAGGAACTGTGATATATAGTAGGATATAATATAAGTTATTCTTATACTCATTAAGTGATATGATGAAGATATAAAATCTTGATTCACACCACTTTTGTATTATCCATTATTTTTTATAGAATATATTTTGTTATAATTAAATCGTATTCTATTATTGTTCCCCATTAACATGTATTCTTTTAGGTTCACCCATCATATTCTCAGTGTACTCTACATTATTATTTTTTAAATCCATGCCCAACAAAAACTCCTTACAAGTATAATATGTCTTTCCATGACCCTTTTAATCTATTTTATCATTCCACATATAAAATGTAACATCTCAAATACTCCATTTAACCCATATTCTTCAGAGAATCTTAGAAAACTTGATTATAGTTCACTAAAAAAATATAATTCTATTTTTTTCCTTCACCATGTATATTTCAAATCTATATATTTTTTTCAATATCCTATTACCAATAAACAAGTTAATATTGAGTCCCTTAATTATTATTTTAACTTTTAAATCAACATATATTTTGGAAATTTTTCCCATGTTCCAAATCAACTTTCCAACCATTATTAAGTAATATGTATAACTATTATTATAATTAGAGATCAATAAGTAACACTCATCTTATAAGAGGATGTTCTTGTAATTTTATACACTAAAATCACTTACTGAGTGATATACCATACTATAATGGTGATATATTATTTTATTTATATTTTATTTATTCACATTCAATGACATGAAAAGTATCTATTTTTTAATAAATCTCTACTGCTGATATCACCCATCACCAATATTAATAGAATTGCTCCCTTAATAATAACTGGCCACAAATATTCAAAATTTTATATGTTATAATAATTGACAAAATCACCATTACAGACATCATATTCCACCAAATTCAATAAAATTATTATTATGAGTAATATCCGTAGGTGTTGATGGACCAAATGAAAAAATAGAATCTAGTTGAACTAGAGTTAGAGTGAACATTATTTTTTAGATTAGAATGGAAGAATTTTTAGTTAGGTATTTATTTGTGGATGTTTTTTTGTATGGTTAAGGATGGTTCAAAGGATATTTAGCTATTTGGTAATGCATAGGTTATGTTGTGGTAACTTCCAATAACTTAAGAAGAAACCATGTAACTAGTGTGATAGATAAAAATTACCAGTGTATTTATAGTGGTTTTATTAAATACTGAAGATACCACCAATTTCTCAAATGTGATGTACCATATACCAAGATAGTAGGATATATGGGAGTAATCTCACTAGGTGGGAACCTGGTAACCCGTAAATACCTTATGGTACCCAATAGATCTAGTTACTATTTTTAATATGAAAAATGATTATTTAAAATATTTATTTAAAAAACAAGATTGTAAATATATTTAACCCTTTTTGTTAGTTTTATCCACCAATTATAGCCATATAATCTTATTTTTTTAGTTTACATAAATGATATTGGGTGATTGGAGGTTAGGAGGAGAGATATGGAGGATAAAAAAGGGTTTTGGGAACTATATAATCATTTGGTAACCACTGGACTTGTACCAGGTAACCAGGGGAATTCCTAGTGGTGTGGTAGCTTTTTTGAGTCGATTGTGTATCTGATGGGGAATTACTGGGTACCTTGTATGAAACTAGTTAAATACCTCTAAATAAGGGAATTTTATTCCATTCACACCCTAAAACTTATTCCACTTTATCCCAACTTTTCATTTTGAGGGTTAATTCCACACTACACCACAATTAAGATATAATTCTTTTTTTTATATTTTATATCCGTTATCCCATGGGAGGATTTCCAACTGTCACCATTGAAAATTGGTCATAAGATACCTCTATTATATAATCTAAGGTTGGTTCTCTATTATTCTATGAATTCTATATATATTTATTGAAAATTAAAGTTTACCCTGATCCCCAACCTCTTTGAGGGCCTGCACAATAGTTCTTTACTAGATCACTCTTTCTTCTAAGTGGTGGATAATTCCATTAATAATAATTCTATAGGTTTGGTTTATATCTTTCATTATGGATTGATTTTCTATAACTATGGAAGTGGCCATAACCTACTTTTGACTTAATCTACGTTTATTCGATTCTTTTATTGTGTAATACCATTATTATTGTGATTAAGATTTTTATATACATAGGCTTTGGTATTAGATCCTATTATACTTCTCCCATGATGATAATGTATGGTTGTTAAAAGGATATGTAATTATATAATGGGTACCCGGGTAAAAATTTTATTTAAAAAATAAATCTTAATTTTTTTTATCGATATACCCAAGATGAATGGGATTTTACTTACCGACCTATGTGGGTTTATGCCTATAATATACACCCATGTTTGGGTAGTTGAATTTTATTAATGATTAATCCAAATTAAGAATAACCATTACATGTTCTGTAATAATTTAATTATTTTAGATGTTTTCTCCATATTATTTTTATGGTTTTATCTTTTACAATTGATTGATTTTTAAATTCATGTCTCGTATTCTAAATTAGGGATTACCTTGTGTTCTTAATTATATTATAGCTTTATCACATTACCATTTTTTTTGAGATTTTTGAGTGTGGATCACAACCTCTTAATAAAATATATTTTATTCCTGAGATAAAAAAATGTGTCATACTTATTTTATTTTATACTGATATGATTATTATAAATGGATATTTATTTTAATAGATATTGCATATCTATGGTCATTTTTTTCTCCTAATAATATATTCATTTATTGAGACTTGTCTTGGAGGTTCCATTCTAAGGAAAGGAAAAATTTCATAACAAGGGGACTTATAGATAAATTTGATACTTTACAACTTAAAATAAGATAGTCCTCATATAGAGCACGGAAAAGATATACATATATGGTTATATATATATACATGTTTCTGTATATGTATGTATGGTTTTATGTATATGTTCCCTACCCAGAGAATATGATTTTCCACTTCGGTGGGGGTGTTTTATATTTATTTTTTGTTTTGACCTATGAGGATAGAGGGACATCAAGGAATATTATTACTAATATCTATATGATATATTTACTCATATGGAAGATTTATTCTATTGGAAATCCTTGATGTTAAAACCAATGTAGTGGATGGGTACCCTGATTAGATTACACGTATGGATCAATGATGAATGGGTTGATGTTACAAAAAAAAACTAATGTTTAATTAAATAATACTCATTTTTGAATAATAAATTAAATCAAATTTGATCATATTTATAATCACTACTTATTACTAGATCATTGATTGATTATAAGTTATATCTTCATAATAATTTCCAAATTTTTGTCTTTTATTGCACATTTTTCATTATGAATGACTTGTTAAGGCTGGGTGGTGACTTCAATAGGGTAAACTATATTCATACCCTATATGTGTTCACTTAAGGATGCATGTAGGAAAAACATAGAATAATAATTTCCTTGGTGATTTTACCATCCCATAGAATGGATGGTTCTAATTAATGGTATGGGATTTAACATAGACTATTTTTGGGTTGTTTGAGGTTATAAGGAATGGGCGTAATAGGGATTTGTGTGGTTTCTCACAAGAATTGTTTCACCATGTAACTTCTCCTTTTATAATTTAAGTTTATGTTTGGATCAAATCATATGTGTAAAGTATTTTTTTCTAGTTTCAAAAATTTTGGGAGTTATATTAGTGATTTTTCCATTGATATAAGATGTATACTTGTTCATTTAGTATATCTATATTGTTTTAAACTAGTGTGTATCGTATCAGTGTCACATTATTGACTACATGTGCTGAATCATTATTATTCCAATAGACCAAAGAGTTATTTAAGATCGTCTATATGTCCACATATTAGATATTAATTTTCTTGTTAAATCTCAGATAGTAAATAATCTCATAATTTTACAACACCTTTGAGTTTATGCCATACTCTATCAATCAGTTGCTGTTCCAGAGGTGTTTTTGTGGTCCGAATTAAGGTCCATTTAGGTAATCCATGTTTTCCTGTTACATAATGGTATTATAACTATATAAGTGATATTTTAAATGGTATTAAGAGTTTATAAAAGATATTACTATCAAACCTAGGAAGTAACCCATAAAAATTCATAGCCGAGATAATTATAATGGAATCTTTAGCTACTAGGGGTGGTGCATATTCAATTATGAAATATTAATTGACTGAGTATTTTTTATATGAGTTTCAAGAATTATGCGTAGGTATGTTTAGATATGAACATAAATTATTATTATACTCAAAAATTCATTAAAAAATAAATAGTATTTATTTTTTAACTATTTTATGGGATTTTTATAATTTATTTTTATTAATTTAGTTTGTTTTTAAACCCTTTTTTATAAAATTTATATGTTTCCCCTATAGTTTATTTTTATAATTTTTGTTAAAATATTCTCCTAAAATATTAAAACACTAAACCGTATAAATTTATATGATGGAGGGGATGGAGATTTTGATATTATTATCATTATATAGACCTATAATAAAAATTTCTTATTATTAGGAGTAAATAGGATTTGATTATTTTTGTTATTATGGATTATAGAACCATATTTAAACCCAAATTATCTGTGGGAATGTTTTGATAAAAATACTATACCTATAAGGTCCCATATTTATTCACATATTATTGAGGGTTATATTTAGTTTCTTTAAGCAGGGGGTAGAAAATGTCATGATGTCATCCCTCCAACCATATAATAAAATGTCTCTTCCTAGGATGTAGAGGAGTGGGTTTATTTTTTATCTTGCATATTAAATATAAAATAGTCTCTAAATAAAAAATAATGTTCATATCATAAAATTTATAATATAAGCATATGACAATTTTTATCAAAAGGTTTTTTGGTACCAATTTTATTGAACAAATCTATCTCAACTCCCTTTACTATGTGAATTACTATAAATTTATAGATATATATTAGAAATCAATTTTTGTGATGGAATATTCTATGAAAGTATCATATTTAATCCAATTCATGACCTATATGAGAAAATATGAGAATTCAATAATGAGATATTTTTGTGAAGGGGTTAAAATATTAATTCTAGACCCATGTGGTAATTTTCAATCTCCCTACCATCTTTGAGGTTGTGAATAAATCATTTAAAACTCAAATTGGATCTTTAGGTGTATGGTAACTAGATGATCTTCTATTTTTTATAAGTTATATTGGGGAAATGAATGTAAGGGTGGATCTTAATAGGGAATTATTTGTGGGATCAATATCCCGACCAGTATTGGAGGGTCTAAGGTTATAATTCAAATGTGATCATTTGGGAAACATCGAGACCTTATGTTACTTAAATCAAAAATGTTTTTAATAGTGTTATATATATTTTCATATCCAAAGATTATATAAATCTACACCATCTATAATTATGGGCTAATGATCCTAGAGGAGTTAGACCTCATAGGTTCAAACTAGAGGGAATGACCAATAAGAACTCAACCTCCTTCTGGATGGTCAAGGTGTGGAAAAAATTGAGTATCGTAGAGAAAATAATCATTTGAACCAAAACCAAGAAAATTATCTTTCGAAAATAGTCATCAGGATATAACTATCAATAATTTTTATCCAATAAATAAGAATTTTTTTATTAGGGTCCTTCTTTACTAAGAGCCACTATTTTCATATATTTTATTCTTGTTTTTATATTGTTTGATTATAGGTATTCAAGTATTTTATTTATTAGAATTTGGTGTCTTATTTTTAATTATTAGTAGAAATATCATAGGTTATTATGGTTATATATATCTTATAGTTTAAATGTTTTGAAATATGTAATAGGTTTATATCATATCTACTTGAGGTAGGATCACTTTCAAATATCTGGGACTTCTCTACCCATAACATTAAAATAATTGATCTCACCTTATTCTTGTAATGGAAGTGTAAATTCAAATATATTACTGATTACTATAATAGGTGAGTCTATTTATCTTACCCTAATGGATTATAATATTCTCTCAGGGGGGAAGAATATTATTAGGTGCGTAGAGTAGGATGTAACCAATAGAAATTTGGGTCCCACACCTCTCAGGTATCATGATAAGTTCTTAAATAAATTGAAGCATAAGGACATGAAGCATTATTACCATTGGTAGTAGTATTTTTTATTTTTGTTTTGTTGAGATTATTTTGGGATTCCTTTAAAGATTAAGGTGGGTTTGTGGACTGATATAGTTCTAGGTAATTATCTAATTTTGATTCCATGATATTTTTAACACTGGTAGAGAAATGTTAATTGAATGCTCAGCTTAAGGAGTGTCATTACATTGGTTTTATTTGAACTATTGAATCATCGTATACTGAATTGATTCTATTTTCTAGGAAAAATATATGGAGTATTTTTATTTTCATAGATTATTTAGTGTTCAATCACGTAACATTAAGAAACTGACACCCATTGTTTTTAATTGAAGACTTGTTTGACGGATTTAAAGTGATTAAATGATTTTCAATTATTTATTTTAGCTGTGGGTATCATAATCTTTGAGTGTGACCTTTGAATATTATAAAAATTATTTTTTTGAAGTCAGTATGGTAAATTTCAATGTTAAGTTAGTAATTTTAGTTTAACTAATGTGACAATAATTTTCATGACCCATATTAATTGCATTTTCCATATACACATATAAAGTTTCCTTATAGTAATTGGGGTGAAATTATAGTGTATCCTAAACCCAAAACAAGCATTAAATTAAATTTTTTTTTTGGGAATATTAATGAAGCATAAAAGTTATGAAATGGATTCCAAATGTTTACTCTCATTTTAAGAAGTTAAATTTTTGGGCTATGTGATTTTATATTCATGAACTGAGGTTAATCCAGGATAAGTGGAAGTAGTAATGTCATGTAAGAATGTCTAACATCATTATTATTTCATTTGATACTTTTCCCATGTATCATCTCCTATGGACACTCTAAAGAAGGGAGGGGTTTTTTTTATAAAAAGAAGTGTTATAATGCATTCAAAAAATTGAATAATAGGCTTTCAATCATGTTTATAGTGACATTAATAGGTTCTAATAAGATATTTTAGTTATATTGGGATGCATATTTTATGGGACTCATATGTGTATTGATAATGATTCATTGTGTACAAGCCTATAAGCCTTTAAAATTATAACCACATGAGTGTAATTATTTATCCCATGACCTAGATCTTATCATTTTTATAAATACCCAAAAATTATGAATGAATTATATAATAAATAAATTTCTTGTAGTATATAACAATAATAAGTTCATCAAAATTTTAATTTATTAGAGAAATAAATATTTAATGAAGAATTAGTGAGTTTAGTATCCCCAATCCTTTAATTTCAAGATTCATTACACTCTACTCAAGGGAAATGATATATATATAATTCCCCCAATAGAATGACTTGACCTCAAAATGTGCTAAAATATATTGTTGAATGGAGGATTATGCATGTACATTTTGAACATTATATAGATGTCTTCGAATTCCATGATGGGCTGCATCTATATCTTATATATCAGAAATTAGTAATTATATAATGGGTGAAGTATTATAAGATATTTAACAAAAAAAAAATCTTAGTTCAAGAGATACATGATGGTGGGTATATCTGATAAGGATAGTATGATGATTAAAATTACTTCATCTATATCCATTGAAGATTTTTGGGCCCAAATTGTATTCAAGAAGAGGTTATGAGAGAGTAACATTACCCTCATTGGGTGTTGAATCTTCAAATTTTGATGATGTATCAGGATATGAGTAATAAATTATGGTGGATAAGTGTGAAAAAGTAGATAACAAAATGAATATGTCCATATATCACTTGTTATCTAGTCATCATAGAACACCAAAGACCCATATTTAACGTAAAACCTCTACTATACCCAAATTAAAATGGAATTAAATTACTATTGTTTTCACAATAGATTAATTGGGTCCTCCTAAGGTAAAGGATAATATATGGGTGATTTTCAATTTCTTAAACATGACTACTCAGTTACCACATATACAAGATGCATCATTATTCAAGTAGTTGAGAAATATCTATATCAAAATTATCATAAAAATTATTTATTTTTTTAGACATCATTGTATCTGATCACAACTAAATATTTACCTCTTGATTTTTGGAAGTGGTTACTAAAATATCATAGATCATTGTTAAAGATATGAAATTCATATCACCCCTATAAATATGGCCAGTTAAAGGAGAACATTAAAATTACAAAAGATATAATATGATCTTACTTCTATGTAATTGGTTGTTCTTGAGATAATATTTTTGATTGTAGAGTTTTATAATAATTGTAGAGATAAATCAACCATTCAAATTGATTCATATGGTGTACTCTATGACAAACTATTTTTTTATAAGTTATGTTGGATTTAGAAGAGAGTTTCATCATTGATTTCTCCTAGTGTAGTTTTGTAGATGATGGAGTGTGCGAATTTGATTAAATAGACGTTGTTGATAGTGAAATTCCATAAGAAATTTTATATTGATTGAAAGTAATGACCTTTAGAATTTCTAATCAGTGATCATGTGTTTATCCATGTATCCCCTCGATTGGGTAATAAAATATTTGGAATGTAAAGAAATAATTACCCTCTTTTTAGTGGCCCATTTTAAAATTAAATTCTTATTGAGGACATATTTTATAGATTGTCCTTGAATAATATATATAATATATTTCATAACACTTCTAATATATAAATTTTATTTAATTATGTGCATGGATCTTACCATGTTATTTTATATGATGATATGTAGTAGGAGTAAGATATTACCATCGTGGATAAATAGGTTTCTACCATCAACTGAATTGAGAAGGTCTTATAAGGAATGTTCATTTTGTTGTTGTGGGTATAACAGAATTATGTTCAGTTTTATAATAAGACATGGTAATGTTAATCTAAGATAAAGGCCTAATGTAATATTCTTGTCCCTTAAAAAACATATTGTAGCTTATTTAGGGTGATAAGTTGATTTTGGGGAGCTTGTAAAGATCAATACCCTTTTTAGCTATCTTTCAACTTCAATTTTATACACTAGATATTTTTTAATTCAATTCTTAGAGTGTATTGGAGGCCATTTAGGGAAGATGAAAATAAAATAAGGGTATAAGGTTTTGTTGAAGGACCAGGTATCTAGTAGAATTGTACATGCTACCATGTGGCGTCCTTGGTTTGTGGAGGCTCTATTATGTAAATTGTGTACCATGTATACCTATATCAGGTACCCGGTAGACACCTCTCTGAAATCCCATAAAATAATGGAATATGAATCCATTTACACACCAAAGTGTTTCTCGATTAATATGTAACTCTGGATTTTGGGTTTTATGTCATCTCTAAACTTCTTTTATAGATACTTATTCATTCCTCCAACACCTCCTTCAACATAGGTAAGGATATCTAATCATAATCATTACCATGTGGCCATGGGGATCCAAATTTTTTAAAGGGTTGGAGAGTTATATATTCTTCACTAATTTTATGTTATATTTATAGTATATTTATGTATCGTAAAATCAAAAATTATTCTGGGGTCTAAACAATCATTATTCAATATATCACTCTTTCTTTAAGAGAAGGCTATAATGCTTAATAATTATTGTCAATATGAAATTTTTCTCATTCATGTTGGATATATGTTCTCTAATTAGGGAAATTCGCATAATAATTTTTACTTAATATTTTTCTTTTGGATTTCTTGGTGGTAGAATACCTTCCATCTTAGAATAATAATTTTTATCTACATAAGCACAGGTAGGTGAACATCCTCTCCTTCATTGAAACTATCAATGTATGGTTGTTTCATGGAAATTGTGTAGTGTGAAGCTTAACTGGATGGTATATTTTATTAAAATAATAATAATAAAATATATAGCTGATAGACCCAATATGAATGGGTTTTTCATTGATGAACCATGAGTCTTTATGATTAGAATTTACTAATATGGTTGGGATATTTAATTTTATTTTTTTGTATGCTCTATTATTAATTTTTGTTATATGTTTTTTAATATATAAATTTTATTTGAGGTGGCCTCCATTATTTATATGGTTTGAACAATTTAATTTGATTTATTTTGAAATACATGAATAAGAAAAATAGATAAGTTCATGTTTTCATGATTATGGTATACCTTGTTAATGTTTCCAAACATGTTTTTTTGAGATATTTGAGTGTTGATCATGACCAAAAAATTTGTTACTATTTGATTACTAATATATTAAATATGTGTTATGATACTTTTATTTGATGATAATGTTTTTATTTTACACATATTTTTTGATGATATTTTATATTTATGGTCACATGTTGATCCTTGTTGGATATATAGGTTTATATCCCTATCATGTAATTTCCAATCCAGGGAATTTAAAATTTATCTTATAAATGGATTTGATTATACATGTGATATTTTCCTCCATGAAAGGAGAGGGACACATATAGAGGAGTTATCATACATATACATATATATATATGATTATAAATATATATATTTATATATGTATAGGTTCATTATAAATATTTTAATACTTTCCACTTAGGTAAGGGTGTGATATATGTATATGTAATTCCTCCATATGAGGAGAGAGGGGCCCCAAAGAAAGAGTTTACTGATACATATACATACATAAATATATACAAAACACACACACACACAGATAAATATATATACATATATATATCTGTGTGCATCTGTGCACTGGATCATATAGAAAATGGGTTCTAATGAGTATCCATAATAGTCAGAACATTATGGTTGATAAGTATCCTACATAGATTCCAATCATGGCTCAAAATCAGTTTGATTGACGTGGATGGTAATTATTAATTTTTTATTAATACATGATCATTTTTTAGATTAATTGATTAATGAGTATTCTTGTTTGTAATGATTACTTATTTTTAATGTGGTGATAGATTTCATGGTATATATTCTTATTAGTTTCCTATATTATTTTAATATATTTCACACATGGATTTATTAGAGACTGGTTATGGTCGATTAGTGACTTACACATGGTACACCATACTCACACTATACATGTGTTCCCTTAGGGATGTGTTTAAACCCTCTTTTTCATGATTATATAAATGAAAATAACCATTGTATAAGTGTTTACCATCCTAAACCATGATTGGTTCCATCTCATAATGTGTAGAGTTAGTGTAGAATGTTTTGTTTTTTTGGTGGAATTATAAAGAAATAATAATAATGTTATCCATATTCTATTATAGAAAGGGTTTTACTTTGATAATTATCACATTAGATCTTTAATCCATGTTTGTGTCACACCATATCCAGAATTTGTGTATTTTTTCAATTTAATTGTTTTTTATTTATACAATTACTTTAGCCGTTGAAATGAGATTTCTAAATTTTCATTTATTATTTACACATTTTGTTGAAAAATTGTGTGTCATACTAGTGTCCCTCTAACAGATACACATATTTTATCCTTATGTGTTCAATGAACCTAAGGTTCATGGAATCTATTTAGTGAGTCCCCATATTAGATATTTGTTGGTCAATTAAGTCAAAAATAAGGAAAATAGTCTTCATCATGTATAAAATTTTTCCTTTGATGTTTATACCTATATCTACTAATTGAGAGGTGCACGTGAGGTCTTCTACAGATCATAACATGTTTTTTTGGGTAATCTAGGTTAGACCAATACTACTAACTCAGTGGTGTGTCTCCCAATTAGACTATATATAAGAGAGGTAGGCCTTCCCTTCCCCCTTTCACATCCTCTTCCTCGTTAATGTAAATATGTTTGGCGTGTATCTCCATACCACTATAAGTAAGATATGTCCTCTTCATCCATTGGTCTTATTATTTTTTTGTTTTCCTATAATTTCTTGGAATCAAAATTAGGGATGTGATCTATGGTGTGACAATATCATGGTATAGTTATATTAATATGATAGAGACTTTTTATGCACATGATAAATAATATGAATGATAGATAATAACACAAGATTTTATTTCATTTAGATTATGTTAAGAGAATTAGATATCTATTATTTAAATTACATTAAAGTATGATGAAATTTATAGAGGAACTGAAGTAGAGAATTTGTTTTTTCTCATAATGATGAATCCAGAGTCAGCTATGGGTTATCTACCATTGGTTGCCCAAATTTTCTATTGGTTTATATTTTATAGAGAGTTTTCACTATTATTCCAAATTGAATTAATTTCACATTAATTATTTAAAATAATTATAATTTTTTATAAATATATGTTTGTATTCTTAGATATATATATGATATCTTGTAGTTGGGAATTTGTTAATGTAGTCTTGGATAGATAGAGTAAGAATCTAGAATAAGGGGATAAAATCACATTGTGGTAGGTGGTTCATTTTTTTATCTACATATATTTAAATACACGTGTCTCATGATATGTAAGAAAGTAAAGAGGGTAAGATTGACCCATGTTATATATGAGTGGGATTAAATATAATTTAGGTAATAGTTTTGACTTAAGAGTATCCTGGAGGTGATCTCAGGCACATTCCTTTGGTCTTTATGTTATATAGATACTTCACTTAGATACTAAATTTTGGATAAATGGAAAGTGGAACCCACCTAGGGTGACAACAATGAGATAAGTCTCTATTGACCTAATTAGGTTATATGTGATGAATACTCATGTTTCTATTGAATTAGAGGATAATGGTGAGTATAATGTTTATTTATTAAGTAACCTTATTATTCAAGATAGGAAACCTTCAGGAGGGAGATATGATAATCAAGAAATGACTCTAGAGTTCTCGTAGAATTGTAAAATGTTTTAAAACATAAATGAATTAGTAAGTTAATCATAAAATGAGAATCACAATTTAGGGAGGGGTGTTACTATTTTATATTTCTAGTGATGATCCTTTTTAGTTGTGTTACCAATTAAGAGAGACTAAGGAGATGAAAATGGGATTGTGGAATGACCCATGGTGATCTAGTAAGGTGGTTATTTATTCCCTATCATTGATAATGTATCATGTAATTTTCATATAATGATTCTTCTTCACTGGAACTAGCATATGTTTCATGGGATATCTTGAAACTTGTGTTTTTCTATGATAATGACTTAAGTAGTTCTTGAGATTATGGGTTCTATATACCCTATGGTATAGAAAATATTAATTTTAAACTAGAAAATGGCCATTAATTTTTTTGAGTGTTTGATAGAGAATTAATCAAAGTATATACCCTCTAGTTTATTATCAATGAGATTATATTATAATTTATTTTCAAAGGACATTACACATTTATTTATAAATATATTTTATCTTTTATATGAAAATAATGATCTCTCTAGATAGAAAATTAGTTATCATAGTATGACTTGATATGGGGGGATTTACCATGGAGTGTTATAATTTTTCATATGAGTTTTATTCCATATACTCAGACCTATTTTGGATCTCTAAATAGGATATAACATTTTCAAAAACTATAAATAAAAAATTATAAATATATATTTTAAATTCTAAATTTGGATTATCCCCCACTAAAAACAGCGTATCGCACTATAGAGAGTATTATAGATCACACATTCCTTAAGTAGGGAGGTATAATGATTAATGAAATGAATCGATGGAAAATTTTGAAGCATTAGTGAAAACAAAATGAGGTAGGATCACATTCCTTATTTATTTCCTATTATAAATGTGAATTAAATATTAATTTCTTTTATTGGTATTATGGTTGATTATATCAATCCATGCATTCAAATTACTTTTTGATTAATTTTTTATACTTGGAATATCATAATGAACATTGTTAGTGATGATGATAAGGTGGATGATCCAATATCGACCACTTAATCCTCTCTTTATATCATGTTATGGACCTCTCAATGTGGTTTGATACTTCAAAATATGGCCAAATGAAATTAATCAGTGTGTCTAGTACTTTATATTCCATCTCCACCTCTCTCTATCAAATTTAATTATCATTTTTTAGGATAGTGATGTACAATAACACTTATAGTGGCTATTGGAAAATAATGGTAGCAACATGAAACATGATAACTGGTGAATTATGCAAAAATTTAGCTCAATAAAACAATTTGATAAGAGGTTCATAAGTGTTTTATTGGATTTTAAGTGCATATAGATAGAAACCATTATATGTTTTAGGTAATAGAGGTGATACTAAATGATTAGAAGTTCAAAAATAGAAAATAATTGGTTCTCAAATGGATAATAGATAAGGTTTCATTTAAAAGATAAATTTATATATTACTTTGGGCCATTA
The DNA here is from genome assembly GCA_963277665.1 of Viscum album. Classification (NCBI taxonomy): domain Eukaryota; kingdom Viridiplantae; phylum Streptophyta; class Magnoliopsida; order Santalales; family Viscaceae; genus Viscum; species Viscum album. The sequence goes on along the minus strand of OY728127.1, from coordinate 516,159,845 downwards.
TATTAGTTAATATTTCCATGAATTGTATGACCATAATTTCATGGGAAGTGTTAGTTAGATTACCCCATTGGAAGGATAAACCCAACCATGCACAATATTTTCGTGCATGGGGTAGGCCAACTAGCCAAAGTTGATCCTCTATAACAAATCACGCCTACCTAATGGTCGGATGTCCTGAAAAAGTTGAGAATACTAGCATGAACAAAACTCAGGGAGCATAGGGTGAATAATTATCTATCCTTCTTCAGGGAACCCTAAAAAGTGTTAAACATTTAACTCATAGGCCCACATTCTCCTCTTAAATTCATTAACTGTTTATTCAAATGGGGTAGTAGGTCCCCAAACCGGATCTTTATAAACCTAACATGGACCCTAGGTGGGACACCTATGGAAGAACATGTCTAAAACACTTCCCATGTAATTTAGTGTGATTTTAATATATGTTTTCCTTTATTTAAGACAAATGTGTTCAATAGATTTCTCCATGCAAAACACTGAACAAAAATGAAGCCACAATATACTTTAAGATTATTAAATATGAATGTTAAAACTACTATTTAAGTTAATGGATATAAATGGGAGTAACTAAATTATGAAATATATATGTTTATATGTATATATGTATGTATATATATATATATATGTATATAAATGTCATTAAAATAAAAATTTACTTAATTCATTTTAATGTTTAAGAATTGTTTATATGAACTATAGTTTTTTTTAAATAAAACTATGAAAATTAATATTATTAAATGATTTTTGAGAAATATAATATTTTTTTTAAATTCTAGTTTCATTTGTGTTCTTTATAAATTAATAATAAGAATGACTAGTATTTTAAAATATTATTCTCCTATAAAGTATTATTTTCATAATGCTTAATAATTTTAATCAAATTTTAAAATATAATTTTGTATTATTTTAACTTAAAAATGAGTTAAATTTTTGGATTAATCATAAAAATATTATCTGAGGATATTTGTTTTCTATTTTTCTAATATATTTTATTATTATGTTAAAAGTTAATAATATATTTTTTATGAAAATTGTAAATTTTATGACCATATAAGAAGCACATATAAGCAAGATTTTTTTATTAGTGAAGTATTTATTTTATGATTAAAAATGAAATATTTTAAGAATACTATGTGTAATTTAGAGAAACCTATGATTAAGATTTTAGGATGTCAACCCCTATTTTCAAATAAAACCTAATTTTTATATTTTATTTTAATTAAATATTATTTTTGTACAATTTTTCATTTTATTTGTAAGGAAAATATATATATTTTATTTTAAATAAATTTTTATCATTAAATAAAATACATAAATATTTTTTCCCGACAAAAAAATTTAATGTATAAAAATACAGTTTTTATAAAAAACTGGATTTTATGAGTTACATGAGTTGATGAAAAAATTGATTTTTTATGAATAAAAATATTATATGATATAGTTTATTTTACATATGGAATTATATGGTCTAAATTATGTATTAAGGATCATTTTTTAGGGTATAAAGGATATGTTACATTTTTAAATAACTAGTTACCAAAGTACTAAACCAAAATAGTAAAAAAAGGTAACCTAAAAAGTATATGTAATAACATGTTAAAGCCATTTTTATAATTGAATATTTAAGTTTTATCTCAGAAAAATATTATCTCTAGTAAATTAATGTTCATTTATGGATCCACATAAATTGTTTTAACATGTTTCCCTTTATATTAAGTTATTATAATTACAAAAATTCTATTCTCACAAATTATAAAGGGGCCTCTCACCAACCCTTCATGACCACCATAAAAGCTATATTTTCTCTAAATAATCTATCATTTTTTACTTTCCCTAGAAATATAATACTTTTCATTATTCATGTGGTCACATTTTATTAGCTTTAGACTTCCACATTCATGATATTGTAGAAGGAAAACAAAAGTATTTCAATATGTGTTATCAGTTTTCCTAACTTCATTCCATTTGTATCTTACTTTCCCAAAAATATTTTTTAACTCCTAAACAATGAAATAAATTTCTTTTGTATACTAATTTTTTTATTCTAATGAAATAACTATAAACAAATTTTCTACTATTCAATTAAGAAAAACTAAACTATTAGTCATGTGTTGTGAAAACTACCACCTACATGAATAGATGACTTCAATTTTTCAAAACTACCTCTCTTTACTGATTATGAGGGTTAAATTGAAGAGTAAATGTGATAAATTTAATATAATAATTATTTTTAACTGAATAATTATAATTCACTTTATTTCCCTCTAATTCTATGAGAAATTGAAATGCCAACCATTCAATATGCAGAAAACCACCTCCATGTAGCAACACATATCATTTCTCATATGGTTTAAAACTTATTTATTAAATAATATTATAATACAATTCACAACATTTATATTATCTAAGAAATAATAATATAATAATATAATAATTTTATCATTACCAAAAAATAAACCACCTTTAAAATCATAATCATCAATTAATTATGGTATGTTCATGTTTGGGATGGTCAAACAAAATTATTGAAAAGTGTTATAAAATAAAATATTGGATGACTATGAAAAATTTAAAACAAATAATATATTACATAAATAGAGAAATGATTTTTTGATTTTAGTTCTATAATTTTAATACTAAAATAATACAAATTTACTAAGACATAACAGCTCATTTGATAAAAACCATTGAAATTTACTCACCACTGAGTTAAATTTCAACAATCATCAAAAAATGAAATATTATCCTAAAAAATTATAAATAATAAATTCTAGTAACATGAATGATCTTATAATGAAAAAATTTGGGAGAATAATGAATACTGAAAATGATATCCTGAAACTATTTCAAAACTATAAAGATCACAACCAATATTGAGAATACATATTAACAAATAAAGGCTGAAAATAATAATGGAGTATAAAAGATAATTATAATGAATAAAATTATAAAATAAGTAATTAATATTGTTAAATTTTTTATAGTAGAGGATTGATCATGTTATGGGAAATCAAGAATAAATGTTAAGGGTTTTCATCTCTACCAACATTCATTTTGGAATTCTTTGATAATAATCACTAATATTCTTTTGTATGTTGTAAATAATACCCTTTGACATTTAATATCATAAATTATTTTTGATTTTGGAAAATTAACTTCCATTCATGATCTTCCTTGATTTGTACAATGACTGATATCTCCACCAAAATATAATTTTTTTATAACTCAATTGTATTTCTCGAGTTACAATATTTCCACTTGAGTTTACTATTTCATTTCTTATAGTATACCCCATTTCTATATTTCTAAGTCACTTTTGATTGAAATAATACTTATTTAAGAATTATCTTCCTTACTAAAAATACAACCATGTTAATAATAGTCCACATCATCTTAAATAAATGCTTATCACCCATTTTCATTCATTCCTCTTCCAGCTAATGTTCTCCTATGATATTTTAGAAGATAATTTCTCATTAACTCTTATGAATATAATATTCTCTTTAATTATTTTAAAATATAAGTTTTATTAACTCTTTTTATGATTTGGATTTTATTCTAATGTTTTTGATAAAAATATCAAAAGGAAATTTATTTAATTTTCAAAAGTTTTATGTTCAAGACCACACTTACATTTGATAAAATTTTACCCATTTAAATGATCAATTATTATATATTCTATTTAAATTAAATGTTTTAAATGTCTTCATTTAAACAATTTGTAATTTCATTTCAAATATGACCCATAAAATTTTGTTTTCTAATAATTTAATAATTTTTTTCTACAACTCTTTTATGATTTTTCTTAGATATTAATTTTAAATTTAAAAGTAATTACCTTCTAAGGATTCATGTTTTATGTTTTACCAACTATTTATATTTATACATTTGGTAATTGAACTGATCGAATCAAAAAAATGTATTCCTGGTCCCATTTTATGTGGTACTATTTGAAGACATATTTTTACAATGGTTTCCTTCCATATATGTTAGTATCCTTACAGGTTTATATAATTAACTGGAAATATGTTCTTTTAAAACCATACTAGTTTTTTATTTGGATGATTTATAGTCATGTTTTTTTAAATAATCCTGAAACCAATTTATTTATTTGGTTAATAATGATTCAATAAAATCATGTATTATTTTTTCTATATGGAACATATATGAATGCACCTAATATGATTTGATGGGTGGATTAGAATTATATGGACATCTAATGCGTTGGGTAACATTTTATATCACATGTGATGTTATTTATTGGATCAGGGAGTGATCCTCATCAACATTGACACTTTTTCAACTTTGTGATGTATGTGGTAGGAGTGAACCATGACTTATGAAAATTATTCCATGTTATTATGTTTTGGTCACAATATTATGATTCCAAGATACTTTGATATTGGTTTATTTATGATAAAGCCTCATGTTATGATTCTTGACATGTGATATTTCTTTATTGTATATGAACTACACATATTATATTCACATTCCTTTTTTAAATTATCATAACCATATGTTCATTTTAGGACCACTTATGATATTTTATTGTAATTTCTTATTCATACCCTTACTAAGAGTTTGAGATCACACCTTATTATGTTTCTATTTCATAAATTTATAAAGTAAATTAATAAATTTTGAATTTATTTAATATTATCTTGCGTATAAATTTTTATAGAAATGATAAAAACTAATTTTTTTAACATGTTCTTATTATAGTGAAAAATTTACATTTGATATGAATGAGATGTGTTTTTATTTGAAAAAGGTTGTTATTTTTTATAATTTATCCAAATACACTATACCTCTAGATCCATAGTTTGTATTCACTATAGAATTTAGCGTGTAAAAAAATTTAACATCAAGTTCTTGAGGGCCAGGTTAAAATAGTATGTTTTAATGAAGCGGTTTAGTTATTTTTTGGTTATTATGATAAGGGAACTTTAGTGAATACCCAATGCATAATCCTAATGGATAATTCCATGTATAGGATAATATCTTGATGTTTTGGTAAAATAGATATTATGTGGTTCTCTTAAAAATTATACATTTGTCTTGATACTAGAATGTGGATGCGCCTATGGAAAAGATTCACCCATGGGAAATAACCCTAAAAAATATTGGTTTATTATCAAATCGATACTCACTTGGGTTCTAGATAAGTGGGGCTATAACTACACAACTTTCTAGACACTCCCAAGGGATAACCATTGTTTGATTATATTCTCTTAATAAACAATTATGAAGGATTTATTTACTCAATACTTTTGGAGATAAGGTTAATAATCATGAGAAAATCTAGTGTAAGTAGACTAGGTTGAATGAAGAATGATATATGTTGAACTAAGATTCATATTGAACTAAAATCACTATACTCTAACGTGTGGGTATCATAAAGTAGGGAATCTTGAGGTCATTTTTTCCTATGGCTATTTATTATAATACACTTATTATATTTATTGTTTATCACTCATGTTAACTACTTTTAGTTATAGTAATGGATGGAATTAGAAGGAAAAATTAGTTTGAGTGATAATACACTTATTACCTCACTAGAGAACCCATTGGAATATGAGGAGTGAGAAACCTTGTGATTATGTGAAACCAAATATCATGAAACATAATCACAAATATAAATTTATTTGATGTTTGAAACTACCCAATGAAGATAAGGATGGAGTCTCAGGGAAGTTCAAGGGACAGGGATGATGAAGGAATGCAAATTTCATTACCCAAATGTCAAAATGTGGAAAGAATCATGGGGGAAATAGAATTAAATGGATTGGTAAAAGATACAATTAAAACGATGATGGCCTTTAAACTCACTAGTTTAAGGGAAGTAAAGGATCTATAAAATTATATTTCTTTAATTATAGGCGAATTATTCATTACCCAAATAAATTCCCAAATACAAGGGATAATGAAGAAAATATTCATCGATATCCAACAAGACTTAGGAAACAAGGAAAGGGAAATGAAATAACTACCACTATTATGGTTTACGATTACTCACAATAGATTGTAATATCTCTTATATCCTTGATTTTTTCACCTATCAGATACTCTATTATATATAATAACACCTGATGGTTTAATTATTATATTCACTGTATATGCCTCTTATTCAAGGTTTATGGAAATTTACTCCTTTTTGGATTATCTCATGTTATCTTATTTGAAATATATTAAGAATGGATTGGCTACCTTTATGTGGCATCATATAAAATTTTATACAGTGAAATCACACTTCATATTCTAAATCAACCCAAGATCAACTATAGGTTTTTGGTTAATTAAGATACCCAAAAAAATTACTACCATTATACGAGTTTTAAAATTGTGAAGATGTAGTTTTTTCAATTGGGGTGGGAGGAATGTAATGACCAAATATTTTAATATATTTCATGTTTTAAATAATAAAAATTTGTTTGATTACATGATCTGCATGCATCTTCGAACTAAAATGAAATTGTGATATATTTTATAAATATTATATACTAGCATTAAAACTAGAATTTGAATTAGTTCTTGTGAAAGAGAGTAATATAATAATGATATATATATATATTTATATATCATATTACCACCTAACATTTTATGATAAATTTATTTATAAATAAATTTAATCACTTCGATATCTTATGGTACACACAACCCCAAGTCTAAGTGAATCGTAATATAGTATACCGTTATAAAATAACCATTAAATTGGAGGGTATGAATAAGAATTACTAAAATATAAAATTTATAAGGTTTAAATATGTATAAAATAAATTCATTGGTTGTCAACATATTATAAATTAAAATAGAAATCATTTTAAAGTAAACGAACTGTTTTTTTCTGGAAAACTAATTTTATATGAATAATATGTTTTTAAATTAATAAATTAATTAATAAATATTGGTAAATTAATTTAATGAAAAATATATGTTATATGTTATATATTCAATAAAATATATTAGTCTTCTTAGATTTTTTTCTTAACATGGGATAGGAATAAACCCATTTTATGCTAAAAAATTGTGAATTATTTTTCTAAAAAGTGGGTTCATTAGGTTTTACACAATTTTTTTTTAAAATAATTGATCCATTTTCAAAAAATTTATTTGAAATAAATTAAATTTCTATTATAAATAATCATTGAAAAATTTATTTACTGTGTATTTTTTATAATTTCTTATAAAGATTACTTTCTTCGATGAATAGTTAAAAGTCCTAAATATTATTAAAAACCAGCTTTTTATTTAAAAAAATTTACGAAATTAAAATTTTGTTTTAATTTTTTTTAAAGATTAATTAGTTAATAAATAATAAAATTAATAATGTGTAGTTCATTTTACTATATTTTATTTTTAATTTATATATAATTTTTTTAAATTTTAAAAAACTTTTTCTTTAGAAAACAACATTTTTATCATTCTCAAGGGTTTAATTTTAATTTAAATTAAAAAATATTTGACAACTAAATTTGATGAAATGGATTAAATATTTTTAACCATCATAATTATTATTATTTAATAATTTCAACTTAATTTTTTTCATAATTATTAGTAAAAAGAATAAAAATTAATTACAATGATTAAGGTTAAAATAAATGTTTTTTACATTAAGGCACATGTGTTAAAATTAATTTTACACACACAAATGAAATTTACATGATAAAATAGATTTATTATTTTGAAAATTTGGATCCAAATTTTCTAATAGTTATTAAATTTTAGTAATGAATTATTAATTACATAGGTAAATATAAAACTAGCCATCGTGATAAAAATTAAATTGATAAAAGTTTGTAACGTTAGATATTAATGGAATATCATGTTTAAAAATGTAAAATTTTTAGTTTTGGAGGGTTTTAATGACCATATTTTCCTTTAAATCCATTATTTATCAATATTTTATGCACATGGGAAGAGTGTGGCTTCCCATTATTGAATTGTTTTAGGTATTTACAAAAATTCAACTCTACCTAAATTATAAAACGACACCTCATAATCTCACTTATTCACTCCTATTAAGACATTTAGATCAAACAAAACTTGATAAAATCTATATAGAACATCTTTATCAACGTTATTTTTCATATTTTCCTTTACAAAAGACTAACCCTAGGGTCTATAATATGATATCCAAAGGAGTTTTTATATGTGAATGTAATTGTCTTCACTAAGCAGTTTTTTTAATTCTTATCTTACCACATTCATTCATGTATTAATAATTACAATATAATAACTCCAGAATATTTCAGATATTTCTATTTTATTATATTGATGGAATAAACTATATCCAACTCTTCTTTGATCAAATAGGAAACTAAGCTGATGATTAGGTGTGTGACAGATTACTCTCTCACCAACCGATGTAATTCCCTTTCCATTACTACTTACCATAGATGTATATAATAATTTATTTAATTTAAATAAACATATTTAATTTTTGAAATAATTATAATTACTTAAATATAATATTACATATACCTTCTTAACATCTAATTCGTTAGAAAATAATAACATTGCTTGTGCGTATATGTAGACTACCACCTCTATAAAGCCATGCGATTCGTTATTCATTTCTGATTTACATGGATAGTATAAAAGATATATTTTATGAAAATATATTATAGATATGATATAATAATTATTATTTAATGTTGAATTTTTAATTACCTTTTGTTACTTCCATCCTTCAAAAAATATGAAAACACCGTTCATGTGTACATATGACCAACTATCTCCACGAACGACATAACTCATTTTTTTGTCTCTTCCTTTAATTGACTATTATAAATAATTACATAATGAATATATATTATATTTATAGAATGTTAAAAATTATTTATATTCTTTAACCACAATAAAATTTCAAGGATCGAAACTACTAAACCAACACATACATTAAATACAAATCTGTTACTACCGAAAATTGTGATTTTAACAAAGAATTGTTAATAACCTAGTGATACAAGATTATAAGTAAATAATAAATGTTATTATATATATGAATATCTTTTAGTAATAGATTTATAATAAATATATATTTTTTATATAGGAGGTTTGAATATGTATGAAGGAAGTCAGGCCTGAGGTAAGGGTTTCTCATCTCACTTTTACTTCCGTGAGACATATGCCATATTCACCAATTACTTATTTTCTATGGTGTATATAATTCCAATTAATATATTATATCATTATTATCATGAATATTAAATAATATAAATATCCATAAAATTATCTTTCCTTCTTGGGGATTACGATTCAAATGTTACCAAAGTGGTAAATGTTTATTTCACAATCTCATCATTATTTGATATTTTTTTATGTTTAAGTATTTTTTGAGATATTTTTATGATATTTATATATTAAAAAAAATATATTTTCTTATCCTCTAGTTAGTTTTGAAAATTATATGTTTTCTATTCAATTTTTTATGTACTCAAAATATTAATTTTTTTAAAAAATAGGCTTTATTTCTTCTTTTATCGGGAATCATTTTCTTCCAGGGCCATGTTTTATAAAAAAAATTAAGAGTTTTTTTAATATTCCTATATGATTTTCGAAATTAATTTTACTAATGATATTCTTCTTACAAAATCGTTTAAATGAATCTTTATGTCTTTTTTCTGAACAAAGTACCTTTTTAAATTTTATAAAAGTGTGAAAGGAATGTTTTATTTAACTTATTTGGATAGAAAAATATTTCCCACTATAATGACCACTAAATGATTTTAATTTCCCTTGAAAATATTCCATGATCCTTTTAAAATAAATTTTTTTCCAAATATTTGAGAAATTATTAGTTTCTAAAGGTGAATTTCAAGGTGAAAAGTGTATTTTTCTCAAGAACAATTGTAATTAAAATTTTTAGATTTACTTTTTTCACTATAGAAAAACCTTATCTTACTTATAATAGACTTGGGATATTTTACAATGACACCATCCTAATTATTTCTCTAGATATTTTATGATCAGTATGACTGGGGATGGAATAATTTGATATCATTTTCCATATTAATATTGATGTTTTGTGATTATATTTATTGATTTGGGAAAGTATTAAAATTTCATATTAAAATTTTAAATATTAAGGTTTATAATTATTATGTTCACCCCTTCCATATGGGGAAAAAATTGGTCTTATTAAGTGATGGGTCAGGCCCATTATATCCCGTTAAGGCATCGATATATCTAATGAGACAAACTATCTTGGTTATTTGATAGATCCATTACTTATTTACATAAAAGTATTGGAAAATGAAATGAAGTTATGTTTATGATTTCTGGTATTATGAATTACTTCATTACAAGATTAGTCAATTATTTCAAAGTGATTATTTCATTATTTATTATAACTATGAATAAGTTTCATTCTTATATGATAATTTATATAGAAATATTTGATCATAATTTATCCTTACCATATTATGGATCATGATCAAGTTATTGAATAAGTGGAATGTGTGTTCTGATGAAACCACTCCCTTATGATTATACATTATTTATGATAGGTTTTGTTATATGTATACCTTTAATGATAATTTGATGTCACCTATTTATTATATTCACTTTCTCTAGGATTCTTAAAGGTGGTTGATGATTGTTATGTAGGGATATTGTAAATGATAAAATGGTGTTCTCAAAGGAATTACTATGATATATTTTATGTTTTCAAATTTAATTTCAGTTTATGGTTTATATCTAGTTTTCAAAGAATGATAAAATATTCAAACGTTTGGGATCTGATCACATGTATCAACCAATAATGTAATGAAGTAACTAAATAATATGCACTAATAGGGTTGGTGTATTAATTGTTGGTATAACAGAATGTTCATTTGAAAATTTAGGAAATAGATTATGAAAATATAGACTAGGGAATATTCACCTATGATATAATTTTTGGATAATCCTAAGTATAATATAACATCCTAAAGTTTTATTAAGGTATTTATTGTATGTTTTTTATAGAAATACATCTCTTTCTAGATACTATAAGTGGATGTGGCCCTGGCATAGTTCTATCCAGGGGTAATAACCCCATAATTAGTGCATTGGTATTTGACTAGATCATAACCCGATGCCCAAAAATAGTCCTTGATGCACACGTAGTTTGACACTCATGGGGGAAAATTTTGAGTTAATTCACATTTTCTTCAAAAACCATTTTGAAGTATTTGAAAATATTTTTATGACTTGAGAATCTTCTGAAAATACCATGTTTATGATTCTAATTTTAGCCATAAATAGATTTTTCAATTTATGATAATTGGTTTTTGAAATTATACATTATAATTCATAATGTTGTGGTACAATATAGTGTATTCCATTTTATTAACATGGTTCATAGTGGAAGGAATATAAACTGTATCAATGGTCATAATATATTTAGGGATTTACCTCCTAGAAAAGATAACAAAGCTTGCGCTTTTTCTGTAGATAGAGCTAAACAAATTATTACCATATTGGGGTAGCTAAATCAGGTTATGAACAATAACATTACCGTTATGGAACAACATACCATTCCACAAAGAGGTTTAATAGTGTTATACTACATTATGTGTCAGCAACCTCTATTATTTAATGTGAATTAAAAAATATTTGAAGCTAAGGAATGGATAAGTTCCTTTGAAAAGATATTTGTATATTTGTAAATTAATAAAAGGTATAAGGTTTTCATGGTTGTTTATTTCTTCTTAGAAGGGATGTATATCAATGGTTCTCATTGATTAAAAAAAAACAAGTATTGGAAGGAAATAAAAACATGGAATTAGTTAATTTTGAGGAAAATTTCTTGGAAAAATATTTTCCTCAAGAACAATGAGATGATATGGTGAGATAGTTTTTGAGTCTTTGACAAAAGGAAGAGTGAAATGATCCTAAGAATGAATCTAACTTTACAAGGTTATATAGACTACATACATAATATAAAAAGTTATATTGAACATTTATTTCAAGGGATAAATACAATCCTTTGAAGGGAACTAGTTTACCGAACCTTATCATCAAATGAGGATATAATATCATTTAATATTCATACAAAGAATGAATTATCCAGTTCATATGACGTTGAGGGAAAGAATGATTTGGAAAGGGCATACAAACACTATAAAAAAGGGGATATGGAAATAGGGATGAAGGGAAGGATATAATTTACAACATTTTATAAATTTTGAAAGAAACACTGTGGAACATGCTTATTGGGAATGGAAGTTTACAATAAGTGTGTAGAGAAAGGCCACTAGGCTTCTGATTTCATGGGAAAGGAATAAATTTACAAATTTTAATTATTTAACAGTAAGGATATGGGGAACTATGAAAATTATTGTCCTAGATGTCAATGGAATTTTCCCTAGAAAATGTATAAGGGATCAAGGCCATGATTATGTGAGCACAACTGTTGACGTTGAAGTTTCTAAATATGTAGTGGTAGATAATTTATTTATATCCTTAAATTTAGCTACTAATTTATTCGTTTCTAGATATCCAAAATATTTTTTATCATTAAAGATTTTTAGGAAGATTATATATTTCCCCAACATATTAATATTAGAGTTATTGACCAACTATCATAGTAGAAGTCACACCTCAACAAGGATGTGTCCATCATAAATTATTTTGACACAAAAATGTGACATATTTTCCAACTTCTTCATTATATATATGGTAGATTTTGATATTTCGTATGGACTGGATTTCAAATTATTATGAAAATAATTATTTCAAATAGAAAAAATTATGATTTCTAAAAAATATTTGGGAATCCTAATATTGAGAGGGGAGAATTAACATCTATTTAATCTCTAGATACACCACTTAAATCACTTTTGAATGAAATTCCTGGGGAAGAATAAAATAGATAGTATTAATATAGAAAATGTAATCTTCTAATTGAGTATTCAACTATTTTATAGGAATAGAATGATGAATTTCCTAAGTAGTTACCTAGAAAGACACCCGAGCATGAAGTTGAGTTTTTCACTAATTTAATCCCAGATGAATGGAATATATCAAAGACTTGTTAAAAAATATCCACTGTGGAATTATGGGAGTTGTAGAACGAACTAGAGAAGTTTTGTGATAATGGATTTATAAACCCTTGTGTTTCTATATGGGTATCCCCTATTATTTTCATCAGGAATAAATATGGATCTATTATTCTCTATTTTAATTATAGGTAAATAAATGCTATCATGATAAATAAAAAGCATCCACTACCTCACATTGATGACTTACTCAATCAAATTCATAGAGATCAATATTTTCCAAAGACTGTCGTTTGTTATAGGTATCATAAATTGTGAGTAAATAAAGAGGTTATTATGAAGAAAACATTTCATATGAGGATTATAAATTACTAGTTTATAGTAATTCCATTTGGATTGACTAATTCACCTTCAAATTTTATAGATCTAATGAATAATGTATTAATTCAACATCTTGAAGATTATTTTTTTGGTATTTATTGATAATATTTTGGTTCACTATAAGAGCTATGCGGGACATGAAAATAACTTATGAATCATTATTTAAACTATCAAAAGAAAAGAGTTATATGGGAAATTTAACAAGTCTGAATTCATACGTTATAAACATCCTTTTGTTATATATATTTCTCTAATAGATGGAATCTCAGTTGACAATAGTAGATAATTGGGCTATAGCCATAGACCTATTGTAATGGTTTTCCAAAACCAAAACTATAGGTATTAATGTCTTGGCTATAGCCATAGTTCTTGTAGAAGCATGGCTTTAATCTACATCTATAGACATAGTTTTATTAAAAAGTGGTGATAGATAATTTTTTATAAGGATTTAGCTATGGTTCTTTGAAACTGTGGCTATAACATGTACCTATATCCATGGTTTTCACGGAACCATGGCTACATGTAGTTTTTTAAGGCAATAGCCACTAATTTCATGGAACTGTGGCTCTAGGTTATTTTTCCAAATGCTATTACAATAGTTTTCATATAACGATGACTATAACACTAAACTATAGAGATGGATTGCCTAAAACATGAATAAATATTGTTTTAATGGAGTTTATATCCATGAGTTTCATAGATTTATGACTATATATTTCACCTATAGTAATGGTTTCGAAAAACAGTGGCTGTAGGTTTCCCTTGTAAGAGTAAGGGAAAAAATTCCCACAGGAATTTAGTGGAAAGACCTATTACCAAGAGTATTATTCTTATTGGAATAGTTTTTAAAGAAATAAATAACATCACATATATATATACCATGTATTTTCTATGGTGCAGTGGAAAGGTGCCTCATTATCCGTAGGAGAGATATGGATATTGAATTCCATAGGAAGAAATTTATTTTACACCTATAGCCATGAGGTAATGGGATATAGCCATAACATTACACTATATAAATAGAACCTATAACCATAGTGGAAAACCGGGATGTTTGTTGCTATAGTTCCAAAAACCGTGGCTATAAGTGATATTATGATGATTTCAAGCATGTAAAAAGTCCATTATCACCATGTCTATATCTTTTTTCTGTAGCCATACCAATAGAATCGACAACCCACTGAAACTATAGATATAGATTATAACCAAAATTTTGGACCATGGATATAGAAAAATTTTCTACTTGTGTCATCATGTAAAGACAAAGCAAGTTAATAAATTCACTACACTGATTAACATAACTGAGGTACACAATTTCAATGATCTGGAAGGTCACTATCGATGATTTTTTTTCAAATTTTTCATGATCAGATAACCTATTAACAAAGATTAGTCATAAAATGGGTTAAGTTAATTTTGATAAAAGAATGAGAATAATGTTTCAAATTATTGAAGGGTATATTGGTGGATTTCTTAATTTCCACTCTACCATCAAAAAATGATGGATTTGTAATAATTAGTGATGCATTGAGAAAGATAATTGATTTTGTACTTATTTATATTGAAAAAGTTATTTACTATGAATTGTGAAAGTTAAATATTCATGAACAAAACTATCCATCCAATGATATTGAGTGAAAATCCGTAATCTTTTTTTTGATGATACATAGACATGATATCTATCAATAAAGATCTGAGATATACACAGGAATAGAAAAACATGAGGAAAATGTAACTACTTGGTCTACTCAAGGTTTATGATTTCTCAATATAGTATCATCCTAGGATGGAAAACAAGGTAGTGGATACATTAAGTAGGAAATATTATAGAGTACTAAAAAAATAAAGATTAATATGTATCCTACAGTTATCAATCTAGTAAAGATCGATATGGGAATTATTAAGAAAGGGGAGACATCACTCCCTTTTAAAATTATTTCCAGACTATATTTGTGGGAAAATTTAAAATGTTTTCAACATGATAATGATATTTCTTAAAAGAAAATTAATTCCATGAATGATGGAAAATTGGATGATTTCACTTGTGAAGATGGTGTGATGAAAATTGAAAAGAGACTATGTGTTTTATCTATCCCAAAGTTGAATATGGAATTATTGGATGACGATCTTAGCTTGAATTAATCTATGAACCTTGTAATAACTAAGATGTATAGAGATTTGGAGGAACATTTTTGATGGGATAACAAGAACTATAAAATTGATTACTATGTGTCTAGATGTTTAGTTTTTTAATAGGTGAAGACTGAGAGACAACATCCAATAGGATTTATGCTACCCCAAACTATTGCAATGTGGAAATGGGATGAAGCTAGTATAGAGTGTTTCACTAGAACACCATATACTCCCAACAATAATAATTCAAAATGGTTTATTATTGATATCTTGACTAAATATGAACATTTATTCATTATAAGATAATATTTAACTCCTGATATCCTTAAAAATATCTATAATAATGAATTTATAAGACTAAATGGAGAACGTATTTCAATTTCATTTTATTATGATCCCTGATTTACATCAGAATTATGGAAAATAATTCAAAAGGATCTCGATACTATGATTTTTAAGAACCACATATCACCATAAAAATAATGTATTGTCCGAAAGTACTATTTAATCATCATAATACATGTTTAGGTCAAGATAAATTAGCATTCATGGTGTTTGGGATCATTATTTACATTTGGAAGAGTTTTCTTATAACAATATATTTTATTCAAGTATTCACATGGCACTGTATGAAGTATTATATGGAATGAGATATCATACTATAACTTTTTGGGTTAAAGTTGGTGAAAAGAAGATTGTAGGCTGATAAATTGTGAAGTATAGAATAGAAAAGGTAAATACAATTCAAACTCATATAAAAGAATATCAATATAGGAAAAAAAGATATACCGATTACTAGAAGAAATAATTGGATCTTATTGCGTGAGATCACTTTTTCATTAATGTATCTTTATGGAATGGTGTTATAAGGTTTAGTAAGAAATGGAAACCAAGCCCCGTGTGTACTGAAACTTTTGAAATCCTAGAAATAATTGGAGTTGTAGCATGCCATTTGGAAATTCTACGAAGTATCTCTAAAGTACATGATGTGTTCAATATATCTTTGTTAAGGAGGTACATTTCAGACCATAAACATGTGATTGCCTCTAAAAAAATAGAAATAGAATGTGATATATCTTATAGTAAAGTGACAATCCATATTTTTTACACTAGAGAACAAGTGTTATGGAAGCATATGATTCAGCCGGTAAAGGTACTTTAGAGAAATCATAAGATAGAAGAGGCGACATGAGAACCTAAAGTGATCATAAAGAAGAACCACTCAAATCTTTTCTTGAGGTGATATTTTTTAAATTTCAAGGATTAATTTTTTTTAAGTAGTGATTAATGTAACATTGTAAGGATTTATGATTTACATCTTTTTAAATAAATTCAATCTCTTCAATATATTGTGAAACATACAATTTTAGTATAAAAGAACTGTAATATAGTGTATCGTTATAACCTTGATGTTAAATTGGTGGGTATAAATATGGATAAATAAATTTTGAAAAGTATAATGTTTAAACACGTAAAAAATAAATCCATTGGTTATCAATTTATTATAAATTAAAATAATAGTCATTTGAAAGTAAAAAACGTTTTCTTCTTCTAAAAGACCATTTTATGTGCACATTGTGTTTTTGTATTAATTAATTAAATTAATCAATATTGTTGAATAATTTTAAATATATATTATATATTAATTAAAATGTTTTCTCATTCATCTAATTTTTTTTCTAAGCATGGGATAATAATAAACTTATTATTAAGCTTTAAAACATTTTTTTTAAAACGTGGTTTCATCGTGTTTTGTTCACTAATTTTAAAATTAATCTTTGAAAATTTTAGAAAATTTATTTCAAAAAAATAATATTTATTATTTAAATTGACATTTCAAAATTTGTGAATATTTGAGAAGTTTATGAAATTATTAATTTTTTCAATGAATAGTAAAAATACTAATTTTTTTTGAAAATAACATTTTTATTTAAAGAATTTACAAATCTATATTTTTAGTTTTTTACAAGTAAAAGTTGTTTAATTATATTTTTTATATAATTTATGTAATTTTAATAAATTTTATGTTGAAATATGATTTAATAAACTTTAACATTTAAGAAAAACCTTTTCATTGGAAAACCACAATTTCTTCACGCGATTGAGTTTAATTTTATAATAAATTATACCAATTCTATTAATTGAATTTGATAACATAGATAACATATATGTAACATGAATAATTAATATTAGGTAATATTTTTGACTTATTTTCTAGTCAAAATGAATAGTTAAAAATAAAAAATTAATTACTGTGTTTATAGTTAAAACATTGTTTTGTGTAATACATGCGTATTTGTTAAAATTTATTTTCCACGCATATAGTAAATTTATTTTATAAATTGGATTTAAAATAAAAAATATTTGGTTCTAAATTATATAATAAGGATGATTTATATTTATTCTTAAGTGATAATTTGTAGTGGTAAAAAATACATACTACTGACCATGGTGAAAATTGTACTGGTAAAAGTATGTAACCATATAAGTTAAGGAAATAAAATGTTTAAAACATGAAAATTTTTATGGGTGGAGGATTTTATCGACCATATATTACATAAAATATATTATTTATCAAATTTTTAGGTGATTGGGATGGGTGTGGCTTCCTATTTTTTAATAGCTTTTGGTATCTAAAAAACTGCCACTCCTTAATCATAAAAGGTTACCTTCTCCCCTAAATTCGTCACACATGTTAATCCATTTGGCTCATAAAACCCATAAAAAATATATCCTCAAAATCATTATCCATTTTATAAATATTCTGTTCAACCCATAATACTAACCCTAGTGTCCTTAATAAGATATCCAAAGAAGGGGTTTCTAAGAAATAATAATTGTCTTCACTAAGATCTTTCTTTTTCTACTTCTTCACTTAGTAAATTCATTCATCTATTAATAATTCCTATATAATAATATAAATATATATGATATACTATGAATTTATTATGTTTATTTAATAACCTATATCCATCTCATTTTCCATCATAAGGGAAACCAAACCACCGATCATGTGTATGGTAGGCTAAAACCATAGAAACCAATGTAATTCATTTTCCATCATCGCATCTCATGGGAGGATTTGAATAAGGATTAAATAATATATATATATATATATTAAATAATTACATTATTATATTTTTTGAATTATAATATCACATCTAGCTTCTTACTTTCCAATCCATTGTAAAATGATAACGTCGCTTGTGTGTACGTATGGACTTTCGCCTCCATAAAGCGATGTGATTCATTTTTCATTTGTTATTTTCATATATAGTTATAAGGATGAATTTTATGAACATTTATTATTTATATGATATAATAATTATTCTTTAAAGGTGAATTAATATTTATCTTTCTTTAGTGTCATCCTTCAGAAAAATGAAAATAACTTTCATGCATACGTACAACCTACTTTGTCAAAGAAAGATGTAACTCATTTTTATATATATAAATTTTATGGAATATTATGAATATTTATATATTAATATATATGATATTTATTTCATTTTAAACATTATGAAAATTATAGAACCATGTTTGTAGTTCAAGGACTAAAACTACCAAACCTAAACATACATGAAAAACAAAGAAGTTATTACCCAATACAGTGATTTTAACAATTGTTAATAAATTAGTGATCGAATATTATAAGTAAATAATATAAGGTATGATTTATATTATTATGTTTATATAATAGATTTATAATAAATATATATTTATTATATCATATTTTCAAACATGTATGAAGAATGTCAGACCTGAGGTAAGGGTTTCTCATCTCAAATTTACTTCTGTGATATAAATACCATATTCACAACTTATTTATTTATTTGTTGTGATTATAATTACAAAGAATGTATTTGATGATTATAATCATTAATATAATGGGATATAAATATCCAAATAAGTCTTTAACATCAATGGTGCTTACGATTCAAAAGTCACCAAAGTGGTAAGAGTTTATTTTACAATCTCATCATTATTTGTGATTGTTTATGTTTAAGTATATTCTAGGGAAATTATATGATATTTATATCTTAAAAAAATATATTTTACTCTAAATTATTAATTTTTAAAAATTATTATCTTTCCATTAATTTCCCTCTTTTATGTTCTAAAAATATGAAAACAATGCTTTTAAGGAAAATAGACTTTATTGATTCTCTAGGCGTGAATATTTTCTTCGATGTCCATGTTTTTTAAAAATATTTTCAAAAATGTTTTTAATTTTACACTATATTTTATTGAATTACTTTTTACCTATTATATACTTTTAAAATTTTTTTTTTAAAAGTAATATTCATGTTATTTTCTAAAAAAGGTATCTTTAGAATTTTTACAAAAGTATGAAGGGAATTTTTTATTTTAAATTATTCATAAGAAAAAATATTTACCACAATAATGAACACTAAATGATTTGAATATTACATTAAAATTATTCATTATCCTTTTAAAATAATATGTCGACATAATATTTTAGAAACATTCATTTTTTACAGTGAATTTCAAAGTAAAAAAGTGTATTCTCCTCAAGAATGATTTTAAGGATATTTTATTGAATTCATATTCCAAAAAAATAATATCCATTATCTTACTTATTCTATATTAGGGATATTATGTAATGATACCATCCATATTATTTATATAGATACACTATGATCAATATTTCTGAGGATGAAATTTTTTTATACCATTTCTCATATTATTTTGGATGGTTTATGTTTATGTTTATTATTTAAGGAGTGTATTTAAATTTTGTATGCTTGCTTCAAATAAAAATAAAAATATTAATTATGCTCACAAAATTCATGTGAGGAATTAATTTGACATAGTAAGTGACAGTCATGGTCCGATATAGCCCCACAATACATTAGATGGTCTCTTGAGATAAACATGCATGTGTATTTGGCCAAGGACTTACTCATTTGTGTATGAGGTTTTAGTACAAGGCCTAGAAAATATTTTTATGATGTCTAAAATTATGAATTATCTCATTATGGGAATATTGATTCATGTTCATATGAATTTTTGATTAGTTTGGTATCCATGGACAAGTTTCAATATTATGTGATTATTGATTTGGAATTATTTGATCATCAATTATTATTGCCCTATTTTGCTTCATTCTCATGTTATTGATTATGTGACATGTATTTTAAAATACACACCATTCCATTTTGATTATGAATTATTTTGGATATCTTTGGATATATTCTTACCCTTAATTAGAATATTAGATAACCCATTTTTGTAAAACACTAATATTTTATAAAATATTTCTCTTTAAATAATTTTATTTCTTCAACGGCTTGTGCTACAAGAAACATCGAGTTCAAACAAAATGCAATATGCTATTAAAATATCATTATTTGTTTTGATAGTTATAAATTAGATGTTAAATGGAAGGTTATGAGTATTATTAACCATTTTATGATATATATATATATATATTTTACTAAATATAAATGTATTGATAAATTCACAGTAAATAATAATTAAATTTTTTAGTAAAGTTTTTTCATTCCTCAAAAAATATGTTTCATCCGGAAAAAGTTTTTTCTTGTAAGTAAATGTTAAAATTAATTTCTAGAAGTTTTAGTATTTTTTTTGAAGAAATTAATTTTATTTTTTGAATTAATCATGTCAAAGTTATATTAAGATGAATTTATGAGAATTTTACTAAAATAAATAATTTTTCTATGAATATGGAATAATATTGATTTTTGTTGAAAAATATATTTTTCATTTAATGTATTTACAAAGTAAAATTATATTTTTGTTATTATTAAATTTTAATTAATTATTTTTATTTAAAATAATTCAATTATGGTTTTTGAAATGGATTCTATACATGAATTGAGTGTAAAAACATTTTATATTTAAAAGGGCATTTTTATGAAAATTGTTTTTCATTCCGTTGTTACAACATGATTTTAAATTATATTCTAAATATTTTTATCATTTAATTTTGCCAATTGATTCCATATTTTTATTAATGAGGAAAAAATTTATTAAATAGTACACTTTTTTTAGCCAATATGAATTGTAACTATGTTAATTTTTGTTACCACAATAAAGGGTAAATTTAGAAATTTTGGTTAAAAATAAAATAATAAGAACTATTAAATGACCCAAACATAAACCTAAATATTATTGTATGAGTATATATTCAGAAAAATAATCCAATATTATAATTTTTTACATTTTAGAGCCACATTGATATGGTTAATACTTTTATATTATTATATTTAAAGAAAAGTCAAACTTGAAACACTCTTGTTTTTAGTTAGTGTAATATTTTTAATATGATATTATGTTGAATATTTCCTAGACTATAAATATTATTTGAAAATATAAATTTTTTATCAACATCATTGTAATTTATATTTAATCTTTAGTGAAGAAATAATAATAATAAATTCTTATAGTACACTAATGTTGTAATTATTTATTTAATGAAAAAATCAAATAAAAGATTTTAAAAAAATTAAAATTATTATAATTTGAGATAATTTAGGCCATAAATAATTTTTAATTATTCGAATTACATTTTTGAGATATTTTAAAATATTTTTTTCTTATTTTATGGGTTTTATTGATGTTATTAATTTCAATGTATTGAATAGTATCAAAATTTAAAATAATAATATTTTATAAAAATAATATTTAATTGAATTTTTTAAAAAAATATAAATAAATAAATAATGATAAATAGTATAATTTAGAGTCTAAAATATCATTATTTTTCCATTTATGGTGAAATTGACATCATATAACAAAAACATTCAACCCTTTAATATTGAAAATGTTTTTACCATAGTTAAAATTAAAATAGATTAACTAAGGGTTAATCCAAATAATAAGTTTTAAAATTACTTGAAAACATGTATAAAATAATTTTACTAATAGGATTAAAACTCTATATCACCTTATATTATAATTACTTTTTAATTGGAGGAATTTGGATTGTGATATAATTTATGAAATATTATTCTTTTGAGAAATTACAAAATCACCCTCACCTAAATTATAAAATGTTTACTCCAACCTCAATTAACATCACTAAACTGATCCATCTATGTCAACTATTCTCTAAAAAATTATATTATACACTTATATAGAATCATTCTAGAGGTTCTGGTCTTCCCAAAAGACCATCTATAGATCCCTTTGGATGAGATCTAATGGAGTTGTTTTGAAGAAGACGTAATCGATCTAACTTATCACATTCCTTTTATACTCTTATTTACCTCATCTAAATATATAATATTCATAAAAAATAATAAAATCATAATCCTTAATATTATAAATGGTTATTATGGTTATGGAAACTCCATTATACACCCTCTTTCCCATCAAATAAGTATTAAATGTATCGCTTGTGCGTACGTACGTCTATTGTCTCCACGTAGCAATGAAATATATTTTTCATCGCCATATTTTATGGATGTGTATTATGATGGGGTTAAATTTTTATATGATATTTATAAAAATATTATACATATTAAATTATAAAATCATATCTAACAACTTACCATAAAACAAAATTGTAAAATGATAATGTCACTTGTGCATACGTGTGAACTACAACCTCCACGAAGCGATGTGATTAATTTTTCATTTCTTTTTTTTATATTTATGGTAAAAAGGATGTATATTATGAATATATATGACAAAATTTATTAAATAACAATTATTTAGGGTTGAATTATTTTTTACCTTTATTTATTTCCATCTTACAAAAAAGTTAATACAATGTTCGTGTATACGTACGACCTACCATCTCAATCGACAGTGTAATTAATTTTTTATCTCAATATTTAGAGATGAATTTAACATATTTATACATATATAATGAAAATATATGACATAATAATCATTTAAATTATTATTGTATATATGTATAATAAAATTAAATTTATTGTACAAGTGATTAAAGAACATTAAACAGAAATTAGATCTAAGGTAAGAGATTATCATCTCACTTTTATCTTTGTGGGACATATGTCTTATAAACCACTTGTTTCTTATGTGTGGTGTATAGAATATAGAGGATTTAATTTTATTTACTATTATCATGTAAATTATTGTATTTTCATCTCTATATATGTTTCTTTATTTTATTTGGATGGTAATTCAAATGATCCCAAAGTGGTAAGGGATTATTTCACAATCCAATCATTATTATCGATTGCTTATGTTTAAGTTTCTATTGGGGAATTATTCTCTTCCTTTTACAAGTTTTGAAAAAAAAAATTAACAAATCATTTTAATTACTCTCCTAAAATTATTTAAAATCACTTTTTCCCAAGTTTTACTTTTTATAAAACAAGTTGAAACTAATCTTTTTTTTATTTTTCAAACGTAGTACTTTGTGATTTTTTTAAAAAAAATACAGAAGGAATGTTTCTTCATCTTATTCAAAATGAGTGTATTTTTTTCATTCAGGAAATAATAATGTTTTTAATACTTTTTACAAGTTTATAAGTTTATTTTCAATTAAAATTATTTAATATATAAGTGTGTATCTTTTAAAAAATTCAATTGATTTCAAAATGGAAAATTTATTTTCTTAAAATTTTATTATAAGTGATCTTCAAAAAAAAATTATATAAGATTAAATAATTTGATTTTACATAATATTTATGGGGAATATGATCCATGGATACCATCCTTATAAATTATCATGATGTTTTATGTTTATAATGACATGATGTTGATGAAAATCGTTCCCTTTTACATGATTTTTAATTTGATGAAATGTATCTGAAATCCATTTATTTTCACAAGTTATATGATGATGTTATTTATGATCTTATGGAATACATATATATGATTTTATTTATGTTATGGGTGGTACATATATCTCTCTGTAATACATTGGGCAAATATTGATAACTCATGAGGTAAATATGTTATGCGTGAACGTAATTTTATGCATAGAGCTAGTTATAATGTCCAAAAGTTTATGAATATACCTGATTATTATGTACATATTTTTATTAATGGAACTGGATTTTGTGTCCATAATTTCATGAGTGGACCTGTTTTTTGGTCCACAAATTTTACGAAAGCTCGATTTCATGTGTTTAACATGATGAGTGGACCTATTTTTATTTATACATTTTTACTAAGTTATAATTTTATTCCATAATAACATGATTTATGTAAATGTTATTGTCTAATGTATTATGTTCTTTAATTATTTTATTATTCATTTCTTTTGAAATCCCAATCTATATAGAATGAATCTATATTATGATCTATGATATAATATGTGTAGTTTTCAAATTTTAAGTTAATGTTCTCACACCCTTATGATCATGTTGTGATTATGTGTTTATTGATATCTCCCTTGTTTACCACCACTAAGCACCTGAGATGAACCTTTCTTATGTTTCCATTGACCACATTATGGTGAATAGTTTAAGAGATGATGTTTATAAAAAGGGAACTAGTTATGAAGAACTAAGATCGAGATGATAATATTATTTATGAATAAATTCTTTTCATATCCAAGTTTCAAAGGGCAAAAGTCCTATATGTTTCTAGAATGGTTTGAAATTTTATGGAATGACTATTTATCTATATAAATTTAATAAGTATGAATGAAAAATATGGGTCTTTAAAGATGGTATCATTGCATGGATTAATTATCCTTTTAAAAATAATATGATAAAACTTCCTAGGGATATTTCTATGAATTGAATAACATCATAAATGTTTTTATCAGGGAATACCAAGGATAAACATAATGTTTAATAAATTTAAAATAATGTGTCTTTATTTAAACAAATAATGAATGATGTTTCATTATTATGTGGGTTTTCACTATGATTTATCACACTATTGTTTATTGCTTTAGTTAATGGTTTTAACTATAAGGAATTGTATAAACAACAAATATGATGGATAATGAAATAACCATATTCATTAGAAATAAAATGGATTAAGATATGGGATTTAATATCTTTTGAATATGATCTCTGAAATCTCGCAAGGTATTGGTGGAAACCTAAAACATGTTTAAATTATGAATGCATAAAGGAAGAAAAAATTTGTAGTTGAATATTTTATGTGATAATATCTATAATCCTTTTATGGGTATTCAGATCCACTAGTTGTTGTGCAATAGATCAATGTGAAGGAAAATAAATTTTCCATTCCTCAGTTCGTAATCCATGAAAATGTTTCCCTATTTTTTTATCATTTTAAACGTGATGCAGCCTAATGGTGGAATCTTATTTAAAATAAAAGGAAAGAGGAATAAATTAGATACATGGGATGTGATGAGTTTAATGGAATTTTCTTTAGTTTGTAATTCCCTTATATTCTATGTAAATAAACTAAAGAAGGAATTTTTTTTCTTAATCAGTAGGATAATGATTCCATTGGTGCTTATGATTAAAATTTTACAAGAAATTAATGATATGATTCAGGTTTAATCATCAACCCTGAAAGAAAAATTTATCTATTATTTAGTGTCTTGAAACCAAGTCTTCAAAAGGAATTATCCATAAGGTTATTTGGAAGTTATGATGGAATCATTCAATGTGAACTAAAAGAGGGAATGGAATATGGAAAACCTAAGGGTCTTGGTGGTAATAAAAGAAATATAGAGCATCATGGAAAATATAGTGTTTTTTCACATAGAGGGAATAAATTTTTTTAAATGAATTCCTTTATATAAATATGGGAACACTTAGGTGAAAGTCTAAAAGGAAAAATAAAATGTTTCATATGTGTAAATCTTGGAAATCCTGAAAAATAATGTCATAGTGATGTAAATAGTATAGTCAATGAAATGAAAAGAGAGAGAGATCAAAATAATTCATCACTTATAGTTATGTTCAATAAAAAAAGAGTTTTTGAATTATTCCAGTTGATGAGTCAATCTAAGGGCTATTGAAGATAGTTAAATACAGTAACCTCTAAATTCAAAGGAAAATGGGAAATAATAATAATTATAATAGTTTATGAGAATCATGATAGTTAGGGCACACTTATACTCCACTACAAAATAGGGAATACCATGATTACATTTTTATGAATAAGCCCCATTAAAATATTTTTTTTAGTGAAGTTTGATGTCATTCTGAGAATTTATTACATCTCCCTACATAGATTCCATATATATTTATATAATAAATAGATCATATATTATATATCAGTGTAAGGATGAAACCAAAAATCAAATATAATTATTTTATGTGAAGATAAGAGTTTATTATCTTTTAAAAGAATATATGATTGTGAGATTTTGTTAAATGATTAGTAAACCTTCGATAATATAATATCAACTTATTAACATTTTGGTATGATAATTTAGGATTAATTAAAATTATTATAATGTTTATCAAGAAAGGATATGAGATCTAATTATTTTCGAGTTTTGAATATGGCTCGAAATATTTTGGAGGAGTCTTAAGGGTAAATACGTCTGCAATTAATTAAGTTGAAAATTTATATTTTCTGATGTTAAAGTATGAAAAATCATATGATAACCATTTTGGTTTTGGTAAATATATAAAGGATGAAGGGATGAGTTATGAGTCTTATGATTTGAATAAAAGTTCTCCATGCATGAAAAATTATTCTTGAATATTGAATTCCTAGAGTAAGAGATTAGGTGGAAATAGATCAAAGCACAACCAAAGGATGAGATTATTATTATGCCATAAAAAGAAATCAAGTAAGTTGATTTTCTAGAGTATTTTACAAAGAATGTAAAAGAATACCTCAACATTAGAAAAAAGTATATTGGAATTAATTCTTCATGCATTTAATTTTCTTACCAAGAATTCAATGGAGTTTTAACCAATCACAAAATTATAGTTTTATAATAGTTAACTTTCACAATATCATATTCTTTATCAGTCTCTATTAGTCCTTGGGAGTTATTTTTCTCATATATATCCAAGTTTTCACTTCCCACCAATTTTTTCCTATTTTAGAAACTAGTATGTGTTGTCCCAGATAACCTTATACTTCCCTTCCACTCTTCTCAAGAGAATGCTTTATTAACCCCTTTTTGTGATGTGGGATTCAACAAAAAAAATTAAAATTGAAAACCTTTTATTATCGAGAAAAATTTCAAATTTCATGGAAATAATTTATTAAAGGGGGAGAATGAAACACCTCAAGATTTTATAAAATATTTATCTTTAATTTTTTTTTTGATGTATTTCTTTACACACAACACTGATTTTAAATGCACCACACAATACTATTAAAAATATTATTATTTAGTTTAATAGTTACAAACAACCCGATAATTTGGTGGGTATGAATATGATAAAATAATATATATATATATATATATATTTGTAACTCAATATAAACGTATTGATAAATAATTATTATATAATCATTGATTTTTTGTTAAAGTTATTTTATTCTTCAAAAAATACCTTTTATCCAAAAAAATGGTTTTCTTGTGAATAAATATTATAATTAATTTATATAAGTTTTAGAAAATTTATTTGATGAAATTTATTTTATTTTATTAAATTTATCAAGTCAAATATTTATTAAGAATATTTTTTTGATAATTTTATGAAATTATTAAATTTTCAAGGAATACTGAGAAATTAAATTTTTTATTGAAAGCTATATTTTTATTTTAAATTATTTGAAAATTAAAATTATATTTAGGTTAGTATTAAATTTTTTTAGTTAATTATTGTTTAAAATAATACAATTATGGTTTTTGTAATGTATTTTATATTTGATTTTTTTGTAAAAACATTTTATATTTAAAAGGATTTTTTTTCGAAAAAATGTTCAGTTTAATTTTAAATTAAATTATCAAAATTTATTTTTTCCTATGTTTAAAAATATATTCTATATTTTGATTAAATATATCTAAATTTATTAAGCAATTCCCTTTTCTGGTCAATATGAATAATAACCTTTATAATTTTTGTTACCAAGATAATGGGTAAATCAAGTAATTTAGTTTAAAATTAAAATGATAAGAAATATTAAATTTACCAAATATATACATTAATCCTATTGTATGAGTATATCGTAACCATAATCATCCATGTTCTGAATTTAGGACATTTTTTACCCACATGGATAAGATGAAGACCTTTATTGAATTTTGTTAAAAGAATAATAAAAACTATTATTCTCTTATTATTATTAATATTAATATTTTTAATATGACGTTAGCCAAAATATTTTTAAAAAATATATAGTATTTGGAAATATAAAATATTTATCTACACCCTGGTAATTAATTTTTAATTTTTAGTGAAGAAATAATTACCTTAATGTTTTACAGAATTTTGATGTACCAATTATTTAATTAATAAAAAAAATGATGTTATAAATATTAAAAGTGCTATAATTTGATATAATTACGGTCATGCATGGATTTTTTAGATATCAATGACGTGTTTGAGTTATGTTAATTTTTTTATTGATGTTATAAAATTCATAACAACGAATAGAATCAAAATTTACAATGATGATATTTTATGAAGATAAAATTTTATTGGATTATTTAAAAGTATAAAAAATATTAAATAAGGAAGAAGAGTATAAGGTATGGTCTAAAGTATCATAAATTTCCCATTTATTGTAACACCCAAAGCTTCCACAATACATTTAATTTTTATATAATTCAATAGCTTTTGTTGCAAGCAAGCTCGTGTTTGAGCGCTCCATGATCCATCAAACTAGTCGTTTAAAGAGCCTATATGATTATTATTAACTAAATTGGGAAATTTATAAATATTATTTTTCAATATAAGAATTAATTCTGAATTTGGAATATCAAAATTAGCATATGGTGAATTTTTGGTAATTTTTTGAAAAGTTTCAATTTTAGATGAATAATGAAAAATACTGCATTGCTATTAAAAAATGACTTTTTCATTTAAATAATTATTTTATTTTATTATCATAATAGATAAATAATATAAATATTATCCCAATTTATGTCATTATAATCATTTTTACAGAAGAATTAGATATCAAAATTTATTGAAATTTTGAATGTCTCTTCTACCCGCCTTTTAGCCACATCTACGAGATTAGCATTAGATATAATTTAACCGCATATGTGAATTGAATTTAGAAAAACTGAAATAAATGGTTGTAATTTTTATAAATAATGTGGTCTAATAGGATAAAAATATTTTTTTTGGGAATAGTAACTTTTGAATTGGAATTATCACAGTTAAAGGTAAATAAGGTAATTAAAGGTAAAAATACTATTATAATAATATAAATTTTCCCTAACCCTTGTCCAAGTATAATTGGATAAGAATATTTCATCAAAAATTTAACTTAGGTAGAAAATATGATCCTTTTCAGCCACTTTGTTAGATTAGGACATTTATTATATTTTATTTAAAGAAGAGTTAAAAATGTCATATTGAAATTCTAAAAACTAAATAATTTTTAATACAGGTTTATACATAAGATAAATCGGACTATAATTATTAATTTGAAATATTTTAAATTTATATTTATCATGGAAATTTATTTCTAATTTTTAGAGAATAAACGAATTAATTAAATTCTTTTATAATAATGACGTAGTAATAGTTTAATTAAATGAGATATCAAAAAGTATTATTAAAAATATTAAAATAAATAACATTTGACATAATTATTAACATTCACAAATTTTATAGATAACTTATAAATTTTAGTGACGTATTTGATGTTTTTTAGAAGTTATCCTGTTATTATGGTATTTTCAAAAATAAAAAAAATTAATAGTATCAAAATTGACAAAATGGCACTTTAAAATAAATAGTATTTTATTAAATGATATAAAATACATAAAAATATATAAGTTTTCCAAATAACTATATTAATGTAAAATGTGTCATAAATGATACAATTTTGGATATTTTGTCATTTTATAGTAAATATATTAACCCTATAGTGTAAAAAAGGCAAGTTGTCATGGTAAGAGTTAATTTGTTTAACTAAGGGTTAAATCCAAAAGATAAGTTTACTTTTGTGACCTAAACATGACTGAAGTTCATTTATTGAGACAATTGTGACCCATAATCACATTACCCTATAAATAAATTACTTTGGAGCTATTTTAAAGAGAAATTTAATATATAACAAATTAATATTTTTGGTGTTTCCTAAAGTGCCCCTCCCCTCTATTATAAAAGGGCACATGTCCCTCTCTTTTATTTACACATATAAATCCATTTGTATTGGAAAAAACTGACCCAATTGTCCTAAAAAACTCACATAATTAATATTATAGGCCATACTTTGGGCAGAAATCCAACCTATGGAGTCATTTTGTGGAAATAAAAATGAGATACTCAAAGAAGAGGTAATTGTTTTACCAATTCAATTCGATTTGTTTTATTCTTATAATTATTAGTCTTAGGTTGTTTCCATAAAAAAGTAATTAATAAATTATCATATACATGTTTAGTTGTTATTATAATTATGATACAACCATATTACTCCATTTATCCTGCTTATGCATAACAATATCACTATGCATTCGTATGTATGACTTACCATCTCCACACAGAGGTGTAATTTTTTATTCAACGCTAATATATTTGGATGGGTATAATGATTAGTATAAGGGATATAAATAATTAATATAAAATTATTATGATTTATTATAGTTAATATATCATCCAATTCTAGAATCATTTAAAAATAAAGGGAATGATATTGTCTTTTGAACGCATGTATGATTTATTGTCTCTACGATGTGATAAGATTCAATTTCCACATTAACAATTCAAAAGTAATTATTAAATTTATATGATGATTAAAAATAATAATTTTAAATATAATATCATCCGGTATATTAATAAAATACATCCCATACATAATAAACATGACTTATATGGGAAAACAGGAATGGAAAACAATGATGTTAACAACTGAAACAATGGAAATACTAAAATATTTTTAACAAAACAATATAAGAGGATCATATATGATATAAAAAATATGGATATGGTTCTCTTATAATTTAATAACATAAATTAACCACAATACATGAGGTTAATGCGCCCTCAACTAACGTAAGGTACAAGGTAAGGGTTAATATCACAATCTTATTATTATCTGATGTTGTTTATACGTAAGTATTTAGAGGGACATATTTATCACTCAAGTACATGTTTCATCAAAATGTATTTTGAAACATTTTTACGGTTATTTTATTTTTTTAATGAAAAATTCAATTATTTTTTATTTTTTAAAATGGAATATTTGGTCACTTTCGTTACGAGTTACTTTGTTTGACTTTTTCGACAAGTACGAGAAGAATGTTTCTTTAACTTATAAGGCATGAGAAAATTTTTCCACTATCATGATTACTTAACATTTTGAAGCTTAACTTATAATCTTACAAGATTATTTTCAATGATAATATTTTCTTTTTAATGTTTAAGTAGTTTTAAATAACAATTTTCAATAATAGGGGGTACTTCTCTAAAAAGTCCTTCAATGATTTTATTAGATTATTTTCAGCTATGTTGACATCCTTTGATAGAATTTATACTTTATTGTAGATTATTTATTAGGATAGAATCTACTAAATTGTATAGAATAGTTTTTGATATGTTTGACTATGGATGTTCTATTTTTATACCATTCATGGTTTTTTGTAAAATTATTATCATTTCCTATGCTTATTTTAATAAGAATGTTTGTGTTATGTTTTACCCTTTTCATATGAGGAAATAATTAGAATTATTAAGTTATGAGTGGGGCCAGATATATCCCCTCAAGGAATTAGTAGGTCTCATTAGACAAACAAGTTTGGGTTTTTTCCAATTTATGTATGGTCTTGGAATGAGGCATTGACGATATTATTATGATGTCCCAAATTATGAGTTCCCTCATTATGAGAGTAGTTATTGATATTACATGTTATTATTCAACTAGTAAAATATCCATATGAATGTCTATGTGTAATTATATGATTTATTATTTCCAGATTATGGTCATTATTTTTTTAAAATACACTTGTTTCATTTTTATACCCTACTTTGAAAGAATATGATTATTTATGGAATCTTATACTATATTGTTTAACCTTACTAAGCATCTGATCTCACCCCCTTATTATGTTTTATTTTTAAAGTATTCCAAGAAGTGTTTTATAATTTATATATAGGGTTAATCTAGGAAAATAAAATAGTTATCAAAGAATTATTTATATTGTATTTTATACATTGAATTATAATGTAATGTTCATTTATGTAATCTATTTTCCAAGAATCCTAAAATTGTCTGTCCTTAGGGATTTTATTCCATGTAATCATGCCAATATATGAAAATATATCCCCAACTCTGTGCTTCTAGTGTCAAGGTGTCACATTTGGTATCAAATTATGTTTATTACAATCCCTGGAAAGTAGATTTAGAGAATAATTTATTAGGGGACACTACCCTATGATAGAATATGGGGGTAAGTATATAATAACATCCAAAAAGTTGTTAATTTAGAGATTATATGGGTATTTTTTAAAAATACAACCCTGTATGGATACTAAAAGTGGGTTTGGTTCTGGAATGGATGTACTGAGGAGTAATAACTCTGATGAGGGGTTTTAGGCTTGACTTGGGGTAACATGGTGCCCGAAAATGGGCCTTACTGCACACCTGGTTTGATTGTACCTAGGATATTCTTAGTATAATTCACATTCTATTTTCAAACCATTATGAAGTATTTAAAAGAAAAATTTTCCCCAAGAAACCATGATTACTATTACGTTATTATCTCTACATAAAATTTTCAAATTATGATAAGTGTTTTACTAGTTAGAAATTATACACTATGGATCATAATATAATTTATTGTATGTAATCATTCAAAAATGGAATCTAACAGAAGGAATGTGAAAATCACAATTGTTCATGATCTAAAGAGTAAGAACGATCATATCTTTTAGGGTATTCAACCAATGTTTTGAAGGAAAATATTCTTTAATGCGTTCTCATCAAATGAGGATATAATATCAAGTGATATAGTGACATGAAAATATTACTCTATGTATTACGGATGTAGAGGGATGTTTGAAAATAAAAACAAAACTTGGAAAAATATGGATAAAGGAAAGAATAGAACGAAGTGTTTTTACCAAATGTGGTAATTGTTGGAAGAAAAAACCTATTTTATGACTAAAAAGAATGGGATTTTGCTAAAAGTGTGGAGATAAAGTTCTAATTTCTCATGATTATAAAGTAATGAAAGAATCTATAAAAGTGAAATGTTATAATTGTAAAGTGATGAGATATTATTTAAATGATTTTATGATGTGTTAAGGAAATATAACCCAAAATAGGCTAACAGATAATGATCAATATCTTTTTACTACCATGGATTAAGAAGAATTATTAATGTGGTTTTTTTTGATTCAAGTGTTATGAAATTTTAGTATTTTATCATTGACGTACTGGTTGTAAGAATTATGTGATATATAAGGATTGTACTTCAATACTTTTTCTTTAAGGATTTTGGAGAATGGAAATTTTAATTATGGTTTTAATATTATCAATGTATTCTTTTGTTTGGTATGTGAGAATAGGAGAATAATTATGTTGTTTGAAAAAAATATGATGTTAAGATTGATTTTGGAAATTTAGAGACCTTTTTGGACTATTTATTTAGATAGAAGTATTTTGAATAAGTATAAAGGTTGGATTGGATTATGTGGAACACTGTATATGATTTTTTAAGGTTAAATTATTTCTTAAGGTTATTTTGGAATGTTATAATGGTATAGTTTTTGAAAAGGGACAACCCGGAAGTTGGGTGACAACTTGTCGTATCTGGTAAGGCCGCGAGACATGAACCCACAACTGAAGGGAGATAATATTACATCACCTACCACTGGACTACATGATGTCCAAGTTAGTATAACATAGTTTTTTATTTAAACCATATGATAAATGAAGTACCAATTCATTTTTGGAACCCTATATGATAGAGATACATAAAATATTTTTGAATTTTATTTTCTTTAAGAGAGAAAATGAGTTTCTTATAGAAACTAGTTAAAGGATGTAACTCTACTTGTCATGTAATTATGATTCCTTGCTTTCTTATTCTATGAATTAAATTAATTCTTCAACTCTATGGAAATGATTTTTAATCCAAAATATCTATCATAGTTATTTTTTCGATGCATCAAATTGTCCCTTAGATTATCTCATATTTTGAGCTTTGTGATTTTTAACATTCTCCTAATAATGTTATCTATCACTCTCAATCAGAACATGATGGTAAAATTTGTATTTCTAGTCATTGTATTCCTACAAGTAACACTTCAATGTGTTATATCTAGAAAATTTTGTACTTCCCTTTCTTTATTTTAAATTAGACCTTTTACTGACCCTATTTACGATGTGGGTTCCTCAATAATTGTTTTTTCAAATACCAAACTATTTATTATTTAAATCAAGTTCAAATTTCAAGGACACAATGA
Organism: Viscum album; assembly: GCA_963277665.1. Lineage (NCBI taxonomy): Eukaryota > Viridiplantae > Streptophyta > Magnoliopsida > Santalales > Viscaceae > Viscum > Viscum album. Next base: position 516,124,882 of record OY728127.1, on the reverse strand, counting down.
AATTAAGGTGGGGAGAATGTGACACCTCAATTTTCCATGACTCATTTCTTTTTAAACAATTCAATAGCTTGTGGTGCATACAACAACAAGTTTGAGTGCACTATGTTCAATCAAACTAGCCGTTTGAAAAGTAGCTATGAATAGTATTAACCACATTGAAAAATTTATAAATTTAATTTTAAAAATAAAAATTATTTTTGAATTCATAATATCAAAATTTCCCTGTGGGAAATTTTTGATATGTTTCTGAAAAGTTTCATTTTTTAGGAATAGTAAAAAATACTTCATTCTGGTTGAAAACCTAATTTTTTATTAAAATAATAATTTCATTTTAAAAAAATTTTAATGTAAAAATAGAAAAATAATAGAAATATTAACCCAATGTAGGGTATTGGGATCATTTTTATAATATAATTATATATACAAATTTATCAAACATCTGAATGCCTCTTTTACTCGCAATCTAGCCACATCTACGGGATTGGAATTAGATATAATTTTACCTCTGTTTGGAATTTAATTTCAAAAAATATAAATACATGTTTATAATCAGTATATATTTTTTTCGTAATAGGATACTTTTTTTTGGTGAATAGTACCTTATGATTTTAATTACCATGGTTAAAGGTAAATATGGTAATTAAAGGTAAAAATATTATTATAGTAATATAAAATTTCCTAAAACATTTTCTAATTTCATTTGGTAATTATATTTAGGACCAAATAAACCTTAGGTCTAAAATATGACCCTTTTTAAGCCACTTGTGTTAGATTAGAACATCAATTATATTTCATTTAAAGAAGAGTTAAAAATTTTATATTCAAATCTTTATAAAAATATAATCATTAATATAGGGTTATATATTAGAGTGAATTGACTATAATTATTCATATGAAATATAATATGTTTATCATCATCTTGGTAATTTATTTGTAATTTTTTAGAAGACATTACTTAATTAAATGCTTGTATACTAATTATGTACTAATTCTTTAATTATTTGAGATATCAAATAAAAGATATTAAAAATATTAATATGAATATAATTTGAAATCATTAATTACATGCATGAATTTTATAGATAACTTAGACATGTTAGTGACATATTATAAGTGTTTTTTTGATGTTATAATATTAATATGTTATTTATAAAAATAAAAATATTGAATAGTATCAAGATTGACATAAATAATGCATTAAAATAAATAATTTTTTATTAAATGTTATAAAATTAATAAAATTATGGAGTTAATAAAAAACAAATATAATTTCAAATATGTCATAAATTATACAATTGGGGTTATTTTTTCATTTTATATTAACTATATTAACCCTATAGTGTAGAAATACAAGCTGTCGTGGTAAGAGTTAAATGGTTCAACTAAGGGTCAAATTCAAAATATAAAGTTACTTTTGAGACCCAAACATGTCTTAAAAAAATTGTCTGATATTATTTAAGCCCATAATCACCATATAATAGAAATAACTCACTTTTTGAGATATTCTAAATAAAAAATAATATTTATAATAAATTAATAGTTTTGGAGTTTCCTAATCCTTCTCATTTATTCACAAAAATAAAGACCTTTTTTCTCAGCTAATCCCTGACCAATTCTCCTTCCAAATTCCCTAAATTCACTTTAGAGTCTATACATAGAGATTAAATCCAACCTAATATTCCTTATATGAAAGTCAAAAGGAGACACTCAAAGAAGAGGTAATTGTTTTACCAATTCAATTAAATATTCTTTATTAAAATAATTTCTATTCACAAGTTTTTTCATGATAAAATAATAAAAGTAGCACCATATACATTATGATATGTTATTATAATTATGATAAAACCATATTCCTCCTTTTATACATCTTATGAATAAGAATATCACTATGCATGCGTATGTACGACTCACCGTCTCCACACAATGGTGTAATTTGTTATTCAACACTACTATATTTGGATGAGTATAATTATGAGTATCAGGTATATAAATAATGAATATAACATTAATATTATTCTATATAATTAATATACAATCCAATTAAATACCATTTAACCCACAAGGGAATGATACTGTTTGCTAGTTCATACGTACGATGTACCATTTCCACGATGAAATAAGATTCATTTTCCATGTTAAACATTTAATAATTATTATAAAATTTATATGATGATTAAAAATAATAATTATGATCTTTATATCATTCTGTATATGAGTAAAAAACATCCCAAGGAAAAAAAAACTTTGCTTACATGAGAAAATAGGAATAGAAAATGAAGCAATTAACACTCGAAACAATGGTAATATTGAAATATTATTAAAAACGATATAAGAGGATCAAATATTAAATTATAAATATAGAGTTGGTTCTAGTATAATTTTAAAAAAAACTTTAGCCATTATAAAGGAGGTTAACACATCCTCAACTAATGTAAATTACATGGTAAGGGTTAATTTCTAACCTTATTATTTTCTGAGGTTGTCTATAAGTAAGTATTTACTAGGAAATATTTACCATCAATGTAAATTTTTCATAAAAATGTATTCAAAATATTAATACTATTATTTTAAATTCAATTTTAACTCTTATTTTATAAAAAGGAATCTTTTCTTGTTTTCATTATGAGATACATTGTTGGAATTTTTTGACAAGTATGAGAAGAATTTTTTTTAACTTATACTACGTGAGTGACTTTTTATAGCATCATGATACATTATCATTTTTAATATTCCTTTAAAATATTATATGATTATTTTAAATAAAAATATTTCAATTTTAAAATTTATGAAATTTTAAATATCAATTTTCAATAAGAAGGGATATTTCACTAAAAATGATTTTAATGATTTTATTAGATTTTTTTCATCTTTGTCAACATACTTCGTTATATTTTATGATTAATTGAGTATGATTAATTATGATATAATCTTCCATATTTTATTGAAGTTTTTATGAAATATTTGATTATGGATTTGCTATTTTTATACCATTCATGGTTTATAATTAAAGTATTAACATTATGTATGATAGTTTTAATATGAATGTTTGTGTTACGTTCCACACTTTTCATTTGAGGAATGCATTGGACTTAGTAAGTGATAGGTGGGGGCCCAATATATCCCCTCTTTTAATTAGTTGGTCTCGTGAGCCAAAATGGTTTGGTTTTTTACCCCTTTATGTGTGGTCTTGGTAGTAGGCCTTGATGAAATGGTTATGGAATCCAACATTATGCATTCCCTCCTTATGAGATTAGTTATTGACATTACATGTGATTATTAGACATTTAGAATATCTATATGAATGTTTATATGGTATTATTTGATTTAATCATTCCATATTATGCACATGATTTTCTTAAAAGGCTTGAGTTTCCGTTTTATACACTACCTTGAAAGATTATGATTATTTACGGAAGATTATGCTATATTGTTTACCCTTATTGAGCATCTTAGATCACTACTTTCATATGATTTATTTTCCTAGGATACCAATAAGTGTTTTATGATTAATATTCTGGGTTAATCTAGGATAATAATGTATTTATCAAATAATTATCTATGTTGGATTTATTACATTGAATTGTAATGTAAAGTTCATGTGTGTAATATATTTTCCAAGAAAACTAAATGGATCGATCGCCTGGGATTTGACTCCTTGTAATCATTCCAATGTTTAAATTTATTTCTAACTCTATGCATTTGGGGTCAGGTAATTACATTTATGGTCTAATTGACTCATTATAAGTAATAATTATAACATTTTAATATTGAAAAAGTTCTTACTATATGTAAAATTAAAATTGGTTAACTAAGGGTTAGTCAAAATGAAATGGTTTAAAATTATACCAATTTTTTTAAAAAACTATTGGATGATGGGATTAAAAACCCTATCTAATATTATATTTGAATCATTTTCGAATCTGATGTGTTTTCATTGAGATTGAATTTATTGTAGACTAATATTTGAGAAATTCCAATGGTTCTCCTCACCTCAATTATAAAGGGGAACCTACTCCCTCAATTCATTACACCACATTGATCCTCCTATTTCAATAAATATCTAAAAAATTCTCTTTTACACTTTTATATACACAATCTAGAGGTTCTAGTCTTCACAAAATACCAACCTTAGAGACCTTTAGAGGATATCTAAAGGGGTCTTTTCAAAGAAGAGGTTGTCACTCTAACTGATAACTTTCTTTTTGTACTCTTTTTTACCTCATCTTAATCTATGATATTCATCATAAAATAATAACTTCGGTATTATCAATATTAGGAACCATTATTATGATTATTGAAGTACCATAATATATCTTCTTTCGCATCAAATAATAAGTGAATTTATCGCTCATGCATATGCATGAGTTATCGTCTCTATGTAGAGATACAATTCATATTTCATCACCATATTTTATGGATGGTTATTATGATGGTATTAATGTTTTTATTTGATACATATAACCTAATTATACTTCATAAATTATAATATCATATCTACCTTCTTACCTTCCAATCTGCTGTAAATTGATCGCTCGTGCGTACATGTGGACTACCACCTCCGCAAAGCGATGTGATTTATTTTTCATTTCTATTTGTATATGGATGATAAAGAGCATGAATATGATTAATATATATTATATATTATATATAATAATTATTCTATAAATTTAAATAATTATTTACCTTTATTTCATTCAATTCATTAAAAAATTGAATATATTATTCATACCAATGTACATTCTATCTTCTCAATGAACAGTATAATTCATTTTATATATCTATCATTATGGATGAATTTAAAATATATATAATTAAAATATATGCTATAAAAATCATGTATATTATTTTGGTATATATTTATTACAAATTTAAATTTATTATATAGGATTTCAAAGAACATTTAATGGAAGTCAGACCTAAGGTAAGTGATTATCGTTTAATTTTTTTTCTGTTGGATATATGTCTTTTAAAAAACTTGTTTATTTTGTGTAGTGTATATACTAACCATTATTATATTTTACAATTATTATCATGTAAATTATGGTATTTTAATATCTATATATATTTTTCTTTCTTTTATGGGGATTACAATTAAGACGATACCAAAGTGGTAAGGGTTTATTTCACAATCTCATCATTATTGAGGATTATTTATGTTTAAGTTTAAAATGGGGGATATTTGGATTCCATGTCAATGTTTTTAAAAAAAAATAAAAAGGTTGTTTAATATTCTATTAAAAAATTTTAAAGTCATTTTCTCCCATGTTTTAATTTTTATAAAATGGTTTTAAAGGAATATATATTTTTTTCATTTTCTAAACATGGTACTTTTGGAATTTGCAGATGAAAATATAGAATGAATATTTATTAACTTATATTTCATGAGTGTATATTCCTACCTTAATAATACCACAAAAATTTTATTCCTACTTTATAATTTTACAAGCTTATTCTCAATTATGAAAATTTCATATATAAGTGTGCATGTTTTAAAAAATAAATTTATTTTAAAATGGAAAAGTTATTTTCCCCAATAATTATTACATGTGATCTTTCAAAATCATTTTCCATGTAAGATAAAATCCTTTTATGTTATTTAAGATTTAATGAGTATATCATCCTAGGATTCCATTATTATTCTGTCTCTAGATGGTTTATCTTTATAATGAATAGATTTTGATGAAACCTATTTCCTTTTCCAGAGGTTATACTTTGATGAATTTTTGATGAAATAAATTTAATTTTATGATTTATATGATGATAAATGTTTGATTATATTGTTGAAGACTTATATATGATTTTATTTTTGTGATGGTTGGCCCCTATATCTCCCTCCAATGAATTGGGTAAATATCAATAACTCATGAGGTAAATATATTATGTGTGAACCTGATTATATGTTCATAATTTTAATCAGGGACTTAGTTAATGTCCATAAGTTTATGCATGTACCTAGTTATGATGTATATAAGTTTATGCAAGGACCTCATATTCATGTCCATAACATCATCATTGGACCTGGTTTCAAGTCCCTAAATATATTCACAGACTTGATTTCATGTCCTTAACTTGATGGGTGAAACTGTTTTTATTTATTAATGTTCTCAAATTTGTATTTTAGGCAAAAATTACATGTTTTATGTCAATTTTATGATCTCTTGGATTATTTTCCTTGATTATTTTGTGATTCATATCTCATTAATTTCCAATATATATGCCATGACTCTATATTATGATCTATGACATGTAAGGTGTAGTTTTAAAATGTTTTGTTCATGTTCTCAAAACCTTATGGTCATGGTGTGCTTATGTGATTGTTGATATCTCCCTTGTTTACCTTACTGAGTACCTAAGCTCACCCATTCATTTGTTTCCATTCCCTAAGATAAAAATAAATTTCAAATAAAATATGTTTCTAAAAAGGGTTTTAGTTATTAAGAAATTAGTGGGAGATGATATAGATCATTTATTAAATAGTTGTTTGTGTGTCCAAGTTTTCAAAGAAACTATACCTATATGATTCTGGTGTGGATTGAAATATTATGTAATGAATTTTAGTATACTTAGATTGAATAAATATGTTTGAATGGTCTGGGTCATTACATCTTTCTTATGTTTCCTCTCCCCAGGATTCTAGGAAGTGGTGTATGACTGATATGCATAGATATTCTAACAAGAATAATGGCGTTCTCCAAGAAATTACATTTAAGTAATTTATATTTTGAAATGTAATGTGAGTTTAATGTATGTATCTAGTTTTCTAAGACTACTAAACTATTATATCCTTTAGGATACAATATCATCTATCTAACACCAATGTAATAAACTAACCACCGTGTCTAGGCTTCATGGGTTGGTTTCTTTAATATATATATATAAATATAAAGGTTACTATAAAAAAAATATTTAATTCAGTTTTGTTCTTAAGAATATATATTTTTAAACACTATATACTTCATTAAAGAAAACTATGTATATTTATTTGAATAATTATGTCTATTAAATATATAATTGATTGATTAATTCTATTTTTTTAGAGTTTTATTGAAATAAATAAAAAGTGAAACAAGTTTTTTTAAAAAAGTTATCATCCTATAGAAATAGTTTTTTTAAATATATTTAATGATTTTAATAAAATGATAAATTCTCAATTTTTAGAAGTTAAATTTGAAAAAATGAACTTCATTTTTTGGATTGAGCATACAAATTTATCTTAAGATTACTTTTTGGTATTTTTTCGAAAATAATTTTTTGGGTGAATAGTGAAAAATATTCTTCTTTCCATAACTATGAATTTTATGACATTATAAGTAATTAGAAGAAGTGAATAAAACATTTTAATTTTTCAAATAAGTAATTGATCATTTAAAATAGAAATTTCATAAATACTATTTTAAATTTATAAAAACTATCATAAAAATTTTAGGAACTCAGGAAATATTTCCTTTTAAAGATTTTTTTGTATTTTATTTTAAATAAATAATAATAGGTAAATTTTGATTTTGGATTTAATTGAAAGATACATAAATTTTATTTTTTTATAATAAAAAATATATATAATGTAACTAAACATATGTATAATGTCATAATACACACATATTTTTAAAAATAGGTTTTTACGCTGACACATTCTAATATTAAAATTGATTTCTATTATATATAGAGAGTTTATATAATAAAATATATTACATATATGCAATTATAAGGCCCTAATTATGTAATAAGTATTATCTTATTTTATGGTATAAAGGCCTTGGTAAACAACTAGTGACCATAGTATAAAAACAAATTGGTATAAAGGGGAAACCTTTGGAGTAAAAGTCATAACATGTTAAAAACATGTTTTTAACAGAGTGTTTGTGGATTTCGATCCACCAAAACATATATTCACTCAATTATTTTCTATTTTGGATCAACTTGACTTGTTTTACATTTTCTCCCTTTTAACTAAGTGATCATAATTACAAAAATATCATTATGACCACATGTATAATAGGCCTCCCACTGCCCCTTCAATAACACCCCCCAAAAAATTTGTTTCTTATTATAAATCTGACCATTTTTACCCTATAATAAAATTAATTTTCATGATATTATAGTCATAATAAATTTTCTTAAGGTATCCACTTCCTATGAATTCTTCAATGAAATCATAAAACATTAAATGTGATTACTCATTTTACAGAACTTCTTTTCATTTTCATATCATTTTCCAAAATAAAATTTTATAATTCCTAAAAAAATGAGAATTTATTTATTTTTAGCTTAATTTTTTATTTTAAGGTAACAAATTTTAACCACCTCTCATATTTTCCTTCCCTATCAATCTTTTTGAAATGAAACTGTTAACAGTGTGTTGTGCATACTTCTTCCACCTTGAAGTAAAGTATCTCATTTGTCATCTAGTTTCATTATTATTCATTAAAAATAATTTAAATATGATTAACAACTCAAAAATATTTAAATAATATCATTATTATTGTATAATAATTACATTATTCCATAATGAAACAACTTTCTTAATCATAGTCTTCTATTAATTATGGAATGAACTTTTTTCAGTCGATCTAATGACTACATGAACAATTTAATAAAATAATATAATTGATGATTATGAGAAATTGAATTCAAAAAATATATTTTATATATAGTTAAATAATTTTTTGATTTTGGTTATGGAATTTTATTACTAAAATTAAACTCATTCACTAAGATATCATTGCTCGTTTGTTAAAAATCATCAAAAAATTCTTATCCCCAAGTTTATCTTCAAGGAAAATAACCAAAAATCTCATAAAATGAAATTATATGCTTATAAATAAATATAAATAATCAATCCTATAAAATTTTATGATATCTTAATAATAAAAATTTACGTAAGAATGAATATCGACAACGCTAAGATAAAACTAGTTCAAAACAATCAAGATTACCAACACCTGATATTTAATGTAACACCCCAAGATTTCATAGTGTGTTATTTCTTCAAAATAATTCAATAACTTGCACTACACGCAACACCAAGTTCAAGCGCACCATGACTTACCAAACAAGCCGTTCAAAAAAGGTTATGAATAGTATTAACTAAATTTTAAACTTTATATAATCCTTATAATTTTAGAATCCATATTATGAGTTTCTTAGACATAATGTAAGAACAAATTCATCTTCAGTATTGTAGTTTTACCAACTTTTAATAGTGAACCCTTTTTAAATAAAATATTTTAAACTTTTTGACTAAATTGGGACATCAAAAAATTTAAAATAAAACATCCCAAGCTTCCACGGTACGCTTTCCTTTGAATAAAACAGTAGCGTGTGTTGTACGCAACTTCGAGTTTTAACACACACCACAACCGATCAAACTAGCCGTTATGAATAGTAATACTTAATTTTTTGAAATTATATATATTTTATATTTCAAAATGGACTTCATTTTTGGATTCGGAATATCAAATTTAGCCTAAGGTGAAATTTTGGTACTTTTCGGATAACTTTCATATTTTGATGAATAGTAAAAATTACTAAATTTTAATTAAAAACAACTTTTTTAATCAAAATAATTAATAGTGATAAATTATGAATTTGAGTGGTTTTAAAGTATATTTAGAATATATTTTTACCATTTAATATAATTTTGGTCATTGGACATAATTTTACAATTAAACCGAACATAAACAAGTGTCAATCTTTTGATAGTTATTATCTCTTAAAAACACGCTTTTTGTTTTGACAGCGGGAATTAATTTTAAATTAATTTCTGCCACTTCTGTGTTTTGAATTTAGAAAAATGGATTCCATATTTGGAATCAGGATGTTCAAATTGTGTAAATAGGTAACTTTTATTTTTAGACATTTTGAATAATTACTGCGGTAAATATTTTATTTACCATGGTTAAGGGTAAATCCGGTAAATGAGGGTTAAAAAATAATATTATAATAATACTAAATTACCCTAAAACGTGTCTTAACCCTATTGGTTGATACATGGTCGACCATGGGCATCTTTGGGTTAATTTTGGGACCCCATTGATCTACTTGTAAGTGATAATGACACTTTATTTTAATTAAGTTAAAATGAATACAAAAATGGCATAAGATTACATCTTTTAAAAGAACAATTTTTACATAGGGTTATACATGTTGGATTTTCGATTATAAATATTAATTAGAAAGCTAAAAATATTTCCTACATAATGATATTTTATTTATAATTTTTAGACATCAAATAATTTAAATTATTAATGACACAATAATGATGCAATGTTTACCTCATTAATAAATCATTTAAATAAATAAGATTATAATGATTAAAATATTATCTAAAACCTGTCCAATTCTTATTGGTTGATTTTATTTAGAATATGAGTCATCTTATCTTCGACCTCAATGATTTTTGGACCATTATAAACCGAATATAATTATATTATAAAGTAATACTTTCACTCTTTCCTAAAGAGCCCCTCCTCTCCCTTATAAAAGGAGACCACTTCTACTCATTCCTCACACCTCTCAAGCCACTTGGCTCGTCCAAACTCTGCCCAAATAAGCTCCCCACATCCCTCTACTCCTCCTTGAAGCTTCCCCTTAGGCAGAAAGCATTTCAAGAAGTCCTTTGGTTCCAACCAAAGTGAGTTACCTAAATTAAAGGTAACATTTTCTCTTAAATTATTTTCAATTATTTTGCTTCTCCAACCCCCAAAATCTTTTTATTTCCTTTCTTTTGTAACAAAACCAGTATCCACAATATAATAGGATGTTTTTATAAGAAGTATTCAAACTACACATTCACACAACTCCATCTAATGGATAATGAACATAATGTTTCTGTGGATGGCAAACTAACGCCTCACGAAACGATGATTGTTCAAATACATCTTACCGCCTCTCATGGTGGACATTAGGATGTCACTGTAATTAAATATGATATTAATGATATATATTTTATATATAATCTTCTGTAATTCCATTTTATTTCATACAATTATTCGTTTCATGTTGTATATACATACGATAATTTCATTTGAGGAAGTGCGGACTACCGCCCCCTTAAAATGATATGACTCGTTCATACCACACATGGAACGTATAAAGGATGGTGTTAATGAACTTAAGTAAAATATATAAAATATTATATTTTACTGGAATAGTAATATACCTATGTATCATTTGGATTCGATTCTTTTAAAATAAAAATTAAATGGAAGTAGCGTTCGTGCGTACGTACGGACTACCGTCTCCACGAACGCGATGAGATTCATTCTCCATCGTATCCATTCAAGTATAATTATCATTTGATGATTTAAAAATGATGTTTAAGGACTTGATACCATTCTGGATATGAATAATATACATCCCATTAATAACGAATATGGCTCACATAACAAAGAATATAACGTAAAATGAACCCGTTAACACCTGAAATGACGATAATTCTAAGATATTATTAACAAATCAATGTTAAAAGATCATATATGATATCATATTAAAGTAACTGATTATTATATTATTCAATAACAATTATTTCACCATTATACAGGAGGTAAACCTACCATCGACCAAGGAAAAAGTACAAAGTAAGGGATTCTCTTATCTCACTTTCAATTCCGTGAGATTTCCATTGTTCGCTACTAAATTATTGAAAGTGGTGTATTGTGTACTTCCATTTGATATATATTATCATGATTCACTTTATATTCATGTTATTCTATAAATAATTTGGTGGTTATTAACTTTTGGCCATGCGACTCAGTTGATTAACGTGGTAAGGGGTTTCTTGTCTCACTTTTAATTTTGTGAGAATTCCATTGATCACCACTTAATTATCGCATGTGGTGTATGTGTACTACCAATGATTGTATTCATTGTGTAATATACTTTATTTTATGGGTATTTACATCATCATGGTATGATCTTTCTTTCATGGGTGTTTGTTTCTTAAGTTACCTAATCAATAAGGGAATTTGAGATTTCAATTTCCACTCATTTGGCTTTATGCATATTTCATTGATTATATTACCCCAAGATTATGTGTGGAATCACTATTCATTTGATTATGTAATAATTTCCACTCCCCTTCCTGTGGATATAAGTTTGATACACATAATCACTCCATTGATAATTCTCAATTCATTGATATGAATTTGATAAGAGTAATTTTAACTCATTCTCCATTTGTTGAGTTAAACATCCAATTCGTTGGTATTGTTTTTACAAGAATATGTGTGAATATCCTTTGATTGATTTACACTGAATATCCAATCATATTTAGTGTATTTATATTTTTTACACATAATTATGTCGTTGATTTATCCTTAACCTAAGGATACAACCTTTATGATAGATTTCATCTCAATTTACATTCCATTGAGACTTCTTTGATGATATACACCAAATCACTTTTATGTGGTGTATATAATGTACTTTGACATAGTATATCATTAATTCCTTTATTCTCATGATATTACAATGTTTTGATTACCTCAATTATTTGTATTCAAGTGTCTCTCTTTTGGTTAGAAACTCTAACCAAAATACCATTTTAAAATGTTTTAAAGAATTATTCTTCTAAATCATGCTCATTAATGTCCATATTTTAAAAATGGTTTTAAGGATTAATTTTTATGGACATTAAAGTTTTAAATTTAAAAATCCTTTTAAAAGTTTCAAAGTGGTATGGGACACTTTGATTCAAAAATCTATTTTTGAATGTCTTCTTGACAAATAGTGTGACTTTTAAAAGTTTTCAAGAAAAGGGGGATATTTCTCTCAAATAGTTATGATGATTATTTTCATCTATGTAAACATCCTTCATTATTCATGATTGAGGTTAATGTGATACAATACAATATTTCATATTGTATCAAATGAGTTATGTTTGACTGTGGATGTTCTATTTTTATACCATTCATGGTTTGTGGTTAAAGTATTGACATTTCGTATGCTAGTTTTAATACGAATGTTTATTTTATGCTTAAACCTATTCATATGAGGAATGCATTGGACTTAATAAGTGACGGGTGGAGCCCGCTATAGCTCCTCGATGCATCGGTAGGTCTCATGAGACAAACTAGTGTCTTGGCACAAGGCCTTGGCAAAATCTTATTTGTAGTCTTGGCACGAGGCCTTGGCTATGTGGTTATGATAGTCTGGCATTATGCATTCCATCATTATGAAAGTGGTTATTGATATTGCATGTGATCATTCGACTAGTAGAATATCCATGTGAGTAAGTAAATGGCATTATTTCATTTTACCTTTGCCATTTTATGCTGAAGTTCACGTTTCAAAGGCTTTTGTTTTAGTTATAAATTGCCTTAAGTGTTTATGCTTATTTATGAAAGCTTCTGCTATAATGTTATCCTTACTGAGCATCCGAGCTCACCCCTTTCAATGTTTTATTTTTATTTTTTTTTATTTTTTTTTCCAGGATTATGAAGAAGTAATTTATGAATGACCTGCAGGGATAGTATGAGGGGATATGAAGACAAGATGTTTTTTTTATGATGTAATGTAAAAATTTATGGATGTATCTAGTTATTCCAAGGCTACTAAACTAATCGGTCTTTCGAGACTTGATCTTTCTCATGATCATGCCAATGTTATGTAATAATGCACCGACTCTGGGTAACTAGGGTCGGGGCGTTACATTTAAAATAGATAATAACAAATAAAAATGATTATAAATATGTATTATAAATGTTAATAATTATGAAAATGATTTTAAATATGCAATTAAAATAATTATTCATTATAAAGGATGTTAGATCATGTTTGAGGAAATGAAGAATAAAAGGTAATGGTTTTCATCTCTATCAACATTCAGTGAGAAATGTTTTGATATTAGATAGATATAATATTTATTATTAGTTAATTAAATTCCATTCACTTGTAATATATTAAATTATTTTTTATCGTGGAAACATTTCTTCAATTCACAGTCTTTGTTTCTTTATACTATGATTGATATCATCCTTAAATTATAATGTTTTTTCATAACTCAATCTGATTTCGTGAGTTATATGGTTTATCCTTTAGATTTATGTTTCATTTCACATGGTATGCCATATTTCTATATGATGAGGCCAAATTTGATTTAAATCATCATTATAGATGAATTATTATCCTTCTTAAAAATTAAATAATGTTAAGAATACTTCAAATCCTATTAAATAATGGGTTTTCAATATATTCCATGCTTTACTCTTCCAACCAATATTATCTTATCTTATTTTAAGAACCTATTTTTTAACTCTTGGGACTATCTTATTAATATTTAAATCTTTTAAAATTGAATTTTTATTACTTCCTTTTATAATTTGGGTTTTAAACCAATATATTTTTTGAAAATATCAAAAGGTTTTTCTTTGATGATCAAATTTTTTATCTTCCAAAACACATTTATTTTGGATACCTAAATATATTTTTTAATGATCTATTATTGGATTTTTATTAAAAATTAACAAATTTCATTATTTTCATATCAACGTGTTGTAAAATACTTTTTAATGTTTTCTATTATATTATCTCTTACAAAAAATGTTCAAATTTTTTTTAAAAAAAATTAATTTTTTTAATATTTTAATTTTTAATGAATCTAACTTCTTGGAATTCATGTTTAATTTTTTAACCACCATTTATATTTATCATTTATTAGATTGAACTCATGGTATCAATCGATCCAATTCTTGATCCTTTCTTATGTGGAACTATTTGAAGCATTCATTTGAAAGGTTTTTAACCATATATATCAACATCTTATAATGTTTCTTTTGATAAATAGGGATATATTCAATTAAAACAATCAAACTTATTTCTCTAGATGGTTTATATTCATTTTTGTGGAAATAATCATGAAACCCATTTCATTCTTAGGTTAATAATTCTTTGATGGCGTTTTGTTTTCTTTTTTGTGTGGAACACTTATTAATGTATATAATATGATATGATAGGTGGGATTATAGTTCTATATCGATTCATTGCAATGGGAAAATATTTATATCACATGAATTTTTATGTATGTTATTAGAGAGTGGACATATTCGACTATGATACTTTTTACAATATCTGATGATGGTATTTTTAGTGAATATAGACTTATGTTATTGGTGTCATTTATTATATGGTAGTCAAAATCTTATAATTAAAAGAACCTTTGATATCAGTTTCTTTATGATAAATCCACATGATATGATTCTTGCCTTATGATCCCTATTTTATTGGGTATGGATTATGTATATTATGTTTCTGTTCCTAATTTTCATTCTCATAACCATATTTTCTTATTAGGATCCCTTATGATCATTTATCGTTATCTCTCATGTGTAATGGTACTATACGTTTGAGTTCTCCCCTTATTATGTTCCAATTCCCCTGAAACGAAAGAATGTCATATGTTTGGTATGTTTATAATATTATATGGTGTAGAGAATTTTTATGAGATATAAAATATTTATTATAGTTTAACTAGTTCTTATTATAGTGAAAACAATATCCATTGGATTAGAAATACATTGGTGTTTATTAGTTAATGGTTATTGTTTTTTCTAATTTCTTTCAAAAATTAAACCTTTCGATCATAAGTTATTATTTTTTATTGCAGTTTATGTTTAAATTTTTTAATAACATGTCAATGATACCTAGATCACTATAAAACATTTGTGGTAGTACATTTACCCTCGGGGGGTGTTATAGCATACTTCGATGCATCATGTGTCATTCTTGGGGGACCACCCCATATCCTCGTATGATCTCATTTGTGAATCATTTTAATTTTTATGTGAAATATTAATTGTATAAGTTAATATTCTATTTAGAGTTTAATTCCATGTATATCATGAAGTTTTGAACCATATTCGCATTAAAGGATGTTTACAAGCAGTTTTGGGTATTTTTAGAGGTAATGATTGAGTTCAGTTGAAATTTTGAAGTAGGAATAGGTTTTGGTACTCCCATGAAAAAAATTTATTATAGGGATTAGGACCCCCACAAAGATATGTTAGTTCAAAACTCTTTAGAAACTTATTTTGTTATTGGGTTTTGTCAATGGATGGTGGATTTTTCAGGGACATGTATACTCATGGGCATGTCAACTAGAGTGTCTTCATAGTATCCACAAAGTTGAAGATTACATATAGAATCCACAATGTGATTATGTGGCTTCATTTATTCCCATATATCCCAGTTTTAACGTTTATACATGTTATAAAACACATGTGTGTGGAATTATCATTGACCCTTGGTATTCTTTGACTTTGAAAAATGACTCAGGGTACGATTAAGTGGTTACTACCACCCATA
Source organism: Viscum album (assembly GCA_963277665.1). Lineage (NCBI taxonomy): Eukaryota > Viridiplantae > Streptophyta > Magnoliopsida > Santalales > Viscaceae > Viscum > Viscum album. Next base: position 516,108,583 of record OY728127.1, on the reverse strand, counting down.
GTGCTCATGGGATTGTTGTGGCATTAGAGTGTGGGTCTATACGTAACAAAATTATTATTATTTATCTTTCCTAAATATTTTAGGATTATAATGAAATGAGTATTATGAGTTTAGATTAGGTACTCTTTTAGTCGATCTGTTTTTCAAAGGGTGGAAGTTTCTCTTTCGTAGTTGGTTTCATCACTCCCTGAAGATCCACATCTGAGTTTTATTTAACATGAATAGGTTTTATGAGCATCTTTATATCATTAATATATTGATGAATAATGGTTGTAAATTAATGTACGATTATTTAGGCATATTCCCTGCAATAAGGGGTGTGTGAAACCCATATGTGGGGTCAGTACTCCATTGGCTGATATATGTTTTACCTAATGAGGTTTGAGACGTCCACTACTATGAAATTTGTTGATGTAAGATTCTTTGGGTTATATTTTTCTAAAGTGTTCTCTTACAATTAATTTTTTAGGAATAATAATATCCTAGTCTATCTAGATTAACACTCTATTATAATGTTATATGTAATATATATTTTAATTATGTCACTCATTGATTGGTGATCTTATATAAGTGAGCTCATCTCTATCTAAATATGATAGGTAAAATATACTAGCTTATTATTGTTTTATCATTTTAATATTGACTTGATTGTATAATTTCCCTATAATGTGTGACCAGGGTGTTTTTTAATCATTCCCCAAAGTATAGTTGTTCATTTCATTAGTTCATACAAATATGAGGGTAGTATTTCAATTTTTTGATCTCTTCCAATTCTCTTGGAGAAATTTATTTATTTAAATAATTTTGGTAGCTTGAGTGTTTGATGTCATTTTTATATTTGGTATTTATGGTTTCTTATAATATATGGAATTTAGATGGGTTGTGACATCCTGAATTGATTACTACTTGGGCTGTATTAGACCTTAAATCATGTTTGGGTTCTCTTCCTCTATCTTCAGCTGTGATATGGAATTAAAATCAAACCTGCCTATTTTTTATGGTTATGTTTATAATCATTTCTAAATTTATGTATCAATCAAATGTGTTTTTTTCTATATAGAATATGTTCAATTCATGTTTGATCATAATGGATGTGGAGTTAGAAGCGGAAATTTTTAGTGGTGATTTAAGTGAATCATGTTACGAGAGATTGATATGGGAGTTGTTGCAGTGATGTGGAATATTTTCTATTCTTTTAGGATTATTTATTCTTTTTGATTTGGTTTGATGTATTTTTATCTTTTTTTTCTATGTTTTTACCTGTTGTATTATTATGGATTGACATATATCACTTTCATTTTATTCAATAGTTTAGTTCATATATTTTGGTTTATTTCATTTATTATAAGGCATGAAGATATATGTATTTCTGTTAGGTTATAGGGAATGTCCTCCTGTGGTGTGTCTATCCTTATTACTATTACTCTGTAACCCCTATCCTATTGGAGGTTGGCATGATGTAGCATACCTGGTTTAATTACTGGCCCATGTAGGGTCTAGATGGCTTGGGTAATGTTCGATTGGTATTAATTCATTATGTCCAAGGGAACCAATTTAGAGTTAGGATTATTTTGAGTTTTTTGGAACTATAATTATTGCTATATTTTAATGTAGTTGGTTGGATACAGAAACCATCTATTAGATATGACAGTCAATGAACTCCTACAAATTACCCTAATAATCTTCTAATTTACTCAAGTGATTTAGAACATGTTCATTGGGTCATGTTATGTTGGTTCATTAATCATTTAATACTCATAAAATTTTAATTTTATTGATGTTTCATACAAATAATATTTTTTCCTATATAATGATGCTATATAATTTATCAATGCAATTTTCGATATCCATGACTGATAACATTCATTTTGAAGCAATGAAAATGGATATTGAATTATTATTACAAAGTAAATCAATTACTTCATAAAAAATAATTTTATTTGAAAGAGAAACCATTTTATATTGAAAAATAAGCAACCACCATGGTTTTGTAAAGGACTCAAAACAAGGAATAATTTATATGTATAATGTGGGGATTCATTGTCAGTTCATGGAACTTACATGACCCCAAATCATTTTTTATTAGGTGGTAATGTTTTTTATGGTAACATAGAAATTTTGTATCCTTGGAATTTCTTTGAAGATTTTAAATGAATATCCTTTGTAATCACATGATATTCTCACATTAGAGAGGCAAACTGGCATATCTTAAAGATTTAATGAATCATTCTAAAATATTTATTATGGTAGGGAGGTTATGATGTGTCCCTAATAAATATCTTACATGTAATTCAACATCAATTTGTTTTGGAAATCAATAAAGAGAACATACTTTGGGAATTCTCTTATTTTTCAACACACTTTCTAGTAAAAGAATCACAAGATTCATGAATCATCACCATTGAAAAATTCTTCAAATAAATAATAAGTATAACCTATACATCAATCCTAATGGAGAGTGAAAGATAATTTAAAAACATTCATGATTTTTATTCTCTTATATATAACCTTCATGTCCCCTTACACATAAATTCTTTCATCGAGGACTTCCATTAGATTCCTTCTTCATGGTTCAATCATGTAAAATTAATCACAAATACCAATCAAGTAAACCAACTTATTCAAACCATATTTACTCACAAATTAATCTAAATATATTTGAAATTTTATCCTATTAAGTACATATCAAACACTTCTCAATGGGCCTAAAAAATAATCTATTTGACCTATTTTGGGTTACATTATGAAGGAATCCTAATTTGAGATGGTTATATGAACATTATGCACCCTGGGATTTGAGACACCCAATATGGTGAATTTTATAGGTATATTCTTAGACTTTTTCCTGATCCATAGCCCAACTCGACCATGTGTTTTGGGATCCCCTAACCTATTTTAAAATGGTATTTATTGAGAATGGAAAAAATGATTTCTCGTAGGCATTATTTACATCCCTCTTTCCTCCGAGGTTATCTAACATGGATGAATTAACCAAAATGGACATAATAGATTTTTTTATATCATATATAATCTTAGATAATTAAATTCTTGTAAGGCCTCCATAATAACCTCTAGAGATACATGGAGAGGTTTCACACATCAGAGTGCACCACTCAAATCGTGCATTCCTTTGATAATGGACATTTTCTTATTATTATTTATAACAATCAAGATCATAATGGTGTTTATAATCATTAATTTGTTTGATAATAGGGGTCCCTATGAGAAGGATACTAGTGGAACCACCCATATCTAATGATACACACCATAGTTTCCTCTTATTAAGTATCTTGTGGGCCCCAACATTTAGTGTACATATTTACATAAATCAATGATTAAGGGACCTATATATGTGTCTACTACTAGGTGTAAGACCCAATCATGTACTCATTAGTGAACTTGTATTTTTTTGACCAAATGAGATAAAAACATCACGAGCCTTTAACACTATGTATGCCCCAAAACCTACCTTCTCCTAAGCCATATTATACGTTTAACAAATATAAGACTCCTAATAAATGTGGAGGAACATATTATTTTCATTTATTACCATATATCTTTTCCACACAATGAGATATATACATTATAGGCCAATAGCCTTGTTTAATCCATAAAACCTACCAGCACGAGAGTTATCTTCTAGGTTGAATAGATATGGGCATCCTACTATGTGTAATCCCTAATCATATCTTCCTTGATGACCTTATCTTTTGTATACTCAATAAGACAATTCATCAGGGACTTATAATCTCATGAAATCCTTAAAATATACTGTCATCTGAGTTACATAACATAATGAATGTATATAGTCCCCCAATTGGTTGTACACCCCATATCCACCTCAATGGCCCATATTCCTTGTGATCAATTATACATTATGGGGTTATATACCCATATAGTTCAACCATAACTCTCATTTTTTGTTTCCAAAAAACAAGAATAAATAGAAAGGGCCACCAATGCATTAATCCAACATAAAAAATTTCAAGTCACCTTTAACATGGTATTCCTAGTTGCGTGACATTAAATTTCATGACTATATTCAAAATAATATAAATTTAAATTTCATAACTATTTTCCTAGATTAATGAAAAACATGGTTCATAGTCCACTTCATTTTATGTTAAAATTATTGGAATTGGTCCCAAATTAATGACTTTATAAGTAATTTCACTTGTTCATGGATACACATCCATAAAATGAATCACCATTTCCATTGTAAAATGGCCTTAAAAAGTAAATTTTTTCTTATTAAACAATAATGAACTATATGGGTTCTGATTCTATTTGCAGGGATAAATATTTATCACTTCTCAAAGTGCTAATACAAACATTTAAACACCTACCACAAATCTTTATTTTATATTAATTCCATATATCCCAACCATGTGGATTTAAACCGTAGAAAAATAACTATTATATGTTAAATGAATTAATGGAATTTATTGAGAACAATAAAATTCAATTTTATTGATCTTAATAACTCAAATGGTGCATCACGGTCCCTTTAGGAATGGGAGAAAATCATCATCATGACAAAAACATAACCAAATATCTTGTAGGTAATTCCCATTAATAATATACCATTAGAAATAAATTAAACATTAACATACAATGATGTGGGTGTTGGGGTATATCAGGAAAAAAATGGTGAACTCAATGTCTATACTTTTCCCATGAAAGTGATTGGCTATCCATACACTTATGCTTTTGATTCAAAGTTATTGAGTTTCTTATTTGTCCCTATTGATACCATAAAACTTTCAAGAACCCATTAAATCCAAATGAAATCACAAAATAAACAATCTAACTTCAATTTCACCTTGATACCTAGTAAAAACCGCTAAACTCACTAGAATAAAACGTATCATCCTCATATATCTTTGAAATATGTCTCATCCACTAAGAAATCGATCGCCCTAGTGAATAAATGAATGTTTTTACTAACTCAAATCTAATTGGTAATCACATTTTAATAAGTGTTACATATAAATGACATTAACTTATTATTTGTAGAGGAATATGAGAAACTCAATGTGATGAACCCACACTAGTTATATAATCAGTAATGGATAACATATAAAGAGGTTGAATCTATTTCCACCAATAATTGATTAGATATCCTCTCCATAAAATATAACAACACATACCTATTTTTTCTTAGTGATGGGGAGGAAGATTTTTAATACATCCCTGTCCCTATTTAGGAGATTACAAGGAGGGTTCCTATTTTCTATCACCAACACCAATATCACATGGCCCCAACCCCATATGAATATATGAAGGAGATCACCTCAGATACTTTAATACTATATCTCTAACCACGGAAAACCTAGAGAAGGGATCACATAGTTAAATTGTATATATAATTTCAATTGTAGTCTTATATCCCTACTCTGATCAATATTTGTGGATAATAAATTTACTACTAGAATCCATAGGATGGATGGGATCATATCCCTACTTCCATTCAAGAAGCTCATTTTCATATCCCAATATAAACTTACATGAAATTTCATATCCTTTCACACTCTAAAGAATCATGTTGGAATATCCAAATGTAATTCGTGATGAAAAACTATATTATAGTCCATTTTAATAATTTATACAAGAATATTTCAGTGGAAACAATGGAATTGGCTCATATTCTGACATACTATCATGAAATTTAATGGAATATTCTATTTGAAATATATATTCCATTTAAGATGGATCCAACCAATGATAGTTGTTTTATATATTGCGTAACCCCAAATATAATCAAGGATTAAACTGTGATCATTATATAGAGTAAATTTTGAAAAATTATACCCATGTCAAATCATTAATACAAGAGAGAGCTTATATCCTATCCCCATCCAATATTGATATTTTTGAGTCATTTTGATATATTTTTACAGCAGTCTAAGAAACTATTATCTCATTATTAATAATATAATTTAGCTATGGATACAAATATCATCTATTGTACTATGATAAAAAACCCAAGATTTTCTTCCCAAAGAACCTATCTTGGATGTCCTCATAGTGTAAATATGAAGTGTAACCATGGAGGTACTCCCCTTAGTGTTTACTAAGAAGGTACTATATGATTATTAAAAATAAGGAAAAATAGAGGTCCACCCCTTGAAAACTCATCAATAGAACAAAATCATGTATTTCCACACTATGAGATCCATGCCAAAATTTAGGGAGATCCACCCCATGGTGAAAATTCAAGAGGTACTCCTTGAAGTGATGTTAATAACTAGAGTATAGACACTCCTCATTATGGGGAATTTAAAATATTTCCTCATAGAGGTCCTTCCCATGGTTCTAATTTCAATGTAACTCAAAGAAGTGATATATTTATTAGATAGGAAGGTCTATTTCACGTTGATGTTCTTTGAAATTTCACTTTTATTGACAGACCCTTGAGAATTCAAGTCCATCTATAATAAGTGCGTCATCATTGAATGAAAATGTCATATTCTATTCAAAATATATCCCCAAGGGAAAATTATCATCTATCCATTCCATAGAATGTATAACCTATGATGAAATTTAAGAGATTATGAATGACTTTGATCATCATGAAAAATTAATGGATAAACCATTACTCATAGATAATTTAGAAGATCAGATCATAGAGGATGAAGATAACACCGTAGATATGTGAAAGGATGTGGGGTTGGATACAATAATAGTAAGGTTCAGACATATATCTTATCCACACTATTGTGTATTGAGTTGTTGAAATAGGATTATATACATCAATTTCATATTTATTTGTGGATAACCCACTCTCAACTCAAGCCAACATATTTGTCTAATAGAGTGTACAATAACCATGTCTAGGTGATAAATATTATTTTCTACAAAGTGTACATTGGTTAATTTTAAATGTCCTAGATCCCTTATTAAAAGAAATAATGATATTATCTTTATCACACTTACCTCAGCAACATAAAAGAACAATGCTAAATAGTCACTGATTTACTCCTTAATGTATGCATTAGTGGGGGGGGGGAAGTATGGGGATATATATTTCACTCCAACCACATGACAATGAGGCTAGTCGGTGAAATTATCTTATAAAGATATCAATTAAATCAAACACTTTGGTTATGGGACTGTATATAATAAATGATCATTTTTTCTGAAATTGTTTTATTCTTAAATTACAGAAATTGCATACTCAACTAGAGAAAACTATTAATAGAATTCTACACTTTGATGTGAGGAAAGGTGAATATGACTTCAATATAAGGAATTTAAAGCCTATAACAATAATGAAAAAACTAATATTTATTATCTATCACCCTAAAATGGTGATACATCCAAATTATATTGAAATAGAGTCCATAAAATCTACAAATATTTTGAGAGTTGATATCTCAAAAACATTATGATAGAAACCTTAAACCATAGTGATGATTTTATTTTCACCATCATCATCTCACTTAGGATAATACAATATATATTGAATCTTGGATTTAATGGTAGAAGATAATTTCCCACCCCATCCTATAGGGATTGGGTGATTGTAAACACTTCTTCCTTTGATGAAGTCACTGTTCTCTAGATTAGAAAGTACTCCACCTGACACATCAATGTTACTTCTATTTCATAATCAATCATTCTCATATAGAGACTTTTTTCAGTGACACCCTCAAGATCACCCTCAATAAATCACTACTTAGGGATCATCAAGGACAAATTAATCTTTAATTGGGATATAAGCTAGAAAAACTCACCAAGAAGAAAAATATCAATGAAGATTGTGACTTTTATAATGATAAATATTTAATGGATGATAAATCCCACTACTACTCTGATAAACATATTATTTGATTTTTTTCATTCATTATTTTATAGAAATTTATTTAAATCAACCCCATGGATAGCTTGAAGTATGACAGTAGCATAATAGAGTGTGGCGATGATATATCTATCCAGAACATGGTTAATATTGATACACAAGAATAAGGAATGTGTACTTGAATCTGAGGTAGAATCACGATATGGTATCTCCTACAATATCCTATTACCACTTAAATAGTGGGTTTTATCCAAATATAATGGAAATGGAATGGATATATCTCTCCCATCATCATAATATGTTTTCCTCTCCTTATTAAAGAGAGAATTTATTAATATAATATTGATCTTGAGAAGTTTATGGAATGAATTTTGAGTTAATCTACGTAAATATCCATACTATGTGTGAATCCCATATCCGGATTACTATAATTTATTAAAATAATATATATCTAAAAGGGGAAATTTCTAACAAAATAGGGTTAAATCCTATTATCTTCCTAACAGAGGACCTAGAAAACTAATCTTACAAATATTTATGGTCGATGATTATTATGAATTCCCCCTATGAGGCAGTATCAATTACCAATTCAAATGAGTTAGAATAGGGAAATTAATTTTGATATCAATGATGGGAATAAGTGAGTTGATACTATCAGGTTCTGCCCACCACCTCTACCTATGAGTCAGCCCAAGTGACAACCCCTCTATAACTTCTTAACACCATTGAGTCATTTACTACTTGAATTGGATCCATGAGTGGGAAATGTACACTAGTGAATATTAAGAGGAATGTATATATTTAACAAAATTTTCCCCCAAATTCAGAAATACATCCTTATAAATATTTAAAAGTATGGTAAATATGGAACCGAATATTATGAATGGTTTATCATGATGCAATCCCAAGATGGGAAAATCGGAGATATAAGAAACAAAAAAGCTCAGGCGTTTTATACAAACCCTGGAGGGGAAAACATTTGATTAGTGTGGTATCCTACAATCTAGGTGAATTTATAACTTTCATGTTTTTCAATTTCATATCCTCAATAAATTGATCTCAATTATAAGTATTATATCTTTTCTCAACCTCTAAAATTATAACCAGTATGTAAATGAGATAATTTAAATAATATTACCCATTTTAAATAACTACATTCTCATTTACCATGAATATTCTATAAGAGAAACGACATGAGATATATATATATATTATCCAAGATGAGTATAAAACACTAATGATTCCCATGGAATTCTCTAATGTTTCTATGTATTTTTTAGACGTCACATTATGACTTAAAGATGCAGTTAAATTCACTAGGAAAAAATTTAGATCGATAATATCAACACAAGGAATGAATGCTTTTAGTGTAGAGACTTGTAATGTCATACCAGAGCCATTAAAAAAAATATCTTCAGCCTCTATTACAATAATATATCATATGGTACATCTTATTAAATAACTAAGACAACAAAAATTCCCTCATCATAAATTAATTCTAGATCATAATTACAAAAAAACCTAGGACCAAAACAAAAAAATATATTATTTTCAAAAGGATAAAATTACATGTTTGTTCATCCGTTCCCTAGAGCATAATTTGGTTATATTGATGGAGGTTAGTAAAAATAATAATCCCTGGCTAAGTGATCAATCAAATTATTTACCGTTACATTGAATTTTGGGTAATAACATCCAATACTAATTATTATTCAATTAAATTCTCTATAAGCATGTGGATTCATGATATTTCAAGATGAGAAAACCCATTACATAGGGGAATTACTTCTCTGATACCTCACTAATAGGATAAATTTAGTTAAAAGAAGTTCAATTTAAAGGGGAATATTAATTTAATGATATTATCACTAAGAAATCAGTCATCTAGGAAAAATATATACTTAAGGGTCATCTAAATTATCTTGTTTTGAATAATATTCATTCTAATAAATCTATGTCAACATCTTTTCAATCACATACTTCCATGATTTTGTGTAATCATCACCTATGTAATAAGGTGCTTAAAATGGGATAGGCCCTTCATGATTTCTTACACCCATCGTTGGGGGACGGTAATCACCCTATATAATTAAATTATTGTCATATGAAGAGTCACAATATGAATCTATATACGAAATCCACTATAAAAAACTCTTATCCAAGGAGGAAGATTTATATAAACCCATGTTTCCAATTAATAATTGAGGAGGAGATCAAAAATTATGGGGAGGTTTTAGAAAAATATTTCATGGTGGAAATCAATATTCAATAATTGTTTTTTCCAAATCCATATATTTATCTTAAACATGAGGAAATACACCCCAATGAGTTGAACAAGAATATAAAAGTGATATTGAATCATCTTGAACACTTTTAGATTCAATCATATTAGAAGAAAAAATATAAAACATAAAATTTTGATGTTGGAATCGAGCTATGGGAAGGGATATTCTACCTAACCCATAGACTATAAAGACACCTCTAAATATTACTTATAGGAAAGAGTTTCTTGAATATTCCAATTTATCTCTTAATTATCAATCTAGAGAGTGATTCCACAGTAGGAAACATCATCTACTGATCCAAAATTATGATATTTTTATGTATATTGTAATCATTCTATTTAGGATATTCATTTTGGACACCCTTAACCTATCAAAAGAGCTAACGGGAGACCTCATTAAGACACAATCAAGACATTACAAGTCTATGATTGATGCTTCTATAGTAAAATCATATTTCATAAAGACTAGATATGAGAAATGCCACATGATATTATATTTCACATAACATAATTCGGAAGATATCATACATGGACACATCAAACCCCTATATATATATCCATACATCATAATGATATTGGAATTAATTAGGACCCAATAGATAATGGTTTTTTGAAAAAACTTTTCTAAAGTATAACCCTATGGTTCTTGGGAAATAATAAGGCTCGCTGTTCTCATTCAAATAAAAAAATCATAGCGAATGATAAGAGTAAGCATAAAACACTTATAATTTTATATATTAGAGATCAATTTTTGGGAAATTATCTTAAAATATAAATCCTTGGGGGTAATCCAAGACATGGATTTCAACACCTTATAGGGATATTTGTGGATCCATATGCATATAACACTATCCTATTTATATCACTAATACCAAAAATATTACTCTGATATGAAAACCAGGATACTATGTGATTATTATTCCCTCTTCATGTTTTATAAATCCAAATATATAGATTCAAGGTTATAAAAAAGGTATGGGAAGTGAAATATTGTATATAACACCTTTCAAATTACTTACCCAAATAGTCTTGTAATGTCCCCACTTGATCCATATTTAAAACCTAGTGAATAAAATGTGTTTCCCATTAACCAAATTGAATCAATAACTGTTTATTTTGAAAATTCATTAGGTCATGTGATATTCATTATAAATTAAAGTAAAAAATCCAATAAAATGTTATCTATGTGATAGTTTGATATATTATTTCATTGAATAGTCTTTGTTGAGAAAGAATATTACTACTGAGAAATGATAAAGATAAATCGATCCCCCAAGAATCTTCACTCATCTTCATATCTAATGGATATTAAAATTACATAGGCAAGACTCATCGAAATGTTGGTTATGAATCTTAAAAGAAAAATAGATGGGGTTTATGAATGATCTATCCATTTCCAATATTTTCATCTACAATAAAATAAACCATTCATAAAGAAAGAGGATACCAATTATATGGGAAAAATTATACCACTATATAATCTTACAGATCTCAGGATTTTAATCTATCATCCTCTCTCAGGGATGGAAAATTGGGGGAGGGAGAGGTTTAGGATTCCCCTTCAGTCTTTGAAGAAGGAATCATTACCACTATTGATGAGCTTAGGTTAATGGAACTGATTATAAAGAAATATTTACAACCTATATTGATTGGTTCCCCCATGACCCTCAAGGAACAGGAAATTTATATCTACATTATAAAAAATTGAAATTTGTTTTTATTGAACTATATATAATATACTGGATATTATTATCAATTATCTACAAATAGTTTTGGTCTTCTAGATGACCACCATAGATATAAATAAATCGTAATGAGAATTTATCCAACCCATACTTCTAATGTTGAAGTTAATGTTGAAAATCTCAATAAAGAAAACATAATTTAGGAAGTTAAAGACCGAAAGTGGATTTACAAAACTATCCCCATAAACGAGAAGAATGGTAAAACTACAGATTTCACTGATTATAAGGATCTAATGTGGAACTTTCTAAATAACGATGTACCAATATTTTTCACAAAATTACTATTTTATATAATGATTGGATTCCTTGTCATCTCTTTTGTATAAAGGTACAATGGTTATATCTAGATTGAAATGGCCCCTATAGATTAGGAGGCCACTAATTTCTAAGAAACCCAAGTGTTATATTATTCCCATATAATTACCATTGGCTTAAAGAATTCAAGAGCCAATTATCAATATGACCTACACTATGATTTTGTTCATTTTCTTGGGAAAACCCAGAGACTCTATAAGGATGGTCTAGTAATAGATATTTAGTAATTATAAAATCATCTTATTGTTCTTTAAAAATATATTCAATAAACTATAACAACATATCTTGAAGTTATATCCTTTAGTATATTCTTCAAGGAAACATTGGGAAAATCTCATTGCTTCATGGTACATAGTCATGAAATTTAATTCATCATTAAAAATTCTATGAAGATACCTTATATGACAATCCTATAAAAATAAATGAACTTATATTAATCTTGTAATTCCTTTCTTATATAATTATATTTGTATTAAACCACTACGATAACTAGTTTCCCTATACAAAGCTAATGAATATGGGGTTCACCTATTACTTGGATGATGATTTATAGGAAGAAATCAAAAATATCATGTCATAAATTTTTTACCCCCTGTATTGTTATCACCTATATATGTAAAAGCTATGATATTCTATGTATAAAACCTAGAGTAATCACTGGATTCCCTTCTCACTCGATAAAATAATACGAGAAATTTAGAAAAATAATAACTTTATAGAACACTTATTGATGTTTAATCCCAGGATTATGATTTCTAGATGATCTCCCTTATATTGATTTTTACAATGAAAAGTCTATAAAATTATTTATAGCACAATAAGTTACACATTTTATTATATTTTGTCCACTAAAAAACATCTTTGGCCTCCCAATGTTAACTACGTGACTCACACGATTGGTGGTCACTCTTAGGTCGTTTGAAATCTAGTTTGTGTCTTAGAAGGATATCAGAGGTAAATAGTTAATAGATTTCCAAATTTCACAACCTATCCTTGATAATTAACTATTAAATAACAAACTCCATTATAAAATGGCCTTCTATGTCCATGAACCCTCCTAGAAATGTAATATATATATATATATATATATATATTAATGTTTCCTTTAAGATATTAGCCGGAGAAAAGATGGAAATCCCTAATATTAATTGGGTTGTCCTAGGAATTATAACCATATATCAGGAAAATATAATTTTACATTACCCCTGATTATTACATGAATTTAACATAAAAAATGAGGTAGAATAAGAAACCCTCTTTATAATATTAGAAATGGATCTATAAATACATGTGTAATAATTTATGGTAAAGGGTGATTCAGAGTTGATTATCAAGAAAATAAACGTTTCGTATTCCATCAAGAAGAGAAATATGGTTCCCTAGAATTATTTTTTCGTATGTTTTATGGAAAAATTCCCCTTAGAACCCACACTATCACTTATCGCATGTTCTAAATATTCCCAAGAAGATATAGTAAAAATTAAACTATAAACTTGGTATATTTAGACCTAGATGATATGGTCATTCACGACACACATAAAAAGTTGGGTTCAACATTCATTAATAATGAAAAGGAAGAGATAAATTATATAAAACCACCCTAGATTAAAGAAAATCTATAGTATCTATGATTGATACCAAAATTAGATATATGTATTCCACAATAAAATACCTCCAAAATGGGATTCTATCACCATATCTAGAAAAAGAGAAATAGATACATCACTCATCCATAAATTTCATCCATTATAGTGGATTCATTTACTATATGTTTCAATAATAACTTGGATTTTATGGTTTCCTTCTCATGTGAATTAAAGGAGAGGATACCCCAACAATTATTAGAGAATTCTATGTTGGTTCCTCTATCACTCACAAACCTAGAGTAATGATTTCTCCTCAAATTAAGAGGCTTAAATAATTCATTCCAATAAGGATGTAGGAATAAAAAGTGTTCATAGAGAAGTTATATGCTTTATTAACCTGTAAAAACTTGATCCTTTATCCTCTATAATTAATAAAAATTGATAATTATTTTTGGCTACTTCTTATGTGGGGTATTGATGTCATAGGGATATATCCACTATCTATATCCAAAAATTTATAGTACAAATTTAATACCACTAATTTCTTCTCATAGTGGGTCATGGTTATATCCCTCAAGGGAATCAAAACAAAATATATCCTCAATTTCATGAAGTCTAGTGTTTAAACTTGATTTGGTGTCCCTTACACAATACTAGTGGATAATGAAACTAATGATTGTGGCTCTAAATAGTAACAAATATATCATGAATATAATATCAAGTTCAATAACTAATCCAACTATCATGTAACATCTAACAAATAGATAGAAACCCTCATCATGATTTTTATAATATTATTTAGAATATAGTTGAAAAAGATAATAAATTCTAGATAGATAAAGATCATATATTATATGTTGTATTATCAATCCATGACCTACACTTCCACAGAATAATTCCCATGTTCACTTATATACCATAGGGAGGAAGTATTTATTAATAAAGTTAAACTGCCCCCATAAAAAATTTTCATATATAAACAATCAATCAAATATGACTAATCTAAAATTCAGAAAGATTAATTAGAAACACTTGATGAGAAAAAATACACAATATATAGAACCTAGATATTTATCAGAATCGATTAACACAAGAATTTAATAAGAAGGTTCACTTATGATCATTCTTAAAAATGGAGGCGGTGTCAGCCTTCAGAAACCACATGATATAGTGGAAGAAACCTTTGAAATTATAGCTGAAATAAGAATATACATAAAATATAAATAAGGTCTACTCTAACAGAGAATGTTCTTGGATTAGCATTTATATATATCATATCATACTTACCAATAATGATTTTTTTTATTAAGAAATACATTGTATAATTTCATGATGGGTTTATAGTCCTCTTTACAAGACTCTAATCTAAATGACATAATTTTATAATTATATAACTATAAAATTTATATAATATAGTGCTTTTAAAATGGAATTAAACTATAAAAAATATATTCTATACTATATGACATGAAAATATTCTTAGTTTTCCATCATGTATGGTCATAAAATAATTTTAGTAGTCTATTAAATAAATCATAAATCAATAAATTCCCATATTTAAGAGCTCAATTTACATAAGAGTAACACTTTACATAGATATTTAATATTTGTGGATATAGTGGATCACCCAAATCTGATAGTTTACCTATCAAATGAAAAACCTGAACCTCATGAATAGTATGTCTGGGTTGATTATAGAAATATCGTGTTATAAAGGGTTTCATGGATCTCTAATCTCAATCCCAACTATAAAATCTATTTAAATGCTTAATTCCATTTTAGTAATCCATCATTTCTCAATTTACATTTGGTTATATCCTTATCTATCATTGAGTAACTCCTTTATTTTTCTGTTCTCCATTATATTTGATCTAGATTTTTATAGAGAGATCTAACACTAGGAACCATTCATGGAACAATTCTTATTATACCATGATATCTAGTGATACCTTGATATCCTATCTCATAAAAAACCATGGATTTCAAATTTATGTTATACCTCTACCCAGAGACGAGTCTAGTAAAAATTGGCATTAATTCTTCTAAGGGTACTTCATTTGGATGATACCATTTAAGGATTAATTAGTGCTGATATTTTATGCAGGTGTGTTTTTTTTCATTCTCGCACTTGGATAACCATCAAATTAATAACAATTTTCATCACAAATGATCTTAATCTATAAAGAGGAATTCATTGAAAAATGTTAGTTTATTTTTATCAACACAATACATATAATAACACTTTGGGTTTATTATTTCTGTCCAACCATAAATACACATCATATTTATCCCCCTTTTCATTGGAGTTTTTGGGCCCAATCTATTCATATTGGACAGTCTTTAATGTATCCTATAGTAGAACCTCAAAAAAATACACATGGATTGATTTATATAATCATATAATATACAGTGATTCTCATGTCTCGACCTATATCTTGTTGTAGATCCTATCTTCCTTAATTTGGAGTGATAAAGTTCATAATCCTTCATGTTAGGTTAATCATAGAAGCCAGAATCTAGAACAAAGGCTCCTAAAATATCCTTACACATTATTTATACCAGTCCAAAGTCATATAAATAATGGTTCTTATTATATGAAAATAAATTATATAGATCATAAGTATTTTCCATTGGATGTTAAATTTGATGACATGTGGTCCACTAACTAGACACTCAATTTTCTGAGAGTATTCTATGATATATGATGTAATTTCCATACATGAGATTGAGATCTATATAATATCTCTAGATGAATGGTTATTTCTCTAAAAATCTACTTAGGTATAAAATCCCCATTTAAATGATTTTTTCCTAATATATGGTCTCTCATTATTTATGTTGGGTCCTCCCTTTGACAACATGACACTGGGACACAATCATCACAACATTCTTCAAAATATGAGTAAGATTTATATAGGGGATACCAATAAGAACAATGTGTAATTAACTTCTAGTAATTTTAGGATATGTATTGTATTTTAAACCCTATACCTCATACCCCATCACAAAATATTTCTTCATTCAATATCTCATAGTTTTTTTAAATCTATTTACATTGACTGGATGATTGACATTATCAATTCACTAAGAAGTTGTAAACCCAAATATCATATCCTGGGTATCAACCTAAATATAACTTTTGGATATAACATGACACTAGAATTATAATTCACCATATGGGAAATCTGAGTTCCATGATTTTTTTATTTCATGATATTTATTGATGCCTAGATCACTTATCCTAGACCCTTTTAGAGATTCAAACGATTTAAAATCCCTTTACCAGTAATTAGTCTTCTCATTTACATTAGGAAATTTCATATTAGGCAATATTCTAGGATAATATGTCTTTTATAAGATCAATTTGTGGCATAAATTCTTGTATTTTAGGATACATAGTGATTTCTAAACAATATATCACAGACCCATCCATAAGTTATCATACACCTATATTCCACCTATGCATCTTAGAATATCCCTACCATATTTCATTTCATACTAGATTGATCTAATAACATTTGAATATTTTATTCATATAGACAACACATCATACCTTGAGTGTCTATAATAATTACAAATCATTCATGGATATCAGTAATGAGTGAATTTTACTCCCAAAGTAAATATATGTGTGTTAATGATATATGAACCTCTATATTCAGTATTTCTAAATAGTGACATACTTCTTCCCAAGGAGAATGTTTATTTTTTAAATATTCCCTCAACAACATTGTTGTCGAAATAGTTATTCAAATATTAGTTAGTAGTCATCCTTAACATAGTTGTCCAATTTCAACATATCCTGAATCAAATACCCCAGGTTATGATTTACATAAATTTCATTCAATATTAAAAAGACATTATGTATCCTTCACTCTTAAGTTCCATTTAGATTTTCATAACAAATGTTCTACCACTTCTCTGAGAACCATGGCTATAAATTGTGTTCACGTATTTACATAGTTGTCTATGGTTGTCTTGAAAACTCATTTATGTTTGGTTGTTATGTTTCCTATATATATATATATTTACATAATATTTTCAATATTTTATGACCTTTAAACCTTATCAAATCATGGTTCGAGAACTATGACCTTAAACTTTGTAAACTCTTTCTAAGTATTTATATTTTGATGATAGTGCTCACTCATTTACATAATCTTTTACATTCCTTAATATTATACAAAAAACCTTATCCTCCATCTATTGGTCAGTGTTATACAAACATAAAATTTTGAAACACGTGGTTAATATCTTTAGAAAATTAAGATTTACTTCATTTTTCTAACTTATATGAACATTAACTACCTAAGGAGAAATAAATTTTTCTCACCATGTTAAAAACATGTAAATGTGAAACTGGTAAAATGTAAAGTCCCCACTCACTAGGTTTTCACCACATATAATCTATTAAGATAATATAGTATTTTTCTAATGGAAAAGATATAAAACTTATTAATTAGAAAAATAAAATAGGATAACTTAATAAAAATATAAGTCCATCCCTACTGTTCCTTTCCATAATTGAAATTGAAAAAATTATAGAAAAAAGACAAAAATCATATAAAGCCCAACATTTAAGCCTTTAATTTTTCATGCTATACTCTCTATATCAATTGATAAAGGAAAGAAATTAGATCACCCCTATATCCCTCATATATTATTTTAGATGATTTTTGAGAAATACATAAATGTGTAATTTTGGGGTACTAGGGAACTTTTAGACATTCAAATTCACATGATAAAATCTCACTTCAATATTTTTAATAGGAAGAGTCATATCACTTTAACCTAAAATGATGGTATATGTGCCACCATATAGAACCCACATATATCTATCTTATGCAACATATTTAAAAGATAATAAATTGACTCATAACTAATAATTTTATCAATAATTTTTAAGATATGATTTTCCTAATATATTTTTATTGATTATGTTTTTATTATATTAATATTTTTTAATTTAATAAATTATCATCGACTGATAGTCGAAACCACAAAGAAAATTGGGGAATTGATAATGATTCTACGTCGAATTATTCTTCATTAATTGATAAAAAATAGAGTACTAAGAAAATTTATAGTAACTATTTTTTATTCTAATGAATAATGAATTGGAATTGTACTATAAGTCATGATAAAATGAATATTGGAGTTGGATCGTTACAATATCAGAGTCATTGATAGTTTTTATAGCTCAATGAATGTTTCATATTTTTCCTCAAAATTTTCCCACATTGTCTCATCCATTGTAAAAATATACATTCCTACCAATTTAAGATTCTTAATTAGTAGTTTCATTTCGTCAAAATATTTTTCAATAGTTTCCATCTCTTTAAGGAGTAATTACACATGGTACCTCAACTCAATTTTAAGATGTTATCGATCCACTACTTCCTCGGTGTATTGTAAATCTTTATTAAGTTCTGTGGTTTTGAGACTTATAGTGAAATCCCAAAATTTTATAGATTAATGACTTAGTTGTATCTCCCTTATTCACTCTTGAGCATTAATCATACCCTTCATAATAAAATGGATTATGATATAGTCATACCCATTATGACAAAAAATAATTAACAAGTGTTGAAGCTGATGTAGTTTTCCTCTAAGTTCACTATGGGTTCTTCATGAACAACTTCCATGTGGTTTTCCACTCATTTTGTCACATCCTCTGTTGAGGTGGGAATACTTTTATTCTAAATCAAAGTCTATCAAATTAATCTGAATATAAAATTTATCTAAATCCCTTATGGATGATTTGGCCTCAATATCTCTTGAGTCAACTAGACCCAAACTAGTCTATGATTCTATGAATTCCATTGATTGAGACACAAAATAATAATAAAAACTATATTTTTATTTACTATGGTAGAGAAATATATAAATAAATCCAAAACATGTTTGTCAGTAAACACAAATTAATACCAAATAACACGAATTTATATTGTTTCTTTCATCCACTGAGCCATTAAACACATCAACTAATTCTATCTCATTGTAAGGAAAAACAAGAGGCTCTTATCATGGTGTTAATTATATAAGACTTTGTAATGTTTGGGTCATCAATAAGGGATACTATACCACTAGTGGATATGTGGTCCCATAAAAAAAATTTCTCCTGAAAAATTCTTGAAATGAACCATGGTGGCATGAAAATGTGAATTAACATTTTTTTGTATAATCAAAAAACAAACTAAAAGTATTAGGATCACACCCTTTTTTTAGATATACATTAAAAATATAAATTCCTAGTTCAAGATAGAAGAAATTTCCTTAAATAATAATAAGGTAATCTATAGATCTAAAACTAGCATGGATATTGAAAGACAATTCTAGGTCCAAATTTTGCTCTGGGGTTTCCGTATCTTAACCAATCACTATAGTAGTGGTATCTTATTCACAATCTACAGAACTAATGAAGCATTACTTAATGTATAAAAAATAAAATAAATAAATGAGAACATTATATTTACTTACCAAATCTAGTTGTATATAGAGAACATCCAACCATATTGATTTTAACATATAGATTTCATTAATTAAAAATTCCATGATAATAGTTGTTGGTCGTGGAATTTGGAAAATAAATACGGGATTTTAAGGAACCATATGTATTTTATCCATCAGTGTAGGAGAAAATTCTTCTTTAACACTATTACCTAATTAAACACTTAGGCCGATTAGTTCACCTTTAACCAAATATGTTAGAGATATGAATATTAATTTATCCAAAAAAAACTCACAAAATGGAAAAAATATGTGTTATTTAAATAATTAATGATATAATGTTTTGTGAAAGTGGGAATATATATTATCTCTTTCCAAGATGATATATTACCCGAATATTCATCATGTGGCTTGTCTCTATCCTCTATATGGAAATCATTGATACCTAATTTATTTACCCAGTATTTATCCTCATTCATCATGGGACAAATTAGTTTTAAAACTAAATTTGTGAATAATTCTCCACCCTCAAGTGAGTGAATTGGAACTTCAGCCTTTTTAATGTTATCTTCCACCAATTCAGAATATAGGAGATGTTTGTAGTTATAGTCAAATTCTCAAACTCAATTATGAAGCATTCCACAACATAGATAGAATCTTATATATCTTTTAAAATGAGGTAATACTTCATGAATTTCACTATATCCAATATTATATTAATTAAAATTCATAATTTATTGGAGATAGAAGAGATACACCATGTGTTTTGGAGGAGATATTAAAATACCTCATCCATTTCTTGAGTGTAAGGGTCATTAGAGTGTTTCATAGTGAAATCCTCTAATAATGACTTACTTCATATATCTCCCACTCATTATCTTTCCTGAATTTATTCACTGATATACCCTTGAATTGAGGAACTAGGTTGGTCAAATTCTCATTGTGGTATGACTAAATCCTAGTTATATTATAATCATCCACAAGCCTAGTGGAAGTATCTACATGAAGGATATTGAATCGTATTTTCAACTCTTCCCACATAATAAAAATAAAGAACTAAAATTAAACTAGTGGTTACATTACACTTGAATTCATTAAAAAGTATAATTACACTTATTCTATATGTAGAGTAACTACCACCTAAATATAAATGACGAAAACTCTGGCCTCCAGCATGAGATCTATTAGAGATATTTAGTATTCACAATATTAATTGAATGTTGTCACACTATCAATAATGATGCATGTCATGGAAGGATACCAAATTAATATAATCTAGTTATAGTTATTTATCATGTTTCTCAAATCTATGCAATCAAGTGGATGGGGTCCAACTTCACTAATACTCTAGATGTATGACCTAAAATAATCATCCAAATTATATGGGAATTGAAATTTTTAATCCACCCATATAAGCTACGATATATCCTAAAAATATATAAAATATTCTAATAAACCAAAATGATTCATTCTTATTTAATATATACTTAATATTATAGTAAAACATAGTTAGCATTGGGACCACCAAATTAATCTTCCTACTCGTTTCTAGTTGAGTCATCATCATTATGGTCTTGAACTACTCCCCAATATGTTTTTAACACGTCAAGAGGAGGTACCCACTGATGAACATGGCTAGAAATACCATTAGGTGAATCAATAAACTGACCAAGGGGGTTAACTTCAAAAACCAATCTCTGTAGTCTCGTTCCTCTAATGTTGGCTAGTAGGCACCCATAATCCTATGATTGTAGCATGTTTTGAAGCTCTATAGATTCTTTAGAGATGTTTCTTTCTTATTGCACATTATAAAGTGATATATAAAAATTATAAAAGGAATTTCAATTTGGGGTTGTAGACCCTCTCCCAAGTAATTTCTCACAAGATAGAGATTCTCCATTATTACAGTGGGGGAGGGACCTCTCAGAACCCATATAAATGTTATTGAGGTAAACTCGTTATACATCCACATCAAAATTGTGGCTTCATTGAGTTTAATCATTCCCTAGATAATTTCATAGACCTATTTTTGTATAAATTGGAATGTATTAACATATGGGATCCACATACAATATTGAATTGAATAAAATGCCTTTTTTGGATGAAGAAATATTATGATAGCTACATGACTTCATATAATATGAATTCCCTAAGATTCTTCCCAAACTCTAAGAATCTCTAACACACCCAAGAAGGTTATCCCAAATAAATGCCAAAGAAAAATCTAGGGTGAAGATCCCTAATCAAGACATAGGCCAATATCATGTAAAAAATGGATTTATTTAGAGTATAGAGAAAATTATAGAACTCAAACTATTGAATACATCATCCATCCAATTTTTCTAGAGGTGTATACTAGATAACACATCCTTATGCCTGGATAACCTCTCTAATGAGGCATCTCTATACCAAAATATTGTATCTAGATACATCAAAGTGGTTGTTGATTCAAAATATTAACCAGTTCCTAGATTTAGGTTCATGTTTGGTCATGTCACTAAGTACCTTGTACCCATATATAGATAGACTCTCAAAAGGCGTACTCTGATTAGTTATTGGAATAATAATTTTATTTCACATATATAGTAATGTTGACTATATCCAATATTATTTGCTATTTACATTCACCTCATGTTGGAAACATGGGTATCCTCTTTAAATTTAATTTTTAAAAATGAAAATGGAATTCAGTTTTTAAAATCATTTATAAGATAATTCGAAAAATGAAAATGTAAAAAATCATAGAACCTACACGAGGTGTGTTTCATCTTAAAATTATGTGGGCCTTATAAATATTTTTTGATGATAAGAGTTAGTATAAATCTTATACATTTACCATAAGTTTTTTTCTAAGGTTTTCATTTATGAATAGTTTAGTTTAAGAATAATTTCTTCCATGATAATTTCTTTTTCATAGAACTTTATTAGCTTGATCATTGTTCTATTCATAATTAATGAAGTGACCCATCGACGATAATGAAGAAACATTGAAAGTTACAAAATTATGAAAGAGGGTTCTAATACTTATTTTAATGGGTGGTTCGATAATTATTATATTTTGGGGTTTTTTCATGGCCTGACCCCCATGACATGAACATGGTCATATGAAATAATGGGTCTCCTATAATACTATGGTTGCCTTCATAACACATGATATAATATTACCCTCTAGGGTAACGTATCATATGAATGGATATCCCCACAGGCCAACATATTTTCTTTCATTATTCCATCTCTACGCTAGCACAAACCCATAGAGACTACCCAATTGCCCACCCAACCAGACACTACTCTAGGACATGCATGTTTAGCTATTTATTTTTTATCAAATAGTCTTCAAAAAATAAAATTCCACCTTATTGACTTGGGTAGTGTATTTTCTTCATTTTAATTATCACATTTTCAAGGGTATCACCATAACCACCATTTAAAGAACAATTCTCTCATTGTGGACCCACACATCTATCCCATGAAATTCCACTAAAATTCCAATTAGGTATTTTTACTATTTTAATTTTTCATGAACTAACCTCCCTGGAACATGAACCTAGTTATCTGACTAAAATGGTATTATATAATACCTTAGACACCTTCCAAGCACACTACATTCTATAACCCACCATGGTCACTTAAGAGACTATTGGATGTCCCAAAGATAAACGCATGTTATTTTAGTGTTATTTTTCTTAACTAAAAAACACCTTTGGAAATATCCTAAGAGGACCCCATCCTAAAACAACTACATTCCAAACAATCTTAAATATGGAGTTTTAATTAGATAAGTTCTATAAAAGAATGTCACACCATGTTGACCTGTATATTTGAATTTAATATTTATATGTATCACATATAAAAATGTATTATAGGATTCCATTATGAATAAAATGGAATATACACAAGATACATCATTATCCTCATAATTTGACCCTCTTTATTCTGATGGAATAAAATTCTGATGGTGATATTTTTTGATTACTCTAAAAGATAATTTTCATTCCTATGTGAAGGAAATTAAAGAAAGAAAATTATTTTAATGGATAATAAGTACTTTATAAAATAAATATTTTCATCAACTATATCCTTCATTGGCAGTCGAATGAGAGACACCTACATGGGTTGTGTAAAGGCTTCCTGGTTGTGCATCATTTTTAATTTAAAAGTGGTGATTGTAAAAATATTCATAAAAAATTATCTAACCAATAATCCTTTGAGATAAGGTAGTGGTGATCCTTTATGATTTAATAGAAATTTCATGGCCTATGAATCACTTTGTGTCATTGTGGAGAATGTGACTTGCGACTTCCAAATATTCTTATTTGAATATGTGAGAGAGGGATTATTATTTATGAAATAACACTTTTATAGCCACGTATTCCATGATTAAAATTGTGATTCATAACCAATATATACCTAGAATAGAATTCAAGATAATAAAAATCAAGACTCTATGATAGATAATAGACGTTTTTATCTCCCTTATTCAGTGTAACACTCTCTAGGAGAAGAATCACATCATTCTAGAAGTGTTCCCTTTTTGAATGGTTTTGAAGAAAACATAGTTAAACAAAATAATTCAATAATGTGGGAGAGGGAAAGAGAATAATGAAACACATTCATGATAATTTCCCTATCTCATAAAACCTTCATGAGGTCTCTCACATAAATTCATTTATAAAAGACACCCATGAGGTTCCTTAATGGAGGTCTATTTATAGAATGGACTTCACAAGAAAACCTTTAGATTTTATAAATTTTGTGAAATATATATACTCAAATAATTCTTTAATTTTATAATAATTTTAACAATATAATGTAATAATTTTTATCATATATAAGGTTTTATAATAATAAGTATTTTATATATAATTGGTCACATTATGAAGGTATCATTTTATGGGTAACCTCACATCTTTTATAACCCTCCATCCACCAAGGTAAGAAATTATGTATGAATTCACCTAAATAAACTTATTGGATTCATTTTCTAAAGTCCAAAGACCTAAAAATACCATTTTATAATTTTATACTCCACAAAATCTTGAGATAAAATACCTTGTTTTTATTGTGTGAGTGCACCCCTTTGATCATATATTCCTTTGAAAATGGATCATTCCCATATCAAGCGTCATGTCATCCCTACTTTCCAATACCTATTTGGTATAATCAATGAGATAGGGCCCTATATATGGGAATCCAAAAATGTATAAATCCCAATCATATTCTCATTTATAAAATTATTATTTATCCACATGATGATCCATAAACATTATGGGCCACCAATTGGGTGTATTCCCCAAATAATACCATTACCAAAGGCATCGTCAAGGGTTATTGAATATTGGCCATGTAATAGGTTTAATAAACAATAATATCCCCACTAATGAAGATATATTTTTCCCACTCAATGATCTATAATGATAATGGTCCTCTAATCATGTGTATCCCCCAAAAGATACCTTCACCTAAGTCTCCTTCTAGGTTGAATTGATAAGCATCCTTTTGGGTGTATGTTCCAGTCATATCCTATTTTAAGACAATATACCTTTTAGAATCAATGTGACATAATAATTATGGTCCTCTACTCCATTTTAATCCCAAAATACAATATTCATCTATGTAAACATATATATTTAACAAATATGGGACTCTTTCTAGGTTTAATCCCAAACTCTACCTCAATGGGTCATATTCCCGCTGAGTCATTATAACTAAATGGGTCATATAAAATAATATTTAAACCATACCCACTATTTTTTAGTTATAAACAAATAGGATGAAGTTAAAAGGGATGATCATCCACAAACCCCTAATCAAACATTTCATAGTCTCCTTTTACCAAGTATTCCTAACTACATGATTTTGAATTTCATAACTATAGTCCAAGATACATGTATTTTAACTACATTGTATATATTCCACTCTAAATGATGATAATAAACATTAAATAGTCTCATAATCCCTGAGCTAAAAATTTACTCCACCTTTTCAATCCTTTATTACCTTAAAAGGAACCACTATGATCTTTATCACGTGAATTTAAAGGGTAAAACATATCCCATTAATTGGAAATGAAATATGTGAGTTTTAATTCCCATCATAGAGATATGTTAGAATTCTATATTATGGGTATGACCCCAACTTCACAATGACTACTAGATCCATAGAGGGTGTGGAATTATAGAGTTCCCATTTTTTATCATTAAACCATAGTATTGTCACTAGTATATGTTCTTACAAATATATGGATTAATTTATCACTATAATAGATGTAATTTTTTTAATATTATTACTCGGAAAGAGTACCAAGTATATCATTAATATTTAAGAGGGTCTAATAGATTCATAAATTTTTTTTCGTAATGAGACAAGACAAATCCCTATGAATAGTGAACATCCTAAGGTGTAACTAGTATGTCCCATAAATCACCTACATTTGGAAATAATTTTCATACTAATACAAATCACTAAGGTCTTGGGGGCACGTAAGAAATGATGATGTAATCTCAAATTTCATAGTGAATTTTTGTGTGTGTATATTATTATCATGGGGATTTCTCACAATACAGAGAGTCTTCTTGGTCAAGGTTTTCTTAAAGATTCTATAGACTATTTACTATATAATCTTCTCAATTTGAAACTATAATGAAGTAAGGGATCCGGGTGTCTATTTTCTCACAGATTAGGCATAGGGTTAGAAATTCATTGTTTTATCTGAAATTTATAATGTGTTTGTAACCTGTATAGATGAAATGGAAAATTAATCCCTTATTCCTTGAACCATCAACAAAAAATGGTTCCAATGTGTGATGGATGGGATTATTTACTCCCATGATGATTATGGTATAGGCCCTCCATCAATCGGTGCAAGTACCCCTAATGACCAGTGTATGCATCCCCCATCAGTAAGAGTACATACTCCCTTGGTGAATATAGTTTGGGTAGTCCATCATCACATCCCTTATGATAATTTAATGGTCCTTAAATCAATATTAACTACACACCCAAAGGATATAATACTTCCATCAGTGGATTATGTTCTCCCTCAATGATTTGGGTATATGTCCTCTACTGGTCAGTTTAGGAACTCTATTGAATAATATCATTTCCTCTGTGTGGATTGTATCCACTATGATACATTTTTGGTTAGTGAGATTTTATCTATAATATAATTTTTTTATTGACCCGTGGAGTTGGGTAAAATCCTAATAATTGAATTGTTTGAATAATTTTAACCAATTAAGCTATATAATTTAGTTGTTATTTGTGATGGTGAACATAATTCTAGGTGTGGGAGAATTATCTAGATTGTTCCAATATGATGGTTCCCATTGGTTATGAATGGATCTATTGAAGTAGGGGATTAATTGATTAATCATTCATCTTAATTATGTGGATATTGTTTCCAAACTGTAACACCCCATTACCCATATTCTTGTATTTATATTCCCTTGTTTTATTTCCCTATTTATTTGGGTACATTTTTTGGATTCCGAGGATGGATAGAATGTTCTGGGTAAATGGACCTAAAGTTTAGGTGTGTGTATTTTTTTTGAATTGATGTTGTTATAATATAAAAGTGTTAAAGTCTTTTTGTGGTCATCCCTAGTTTTGGAGTACACCAGTGTTGCTTTAGGATTTTGAGGCAGACCAAGTGTTTCTCCTATAAAATGGTTGATTACACACCATGTAAATTAGTATACATCATAAAAGTTTTAAATGCTGTATAGAATGTTAACATCTAGTATTAGTCATTGATTATATTTTGAATGTTCAATTCAGTGTTTGAAAATATTAAACTTCATGAGAATATTACACATCATGAAAAATAAATTCACATTGTGCAATGGGAGTTAGACAGATGGCCTGAACCAGTATAAGTCATGAAGGGTATACATATTGTGAAAATGTTACATGTCATGTAATAGTAAAAATTGGTTTTTTTAACTCAAGGAGATTTGTTTTTCATCATATTTGGGATACATGGATTACACAACATGAAAAGGGATTATAATTTTTGTACTTTTAATGGATTGTGATTTTAGGGTGATGCACATTTGAGTTTTTATTTCCCTCAGATGCAATACGTTTTATCTTGGCATAGGAACTCTCATAGAAGATTTTGAAGAACTTATATCCTTTAAAATAATTTTGTTCTAAAATTTATCATCATTATGGTTACAATATGTTTCTACAGCTGAGTAATCCTTATGCTCTTTCATTTTTATTAATTATGGTGACACTGTTGTGTTTTTACTGAATCTATTGGCCTGTGATGATAATATTATAAATCCTTTCTCGATATATTGTGTGATATTCTAATTGGGTCAAATTATTTGTTGGTTGTGATGTTATGAGTGAAGGTTCTTTGAGTTTTCTTGTGATTTTTACTCTCTAATGATCCTTTTGATTGTTGAATTGATTTTGGGATGTGAGGATTGATTTTATTACCTCATTTTTTGTCTTCTAGTTCTTTATCGTTAGAGGATCCTATTTTAGCAATGTGTGACCCAATATTGAGGTAGGTGGTTCCATATGTATCCTATATTGGATGAACTTTATTTATCTAGTATGATAAATTGTTTTAAAATTTATTATCATTATTAATTTGTGTGTGTGGAAATAGTTTTTTGAGAATAGTTTATTTTTCCCATTTTTTGGGAAAAGAAATGGTATTTTTTACAGAATTGTGAAATATATTTATGAAATGATTTTGAAAACATAGAAGATGGAAATAATTGGGTAAGTTTTTATTAGGGACATAATCCGTGTATGGGGGGGGTCACTTATGGGATGTTCCTCTACTCCCTAGGCTCATTGTTCAAGGGAATCGACTGATATTTTGGGTTTACTGATGGGGTGTTCCTCTATTATTAGGTTTGTGTTATAAGGATGTGAGGGTGCTCTAGTCATTGATTGTGGTGTGAGTTGTCATCTACCCTGCCCTATAGTGATATTTTGTGTGATGTTACATATGCATTTGAGTTTTATTGGACTTAAAAGGATATGTGATGAATGATTTGATTTTATATATCTACATTGATATATAAGAAGTAATTTTAAATTGTTTCACACGAATTATTTGGAAATATTAAAGAAATGCATTTCCATGGTTTTGATAGAAAATATATTTGAATATTAATAATTCCTTTATTTCTTTATATTAGATCATGTTTAGATTATTTTATAGAGACTTGTTATGGAATACCTGAGTGTAATCCTATTGATTCTATTATCTCATACTCTATGCACCCCTTTGGTAGTGTGTATACCTTTTTATGTCTTTCAATGTAGGGAAATATAAGGCACCAAATTGAGGTAGTGAGATTTTTATCAACTGTGTATGGGTAGCTGGTGGTGAGATGGTGGGAGTTTCCCTGCTATCACATGGAGTAGTCACATTCTATTTTTGTTTTCTATTGATTTTGGACTTGTAATTTGGGATGTTATGAATGCTTTTGAGTTGTATCATTTACATTTTATTATTTCAGTTATGGTATATATTTATCTATTTATATTTTTCTATCTATTATATGTATATATATTTTCTAAGTTGTTGTTTTTGGTTGGGTGAAATCATTCCCTTTGGTTTTTGTTTGATGCAAGAGTTCTATTCACCAGCCCATGGGATTAAGAATTCCCTTTAGGAATATGTAAATTTTAGTCAGGTACAAGTTTGAGAGGGTATCAAGTTTGGGTTAAACAAATATTGGTATCAAAGGTTTTATTTCCTCGAGATTCCTTATATTGTCATGTTTGGTAGACTAGAGAAAGGATTTTTGGGAATTGAGAGGTGGGTTGCATTGAATGGCTAGCCAGTTCTTTCCATGAAGAGACTCAAGTTACCATGGTATTTTGGGATTTCGTTCTCTTATTTTGAGTTGTTGATCTAAATCTCATCATTTTCTTATGGTTTTTTGGTTTTGAAATGATATTTTATTTTTATCTGATCAATTTGTCTATTTATGTGTGAAACATTATGCCCCAAGAAATGTTGTATGACTTCCTCAAGAGGGTGAAACAGATGCTCCTCAATGGATTCCACCTATATACTAGAGTACAATTGAAGTTATCATACAGGAAATTCATTTTGTTGATGAAAATTTACCATAAGTCTAGAACGTAGTTGTTAAGGTTAAATTAGGGGATGGATGAGAAAAATAATTATCTCACGATTTCTTCTATGAGAAGCCACCATCCTTTAAGGGTTCAAATGAACCTAAATATATGGAGGAATATATATAAAAGATCTTTAAATTATTTGACTTTTGGGATACACTTGGATTACCATGTTTAAGTGTGTAGTGTTTTAATTTGAGGGTCCCAGAAAGGGATGATGGGATTCCATGGTAGATGCATATAGTCATGTGGTCCAAGATTGGAAGGGTTTTAAGATCCTATTATTTTAGATGTTTTACCCAGAGTCACTAATAATGGTGAAGTCTCTAGAGTTATTCTCTTTTCATCAAGAGGTTCATTTGGTTTTAGCACGCAAAAATCAGTTTGTTGATAATGTCTGTTTTTCTCTATTGGTAGTAAATAATGACCAGCAGAAGGCTCAAATGTACCTATAGGGGTTCCAACTGGATATCAGATCACAAGTATTCTTGCTGACAGTTTCTTTCTATGTGTATTTGTTATATGGGGTGATTATATAAGAGATGATTTTGATAGGAAATGTTAGTTATTCTTCCCATTCTCTTCGACCTGGTGGTAGATTTAGTGGTGCGTAAAGGAAAAAAATATGAATTAGAAAGATCATCATTGGAGTGGTGGAGGTATATTTCAGTTGTAGGCCTCCTTTATACCTTCAGTTATAGCTACTAGTTTTCCCTTTATAATAATTTTGAAATTTTGGGAAAACATGACTCTCTTGTTCTATACCTACAAAGTTGTGTAATAGTTATGGAAGCTATGGTCATCTATATCATTTATGTCAGGTTATGTATATACCTCATTATAGTATGGGTTTATCCACTCCAAATGTTACTATGGTATAATCATATTCTTCAAAGACAACAAGGATCTATCCATAAGACTTAGGATTGAAGAACCTTCATATATTATATGAGTTTTTAGTGGAGGTAGATGCATGTCCAGCGATAGTGAGAGATACTATATTTATTTAATTTTCAGTATCAATTAATTTATTGGATATTGGTGATTCCATTTCTTTATATATAGTCAACTTGTTTATATTATTAAACATATAATAGAGATAATGTCGTTTACTATGGATTTAGAGACACCTATTGGAAAAAAGGAATGTGAAAGGGTTTTGGTGTCCTTGTTTTCTATTGATAGCTAATGTGGAGTCAGCCTGGGATCTCTTAATTCTCAATATGGAACTATTTTATGTCATCATTGGGATGTATTCAATTATTTATCATCAATATAAGTTTAATTTTTATCATTGATGCATCTCATTTCTTAAGGATGATGGTAGTTCTATTGTTTTTAGGGAGTGTGTAATATGATGTCTAGTTTTGCAAAAACATCCCACCTAGGGCTTATAAGCTTATTGTATACTATTTTAGTTGTTCCCAATGACTTATCCTCTATTTTTTATATCCCCACTATTGTTATAGTCTTTCTATGTTTTTTACAAAAATATTTCTTTTGGATTCTTCTAAAGAGGGAGTTAGAGCTTATGATTGACATGGTGCTAGGTATGAAGATGATTTTGATACCATCTTTTCATATTGAAACAGATAAGTTGAATGAGAAAATGATTCAGTTAAAAAAACTAATGGTGAATGTTTTTTTACCCTAGTGTTTTCCTTGGGAATCCCCTATTATCTTCAACATGAAATAAGATGGTTCACTCTGATTGTATATTGATTTTTGGAAGTTGAAATGGGTATTAGTTAAGAAAAAGTATCCTTTGACTTATGTGGATGATGTTTTTAGTTACAGGGGAAATGGGTTTTGGAAGAATTAAATTTAGTTGGGATATCATAAGATCAAATTTCAAGAGTCTAATATAACAGAACTAGCCTTCAAGTGTAGGTGTGGACATTTGGAAGATCTTGTGATACTGTTTATTCTGACTAATGATCCTACAATATTCATGGATTTGATGAATCAGATATTCTATGAGCATCGCAACACTTTTGTGTTAGTGCTCATGGTTGATATCTTGGGTTATTCATGATTCATGCATGATCATGAGAACCATTTTAGTTTGGTTTTGGAGATCCTAAGGAGTCATTGTTTAAATTGAAATATTTAAATTGTAATTTTAGGATCTAGGATGTGAATTTCATGGGGAATGTAATTTTTGAGCATATATTATCAGTTGATCCTGAGAAGGTGAAGACTATTCACTCATAGTAAGTGCAACATAATGAATTTAATATTTAGAGGTTCATTGGTCTTCGTGAATATTATTGACCATTTTTCAAAGATTTTTCAATGTTGGTGTCATGTTTGGAATCTATTACCAAGAAATGGGTCAAATTCATATCGGCCGAAAAATTTATATCTTCTTTTAACAAGATGAAATGGATTTTAAGATCATATCCAATTTGGATCTTACTTGATCCATGTAATGACTATATTGTTTTCTAAGATTATTCTGGTGATGTTTTAGGTTGTGTTCTTATATAGGATAATCATATAGTGGCTTCTGACTCTCTTAATCTTTAAAAACATGATATGAATTACCCCACTACTTAAAGATTTATATGGTTATACAGATTCTTAGGAGTTGGTGGAACTATCTTTTTGGAGGGAGGTTGACAGTCCATTCTGAAAATAAAATTAGAAGATATATCTTTCCTTAGAAAGACATGAATATCAAATAGAGGAAGTGCATGGAATACCTTTATATGGTTGAAGTTGACATCACCTACACCTCTGAGAAGGGAAATGTCATTGTAAATGATATCAAATGGAATGTACCATCACTAGATGTTCTAGAATCCAAATAAATGTGGACAATTATGGGGATCTTATCTTAGTTTCCCCTTGACACATAGGAGGATTTTTATGGTATGTTTTTGTAAAGTATTTAGATATCATCAACTCTCCTTGAGTTTATTATGAATGGTCAATAATAGGATGAAGAGTTCTTATTAACTTGAGAAACCCTATATTATGGGGATGACATTTCTGGTTAGTCTCTCTATTTAAAAGGTATTCAATGTTTTTGGGATCGATTTGTCATCCCAATATCATTAAAGAGTGATGATTTATTTTAATGTCATTATTCTTAACATGTTCTTCATCCAGAAACTACAATGATGTTTTATGAAATGGGAAGAATATTCTAGTGGTTGGGTATGAAGCATGAAATTGATGACTATATCTCCCATTGTTATACCTGAAAACAGATAAAGCTAGAGCATCTAAAACCGTCTGGTTTTCTCTAGCCTCTTAGGTGCCAGTTTTGAATTGGGAGGATATTTACATGTATTTTTTTTTGTTTGATTAACATGTTATCCTAGAGGGAGTAATGATATATGGTTGGTGACTAATCGGTTGACAAAGTAGACTCACTTTATTTCGATCAAGGGCACCACTAAAGTTGAAGATTTGGGTAATTTATATGTGCAAGTTATCATGATGTAATATAGGGTTCCTTTTGCTATTATTTTAGATAGGGATCCTCTATTTACATTGAAATTATGGATGAGTATCCATGAGGTGATGGAGAATTAGGTAAAGATGAGTACAAATTACCATCCACAGACAGAAGGCTAGATAGAACATGCTATTTAGATCTTAGAGGAGATGATTTATGCCCATGTCTTGGAATTTTGTGGATCTTATGATATCCATCTGGGATTGGTTGATTTTTCTTATTACAACATTTATCAGTCATCAATAAAATTGGATCCCTTCAAGACTCTGTATTGGAGGCAGTGAAAATCACCTCTTTGTTGGGAAGAGGTGGGTGAAACTTCTTTAGTGGGATAGAGTCTTATTCGAAAGAAATAAGCACCGATTTAGGTTATACTCTAGCATCTGGTTTCAACTCATTGCCCACAAAAATATTATGTAGATCAGTGGTAGGTTTCTTTGGATTTTTCCAAAGGTGGCCAGGTTTTCTTGAATGTTTTTCCTCAATTAGGTTACCATCTTCTCAGTAAATAGGGAAATTTGTCTTCGGGGTATATTGGACCATTTTAGGTCACTGAGAAGATTGGGTAGGTTTCTTATCAATTAGAATTTTTAGTTCAGTGTATGGTTATTGATGATATTTTCCACATATTGTAGCTCATGAAGTACCATCTCGATCCCTCTCACACTTTGATTTAGTGAGTGATCAAATTAGTGTTAGAATTTTTTATTGTGGAGCATCCAATGGAGATCATTGACTCTTTAGATAAATTATTGTGTAGGAACTGGAATCCATTGGTTTGAGTGTTATGAAATCATCGATCAAATTATCATGACACTTTGGAGCTCTAGTTATTGACAAGGGAGCAGTGTGTTCACCTATTTTTTAGACAAAATTCTTGCACATGACTTCTCAGGGATGGAAAATCTTATGATAGAGAGATTAAAACATCCTGTTACACACATTATGGTATTCTATTTTCTCTTTTAAATTACCACATTATTTGGGTGCATATGGGGGATTCAAAGGATAAAGATAATTTTCTTGAGAAAATGACATAAATTTAGGGGATGTATGTTTTTTTAATTAATGGAGTATAAGTATAAATGTTTTAAAGTATTTATAAGGTTCTCTCTAGGTTTGGAGAATATCAGTGTTGGGTTATGATTTCGAGAAAGATATAGACTCTCTGTTGTCTTCTATATGATTACAAAACATATAGTTATTACATGTTGTTAATGTTTTACAAATTGTGTAAAATTTTCATGTCCTATATTTTTCATTGATTAGATGTCATGAAAACATTTCAGAGTGTGAAAATATATCACATCTTAAGAATTTGAAACATTATAAAAAATATATTCACATCATAAAATGGGCTCTAGGAATATTACCTAAACTGGTAAAGGAATTATATATTTACATTTTATAATAAAATTATGCATCTTTTAATGATAAAATATAGAAATTTTTAAATAAAGCTGACAATTTGTTTAGACTAATTGAGTTTTATGGTTTATATGATGTGAAAAGGGATTACATTCTGTGTAATTATCACAACTTATTCTTTTAGGGAACTAAAAGACTGAATTTTTATTTCATTTGTCTTTTTGAATTTCTCTCTCGACCAAGGATCTCCCCCATGAAATGTTAGATAACTATACTTTTGAAATTTTCATTCCAGAATTTATTTTCATTTTGATTATAGTGCATTTATTCAGCTTAGTAATCCTCATGATTCTTCATTTAAATTGATTATGGGGGAAACATTGTGTTTCTTTATTATATCCATTGATCTATGATGATAATACTATTGGTCCTCTCTAGATTCACACAGTGACATTATTATGAGGTACAATTATTTGTTGTTTGTATTGTGGCTGGTGGAGGTTCTTTGAGGCAGTGGTGATCATACTTTCCTATTGTCCCTTATGCTTGCTAAATAGATTCTGTGATGTGAGGATTGATTCTAGGACCTCCGTTCTTTTCATTACATTGTTTTGGGTTGGTGGATCTCATTTTGGGTCTGTGTAAACTGAGTTTTATATAGGTTGTTTCATCTCTGTCATTTATTATATAAACTATATTACACGAGTTTTATAATTGTTTTTACAAATAATTAGAATGATTATTTTTTTATGTGGAAATGGGTTTTGGAGAAAAGGTGTTTTTCACCTTTTCTAGTAAAAGAAAAGATATTATTCAAATCATTGTGAAATGG
Organism: Viscum album; assembly: GCA_963277665.1. Taxonomy (NCBI): domain Eukaryota; kingdom Viridiplantae; phylum Streptophyta; class Magnoliopsida; order Santalales; family Viscaceae; genus Viscum; species Viscum album. The sequence goes on along the minus strand of OY728127.1, from coordinate 516,072,620 downwards.
ATTTATGAAATGGTCACGAAAACATAACACATTGGAAGACTGGGGTTCATTGGTAGAATGTGTAGCTTAGGGCCATCATACATGTATTATTGGGGGGGGGGTTAATCATGGGGTGTTCCTCTACACCGTAAGACCATTTTTCCAGAAAGTCAATTGAATTTTGGGGGTTCACTCAAGGGGTGTTCCTCTATTCTTAGACCTTTGTTCTAAAGACATCAGTACAAACAAGTCATTGATAATTGAATGAGTAGTGTACTATCCCAACCTATTGTGATCCTTAGCAAGATGTTACCTTTACTTCTGAGATGTATCATAATTGATATGATATGTGATGCATCTTCTGGTTTGATATAACGGATTATATATATATAAATGAAATTTTTTGAAATTTTTTTACCTGGATTTATGTGGAAATGTAGAAAAATGGAAAATTAAAAGTTTTTCAACGTTTTTGATATAAAAACAATTTAAATTTTTATTATTCCTTGTTTTATTTAAATTTGAAAAATTTAATATTATTTTATAGAGAATTTTTATAGAACACCTATGTGTGATCCTACTAATCCTATTATATCACACCCTTCACACCCCTTTAGTGGTTCATACACCTTTTTATGTCCTTTAATTAAGGGAAATTCGTGCCGAGATAATTAGGCAGTGAGGATTCTATCATCCATATTTGGGTATCTAGTGGTGGGATGGTGGGAGTTTCCCATGATATAACATAAAATAGAAAATTATGGTTTATATTATCCTTTTATGTTAGACTTATACTTTCAGATGTTCTAACTACTTTGGAGTTATGTCATTTGTACCATCTTGTTTTAGTTATGGAATATGTTTATCTCTTATAATATTTCTCTCTATAGTATATATATATATTATATGTTTTTTTTTCAATTTGGGATAAATCATTCCCTTTGGTTATTTTTTTATTCATGTGTACTAGTCATCAGGCCATGGGTATTGGGAATGCCTTTCAGGTATGTGGAAATTTAGGCTGGTTACTAGTTTGAGAGGTTATTGGGGTTTGGTTTTCCACACAAATATTGAGATAATTTAGTAGTAACATAAAAAGTCATCTGTTTCTCTAGATTTGGCTTTTGGAAACTCATTTTATTGTAAATTGCATCATAGGGTATTGAAATGATGAATCAGAGTCATCTAAATGGGTTAGAACCGTTCTAATCATATTATAGATGAAAAGGAAAAATACTAGTATATATATGAATAATAAGTGGTTTATAAGGTTTATGTGATACTTGATATGATATATAGTACCATTTTTTTAGGGATAAACAATGACTTGACTAGGTATTTTATGGAAGTTGATTAGAGGATCACTATGTTCAAAAGTGTATAGATGTATTGTCCCTTTAGTTATTATAGTAGAAGAAAATGGGGATATTTTTATTACTATAATTTTGTGAGACATAGGTATTAATATATATGGTTTATTTGAAAATTGAAATAATAATAATTTAAAATCATTAAGAATATCTTTCCATGAAGTACTTCAAATAATGGAATTGTGAATTTCTAGAAAAATTTATGATTTATTTTGGTGTTGTTGATTGGGAGGTCATGAGGTAGTCTCTAATTCCACATAATAAACATATTTGGAGCATGTTTCTCTCACTATAATATACAATTATTAACTAAAAATGTCAAAATATATGTTTATTATTCATGTTTCTTGTCCATCCTATGAAAAAATGGATGAACAAAGTATTGGAAAGTTATATTCTGAAATTATCTTGATGTGGTAGTGAAAAAAAAATTTATTACTGCATAGATTTATTTCCATGGATCAAGAAAAATAGATCATTATACCATGGTACTGAGTAGCCTAGAAATGGAATTCCACACATATAGGGTAAAAAGTGGTATTTTTTATTTAGTTTCACTATTGTGGAGGTCCTTCATTCTCTAGGGATGGGAGAAGAATTTTATAAGGCATGTTACCCATTTTCATGGGGTTTGATTATGAGATTATTTTCCTTAAAGACAATTCTGTTTTTTAAAGTATGAAAAGTTTAAAGGCAAAAGAATATAGAGTTCTATGTTTTTCATTAACATTGAATATAATGCATCTGGAATTTTAGATTCCCCAATCCCATAGAGTAAAAAATGGTATTATTAACAAAGTAAATGACATTATTTTTTAAGGGTTCTATTGAGATTGTAGAATGGTGTCTACCCTTGAATTCATGTTTAGATTGATTATAAGATTTTCGAATATTGATGAATTTTTTATATTTATTTATTAAATATATTTTTTATAATATATATGAATGAAAATATTTATTTAAAATAACTATAAATAGAAAATTCACCACCACAGTTTTAATTGAGATGTGGGGGGTTTTACTTTAATGGATATAATTTTTCATTTGGGTTTTGATCCATGGAGCTGGCCAGGTTTTAAGTCATTTATTAAAAATAATGGTATGCTAAAACACAAAATAAAACATTATAAATATTTATTTTATCTCTTAAATTAAGGTTATTAATTATTAAATATGATATAAAACTCCATATTTTTAATTAGAGACCAAACATTCATCAAAGAGGAAGAATCTATAATGAATAAGTTTAATTAAGGCATAATGATGAAGAATTAACTAACAACCCATAAGGTATGATATTTGTTTCTTTGCTTCAATATTTATGCGATTTAAATTTTAATAATTTTTTAATATAGTTTTTGGAATTATACAATAGTATATCAATCAGTGTATTAAAATTCCTTTTTGATTAATATTTTAGTCCAGGGATTTTAGGATGAATGATGTTGTAGGTTACTATTGGGATATAAATCCAAAAAACACCACCAATCCCCTTCCTATTCTCCTATCACATGACTTTTATCTTAGTGAATTCCTACTAGCTATGGTTGATGAGAGATTATATGGGTGTCTAGTACATGTAAACCTTATCTCTCTCTCTCTCTCTTATATTCTTAGTAAGGCAACAATATTTTTACAGTTATAGTTACTAGAGGTAGGAAAAGGTAGAAGAAATAAAAAAATGGTGGTGAGTAGATTAGTATAGTTTATGATATAATAACGTGAGATAACTATTCCATGGGAGTTTCTAGATTGGTGGCTTTGGTGGAAGTTTACAAGGGAAGTTTGTCACTATGAGGTATAAATAGTTGTGATGGATTCGAAGGATATTTAGTGGAAGAATTATGATATGGTAGTTTTTTGTTAGATAGTGGTCATATTTTCCATTATGTGAAGAATTTAATTTTTATTTTCATCTATTAGATTTATTGGGATATGGGTGGATAATCGAACTACTATATAGTGATTGGAGTGAGTAGGTAAAATATATTTGGTGAGACAACATTTCCCTGGCACCATGGAATGTTTGGAGGTGTAGTCTGACTATATGAGATGGCCTTACATAGCATCCTACCCTAGAATTTATTATGGGTGATATGGTTTGGTCAATCATTCCTGAATTATTAACTAGAGGCATGTCAGAAACCATCCAAAAAACTTCCCACTCCAATTAGCATAGCTTGTATAGTTTGGTGAGTTAGCGAGGATCCGATATTGGTACACATAGACCATACTCAAACCCTCTATAGAACATGTATGGTAGCACAAAAATATTACCACATATTATTCAAGATAGGAGAAGTTATATATGGTATTTTAATCCCACACATCTAAGAATAATTCAAAATATAGAACCCCATACCCGCACTCATGGAATCTAGTGTAAATAAACTCATTATTAACATACTTTATTTTAAATGAATCGAAATGACCAAATTTTGACCATCAATATTTAGAATATCACTGAAAAATATTCAATCACATACATTTGAAGTACCTTTTGGGTTTTATGTTTTACATAGTTAGGAACAACTTTTAACTATCAAAATCCCATGTATGTTTCATCAAATAGATTATTTTCAATTGTAATAGAAAGTAAATTATTTGTAATAAGTCTATAATATATCACAAAAAAATTCTCCACACAAGATATTCTATTATTCATATCATGACTAATATATATCTTCTTAACCTAGAGGTAGTGAAAAATAAAAGGGTATGGATCTAATGCATGGAAAGGTTATATGTAAGAAATAACAATCAAAGATTATAAAGGTGAATTATATGATCATAAATAACATTGGAGTAATAGACAATCCAAGTATTTCCATAATCAATAGAAATTGTGATCATAACATATACATGGTTTATATATAAATAAATAAACACATATATAATTATAAATAGTTCCTTAAAGATGAAATGCAGAATTCTAGAAAGCTAATTCCATTTCTTAAGCCTAAAGATCATAATTTTTACATCATGGTATTATCGCTAGGTCCTTGAGTTTATGGAATTTTTTGTTCTAGGTAGGCGTAAACCAAAAAAATCAATATAGTTTGTCTCATGAGGACTATAGAATCATTGAAGGGATATTATTGATATAACCTTTTTATCACTTATTAATTCAATTTATTCATCATATTAAGTAATTAATAAATAATACAACACATAAAAAGTATCCTATACTAATATAAAAAATGTATTAGAAAAACATTAATAAATATTTTCACTATTTTCCCAATCAATAAATAGAGAAACATTCTAAGTGTGAGTCCCTAAAAATTAAACTATACAGTGCAAGGAGTATATGTACAGTGGCCCAAAATTTTCATAACTATCCATGCCAGACTAATATTTGTCTAGTTCCTTTTGTAACTTGTATACAAAAACAACTAGTTGATATTTCAACAAAATCATACCCACTATGTTCTTCATAACTAGAACTCTTTATAGACATATTATACATAATACCATTCTTCAAAACCTTGGGAAATCAAACATAATAATGGGCGAGCTCTGATGCACAATAAGGGAAAAAATTGAGATACTAATGATCACATAAACATGACATTAATATAAGGGTATTATAACATGAGTAGAACATTTGAAAACCATACCCTATATATCATAGATCGTCATATTGAATCATGGAATAAATATTAGTAGTTCATAAGGCATGAATCATAAATAAATAAAATAAAACAATACATAAGAACATAACATTTTTATAAGTTATAGTTTTTTGGCATACAGAAAAGCATAAATAATAATTCACTCAGTCGTCAGGGCTTACTATCATGACAATCATAGTTTATTAGGTTTACTTTTTAAACTATCATACTTGCCGGGGTTCACTCCCCAGACTATTAAAATTGGTATATTCTATTAATAAACTAATTTAACTCCCCATTAAAATCCTATTTATCTCATGAGATACCCATATTTACCAAATACATTATAGGGATATGTAATTTTGGGCCCACACATAACATAATTAAAATCATACATATGTGTGCCAAAAGATCATAAAAAATTCATCATATCGAAAATCTTGAAAAATAAATTTGTTTCATAATCATTTCATTATGGCATATCCCACAGAATATAAAAAAAGATTCATAATCATTTTATCAATTCATCATAGAATAATCAATGGAAAATGAAGAATGTTTATAAACATAATTTTATAATAATAAAATAAATCCAGATAAATAATAAGGATGGTATCATTGGATAATTTCTATTGTAAATTTTAAGCAACATAAAAGGATGTCATATTAGATAAAAATGGATTTAAAATATCACCTAGAATATTTTTTGTGGAAAATTCCCTTTTCACTTTGAAATCAATTTTTTAAAATATATAATTTTTCATAATATTATGGAATATATTTTATTTTATAATAAAATTTTAACGTTATAATTTATTCTTAAAATCATTTACTAGACCTTGTGGTGGGTAATTTTTATCATGTTATATATGTTAAAAGAAAACATTCCTTTTACACTTGTAAAAAAAGTATAAAAGTAGCTCATTCATAAAAAACATATTTCATTAAAACTATTTTAAAAATGTTAATCAGGGGTAAACATGACTCTAAAAAGTCATAGGAAAATATTAAAAACACTATTGGTAGCATTTTTTGGAAAACATGGACATGGAAAAAAGTGTTTTTCGAATAATGAAATAAATGAAGTCGATTTCCTAAAAAAATTATATCAGTGTATTGAGCACATAATGTAAGGGACATTAAAGAAAAAAACTATTACAAAGAAATTACCCGATCATAAAAAATCTTTTGATTCTTGAGAGGTACAACATGAAATTATATCATTAGAAAATTATTCATAAACAATCCAAATAAACAATGAGATTGTAACATAAAACCATTACCCATAGTTCTACTTGATTTTAATGTTATATATCCACCTATATAAAAGATTTAAATTTATTATAATTATATAATATAATAAAATAAATACTTACAATATAATATGTTATCACTTTATAACATTTCAATAAACTCTTATTTATAATCCCTTATTAAAATCATCTTTTATGGGTGTTCACTATTTGGTTTTTTCTAAAGAATTTTCGATTTGACAGTCCTGATACTTATAAATTGATCACAGTTTCATAATATCAACAATTATAATCATTATTTAAATATAATATCTATTCATTATATAAATATATATAGTCTTCCATAATATACCGAGATAAAAAAATAATTACATCTTTCCTTGGGATGGTATGTCATACATATGCATGAATGTTGTTTTCACTTTTCGAATGATGAAATGAAAAAATAATCAATAATCAATAAATTTTGTAGAATCATTATTATATCATATATATCATATAGATTAATTAAATTTATACCATCTATGTAAAGTGGAAATGAAAAAAATCACATTGCTTCATGGAGGTGGTAGTCCACACGAACACATGAGAGACATTATTGTTTCCCAACTTGTTTAAAGATAGGAAGGTATATGGGATAATATAATTAAATAAGCATAGTAATTTCATAAATTCCACATATAAACATTATAACCATTATAATAACTAACCATGAATGATGGTGAAGGAAAATGAATTATATCTCTATATGGATACGGTAAGATATATATACGCACAAGTGGTACGTTTACATCCTATTTGATGGAAAATATGGTGAATAAACATGGTTTAATAACCATAATTACATTTAATTATATTTAAGATAAATAATATAATATTTTATGACAAATAAAATCGATTTTGGGAATGTAAAAGAAGAAGTCAAAGGAAAGTGGCCGGTTAAGGTGATTACATCTTATATTAATAAACTCATTTAAATATCCTCTTAATGACCCTAGGGTTGGAATTTTGTAAAAACCAAAACATGTATATATTTCATAGGTAATTCTATTAGATATTTATATAGGTTTTTATTGATCTAGAAGGCTCAAATTGGGGTGAAGAAGGGAAAGGATGGTTGTTAATTTATAAGGGAGGGAGATGACACACTTGTAATTTCTTAAAAGATAAAAGCATAACAAATTAATTCTCAAGAAAATGATTATAAAAGGAAATCAATTTGAATAAAATGAGTCTATGGTCTAAATAATTTCATCAAATGAAATTTATATTGGTTTTAGAATCGTTTTATACCTTATATTTTTAATAATCCCTTTACTAATCATTTTTAACCTTAACTATAGTAACAACTACATCAGTATTAAAGTGTTAATAATGTCAAAATAAGTGAAAAAGTGACCCCTAAATGAACCATGGTTTATATTTTCAACCATATTAATTTAACTTGGATGAATATAATATTTTTGTGAGTTTTAAATGATCTAATAAAATATTATTTACTATAAAATATCTTCAATGTCTATTTTTAAAATATTCATTTAATTTTTCTTTAAGGACACTATGAAAAAGATATAATTTTAATATAATAATTTAACACATCCCTAATATGATATATTTATCTAAAAAAAATATGTTACACTATAAATCACTCAAATTATATTACCTTTAAAAAAATTCATATCATTTTTTTTATTTTTATATTAATTGAAGAAATATTATGTTAGTTTTCATAAGAAGTAATCGTAATTATATAATTACTAAAAATAATAGAAAATATTATCATCATTAAAATACATCCATTAATCAGAAAATAAATAATAATATTTATTAAAAACATTCTTTGGTTTTTATGGGAAAAGATAAGAGATATTTAAAAATAAGAGGGCGACGTTTTGTATTTTTCTTTTATTAAATTAATATAAAGGTCATATTCAAAGAAATATGGAACAAAGTGACCACATATTAAAGAAATTGATATAAATTTTTAAATAAAATCATAAAATAGGAAAATTTCATGTTTTAGATTAAATTTAATGTCTAATTTTGACGTTTTAACCATATATTACCCATTTTACCCTTACATAGGTGACAAAAATATACTGTGATTACTATTTATATTAAAAAAATAAAAATGGACCAATTCACCAAATTTTATCATCTTGATTCTAAATATTGAATCTGTTTTTCAATACTAAATTTCTATATGTTTCATAAATATAGTTTAAAATAATTGAGCAAAATGTGAGGAAAACCACTTATTAGAAAAAAAAAATTAAGCATAACCATGGATTTATTATTATCCTATGATTAGATAAAACATTAGCTAAAAGTTAAAATTTTTGATTGAATATATAATTTATAAATTTCATTAAATTAATTCACCAATATTGACCAAAATAAAGTATTAATTTAAACACACATTTTTTTCATTGAAATAGTTTCTATTATTAATATATTAGTTATTTTCAATTGATTTTTATTTTCAATTATAATTAATTGCTAACAAATACATAAATTTTATACACATTTAAACAATAAATTTTCATAATTTAAATATTCTAACTTTTTCCTGAAAATCCAACAGATAGAGGATAAATTTCTGATAAATAATAATAATTTTATAGTATATCATTTTTCTTTTAAACTCTAGGTTCCCTGTAACACAAGCTATCAAAGAAATCAAACTTATTTGAAGAAAATATTTCAAAAAATATTATGGTATTAAAATTTGTTTATATAAAAAATTTCTCCAATCAATCAATGTATAGTGTCTACGTCAACACCATTAAATTTAAAGATCAAAAATAGAGTGTTGACATAGAAAAGGAATTGTAAGGAAAATCATGCAAATTAGAGAGAATGATTTATCCAGATAATGATAGTGATAAATTTCCACATGTTTTATCCCATAGATGAAAATATTATTATAGTATTTATAATGAAATCCCAAGAAAAAATATGTACAATAAAATAGAGACAATTGTTGAATACGAATCATATCTCAATAAAAAAATTGAGATGCAAACACCCTTACAGTATTGTTTATAAAAGAATCTAAAGAACATGTAATGAATTACATGAAATTAAAATATAATGAAATTAAAGATATTAATTATAATTTAAATAAATAAAAGGGTTAATATTTCATATAAAATAAAATATGGTAAATGATACAAACATGTCTTATGGAATTGAGAGTAGAGACAAACAACATATACAACCTTTGAAACGTTCGAATCAAAACCCCATTGTAGGATATAATTTAAAAAATATAATTAAACATTTTGAAAAATCATATAATTACAATAATATATATTAAATGCATAGTTGATATAGACTAAAAAATAAAATATGTTTTATAATAAAAAATGTACCTTAAGTGGTGAAATTTTAAAATAATAAATCTTCATGGATTGAGTATCATCTAAATCAAAACCCTTGAAGGAGAATGAAATTGAAATAAAACATAAAAAACACAAAATATAATTCTTGATAAAATATAATAAAGAGGTATTATATTAACTATATTAATGTAAGTTAGTGCATAATAAAAAATATGTCATAATAAATAGTAATTGAGGCCCAGGATCCCTTTTCAAGTAACATAATATTTATGCTATGAATAATGTGATAATGACATCATAAGAAAAAAATAAAAAAAATATAAATTAAGTAGGAAATATAATTAAATGGATTAATTTGGTATAATATATTAATCATTGATCAATAGAGTTTAATAGGAATGTTTGTTACAAAGTTGATGAAAACTATGTTACCACAAAACCTTACCTTAATTCATAGTTAGTTAAAATACACTCCAAAATCCTATATAATAAATTAATTACTTAATTATACATTTCATAAACCATTAATATATAAAAATGTTTGTAAAATTTGTTTTTAATGATTCTATACATTTATATTTTGTAGTTATTGTCGATTTTCAATATCAATTATGAAAAACCTGATCTTCTTAAACTAGTTTTGTAATAACGATCTAGTTCTTCATTTTTCATCCAAATATCATAATTCCAAGATCATATAAGGATTTTTTATTACTGTTTTTTAATTATTTATAATTTTTTATTTCATTTTATTTCTTTTTTATTATGTTCTTTAAATTTTAAATTAGTAATGAGCAAGATTTATTGATTTTCACAGACAAATATCAATATATTCTCTAATGATTTTAATATTAAGGTTACTATTATATAACTAAAATAAAATATTTATTTAATTATTTATATCATATATTACTATAAATAAAATTACCATATTCATCAGTGATATTATTACTATCCTTTTCAAATAGGTAGTTAAACACACCAAAACAAGTACATGCAATAATTGTTTGATAATTATGCAATAATTATTCATTACATCATTATACCAGAAGAATAAATAAAATATTTTTGATTTATTAGTGTGATATATCAGAATTTTAAACAATTATAAGAATAATATATCTATATGTTGTTATCACATAGTATAAAGAAATTAATCTTTGCTCTCATTGAATTTTCCCCAACTATTTATTGATCATATAATTGATTTGTTTTCCAATTTTTCTCACAATAACATTAATAATTTTCAAAAAAACATATTTATAACATAATCCCAATATCATTACCATCAATAAAAGATGGTGATAAAAAGAATAAAATGGAATTAAATTGTTCTATTGAGGTGGTAGTTCACAAATACACATGGTTGGTGATTTCGTTATAAACATAATGGGTGATATATATATATATATTAATTTTATATAATAAAATATATTATAAATATTATATTTATTATTATTTTCATCATTAAGACCATCTATGTAATTTGGTTAAAGAGAATTAACCATGGCCCTCTGTGAAGGTGGTAGTATGCACAAATGCTTGAATGTTGTTTCTCTTTTCATTAATAGAAAATGGGAAAGGCGGTAAATATTTTTTCTATTAGAATAATGAAATTTAGTATAAAAAAATATTTATTTTATTATATAGAATTTATTAATATATATTAAGAAAATTAATTCAGAAAATAAAAGTTATTAGTGAATCATCAATACTCATATTGGGGAATTTGGCTTTCCCTTGGAGGAATCCCTAAAAGGGGAGGGATTTGGATAATATTTTATGGAAAGATTCATAATAGGATGAAATATGATTTTAAGGGGATAAATAAGGGAATATATAATAGTAAAAAAAACTTTTTTAGTGGCGTTGAAGAGGTGGTGAGTGACCCTGTTTATAGGTGGTGATAATTTTATTTTAGACAATATTTTAAATTAATGTAAGGTGATCACATGATTCACCTTTCGAGTGGATCTAAAAAATAAAAATAGTTGATTAGGAGATGAGATGTGATTTATCATACCTCAACCAATCATTTTAACACATTTTTAATCATTACTTATGTCTATTACACATATAATTTTCACTTTTACCTTTTTCGGTTTCCCGTGGTTGCCTGTTTTTACAATGGTAATTCACTTTAGATTCCTAAAAAAGAAATTGATATTATCACATATTTTGTAACTACTGATTCAAAAAATGAAATAAATTTTATTGGATATGTGTATGATAATATAATTTTTACTTTAGCACATGTAATGTGAAACCCCATTTTTTTAAAAAAGTATATTTTAAGTGTAAAATTTATGTGTATGGAATAATTATGAATATATTTTGTTTTAATAAAAAAGTATTATAATAAAAATAAAATTTATATGGATTTTATAAAATTCCTAATATTAATTTGAGAAAAATAATATTTTATTAAATGAAATGAAAAAAATAGTTTGTTTTATTAAATAGTTGTACATAAGTTCGTAATATGTTTACAATATTTCTTATAAATTAAGATTGATATATTAAAATGTATATCATTTCTCCTTAAATATATTTTTGTTTAATTAAATTAATTTATAAAATTATTATAATTTATTATATATTGATAAAGTAATTAAAGTAAAAATTTCGGTAAGTATTTTATTTTTAACCATTCACCTAAATGTATAATTTTTCATAGAAATATAAAATATTAATCTCAAGATGAAATTAACACAATTAATACAAAATTTAAATTTACATTATCAAATTAAATTCTATAATTTTTGACATTATAATTTAACTAAATTTTAATAATATTATTAAAACTGTTTTTGTTGGTTTTTTTGTAAATATTAAATATTATTATTATTATTTACATTCAATTATTAATATAATTAGTGTAAATACATTAATTATAGAAAAAATATATTTTATCAGTAAAGTAATTATTTTCATAATAAAATACAAAAAATGTCAATTTTTTAATGGTTACAATTTAAACCATTAATCTGTATTATTAGTTATGTATTTATAGTAGTTTAATTCATCAATTCCTTAACATTGTTAATGAACATAATTTTTATTTATAAATATATTTCATAATTAATTTACATATATTTTTATTATAAAATTATAAGGCTACATTTTAGAATTTATATATTATTATGTGGTTCTTTTTGGTTTGGTGTTTTGTACATCCTAAGATATCAAACACATGGGGTTTAAAAGGAAATGAAATATAAAATCACTAATCAATGAGTGTCAAATTAACCCCCCCTAAGAATTCGATATCCTCATAATTTTAGAATCATTGTATCTAAATAAAGAGATTATGTTCATCAAGAACACATAAATGATCCAAGGTTTAATTTCTAATGAGATATCAAACATACTTTTCTAGATACTATGAAAATTTTGATTATGTATCAAGTCTGATATGATATAAGTAATTCTAATAGGAATAAACTTTTCAACATAGGTAGATGGTCATGGGTTTATTTAGGGAAAGTAATGAGATTATTTAATATAAGAATTGATTTGAGCCCTTTATATAGGGAGGTAATTCCTTTATATTACCACATAAAATCATCGGATAAAAAGACTAGATCTGTAAAAATTAACATCCCACAAAATTATAGAAGATTTAATATTAATCATACAAATTTTTTTTATACCTAAATATTTAAAAGCTGGTGAAAAAACATGTTTTATGTCACTAGAAAACATATAATGAAAAATCAATATCCTCTTTAATATTATCCATTGCGTTAGATTTCCTTGATCACATGGTCTAGATAGTTCTGGTTATTATTTTACTCATTTTCTATGGGATTAGTGTATTGATTTTTATAATTCCCAAGTTACATAAATTTTGGGCAACTAATTTTTGAATATTATTTATTTCCCTTTCACCCATGATCTTAGTGACATTCATTTTCACTCTTATAGAGAATTCCTATTCATTTTAACAAGCCCTAAGGCATTTCTTCCAACATTCTTGACACATAGTTAATTAAATCTTCTTTAATTCATCATCCTTTTCAGCTGAACATCCATAAGAATCTTATTTTTTTTTCATTAGTGTATTTGGGGATTCAATTATCTTTAAATTTTTAATTATAATTTATGATAGCCTATTTCTCATAATCAAAAGATTTATCTCTCTAGATCTAATATCATTTGGTTTCTCACTAGTATAGTCATTTCTTTCTCTATGGAATCCATTATTTACTTGGTTTCATTGGGATCCATCCATTACTAAAACATAAAAGATCTAATAATGAGTGATTAACATCATAAGAGGATTTTTGAATGATAATTACCTAAAAATTAAATTTTATAATTGAACAATCTTAAAAATTGTAACATTATCCTTCAGTTAAACCTAAATAACTCTTGGTAAAATATTGGTTTTTTTGGTTTTGGTTATATTATATCCATTAACATAATTACTCTACATAAAAATCCATTTAAATGTATTTTACGGAGAATGAGATTAATCAATTCTAATCCCCTTGGAGAGTGCGAGGTCCTAAAAATTCCGCCAAAGGGAAAAAATACCCCACAATCACTTTTCATAAGAGATAAAATACTCATAAAAGTCTAGTAAGGTGAATGGAATCCGATTTAGTTGCAAGTTTTAGAGGAAACATGAAGAAATTCATGTTTAAAAAGGATTTTGAGTGAACCGCGTACCATCTCTGGGTAGGGTATGTAGTCCAGCTAGATCACGAACCGCCAGGTACACAGAATGATCCTCGAATTGGAGGCCACCAGGGTAATGACCATCGAATGAGGCCATCCGTGAACCATGTCACCGAAGGAGTTGTGCGAACGAGGTCAATCCGTGTACAGTACCTCAAACCCATCAGTTTTTTTACAAATAAAATAGATAGGGATCTGTGAACCATTATCATAACCCGAAGTCTCCACAAACCCCGGTTGATCGAGTCTTCCGTGGGTCAGGATATTGCTTAAATGGGCCTCCTCAAATGGCGATGTGTGACCAATAGACACGGTTTCTCCAATGATCTATAAAAGGATCACAATAAAAGTATGAAACACACATAGAGGGAGATAGACAAAGAGAAGGACGAGCGATGAAATCTTAAGGGAGACGTAGATGTTGTACTCCAGATTCTATCTTGTTTCATCAGTGAAGACTGAGCCAAAATCTATTTCCTCTATAGGTATAGATAGTCATGAACCATAAAATAGGGGAATGGAATAATAATAATAGAACCGAAAACCATACTAGTAAACTGTGAACCAGATACTTCTCACAAATGAACTCCCCATGAACGATGATCCTCTGGAATCTCCTTAAATACGGTGCTTCGTGTAGCATACCACTATGAAAACTGGACCCAACACCATGTACCAAATCTGTACGCAGATATAACCCAAAGAGGCATAGTGATCTATGTACTACATTGGTACATTGTGGACTATACCCATGCCTCTGAACCACATCAGTATACGGATGGAACTTCCACCCACATACCGCCACAATATGAGATGCCTTCCCCATCCCATATAAGAAACTAGTACACAAAATGGTGTTTTTTCAGGTATTGTTCCTTTCGGTTCCAACCTCACCCTTATATTACTGTCCATTCCTCCATGGTCCCTCTGCTAACTAGTCCCCTGGCATTAGGCCAAAGCCTCCTCCAAAGCAACCAAAACCGTGTAATTAGACCATCGAGTGCATATTCTCACCCCATTGAGTCTACATATCCATGTTAAGAAGATTTACGAAGGCCCTCCCCACGAAGGTGTGGGCTTCAGGAATGCCTGGGAGGCTACATTCCCAAGGTAACATGAAGTCTCACCTTGGGAAACTGACGTGAACCACCCCATTCTAGTGAGTATGGGTGATCACTTTCATTTTCATTCAATGAGCGGTAGTGTTTAGTGGAAGGGGTTATGTTCACCCCTCCCCTTTAATGAGGAAGATACTCATCCCCTTCCCAGAATGTTCTTTGGGGACCTCACACCGAGGCAAGTCCCCAATCTTCTGAGGCAGGGCCACAGACCTTCAATTTCATTTCACATTGAAAGGCTCATTGCTCCACGCCCTCGCCCACAATCAACATGGCCTCCTCCTCCACAAGATCTCCCTACCCCCACCAATAGGGGAGGATGCATGTGCATTGTTGGATTTATCACATCCTCTTGTTTCTCACATTGAGCATGACTCACGTGGGCTTAGAGGTTTGTGAGGATTACAACATCCACACAATTTGAACTATGATAACTTGGAATTCTGATAAAACCAAGATACATAGGATACCTACATGAAGGCCCGAGCTCAAAAAGGTTCCCATCCAAAATGGTCCACCCAATCATGTCCCTCAAATGGGAATCTTACAAGCGTAATCCCCACCCAATTTTAATTACGAGAACTATGATTCTTAATCAAACCAAGATATGTAGGACGCCTACTCGAAGGTCTGAGCTCAAATGGGTGACCATCCAAAAGGTTCCACCTAATCATGTCCCTCAAATGGGTATCTTCCATGCATAAGCCCCATGAGATTTGGACTACAAGAACATTGAATCCTAATTAGACCAAGAAATGTAAGACGCCTACTCGAAGGAACGAGATTAAAAGGGTGCCCATCCCTAAGGTGTCTCCCAAATGGGAATCTCCCAAGCATAAGCCCCACACAATCTGAAATACGTGGGTTATGATTCCTCTCTCGAGGATACGTAGGAATCCCTCCTTGGGGGCCTGATCCCTACATCAAGTCACCTTCCTCCCCCTAGATGACAATAAACTCTAGGGCACCTTACAATAGGGATCATGTTAGCATTGTAACCACTGCATCAATTATATAAATGCTTATGATGATCTTGCTAACCAAAGAAATCCCATGGACACACTCTTTCGGAATGAACCAAGGATTCAACAACATATGAACACAACTTAAATCTATAAGAGAGTCCCGATACAGGAAACAATCCTCTCCTGGAAGGTTCCAGAGAGCCTGACCTCCAATCCTTTCTACCAATGGAGTCCTCAAGTGTTAGTTGCCAAATCTTCATCCAACGAGCACCTGCCTTTTGAAATCAAGTCCATGAATCATAGATACCAGGGTCTTTGGGAATTCTTGGATCCATGAATAAACCCATTAGAGACCATATATTAAAGTTATATACAAGAAAGAGATATTGCATGAGTTTTTGACCGCCACACAACTGCCTGCTGGGAACAACTGTTCCCATAGGGTTAATTCGACCTTCTGTAAAGGATAATGACATAGAATGGGTCGATATAAAGGAACGATAAATTCAATGAGAACCCATCTCTTTAGAAATGCACCACTTATGAGGCAGAACAAAAATAGTGATCCTGACTTGAATCCTTAACCAAGGTGTTCGTCCTACCCCACTCAAGCTGCTTCTCCCTGTAACAAAAGAAAAGGGGAAGGGGGCCAAGCTGATTTTCCAAATATGAATATGTTTAAAAGAATGATACTTTTGTGATGTTTTGTGGTATGTATAATATATATATATATTGCAGGTTCCCACAGTGTCACCTTCAATCCAAATGAAATCCCAATGACCCATACAGACAAACACATCTGTGATCCCACAGGCGGTTAGGGCCTCAACGAAGAGCAGGACCCCATCGCCTACCCAACATCTTCAGCGCTGGGTATCCAATATGCTGATCAAAGGGTACCACGAAAATCTTACTCTCCCCATACTGGAGGGCGTAAGACAATCCCTCCAGTCTATAAAGGTCTGCCAACTTCTTCTATAGCCACTGCAGGTACCCTATTGCAAGGAGGCCTCGGTGGTCATCTCAAATCATTTCGGGAGCCTATCCCCGGAATGTGACAATGAAAACCACCCTTACATTAGGTAACTAGATAAAGTCAATGATGATGACTTCATCTCAACTACACAAGGGTACTACCCATGGGCCAGTGCAAGATAAAATTTTCACCAACACTGGATAGCCATGCCTCCTCCCACCGAGGAGGACCTTATGCCGAGGGAACCGTCCAAAGTCTAGAAGACCCAGGCCCCTCGGGCTGCCCGCCAAGGGAGGAAAATATATAACCAGGAGCACGCAATCACCATGTTTCTTGAGGATTTTCTCTATCATACTAACATGAAAACATTGAACAAGAATAAATATGAGTCTTCCCTCTCCACTCAAGCCCACAACAAAAATAGGGTGGCATAATACGAGAACATGCACGTTCCTACTAATTCTCTCTAGTCCTGCCACGCAAACAGAGAAAAAAAATAGGAAGATGTAGATATCTACTGAGCCACAACAAGACTACCATCCAAATAGGGCAACACTCATCTAAAAATAGACACAAACACCTACTGACGCATTTCAGGCTTGTCATCTAAATAGGGCAGAAACTAGCTACATGCAGGCACAAATACCTGCTGATTCCTATCAATCCTGCCATCTAAATAGGGCAGAAACCAAGGATGAGCAGAGTCAAATTACATTGAATTCATACAAATCCCATGAGACAAATACAATAGCAAAAGAGCATTTGAAAATCCCCACTCATGAATATGAGGACCACAAGTCAAATACGGTGTCAACCAGAGAAGATAACTGGCGACAAACTCGTTCCTCTATCATGGAACAATATAACTGCCAGTATCTACTGGAAACTCATGGAGGAACATAGCATGTAAAAACTCATGCTCCAATATTGAAATGGGCTTTCATACATATTCTAGGCAAAGATGTATCTCCACACATCTTTGAAATGATGGAATTTCAGAAGTCAATTTCATACCATATCCTCCAAACATGCCAAGATATAATTGCATCGGTGAAAAAGGAGAGAAATCAAGCCCACAACCCAGTTTTCTAGAATAGAATGACTCACATAAAAAATGAGATAGACACTCTGGAGTAGTTATGAATCCATTATCTAGTATATGAGGGTTGATGACAATATTTTATGACATACAGACAACCAGATTAGGAAAAAATACCCATTCCAATGGGGGGATGCCGGTCCAATGTGGTGGCCGCTCCAGGGCAGGCATATATCCTTGTCAAAACTCAAGATTCCATTTGGTGTATCCAAATGACATCATGAGATCCAAAAATTTAGGTAACTATATGTCAAGTCCATTACCAATAGTAGATGACCCCGAATATCTGCAAGATAGCACCAAAAAAGGAAAACAACCAAAGGTAACTAGAAAATGATGAGCACATACATGATCTTGTTCTACTAGAAGCTAGGGTTATTGACGCCCTCAAACATATATCAACAAAGGCTCAAGACCCTATCATTACATTACCAAATTATGGAAATCACAGTAGCAGTTGCGAAGGTCCTTCCCACAATTCCACTACCAACAACTTTGAAAGACCTCCGTAGAGCACCTAGAGGGGCTTAATCCATGGGTCATGAATGATAGATCAAGAGAGCTTATCTCCAGATGCGTGTTGGGGTAACCCTCCCCTAAAACTGAAGATTAGATAACAATAAGGTACTCCCCTTGTTTTCATCCACCCTGATGTTCCTCCACACGTTATACGCTACAAATATGCTTCTCCCTATAGTTGGACATCAAGTCATGATGGTAGTCCTCACCATGATGATAATCATCAAGAGGCCCTCCCCACAATGGAAGATACTCTGAAGTTCCTCCCCATAGCAATTACAAGTAACGTAAAGGTCCTCCCCTCATTGTAGTACATCTTGAAGGCCCTCTCTAAGATGTGCACTACAAAAATTTCCCTGCAGCCAGGTATCAAGTCATGATGGTAGTCCTCGCCATGATGACAGTAATTGTGAATGCCTTCCCCGAAATGACAGTTTCTATGAAGGTCCTCTCCTTAGTAACATCAAGTATCAATAGGTTCCTCCCCTTAATATAGACTTCCTTGAAGGTCCTCCCCAGGGTATGTGAAAAAAATACATTTCCCGGGGTTGGGCATCAAGTTGAAATAGTATCCCTTGCCATTGAAGCACCAAATGCGGATGTCCTCCCCACAATCAAAATTCATACAGATAAGAAGGTCCTCCCATTACTGAAGAAAATATGAGAAAGCCCTACTATGTTGAGGTGCTAGGAAAGGAGTCAAAAACATTAGGCACTCCATCTATAATGAGTGATATCCTTTCTAAACTAGAGGATGGACCAGGGCATTTCTCATCTTCTAAACCACCCTTGTGGTGTCCGCTAATCAATAAGGATCCCACTATCCCATTTTCTTGGAATGAAATAATTAAGAATAAATAAACCTAGTCATATCAAGTAGAGGAGACTCTGGAACAACAACAACATGATATGTTTCTTGTGAGAAGAAAATAAGCTAGGGATAATATATCAGTGATGTATTGGCCTACAACTACTTCTTACTTCGACATTCCAGGAGAGTTGTCTAGGGAATGCACATATGACATTCACCTCAACATATGGATGACTCTTAGAATGCTGAAAGGAAAATTACTACCCTATGAAGGGTACACGGACCATGTTAGCATAATAGGAGAGCTTCTCCATCTGATCGACCTAGAAGACCTCCCTTCCACAAGGATTCCACAATTAGAAATGTGAAAAAACCATGAACTGGCTCACCTCCATGAACATCATAAATTGGTTCCCCTCATTGGAAATGCCCCGAATGAAGTTCACATTCATGGGTGGGGAGAACATAGAGCTTTTCACTTCACCCCACGTCCTGTCCAACATGCCCCATTGGAAATGACATCCTGAAATGTCATCACTCAGAGGCAACCATCAAGTGAAAACCTTTATTAGGAATGACTAGATACTCAACAAAAACCATCCCGGGTTAAGTCTCAAAAGCGTCGGGGCTGAAGATATCAATCCATCGAAATGATTCTGAGTTAGGAAATCGGGAACATCCAACATGATTACAGTGTAAGGGAAGCTAGACAGAAATTAATGTCCTTGTCTTCAAAATGACATAGACTCCATGTAGGCCCAATTCCATACTCATCTTACACCCACGCAGGAGTACGTGAGGTTGAAATGGAGGAAATAGTGGAAACTACCTCTGTGATATGGGAACATCCCCATCCCGTAGGGCCAATTGCATTTTTAAATCAAAATTTCCTAGTAATACCAACAAATTCAGGCCGTGGAGCATCAACATAAGAATGGGAACAACCCCAGCCAGTAGGGCTGGGGGAATTTTTACCTCAAATACCCACACAAAAGACGTCTATCTTCCACTTTATAGGAAGAATGATGGACATAAGAGTTACACATTATTCTGATTCTTGTGGTTTGCACCCTCTAAGATGAAGGTGCATTACGAGGTCAGACCATGGCTCCCTTTAGGTCAGTCTTCAATATGAAACCCAAAGAATACCGCATAATAGAAGGAGAAAGTCTAATAAAGGGTGCAGAAATCCTTCCTACCATTTGGGACTTGGTACAAAACCCCCAATGCGGTATGTCTTAGTGAACGTGGTAAAATTCAACCCCACAGATCTCATGGTAAATGATGCAGGGTGAGAGGATGCAGAGAAAGATGGTTCCATCCCAGTGGAATTCCACACCGAGCTCAATGGTGGGCATACTTGAAACCAGAGGGTGGTCCTAAATCTGGTTCCCCCTTAGTCAATATGACATTACCTCCCCTAAGAAACTCCAACAAAGAGAAAAATAAATCCAAGGTTTTCTATGAACTGCCTTATCCTCCCCATGAGAATGTGTCCCTCACCCTTGAGGAAATGTTCTCCAAGAAGGAGAAAGAAATTAAAGAGATTAGGAAAATTAATGCTGATATATGTTGAGGGAGTTATCTCACATGATGTGTTACCTCTGCGGAATGTTTGAAGGTGCTCCCAGAAGAGCATCCCATGACACATGCACTCATACCAGTGAATGAATCCAAGACCAGAGGTCTGTTCAACCTAGCCTCGAATGGACATCAAGACTTCCCCCTACTGGGAAGGCAGCCAGAATACATCCAAGTAATCCTACAAATGATGCCCTTGGCTATGTATCAAACCCAAAGTCTAGAAACACTGGCACACCCAGTCTTGGCCACAGCCACACTGGCTCAAACTCAAGCTTGAAAAATATATGAATGAAGGGCTCTGAAACAATGTTGAGCAGCTAACAAATCGACTAGAATCCATGGGGTGGGGACGCTCTGATACAACTAGAGCGTAAACCGTACCCCAAGTGGGTGAGCAATGTTCCACCACCACCAAACTTCGAGAACCTCATATTCTCATTATTCAATGGCTCATGGGACCCATAATAGAATTTGATGCACTATGACTCTTACTGTGACCCCATGATGGGAACACCATAGTAGAAAAAAGCCGTAAAAATTAGTGTTTCGTAGGAACCCTATAGGGCACGACATTAATATGGTATAATAGCCTTCCAGTCAATTCAATCACAAGCTGGGAAGACCTTTAGTGACAGTTCCTATTACATTTCAATTCGATGCTACCCAAGAAGACGGTCAGTGATCTCATGAACTGCAAGCAGCGAGAGAAAGAGAGAGTCTCAGACTTCATTTCTAGATGGAAGCACCTGACATTCTCCATGAACCAGCCACTCCCACAAGATGAGATGCTCTACATGTGCATCGAAAATATTCAGGATGAATTGTGAATTCTAGTCATCCCAATGATGCACACAAGAGGGTTTAAAGACTTCTTGGTCATTTCCCAAAGGATAGAGGACTCCTTGAAAGTCACTAATTTTAAGTCCGAAGTGGCCCCATTAGCCCATGGTAAAAGAATGGGAAAAGTTGAAGAAAATTTTATCATGCTTAAACCACCCCTGACACTATCTCCTGTTGTGAGACTCCCACTGAACCGTATGGAACCCCCTGGACACCAACATCCACACCCACTTTGGCATGATGAATGAAGTCAGGCTAAAATAAATCAATTTAAAGAATGATGAAATAATGTTAATTTGTTTTGAGATGACTAGGTCTGCGGCTATTTCATAGCTTCCAGGAATTGCAATTTTCTCCAGCTACCAGAGCCAAAACGGGCCGATGAAGTGGGTATCAAAGACCAAACAAATTATTTACCATATCACTGAATACTAGGATACACCATCCAGGAATGATTTATTTTCCAGGATCTCCAGAAAATGATGGTGGATTCTGGGATAGTCAAATTGGGCCCACCACCAGAAGAAGTGGCATGTGTTTCCACCTCTGACTTATAAGAAGAAGAGGAATGGAAAAAAATTTCTAGTAAGAAAGAGAAAATGTTCAACAATTGGAGGACCTAGAAGGCCATTAATCGATTCCATGTAATACTCCAGTCACAGTTGAAATAACCAACTATGCCCCCAAAAGCTCCTAATACATGACAAACATCCTCTTCCACCCCGCAACCCTCTAAAGGATTGAAGGGAAGAAAGAAATAGAAAAAATATGAGCTAAAAACAAATCCAAAGTCAGTGTTGACACTTTAAGATTTCATGCCAATATTATTGGTTCAGTGGCCACTACCCCTCCAAATAGTTCAATGGGAACCGCCCCACCAAATGGAACCATTGGAAGGAGACCGTCAGACATAAACAGTGTCAAATCATGATCTAATCCTCAGCTCAATTAATGTAATTCACTTGATGGACCCTTATTCTAGTGAAGACTATGTCCATGAACCCAAAACCCATGTTCCCAATTGGAGAGCTGGAGGAAGAGGCCGCATAGGCTGGAGGTTTCCTAGAAGGCACGACCGTGGAAGGATTCAAATTATCAGCCATTCCACAATTCAGACCATTTACATCCTAAAAACTTGCAGAAGGACCCTCCAATAGACACAACAAGAACAAGATTGATCCTTCACCCCCATTAGAAGGAATATAAGCCCAATTATCTTGAAGTATCCATCAGGGGAAAAACAAATACCAAACCACCCTAGGTTCACAGGAGGACATGTTTGGCCAATCATTGAAAGGATTATAGCACTGTAGACCCCTGTTATAGAGGATAGACCATCAATGACCACATCTGAAACCCCTAAAGTGTTTGTAAAAGAGAAACCCTAAAACGGGATGAACTAAACATTATAGTAGAAGTTCGATATTATATATCAGTTGGCTCTAGTAATAAAAATGTTTTCAATACTAGATGCATTGAGCCTCTCTGATGATCTTAGGGAGGCACTCCTCAAATCCATGCTGATCCCCAAAGTGTTCAAGACTGAAGTAGAAACAACCGAAGTCTATAGAATGGAGATTGGTCCCAAAGAATTTCACATTGTCATCTTCTTCATAGATAGGGATGAAGATTCCATCATTAAATGGAATATAAAACTCTTATATGTGTCTGGAATGATAAATATAATTGATGTTATGAGGATCGTCATCGACAACAGATCTGGATTCAACCTCCTCTCGTTGAGAACACTTCGCTGACTAGGGTAGGATGAAGACAACTTGAAACCCTACACTACATCTCTGTTGGGATAAGACAAAAGTGAGAATAAAACTTCAGGGATAATCAATCTTAAAACAATGCTCAGAGATCTTATATCAAATTCTGAGTTCCTGGTGGTGCAGCAAAGTCCATACTTCAACGTCTTGTTAGGGAGGCCTTGGATGCATCAACCGATAGAAATTCTATTCTCACACCACAAGTGCATCAAATATTGAAATAATGTAAAAAAGAAGGTTTCATGTTAATAAATCCCCATTTTAGTATTATAAACCTCACTAAATTGACGTTGGGTTCTATGAATTGGAAGAAAAACATCATTCAGCTGATGACATTGACTGGATAAATGCCCCGAATGGATTGGAGATGGCTCTCACCGACCCTGTACAAAAACTTGGGGAATAATATGTACTACCCATTAACCAAGTTGAGTGTGTAAGTACAAATCTAGATGCAGACTCAGTTTACTGCATGGTATCTATTAGGACCACCAAGTTCAAAGACACATAAAAGCGGGATGACTCCCATGTTGTTAGGAAAATCCCTATCAAAGATTCTCTTAGATGATCTATGGGACATCAAACTACCCTTAACTCACATACTAAAGAAAAAAGACGATTTCTTTCCCAACATTGGAGATATTGTCTCAAAAATTCTTTCTCCATCAAAAGAGGAAGACGAGGAAGGTGATGAAGAAGAAGAAGAAGAAGAGGAGGAGGAATAAGACCTCAAAGATTCCCCACTTATATTTAAAGAAGGTGTCTCCCCCATAATCGATGAATTTAATGAGATAAATCTGGGCACCAAAAATGACTCACATCCCACTCTAATAAGTGTGGACATGCCTGTCAAGGAGCAAGAGGAATATACCTCCTTTCTAAAGAATAATTGAGATGTGTTTGGATGGGATTACATGGAAATGCCAGGCCTCGATCATGAGGTCTCCACCCATCATATGGGATTACAAGAAGATGACTGAGGCTATAAGAAGGTATCCAGGAGGACCCACTCAACACATGTTGCCAAAATAGAGGTTGATGCTGACAAACAGATAAAATACAATTTCATAAAAAAGGTACAATATCTAGTTTGGATAGAAAACATAGTCCCTATTAGACAGAATAATGTGTAGATTAGAATCTGCATTTACTTCAGGGAACTTAATTGGCATTTCCCATGAGACGAATTTCCATTCCCGATCACCAAATTGTTGATCTATGAAACATACAGATATGAAGCACTCTTTTTTATGGATGATTATTCTGGATACAATAAAATTCAGATGGCCCTAGGATATGAAGAAGCTACTGCTTTTAGGGCCCCTCATGGAGTGTTCTATTATAAAGAGATTCCCTTTGGTCTGATGATTTTCGGTGCCACATATTAGCATTCCATTCATTGCATCTTCAAGACCTTCCTGTTAAAATTGGTTGACTGTTATGTTGATGACCTGGTGTTTAAATCATGAAAACATTCGAACAACCTAGATGATCTTGAAACTATCATCAACAAATTGTGACAACACCATTTAATGATGATTCCCCTTAAATTTTCTTTTGGAATTACCTTGGGAAAATTCCTAGGCATTGTTGTGTGCCATCATGGCATTGAAGTTGACGCTGAGAAGATAAAAGACATACATGGCTTGTCCCCACCTCACAACCTCACCGAGTTGACAGGTCTCCAAGGGCACCTCGCCTACATTTGGTGTTTTAAATCCAACCTAGTAGGTAAATGTTTACCTTTCATCAGGCTCATGAATAAAAAAAGTTACATATGTTTGGGATAATGATTTCCAAGAGGAATTCGCCAATCTTAAAAGATATATCCTTTCCCCACCAGTGACCATGCTTCCAGTCAAGGGGATACTACTCATATTGTACGTAACCACAATGGAATGGTCATTAGGTGCCTTTCCTACACAAAAGAATGATGCTAGCAGTGAGAACCACCTGTACTACCTCCACCGAACAATGATCGATGCCGAAACCCAGTATTAAAAGATTGAAAAGAACTACATATCCCAAATATTTGTAGTTCAAAAGCTCAGGCATTACCTGCAGCACCATGAGGTCCACCTGTTATCCCACTGCAACCCTCTAGAATATATCCTCAGCCACCCCATACTAAATGGGAACCTATCATAATGGGAGGTTATCCTATAACAGTTTGATGTATGGTACATTCACCAAAAGGCCATAAAAGGAAATGTGTTAGAACAATTATTGGCCAAGAACCCCTCAGATGAAACAACACTATTGGATGTTGAACTTCGAGATGAAGAAGTGTTTCCCATTCAGGAGAACCCCTATACATGGTAAATGTACTTCGATGGTGCTTCTGGAATCCAGAAAGGGAAAAGGATGGAGGATACCAAGCTCAACAAAGTATGGCTGGGATTCGTACTCATATATCCCAAAAACGACATCTTGCCTTACTCTTTCCAACTTTCGGAATGCTGTACGAATAATGAAGCAGAGTATCAAGCCCTTATTGCAGGTCTGGAATTGGAACTTCAGGTGCAAGTCATGAACCTAAAAATAAAGGGTGATTCAGAGATAATAATCAAACAGGTCAACGGTGACTATGCTATCTAGAAAAATGTATTGGTTCCCTTGATGAACTGTAGAGACCCGAAGCTTGATGTACATGGACATTACATTACTTTTTCGGAATACTTAGTACATTACAAAAACACACACACAAGGACCGTAATAGTTTAGTGTCTTTGGAAACTCGTAATATAATCTTCTAATCGTGGTGAAAGATCTTCAACATCTCCCATAAAGATCTTCCGTTTTTTACCTAAAACCTTTCGTTATATCCTGGGGAAAAGAAAACATAAAAGGGTGAGCTCAAATGCTCAGTAAGGGTAAACGAAAGAAATATCAATCACATCATATTCATAAGAACATAACTTTTGGAAATCTTAACCTGCAAAAGAGATCATAATTTCATAACATGGGATAAATCATAGTAGTGAAATGTAATCCCAATACTCATAACTTAAAACATGAAACTTTTTGGCATACACACATAATCATAGAGAATCATTTATTATTAGTCAAGACTCATTGCCAAGACTATCTTAGTGGACAAAGTCCATTTTTGAACCGAGTTCACTCCTCGTTTCAGTCCTGTTTCACTGAACCGGTATAACCTACAGTTCCATCCATGTCTATCTCATGAGATATAAAATCTTTACCCAATTCATTGGAGAGAGATATAGGTCCCACCCATCTCATAATGATACCATTCTTATGTGTGCCACAAAATCATAAACCATACATCATTGCATAATCCATGTAATAAAAATGGGATTCTTATACAACATGACATCATAAAAAAATTTATATAAGATAAAGGAATTCATAAAAATAATTCCATCACAACATAATCAAATCAATGTAATAATAGGGATAGAAACATAACCCTATATTATCTTAGATGGAAAATAATTTTGATAAAACACTTGAACTCCATTCTTGAGGAAAATATCCTTTCTACTTCAAATTTTTTTTCCTTTCTTAACATTTCATACAATTTTAAACTAAACGAACTTGATTAAAAATAAACTTGAAAACTTGTAAAAGAAGATTCTTGGAAATAATGTTTTAAAAATCCATTCATGTCGTATAAGTTAAAAAAACATTTTTCTCCTACTTTTGTCGGAAAAGTCAAAAAGTACCTCATACGAAAAATGACAAAAGATTTCCTTCATATCTTTTACTAAAAACTCACCGAAGGGTAAAAATTGATATAAACTATTTTAGAAGGATAAAATATTACATATTGAGGAAACATGGATGTGGATGATAAAATACATCACAGTAAATACCAAAGTATAAACAATCTCGGATAAAAATGAGATTGTGATATTTCCATTACCTAAGGTCCGATTTGCTTCGAAAGTGTCCGAACCTCCTGTATAATGATTTACATAATGTCATTGACTTATTACAGAATCATACTCATTGTTATGATATCATATATGGTTCACTTATGACTTTATATTACCTATTCTTTTGTAAATTCCATGTTAAATAGCGTTTTGGGTAAAATTGTCTCATTTGTCGTTCGTGTTTTAACTTGTAATTATTCATATGATTACTTAGATAAAGATTAAATAAATACAGAATGTAAAACATGATTTATATATAATATATATTCAGAATATACATATATATAATAGATCAGTAAATTGAAAGAAATACACCGTTCATGGAGACAGTAGGTCGTACGTACGCATGAACGTTGTTTTCGTTTCCTTATTGAGTTGAATGGAATTAAGTTGATGAATTATATATATAAACATAAATCCAGTATCATTATTATGTCATATATTTCATTATTTCTTATTATATATACTTTATAATCATTCATGAATGGTTAACGTGGAGAATGAATCTCATCGCGTCGTGGAGACGGTAGTCCGTACGTACGCACGAGCGATGATATCGTTCTCATGATCGTGGAATTGTATTGGAGTGTATGTATACTATTTCAGAATCAATATCACTTTAAAATAATCATATATAGTTATTATTTATACCATTATACCCATCCAATTAAGGTGGTGGTGTAAAATAGATTACACCATGGCGTGGAGACGGTATTCCATACGTACGCACGCGCGGTGATTTCATTTTCCGTAGGATGAATAGATGGTGAAATTGGGTTGTTTCATACTTATAATAACATATCAGTATATGAGTGATAATATTTTTATTACTTCATGATGAAACAACTAAATAAGAAGAAGTGGAAGAAGAAATAAAGATGAAAGAATCGGTAACGAGCATTACCTCTTCTTTGAAGTGCTTCTTTGAGACCTCCTTTTAGGGCCCTAATATTGGTCTTTGAAGAAGACCAGGACCTCTAGGATGTCTCTGGGAAAGTGGAGAGAATAAATTGTCAGGGGTTGGCCGAGCTTGAAGTCTCAAAGTGGTGTGAGGAAGAGAGGGAGGAGGTGCCCTTTTATAAGGGAGGAGAGGGGCACCTTTGGAATAACTAAAAATATTATTTTATTATAAAGCCAAATTCAGTTTTAAATAGCTCCAAATTGATTTATTTAGAAGCTAAGGTGGTGATGGGTAGAAATTATCTCATAAAATAGAATTTAGACAAGTTTAGGTTCCTATTTTAACCTTATCATTTAGATTTAACATTAAGTTAAATAATTTTACTTTTACCGTGTCTTCTTGTGTTCTCAAACTATAAGGTTAATAAACATACTATAACAAGAAAAACGAACCCCAAGTTATTTAGTATTAATATATATAACCTTATCTAAGTCATTTGGCCGAACCTTAGATTTTTAGGAATAAAATAACAATTAATAATATAGTATTTGTTCTAAAAACTATTTTTTGTCAATTTTGACACTATTTAATAATTGATTTTTGTTAAACTTATAACAGAATGATTAGTTCGAAAAAAGTTAATTAAATCAATACTAACAAGTTCTATTAACCTATAAAATTAGTGGAATTCATAAAAAGTATCAAATAACATTTATTTGTGTATTTATAACATCAATTATGTCAATATTTCATTAATAAGATAATTACTGCATCATTGTTGTGTCATAAATAAATTAAATTATTTAATGTCTAAAAATTATAAATAAAATACCATTATGTTTTAAATATTTTTAGATTTCTAATGAATATTTATAGTCGAATTTATCTTATGTATAACCCCATATTAAAAATGATTTACTTATTAAACATTGATTTTAACTATTTTAACCCTTCTTTATGTAAATTGATAATCAACGTCCTAATCTAATCCATGTGGGCCTAAGTGGTCATATTTTATTCCTAAGGTTGTTTTTGGTCGAATTATACTTATCCAATAGAATTAGGACATGTGTTAGGGTAATAATAATAACACTTTTACCCTTAATTACCCTATTTACTTTTAACCGTGGTAAAAAAAAGTAAAAAGTTACTATTCACCAAAAATTATTTTCATCTCATTGAACCACATTTTACATACTGACATCAACCGTGTCTCTCGGATTTTTGAAATTCAACTCACAGAAGCGGTAAAATTAAGTTTTATGAAAAAATTCAGTTTTTTAACTACCACTTAGTGGTTTCACTATTCATCAAAAAATGAAAGTTTCCAGAAAAATACCAAAAATTAGGCCTAAGTTATATTTGATATTATGAATTCAAAAATGATGTTTATTTTAACAAACTCAAAACATATCAGTTACATTAACTAGTTTAAAAATTAATTCCCGTCGTCAAAACAAATAGCGTGTTTTTAAGAGATAATAACTGTCAAAAGATTGACACTTGTTTATGTCTGGTTTAAATGTGAAATTACATCCAATGAACAAAATTGTATTAAATTTTAAAAATATATTCTAAATATACTTTAAAACCACCCAAATTAATAATTTATCACTATTAATTATTTCAATTAAAAAAGTTGTTTATAATTAAAATTTAGTAATTTTCACTATTCATCAGAATATGAAAGTTATTCGAAAAGTACCAAAATTTCACCCTAAGCTAATTTCAATATTCCGAATCCAAAAATGAAGTCCATTTTGAAAAATAAAATTTACAAAATTTCAAAAGGTGGTTATTACTATTCAAAATGGCTAGTTTTAATAATAGCATATCGTTGTTTAGTGAAACTCGGTATTGCGTACTATACATGCTATCAAGGAAGGTCGTGATTCCGTGTAATGCAAGGCAAGTCAAGGATGCATGTTGTGAAAGCTCCTTTTGGTGTAGCGTACAACACAAGACATTAATGAAATCAAAAAGAGTATTTTTCATAAAATCTCAGGGTGTTACATTCTACCCCCCCTAAAATGAATTTCGCCCTCGAAATTCGTTGGGGTTATAAATGATTTACTACTCGAAAGTTTCTTTAATAGAACCCCACATCGTAAAAAGGAATACCAAAACTTGGCTTTAAAAACTAAAGCATGAAATGTAACGGTTACCCAAATTAACTAATCACTGGGTTTCTACACAGGTAAAAATATGGATATGGAAGAGAAATCTAACCATCATGTTCTGATGGAGAGTGGTAGAGAACATGGATATGGAAAATCAAGTAATCACAAAGACATAAATTTGTGATGATCTAAGGTACCATTTGAATCATCAGATATAAGAGCACTAGGACAAAATTTTTGGTTTTCAAGATCATTTCCCTAAAGTTGATGAAATTGGAATTAGAAGAAATACTTTCGTGATTTTGGTATAGTCTCACCGTTGGTCGTTCTTTGGACAATTTCCACTTTATCTCTTAAAGAAATGAAGTTGAATTTGTCATTCGTGATGTGTTAGCAGATCATGTGATAGAATGATGGGTCATTCCATCTGTCTCAAACAAAAGGTTAGAAAAGTTATCAAAAAAATACATAAGTCCATCTATAGTGATATTAATCATATATGGTACCTAAAATGGACTTATACTTCATATATCATACTGATTAATATAATAAAACTAGTTTCTACTAAACAGGGACTTTCTATAGGCCAGTGGTAGGCGATAAAGGCCAGTCGCACTTTGGTTGTGGGTTCGATTCCCACAGTCTTGTCCGACGCGATGGGCTGTCGCTCATCCTACAGGTTGTCCTTTTTCTAAAACTATATTACAATAACATCCCATCAATAATATCGAAAAAAACTTCTATCCTTATTACTAACTTATGTCCAACATAATCCATTCCAATCTTTAGGCTTATCTAAAATAATTTGGCCTAAGCTCATAGTATAAAGAAAATGATTACTTGTAATGTCACATAACAATCACGTGAATGCCATCATTTATCCCCAATATATCATAAGATATATCTTGTTGGTCAAATTACAATCATGTGAATACCTTAATCATGTATTCTCTTGAAGAATGAATACCCATTAATTGAACCATAGTGAAAACATGAATTCAGTTAAAAGTTAACACTTTCCACAAACCAAAATCCTCAAAATTCTATATACTCAAACCATGATATCACTTAGTCCTTATATCAATCATGAGCTCATGAATAATGTCAAATATTTCATTTTCTCGTTTTCCCTTCATTATGCGCATATCATCTTTTTTCCAAAAATATCTCAATCACTTTCCATGGTTACCGGTACCATAAAATTATTGAAAACCACAATAGACCAATACATAAATATTCCAATATTCCACGATACTATATACAACATTATTTTTGGAATCCCATTACATAAACACTTAATCATTCCACCACATCGTTGTCATATTCAACATCGCCAATGGTGATCGCATGTGACTTCCCTTTGTCCTTTGACTTAAGTGGTTGCTCATGTCAATCATCACTAAGTCTTGGATTAGAAAATTTATTAGCATAATGCCCCATTTCCTTGCACTTGAAGCATTGAAGTGTAGTAGGTTCATTCTGTGTATCCCTTCCTTTATTTGCATCATTAGACATCTTCTTCCCATAATTGCGACATTCAAATGCCCGATGAACTTCCTTTCCACATTTGAAACATTTAATTGTCCCTTTAAGACAATCTCCACCATTCTTCTTTCCACACTTTGATCATAAGGAAACATTCATCTTCTTTTCACCATTATTCTGAGATTTCTCCTTGAACTCCATCTTTCATTTCTTGTCAAAACTATGAGATGGATAGGTAACACCAACTTCCATTTATACCTTGATAGCACAACACACAATTTCTTCATAGCTACAGAAGTCTCTTATAGCTAATTACCTTCGAAGATTTGGTTTTAAGCCACTGAAGAATCGATCAACTTTACTTTCAGGTTGGATGATAAATCCAGATGCATAGATTGCAAGCCCTGTAAAATTCACTTCGTATATACCAACAGATTCATCATCCTTTTGCTTTAGTTCAAGAAACTCCTTCTCCATCTTTGTCTGAAGAATACGAGGGAAGTACTTATTGAAAAATAAGTTCTTGAACCCGTCCCAGTCCATGGACTCAATTTCATCTCTTTGCCTCGTATTCTTGATAAGATTCCACCATTGATCAGCTTCACCTTCCAAACGATATACTGCTAAGATGAATTTATCATGTTCAGAACATTGAAGAACTGAAAATATCTTTTCAGTGGTACTGATCCATTATTCAGCAACAAGTGGATCAGAAGACCCACTGAAAGAAGGTGGACGTTGCCTCATGAAGGACTCAATAGAATATTGTTCCCTTCTCTGCTCATCTGGAAGTCCAGAATGATTCATTGCTTGTGTAAGTATATAAATAAGATTTTTCACTCCATCTCCCATAACATTTGTTTCTTCAGGAGGAAAATCATTGCATTGTCCATTGCATTGATCAACACGGTTCCTTCGGGTTCCATCCATCATCTAAAACCCAAAAAGAATAGTGTGAGAGGAAAAATTCATGCTAGGGAAAACAACAAAATAAAAGGGGGAGTACCCTCAATATCTAACATCTTAGGTTAAATTCTAAGATCATTAGCGCAATTCTAGGACTATAACCCATACGTATACTTAACCTTAGAGACATCCCTAGACATAATGTAGAAATATCTCTAGGGATCTCACTAAAGTTCTTGCATCCTAGTTTCCAAAGGTTGACTAAACCTTTCCTCTGATACCAACTGTAGAGACCCGAAGCTTGATGTACATGGAAATTATATGACTTTTGAGGAATACTTAGTACATTACAAAAAAACAAACACAAGGACTGTAATAGTTTAGTGTCTTTGGAAACTCAGAATATAATATTCTAATCGTGGTGAAATATCTTCAACATCTCCCATAAAGATCTTCCTTTTTTTATCTAAAACCTTTCTTTATATCCTGGGGAAAAGAAAACATAAATGGGTTAGCTCAAATGCTCAGTAAGGGTAAACAAAAGAAATATCAATCACATCATATTCATAAGAACATAACTTTTGGAAATCTTAACCTGCAAAAGAGATCATAATTTCATAACATGGGATAAATCATAGTAGTGAAATTTAATCCCAATACTCATAACATAAAACATGAAACTTTTTGGCATACACACATAATCATAGAGAATCATTTCTTATTAGTCAATACTCATTGCCAAGACTATCTTAGTGGACAAAGTCCATTTCTGAACTGAGTTCACTCCTCGTTTCAGTCCTGTTTCACTGAACCGGTATAACCTACCGTTCCAGCCATGTCTATCTCATGAGATATAAAATCTTTACCCAATGCATTGGAGGGAGATATAGGTCCCACCCATCTCATAATGATACCATTCTTATGTGTTCCACAAAATCATAAACCATACATCATTGCATAATCCATGTAATAAAAATGGGATTCTTAAACAACATGACATCATAAAACAATTCATATAAGATAAAGGATTTCTTAAAAACAATTACATCACAACATAATCAAATCAGTGTAATAATAGGGATAGAAACAGAACCCTATATTATCTTAGATGGAAAATAATTTTGATAAAACACTTGAACTCCATTCCTGAGGAAAATATCCTTTCTACTTCAAAAACATTTTCCTTTCTTAACATGTCATAAAATTTTAAACTAAAAGAAGTTGATTAAAAATAAACTTGAAAATTTGTAAAGGATGCTTCATGGAAATAATGTTTTAAAAATCAATTCATGCCGTATAAGTTAAAAAAAGCATTCTTCTCGTACTTTTGTCGGAAAAGTCAAAAAGTACCTCGTATGAAAAACAAAAAAAGATTTCTTTCATATCTTTTACTAAAAACTCACCGAAGGGTAAAATTGGATATAAAATATTTTAGAAGGATATAAATATTACATATTGAGGAAAAATGGATGTGGATGATAAAATACACCCCAGTAAATACCAAAGTATAAACAATCTCGGATAAAAATGAGATTGTGATATTTCCCTTACCTTAGGTCCGATTTTCTTCGTAAGTGTCCGAACCTCCTATATAATGATTTAAATAATGTCATTGACTTATTCCAGAATCATACCCATTGTTATGATATCATATATGGTTCCCTTATGACTTTATATTACCCATTCTTTTGTAAATTCCATGTTAAAGAGCGTTTTGGGTAAAATCGTCTCATTTATTGTTCGTGTTTTAACATGTAATTATTCATATGATTACATAGATCATGATTACTTAAATCCAGAATGTAAAACATGATTTATATATAATATATATTCAGAATATACATATATATAATAGATCAGTAAATGGAAAGAAATACACCGTTCATGGAGACGGTAGGTCGCACGTACGCATGAACGTTGTTTTCGTTTCATTATTGAGTTGAATGGAATTAAGTAGATGACATATATATACACATAAATATAGTATCATTATTATGTCTTATATTTCATGATTACTTATTATATATACTTTATAATCATTCATGAATGGTTAACGTGGAGAATGAATCTCATCGCGTTGTGGAGACGGTAGTCCGTACGTACGCACGAGTGATGATATCGTTCTCATGATCGTGGAATTGTATTGGAGTGTATGTATACTATTTCAGAATCAATATTACTTTACAATAATCATATATAGTTATTATGTACACCATTATACCCATCCAAGTATGGTGGTCGTGGAAAATAGATTACACCATGGCGTGGAGACGGTATTCCGTACGTACGCACGCACAGTGATTTCATTTTCCGTAGGATGGATAGATGGTGAAATAGGGTTGTTTCATACTTATAATAACATATCAGTATATGAGTGATACTTATGTTATTACTTCATGATGAAACAACTAATGAAGATGAAGTGGAAGAAGAAATAAATATGAAAGAATCGGTAACGGGCATTACCTCTTCTTTGAAGCGCTTCTTTGAGACATCCTTTTAGGGAACTAAAATTGGTTTTTGAAGAAGACCAGGACCTCTAGGATGTCTCTAGGGAAGTGGAGAGAAGAAATTGGCAGGGTTTGGACGAGGTTGAATTCTCAAAGTGGTGTGGGGAAGAGAGGGAAGAGGTTCACTTTTATAAGGGATGAGAGGTGCACCTTTGGAATAACAAAAAATATTATTTTATCATAAATACAAATTCGGTTTTAAATAGCTCCAAATTGATTTATTTATAAGATAAGGTGGTGATGGGTCTAAATCCTCTCATCCAATATAATTTAGACAAGTTTAGGTTCCTATTTTAACCTTATCATTTAGATTTAACATTAAGTTAAATAATTTTACTTTTACTGTGTCTTCTTGTGGTCTTACACTATAAGGTTAATAAACTTACTATAACAAGACAAAAGAACCCCAAGTTGTTTATTATTAATATATATAACCTTAGCTAAGTCATTTGGCCTAACCTTAGTTTTTTAGGAATAAAATAACAATTAATAATATAGTATTTGTTTTAAAAACTATTTTATGTCAATTTTGACAATATTTAGTAATTGATTTTTGTTAAACTTATAACAGAATTATTAGTTCGAAAAAAGTTACTTAAATCAATACTAACAAGTCATATTAACCTATAAAATTAGTGTAATTCATAAAAAGTTTCAAATTACATTTATTTGGGTATTTATAACATCAATTATGTCAATATTTCATTAATAAGATAATTACTGCATCATTGTTGTGTCATAAATAAATTAAATTATTTAATATCTAAAAATTATAAATAAAATACCATTATGTTGGAAATATTTTTAGATTTATAATGAATATTTATAGTCGAATTTATCTTATGTATAACCCCATATTAAAAATGATTTACTTATTAAACTTTGATTTTAACTATTTTAACCCTTCTTTAAGTAAATTGATAATCAACATCCTAATCTAATCCATGTTGGCCTAAGTGGTCATATTTTATTCCTAAGGTTGTTTTTGATAGAATTATACTTATCCAATAGAATTAGGACATGTGTTACGGTAATAATAATAACACTTTTACCCTCAATTACCCTATTTACTTTTAACCGTGGTAAAAAAAGTAAAAAGTTACTATTCACCAAAAATTATTTTCATCTCATTGAACCACATTTTACTTAATGAAATCAACCGTGTCTCTCGGATTTTTGAAATTCCACTCACAGAAGCGGTAAAATTAATTTTTATGAAAAAAATTCAGTTTTTTAACTACCACTTAGTGGTTTCACTATTCATCAAAAAAATGAATGTTTCCAGAAAAATACCAAAAATTAGGCCTAAGTTATTTTTGATATTATGAATTCAAAAATTATGTTTATTTTACCAAATTCAAAACATATCAGTCACATTAACTAATTTAAAAATTAATTCCCTTCTTCAAAATAAATAGCGTGTTTTTAAGAGATAATAACTGTCAAAAGATTGACACTTGTTTATGTCTGGTTTAAATGTGAAATTACATCCAATGAACAACATTGTATTAAATTGTAAAAATATATTCTAAATATACTTTAAAACCACTCAAATTAATAATTTATCACTATTAATTATTTCAATTAAAAAAGTTGTTTTTAATTAAAATTTAGTAATTTTCACTATTCATGAGAATATGAAAGTTATTCGAAAAGTACCAAAATTTCACCCTAAGCTAATTTCAATATTCCGAATCCAAAAATGAAGACCATTTTGAAAAATAAAATTTAAAAATTTTCAAAAGGTTGTTATTACTATTCATAACGGCTAGTTTTAATAATAGCATATCATTGTTTAGTGAAACTCGGTATTGCGTACTACACACGCTATCGAGGAAGGTCATGATTGCGTGTAATGCAAGGAAAGTTAAGGATGCGTGTTGTGCAAGATCCATTTGGTGTAGCGTACAAGACAAGAAATTAATGAAATCAAAAAGAGTATTTTTCATAAAATCTCAGGGTGTTACATGAACCATGTTTGATCACTAATGGAAGAATTACCATCAGAACCAACGTTGACTCATGTCCCCCAGTCATAGAAAACTCAAGATGAGTATTTGGAAAATGACGCCACAACCTTGGCTGATCCCGACCAGGATGAAAAAATCATTAGCATTTCCCACCATCGGATGGTCTTTCCATTAATCCAGAGCAATATAGAGGAAATCGATGAACTATTCTTGAGCCTTATAGTCATAACACTGGTTGGATGACACCCCTTACAAATTACCTACCAAACGGTGAACTCCCATCAGATAGGGCTGAAAGGAATCAGGTTACAAGATGGGAATTCAAGTTTTCCTTGTTCAATGGGGTAAGCCAAGAACAATGTTCTATAAAAACAATTCCTTGACGGAGTCCTTATCAGGTGCATTGATGGAGAAGAGACTACTGCCGTCATGAAAGAAGTGCACGATGAATCTTTCAGAGTGCACTAGTTTGCAACCAGTCTCTCTCAAAATATTTGATGGAATGAGTATTACTAGACCACCATGATACAAGAATATTCCATCTTCACCATGAAGTTCCTTTCCATCCATGTTCATGCTAATTTTATACACCTTCCCCCAGAGTTACTTCACACATCTAATTACTCCTGGCCATTCGTTTCCGGGGGGATGGATGTTGTGGGACCATATCCTCCCGCTATAGCCATAAAATTAATGTTCATACTCACAATGACTAACATCTTTTATAAATGGGCCTAAGTCATACCCCTTAAAGATGTCGGGGTGAAAAACATAGTCCGCTTTGTGAAAGACAACATCATCACCATATTTGGTTTCCCTCATACAATACTAATGGACAATGACACATAATTCTGCTCTGCTGAGCTGGAAAAGCTATACCAGGAGTATGGAATTAAACCCAATAGGTCATCCTGCTACTAGGTGGAATTGAATGGGTAGATAGTGGATTTTTACAAGACCCTTTCCAACATACTACAAAAATATGGTCAATAAGGATAAGAAATCATTGCTAGATAAGCTCCATCACGATTTGTGGGCTTACTAGACAACGACCCGCACTACCATGTAAGAAACCATGTACTCACTATTATATGGGGTAGAGGCGGTATTACCTATAATAATCTAATTGCCATCGCTTTGTTAGTCCATTTGTGATCAAATGTCCAAGAGTGAGAAATCCCAGAGACAGTTTGATGAATTGGAGCATCTAGAGGAGAAAATATTGAACACTCCGCTCCATTTGGAAATATAATAATATTGAGTTGCATGAGCCTTCAATAAAAAGGTTCTCCTTCGAACTTTCCTCGGAGATGAAATGGTGTTAGTCCTTAGAACCCCGATGATAATTTGGAAGAAGCCCCCAAATCTTGAACCAAATTGGGAAGGACTATATGTCACACATAGGGTCTATTTCAATGGAGCATATTCCCTAATATCAATGGATGGAAAACACATAATATCTCCTATAAAAGTGAAGTTCATGAAGAAGTACTTCACATAACAGAAATGAAAAGGTCCTAGCTTTGCGACCCTAAACTACGAGTCATAAAACCCCAATGTTGTGGTCCAAGCTCTATGGCCCTAAACTATGAGTAAATAATCCCTATAATACCATGGTCCAAACTCTATGACCTTATATTATGATTCATCATCCTAACCACCTAATGATAAATTGTACGGTGTTATTCCATGAAACATGATAGTAAAAATATTTCCTAAATGTTAGGTTTCGAAATCTATGACTTTAAACTATGAGTTATAATATACCTCCATACCATGGTCTGAACTCAATGACCCTAAAATATGAGTTATATCACCTCTAAGACATGGTCTGAACTCTAAGAACATAAACTATGGGTAATTATATTGTGAACCCATATCATGGTCCAAACTCTAATACCTTAAACTATGAATAATAATTCATAAAAATGCCCCCATATCATGGTTCAAACTTTAAGACCTTATACTATGAGTTAAAAATGATCCATATCATGGTCCAAAATCTATGTCCTTAAACTATAAGTCATCATCCGTTCCAGATGAAATTAAACTTTAAGGAACTAGTCCCTGAAACACGACAATAAACTATGAATCGTGTCCTCACCATAAGACGTTAAACAACACAAAACAAAACATCCTAATCACGTGATAATAAACAACATGATCTCTTATATAACTACATGTGACTTGATTCCTTCCCTCACAGGATGCATAAAAATGCCTCAATCCTTGATCCTAACCTACCCCTCCCCCCAAAATAAAAAAATCCCTCCATCAAACCCCATATCTACCCATATTCGTATGGGAAACCCTTGTCACTCCTTTTTTCTCACATTGAATATAACTCCCGTGAGATTAGGATCAATGGTAGGGATTACCTTATGAAATCCAACCATAGAGTAACACGGTAGACCTTGAAACCATGATGGATAGAATGGAAATTACCCTACCTCTTAGACCAAGCCAAATCGGTATGGGGTACATAGAGAACTACGTATGGATTTATTCCTGCCCTCACAGGATACATAATGATGCCTCGATCCTCGATCTACGACCAGCCCCATGATGAACAAAAAATAAAATTCCCCCATCATATTCTCTATCTCCCCACACCAATGTAGGAGACACTACGACCAGTCCTTGTTTCTCACATATATTATAACACACATGAGCTCATGATCAGTGGTGAGGATTCTCTTATACATATAAATTGTAAGGCAATGTGGTTGGACCGTCACCCATATAAAGTGAAACCAAAATTCCCTCACATGTCCTCACAAATGAACCAAGAAAAATTGTTTGTAGGGAACATTCAGAACTACATGTGGCTTGATTCATACACTCGTAGGGTGTATAGTGATGCTCTGATTCGACATCCTAGCCCATTCACCAACAAAAAATTCCTCTTTCCCCCATACATAGGTCATACTAGTACGGGGAGTCCATGAATTATTTTATCGCATGACAATAAACTGTCAAATTCTTGAAGAGATATGTGTGGCCCAGTATTAATTATTATGAGATTCTGCACATGTCTCTCAATCATGAGATGTCAAAAGATCCTTCTTCCCCATGTACATATGGGTCAGACATATGTGGAATCTCCAATTAGTTCATGGTTAATGATGGTCTAGGTATACTCACATTCCCAGGAACATCTTCCCTGTTTGTCACAACCCATACCTTTGGAAAACATGGATCCCCATAATCATTTGAGGCCATCAGAGATGGAAGGCCAGTGTCATGTGAATACCTTTGATTGACTATGAACATTATGCCTTGGTGGCTTTGCATATGTTTCCCACAAAAAATGCCCATCATTCAAAGGAAAATTTGTCACCGGGATAGTCCATTCCTATCTCAGTATGCCCAACAGTTTCCAAGACCCATGTCATCCCTCTTGATTCCAATTTACCATAGGACTACGGTTTACAATTTGTATCATCACTCACATCTATGGAACACTAGAAAATCATAATTTTGATATACTTATAACTATTGGATATCTTTATGATAGTATAATCTTCCTCGTTGCATAAATCTAATCTGCACAGCATCACGTCCTCACCGCATGACGTCAAACTACATGGCCAAAATCTTCCTTGTTGTACAAATTCAAACTACATAATAATGGTTTAAGCCCAATAGTGACCTCTAATACTGATTTTTCTATTCCTATGAAATGACACATAATCCTCATAATCCCTTGTTTCTCACATCGAGAATTGATCACATGAACTTAGGGATATAAGTGAGAGATACACCATAACATTATGGAAAAATGGCCCAGGAATTTGGTCATAGTAGAACAACACTAAAAGGCATGTCAGGGTGCCCTCCCCCAAGAAGAACCCCACGTCCTGGCCTTATGATGTTAAATGACTAGGTATCCCAAAGATGGAATGAATAACTCACATTGTGTATGAGTTAGATCTATACAAGGGAAACCATTCTGTGAGTAAATTGAAGCCAAAATGTCCCAAATATGTCTGGATACTCTCATAACATACCCCAGACTTCATTCTCTGAGTAATCTTGAATCCCCATAATCCTTCATGGACATCTGAGGTGGATGTCTAGTGTCCTGCGGATACCTTTGATTGACTATTCATATTATTCCCCAGTGGCTCTGTATATGTTCCCACAAAAATGGAGAGCAAACAATGTCTAGTTCATCCCTATGAGAGTCCTCGCCGATCTAAGTACACCCATTGGCTTCCAAGCCTCATTCCATCCCTCCTGATTCAAGGGCACTCAATGTCATGGTTTAAATTTTCCTCCTTACTCACATCCTGGAAATTTCAGAAAATACAAGATCGATTCATCTTAGTTATCTT
The DNA here is from genome assembly GCA_963277665.1 of Viscum album. Classification (NCBI taxonomy): domain Eukaryota; kingdom Viridiplantae; phylum Streptophyta; class Magnoliopsida; order Santalales; family Viscaceae; genus Viscum; species Viscum album. The sequence goes on along the minus strand of OY728127.1, from coordinate 516,030,559 downwards.
TTGAGGTTTCTATATATATCCCATTCGTATGCTTGAAGTTGATCCACATAAAAAAGAAGGGCGATCCTACTCATTTTCGGGTTTCCACAGAGAATTTCAGTTTAAATGCCTCCATTGTGTTCAGGAGCACCCCTAGTCAATGGTCACAAACCGTATTCATAAATTTTCCAATTTCTATAATTCTCAATGGCCATCAGAAATGGAAGGCCAGTGTCATGCATGCACCTTTGCTTGACTATACACATCATGCCCCAGTGGCTATGCATATATCACCCACAAAAAGTGGTTGTCAACAAAAGACAAATTCTTCCTCAGGAGAGTCCCTTCTTGCTTCTGTATGCTCAAATGACAACCACATCTTATCATTCCCCCATATTTTGAAACATCTGAATAATAACTGACATACCTTCCTCTTTTCAAATGCCCCTGACATAAAGAAAACTTCTAACAGAACTAACCATTCACCAGCTCTCCCTCATGCAAGTACAAAGCATGGAGGACAATTTACCTACTCAAAGATGATATTAGTATCCTTAATGTTTCAGACACTGTTACTCAAGTCAGCCACCCACTGTGGCCCCAAACATCAAAATAAATTCAAGATTTTTCAAATTCTACCCATTATATCAGAAATAGAAGGCCAATGTCATGCATACATATTTACTTGGCTATTCACATTATGCCCTGGTGGTTCTGCATATGTTTCCCACAAAATGGATGTTAACTAAGGGAAAGTTTGTCACCCGGAGAGTCCTTTCCTACTTCTGTGCACCTAAAACATCTCTTGAGCCTTATGCACATCCAAAATCCAAAGTCTAGGGTAAAGAAAAATCCCTCATCAATGTCTGAAGAATATTAGAACATTCCTGGCCAACCAATCTTGAGTAAGGGACCTGCCCCGTTAATGTATGCTCAACGTTGTTCGACCCAAAAAATCAGTAGTAAATTTTATTAGCAGTGTGAACTGCCAGCAAAAAAGATGCCATACTTTCTAGAGAAAAAATCCTCAAAGGGAACCTCTGGGAAAAAAGTCAAGTAATGGTTCGTTAAAAATGAAAAACATCGAGCCATTAAAAAAGGCATAAATCTTGTCAGGTCGAAAACCCGCAAAGGGTGACCTAAGAAAAAGCCAAGTTATGCACACTAAGCCCATACCAAGAAGGCTTAAAAAATTATGGTTATAATAGAAGTGATGCAAAAGTTTGTGGGGTATTCCATGAAACCCCAGTAATAGTCGAAATATGCTCTCTGACTCTCGTGGATCAAGTAAAAATTAGAGCTTGATTAAATTATTTCAGTTTACTCATTTCAAGTCGTGGTTTAAAATTAAAACTTGATTGAAATGATGTTCATGATTGATCATGATCAGTTGAAAGAGCAAGAAAAGGAAAAGATAGAGTATCCAAAGGTAAAATGTCTCTATCATATTCCATAAGATATATAGGGTGGGAACCTATAGCCTAGAGCCTCTTTTTAAAAGAAATACATGATCATTACAAGAGACGCTTGATAGAGTCACAAAGTTTCAACAACGATCGGTATGAATCCTCAACCTCTTTGCGAAGCTTCAATAAATTTTCAGTCTCGACCTCTGCCCTCGCCTGAAGTTCCTCTAAGTCCCTCATGTCTTCGAGACCAGTCCTCTCTCTCTCTTGAACATTCCAATGCCCCTCCTCAACTGTGGTTGCGGTCCAAGATTACTTTTTCTTGAGCCACTTTAGTTTTTGGATTTATCACTCAATTTTATGGTCAAGTTATTCCATAAAAACTCTTACTTTATAAGTTTCCTCTACAACCTTACAACCGTTCCAGCATGGGTGGAAGCTTTGTCCACAAGGATTTTCCATGTAGGAGTAAGATATGCCACCGAATTTGCCTCAGAAAGTTGAGATTTGATCATACCAGTTGACTCCCTCACATCAACCACATTCCTTACTAAGTCATAAATTCCATGATAGTTAAACCCACTAAATCCCAAGACCACAAACTGGTGGTTTAACATGGGAAATTTCACTGGCATCTCAGCCAATGGAGTATGGGTGGCTAATCTCCAGATATTTCTCCATGCATTTTACCGAGTGGGGTGAACATAGACCAGACATTCTCGATCAGCCTCGAAATCACTCCCTGAAGTTGAAATGTAGTTACCAATGAACATTACCAAAAATGGAAATTATTATGAAGCTACAACATGGCTAGGCCTAGTGGCAACCTCGTCTTTGGTAATTTTAATGGATGAAAAAGCAGGGGCGTCCGCCGCTATTGCCAAGACATGTGGTTGTAATCCTAAGGATGAGGATGAGGCGACAATACCTCCCACTCCCACATCAGTATTACTATCCAAAACAAGTTGAGCAACATCGTCAATCATTAGCCACACTCCAATGATATGGAAGAGTACTGAAGACCCGGGGCCATGATCATTTGAAACAGTAGTTCTCAATATGGTACCTAAAATGTCACTGATTAATATAGACTTTTGGGGATAGTCATTTCAGATAATGATACTGGTCTCAAAATACTGGGGGTAGAAAACATAACCCCTCTCAGAATAGGAAAAAATGGCATAATAGCCCGCTCCAGATTTTCAGGGGATGGAACATCAGCCTCCCTAACCATGACTTCCCCAAAGTAGCAATCAGCAGGTAGAGTATCATATTTTTAATCAATTCCCTATGTAGGGGAAAAAGATGCTCGGTCAAGATTTATAGGGTAAACTATATTCAAAACCCCTCCATGATCCAGTGAAACCCGGTGCTCTTCACTGGACTCACCCCCTCTACAAAGACCACCCTGTCCTTCCTATGAGAGTTGTCCTGACATGATCAAATGATCCCACAACTTCTAGACAATCCACTATTATTGGGGCAGAAATTGTTTGAGTGGGGGCATGCACACTTGAAAAGTCTACAAAACCCCATCCCCTTCAAATTCTTTGTTTCCCTACCTTGGTCAACCATAATAGATAGAGAACATTCCTCTACCCTAAGAAGGATAGAAGCTATATATTCTTAGGTGGTCGACATCTGGTTACTGACATGCCTTGTATCAAAACACATATACGTACCAGTGAGTCAATGAGGTTAGGGATTTTTTTTCAATCACTAGGTGAGCGGACACTTACATGTAATCCCACTTCGAATACAATTCGATAACTGGGAGCCTTACTTGCATTTATGTGACTGTTGGGGATATGATTCCTGAATAAGGCCACCGAGAGGCGATGGAGGAGGAGTCTCCCTGAAAATATCTACAATCACCACCTCCATATGCTATTGGGATCAGGGAGATCCTTCTACAGTACCCCCTAGCAGTGATGGGGCATGTTCCCTAGCTAGGGTGCCTCTCAGAGAATAAATCGTGGATAAAGCTATTTCCTGAGACATTGAAAGCCCCTGAAAAAAAATAAGAAGAAAATGTGATATTTTTAGCATTCCTACAACAAATAAGTTTAAGGCCAGAAATTATAGCCACAAAAACCTCACGGGTCGGTCGCGTGAACACTACCATCAATTCTACATGGTTTGACTAGCAATGCTTATTTGTAGGAGTGTGAAGACACTTATCCATTTTAGTTAGGTAAGTAGAAACCTCATCAGGCTCTTCATCAGCTGAAATTCTAGTAAGAGTGATGGCTCCCCCAAAACCTAGAAGATCAAAGATTTCCATCTGAAGCAGTTTCCATATATCTTCATCTGTAGTGCTAACCATCAATTCATCAGAAACTTTCCAGGGTTCTCGAAATGCAACAATAATTGGGATGGCCAGTGTTGGAGGATTAATATGAGGAAGCAGAGCAATCTTCGATATCTGTAAACATTTCCCAGGTGTCCCTATAAACTCAGTACCTTGGGAAGAGGAGTGTTTATGAGATGATGGGGGAAAAGAAGAAACCATTTTCATGGCAGCCAGAATAGGTAAGCCAATGATATCTTCATCCTCATCAGTGGGTTTTGGTCACAACATGGAAAGTACCTAATGCGAGTACTTGTACCAATCACATCAGTAGCAGATAAGGGTCTCTAGATCCATAAGGTATCAACCCAAATCATCCAGATCCTTATCTTAATAAACATCAGTTAGTGCCAACACGTAACCAATATCAGCAAGGGAAACATCCCTAGTCTAGAGGAGTTTCCATAAATCGAAAGAGGACCATCCATGGAAAGATGGATGACCTTTCAAAAGGTCCCATTTCCTCCAAGCCACTGAAAACTTTTCCCTGGAAGGAATGGATGATGGAATCCCAATAGTAGCTCCAACAGCTTATCCGGCTACCTGTGAGGTCATAACCCCATCTTTCACAACATTATCAGGGATGAAGAAAAGAGACATTTGAAGAACCTTACTAGGTCTAGGGTGTTCATCAACTTCATTTTGCATCCCCTTTACCTTCGGCTTGGTTTCCTTAGAAGTTTCCTCAATGGGAACCATGTTAGATAATTGTCCATCAGGGTATGATTTAACCCAGGCCTCATCATAGTTCTTGGAAAGTAAGGTAACAAAATCCTCAGGATCTGGAAGCCCGAAAAGGATCTGGGTGTCCTCCGAGGAAGGCATCAGCAACAATTGATGGTCTATCATCATATGTTTCTCCTAGCGAGCATTTTTAAGAGGAGGAAACAACTTTTGAATGACGTTGAATTGCTGACTAAACTAGTAGGGTGCATATGCATCAAAGATAAGTTCCCCTCCAACACGAGAAACTGGGATGTCTTCTCTCAAAGAAAATAAGTAACCTCGATTGATTAAGTCTTCAGATGCATTGTTCGTAATGGTACTAATGGGAGAATCATAAGGATTGTAAGAAAATTGTTCATAAAATTTGGGGCAAGCCATTAAGTCATGATCATTCCTTTCGGTCTGCTTCTCTTTCTTATCTTGTGAGGCCCAAGCCACTGGCATGAACCTGCTAGTGCTTTAAAGATATAGTCAGAGGGTCAAATGCGGGATTTTACATAATTGATGAAGGAATAAATCCCTATGTGGGCTCCAAGACATCCCCAAAGTATTTGAAAAGGGCCATCCATCCTGTACGGTGACCCTCCTTTGCTGATTCGGCCCAGCAGGTGGTATATCTTGGACAAAAAAGGGATATACATATTGATGTATTTTCCAGTGGCCAACTGAGTAGCCTTGATAAAGGTTGTGGCTCTTACACCACCAGATTCCCGCACTGGTAAAAGCCACCCGCTCAGGAACGTGGCCAAGAAAGTCACTAGTCAAAATAAATGATCGATGTCAGGGATGATCCCCATCCCCAATTCCAAAAATACCCCTCTTATAAGGTGGGCCAGTAAGTGGATTCTCGCCTTCAAGTGGATTTGGTTGGACAAGAACAGGGTCTCTGAGGATTGGGCTCAAGACCATTATGTTTAGAAAAAACACAAAACCAGTCATCACACTGAACATCCTGCTTTGGACAGGGATCACATTCCTTCAAAAGTGTCTTCACTTGGATGATGGGTTTTCTGCCCAAAGGTGCGGTTCTTTCCTCATCATCCCAAACAGCAGAGAAAATAAGAAATTCATCATACATGTCCCCAATGATAGGGACCCCCGAAATCATATTGATGTCCCAAAGGATGATTCCAACCTCCCTATGGGTCAAATAGAATGTGTTGGAATCTAGACTCCACCTACCTAATAGATGTGAAATAAGGGCAGTAGGACAATGGGTGTTTGTTTGAGAAACCCATACATCCTTGTACAGTCCCATAACCAGTAGCTCGAGCTGTAATTATTCACAACTTTGGAAAACCTAGAAGGGCCACCCCTAGTCCAAGCCAAATGAGCCTCTGGGGCGAAGGTCCCATCAAGATGACCAACCATGATGCTCATTCTCTATAGACTAACTCACAATTCTCAGGCAATAGTGGGCGCTCTAATCAGGTTTCCACTACACACCCTCTAAGGTTCGAGGTTCATTGTGTAACAGAGGCTCAAAGGTAGTAACTCTCTAGAGGAACCTCCCCCTTGAAAAACTAAAGGCCTTTAGAAAAGAAGTATTAATTATACAGGTAGTGGCCTAACCAATCGGGTTCAACACTAGGATCTCTGTGTCATCCAAAAGGCCAAACCCATAATAAGGAAACCTATCTGAGAAAAGGTACTCGCATTGACCCACTTGGATTAAATTTACAAGGGATTGGTGAAAAGGAACGAACAATGTTTTTTCATCAACCAAATCCACCATATACTTCGATATGTCATCAGCAGCAGAAATAGGGCTGGAATAATATCCCCAGTAGAAGTAGAAATGTCAACAAAAACCTATGAATCAGCCATTGTAGCCTGCGCATAAAGATCCAGAAGCCGATAAGAAGATAGTACAATAAAAATTGTTGGGTATAGGATATGGAAAAAATGGTTAAAGGACTAAAAACAAATCCACAAAAGGCTCTTCATAATGTTCCTAGAAATGGTATCTGGAAGGAGTATATCATGTACACCATGAAACGCGGAAGCTACTCTGCGTACAACCATGGTACGTGAAGGAACTATGAGGCACTGTCCCGCGAATGGTTGGACGGTGAATAGAATAGTTCATGAAAGGAAGAAATAGTGAACCTGGGCTTTGATTAAGTTCATGTTCAGAAATTCAGGATTAAAATTTAAGTTCATATTAATAGTTTTTAATGTTCGGTTCCCTGATCCAAGTTTAGTATGCAGACAAACCAGCTGTGTAGAATTCTCCCATGAGGAATCCAGATTTTAATTCTTAAAATTCCACAGTTCCATTCAAAAAAACCGAAATATGGTTCACAAGTGGATAAATTGAATAGAAATCAATTTTCGGAATTTATAGAGTAGCTTGTGAATGTGATTTTTTCGAGGAGCACGGTACGCAATATCAATGGATGTCGGGAAAATAGAGAGTACTTTTCGCCCCGAGAAACTGTAAATTGAAAATGACATGGGCCCCTATATATAAGTGTGGTCCCCCTACCAGGTACATCTTTTCTATCGCAAACCATATCAATTCAGGATAGCTTCTACATCGGAATAATCCCCTTTTTATTCTAAACAGACCCCATTATGATGGGGGAAATTCGTAGGGTCCTAAAAATTCCTCCAAAGGAAGAAAATATCCCTAAAACTGCTTTGAAGAATGGAGAAAACAATCATACAAGTCTAGTATGTTGAATGGATTTAGATTAGATTTCATGTTTTAGAGGAAACTTGTATAAATCCAAGTTTGAAAAGGATTTTGAGTGAACTGCATACCATTACCTTGAAGGGTATGTGGACCAGTTGGATCGCGAACTGCCAGGTACACAAAACAATATGCGAACTACTGGTCATGGGGCGATGTCCAGTGAACGAGGGGTATGTTTTAGATTGAACTAGATACCATTACCGTGAAGGGAATGTGGACCAGCTGGATCATGAACTGCTAGGTACACAAAACAATATGCGAACTACTAGCCGTGGGGCGATGGCCAGCGAATGAGGCTGGCCACGAACCGTGTCGCCGAAGGAGTTGTGCACATAAATTAAATCAGCATATGGTACCGTGAACCCATCAGTTCATGGACGAAGCGAACGAGCAGGGATCTATGATCCATTATCGCGAACCAAAGTCTCCACAAACCCCAAATGAAAATTTCTTATGTGGGTTCGGATATGGCATCAATGTGTCTCCGCAAATGGTGTCTCGTGCCTAATAGATACAATTTATCCTATGCTCTATAAAAGGAACAAAATAGAATTATGAAAAAAATGGGAGATGAACAGAGAGAATTACGGATGACGAAAGATTGATGGAGACATAGAGGTTGTACTCTGGCTTCCATCCTGTGTCATCAGAGAAGCACGAATCACGAACCACTTACTCCACAGGTATAGCCTGCTATGAACCATAAAACGGGGGAATTGAATAATAAAAATAGATCCACAATCCTATCTGGTGAACTGTGAACCAAACACTTCTCACGTATGAACACCCTATGAAAGATGATTCCCCTAACTCTCTTTCAACATGGTGTTCTGTGTAGCATACCACTACACAGACAGAACCCGAAACCGCGTACCAAATAATTACACGGATATAACCCAAAGAGAAGTAGTGATCCGTATACCACTTTGGTATGCAGTGGATAGTACCCATGCCTATATACCACATCAGTACGTAGATGGCCCATTTTCCCTCATACCGCCATGGTATGCATAGCCTTACCCATCTCACATGAGAAACTAATATGCAGAATGGGGTGTTTTGGGTGTCGTTCTATCCAGTTCCAACCTCACCCATCCATTACTGTCCAGTCCTCCATGGTCTCTCCACTAACCAGTCCCCTGACATCGGGCCAAAGCCTCCTCTAAATCCACCAGACCCATATAATCAAATCATTCGGTGCATCAGTGTGCCCTATAGAGTCTACATACCCATGGTAAGTAGAGTCACAAAGGCCCTCCCTATGAAGTTGAGGGCTTAGGGAATTCATATGAGGAAAAATTCCCACAGTAACCCAGCGTCCAACCTTGGGTGACCAATGTATACCTCTCCATTCTAAGGATTAAGGGTGATCGCTTGATTTTCTATTCAATGAGGGATAGTGATCAGTCAAAGGGGTTATCTTCAATTGTCCCATTTAATGAAGAAGAAACTCTTACCCTTCCCATAACGTGCTCTGAGGCCCTCCCACTGATGTAATTCCCTAATATTCTGAGGTAGGCCCACATGACCATCAATGTCATTTCACATTGAAAGGATCATTTCTCCGTGCCCCCACCCACAGTCCCCCCGACCTCTTCCTCCGTGGTCTCTCCTTCCCCCACCAATAGGTGAGGAGGAGTGTGCATTGTTGAATCTTTGACATCCTCTTGTTTCTCACACCAAGCATGACTCATGTGGGATTATGTGTTTTTGAGGATTACAAAATCCAAATGATTTGAACTATGAGAACTCTGATTACTGATCAAACCAGGATATGTAGGATGCATACTCAAAGGGTCCAGCTCAAAAGGGTGCCCATCCAAAGGGTCCTCCCAATCATGTACCTCAGATGGGAATATTACATGTGTAAGCCCCACACAATTTTAACTACAAGTACTCTGATTCCTAATCAAACTAGGATACATAGGACACCTACTCAAAGGCCCAAGCTCAAAAGGGTGCCCATCCAAAAGGGTCCACTAAATCATGTCCCTCAAATGAGAAGCTTCAATGCATAGGCGTCACATGATTTGAAGTATGAGAACTCAGATTCCTGATCAAACTAGGATATGTTGGATTCATACTCAAAGGACCGATCTCAAAAGTTTTCCCATCCATAAATGGTTCACCCAATCATGTTTCCTCAAATGGACATCTCCCATGCGTAAGCCCCACACAATCTGAACTATGTGGGTTCTGATTCCTCTCTTATGGATACGTGACCCACACAATCTAAACTATGTTGGTTCTGATTCCTCTCCTATGGGTACGCTGGAAGACCTCCTTGTGGACCTAATCCCAATATCAAGTCACCTTCCATGCCCCAAGATGACGATAAGCTCTATATTGCCTTACAATATGGCTCATGTCAGCATCACCTTCGTAGCATTAAATATATGCATGCTTACTACGATCTTTCAAACCAAGGGTATCCCATGGAAAAATTCTTTGGGAATTAACCAAAGATTCACAAACATATGAACACGACATAAATCTATAAGAGAGTCATGTAACATGGAACAATATTCCCCCGAAAGGGTGCAGTGAACATGACCTCCCATCCTCTCGACCAATAGAGTCCTCATGTGTTGGTGGCCAAATCGTCAGCCAACGAGCGCATGAATTTGGAAAGTAGGTCCATGAATCATGGATACTAGAGTCGTTGGACGTTCTTTGCTCCATGAATAAACTCTTTTGATACCATATGAAAATTTTATATCTGAGAAGGACTGATTGCATGAGTGCTCAACCATTATAAAATCGCCCGCTGGGACCAACAGTTCCCACATTGTAAATTTTACCATATTTAATGGATAATGAAACTGAATGGGTCGAAATAAAATAATGATAAATTCTAAGAGAACCCATGTCTATATAAAAATGGATGGTTATTATCCTCATGGAACCATTTATGCACCACCTAGAAATGATCCACCTTGGATTCAGAACAGAGTGTCAAACCAGGCGTGCAGTTAGACTACTTTTTGAGGAAAAAGGTGAAAATATAGTTAATAAAAAATCCATCATTTTTGAGGTGATTAAGACAAGTTAAATATGTTCTAAATATTTCATCCACATATTCTATACAAATGGGGATGTAATTTCTAAAAAAACCATACAATATCAATTTTACTAAAATTTAATGACATTATTTGAAATGTAGACTTATACCTTAAACAAATAATAAGTGTTTTCAATGATTTTCCCATATCCTCATCCATAAAATACTCAATAATACTCAAAAAACATAAAGAGTTATATATACGTCTTAATTTATGATCAACCTTAGCTTATCATCCCTTAAAATATCCCAAATAAAATATTAAGCTCTAATGATTTCTATAACCTCCTTTAATACAAACTGTGGTGCCTTGAACCCACACTCTGAGAATCTAGTTTAAATAAACACCTTGATTACATATTATCTTTGAAATGAACCGTAAAACCCCAATTATATCCATCAAAAATTACATTATCAATAACTAGTTTTGAGTCATATCTATTTTACGGACCATTCAGTTCCAATGTTGTATAGATTTAGGAAAACATTTAACTAAAATATCCAATTTATATCTCATAAAATGAACACTTTTCATACTAGATAAGAAACTAATTAATCAATAACTTGTCTTTAACATCACCCAAAATTTTTTCCATAGAAGCTATCTATTTGACATATTTTGTGTAATAAATTTTTTTATAACTTGGGGAAAGGAAACATAATAAGTAGTGTACACAAATTCTTAGTATAGGTAAATAAAATTAATGAAAATAAATGATCATAAGTGAGAATTGAAATAAAATATGTAACATAAAAATAATAGATAATAAAAATAATTCCAGAATTGAAAGAAGACATGGTAATAACATATATGGGTTTGAAATATTAATAAATAAGAACATGGATAAAATTAATTGTGTATAATTTAGATGAATAATGTTAGATAACTAATTACATGCCCAAATACAAAACAACATGATCTTTTTATCAAGGCTCAGTGTCTAGGGAATGTTTTTTTGGATGGAATGAAACAAAAGAAAGAAGCTAATATATCCCAAGATACCTACTGATGAATTTTGGGGATATATATACTATGAACACAAATAACAAATTTATTATAATGTATTAATATTGTTAATTTATGAGTAAAATATACAATACAAAACCAAAAGTCATTATTAATCAATAAACATCCATATTTTAATAAATAATACACTAATGATTAATATTTACCCAAACAATTATTAGATAATATTTATATGTAAACATCCCTCAAACTAACACCATACAAAGCATGGGATATATGGTTAAGAAAAAAATTCCCCTAATCAATAAACTCATGGAATCTAGTTTAACACTATTTAATTTAACGATTGAAATATATATTCTTCACACATGAAAGGAAATAGAAGGAAAATCAAACCTATAATTGTGGGTGATTTTTAAAGTTAAAGGCAGTGATGGATTTTCCAAAGTTTAATCCCCCATGGTAAAATATTATAATAGCATTTAGAAATTAATCCATGGACAATATATAGACCAAAAAAATGAAACAAGTGATGAATACAAATCATATCTCATTGAAACAAAATTTTGATGTAATCACCCATATGGTAATGGTAACATAAGGGTCAAATGAACTTGAGAGAGATACCATGATATTTAAAGAAACAAAATCAATTATATTCATTATACTTATTGGTAATAGGGTATTGAATACACCATATAAAAATATAATATGTTGAATAATATAAATGATATCTCCTGAAATTGAAAATAAATAAAAATAACATTTATCACATCAGAAACATTCAAATAAAAATCTCATTAATGATATCATATAAAATTAAATATTAAAAAAATGAATAAATTACATGATAACAATACACAATATTAAAGGGGTAGTAGAAAAACAACAATAAATAAAACATGGTTTATAATTAAAAATATCACCTAAAGGGATGAAAATATCAAAAAACAAACACTTACATCTTGAGTATCATCAAAATAAAAAACCTTGAAAGATAAATATATTGAAATAGAATTTAAAATAACACTAATGTTAATTCATGATATAATATAAAAATAAGGTTGTATATACACCATATAAAAGTAAATTGGTTAATAACAAGAATAATTTCTGATGAAATAGGAATTATGACCAACAAACCCTTTCAAGAAACCTAATTTTTGAGGTATGAATCATTTTTATAAGGTTATAACAAAGAATTATATAACCCAAAAAATAAATATAAAGTAAAATTCAAATTATTCATTATGTATAATAAATTTGATATATCGCATTAACGTTCAATAGGAGTGTTTTTAATTTCATAGAAAAAATTGAGTTATTACAAACCTTTACCTTAATTCATGATTAGTCAAAATGCACTCTACCCATATATATAAAAAATAACTATCATAATCACCGATTTTTGAAAAAAATTCATATATATAACCTTTTATAAATATTATTGGTAATTACTCTCCATATGTATATCAATTAGTTATTATCTATATTTGATATTAGGTGTGAGTCACTTTAAACTAGTTTCATAATAAAAATGTTGTTATTCCCTATTCTACTAAAGTTAATATTTCATTGGTCATAAAAGGTATTATAGTTTGTGTTTTATAATTATATATAATTTTATAATTTCATATTTTCAGATTATTATTTATGATCCCTAAATATGAAATTGGTGTTGATAATGCTTCAATGATTTTCCTGAATCGATGTTAGTATCTTAACTAATGAATTTAAAATTAATGTCACCATTGAAAAAAATAAAATAAAATCAACATTTAATTATTTAAGTCTTATATTACCAGAAGAAAAATTCCTATAGATCTCCTTATATAAATTTATATCATTTTTCCAGTAGGTGGTTAAACAAAACTGAATAAGAACACACCATAATTAAGGGATAAATATGAATGGATTTAGTTATAATGTAATTATAAAAAATGTATAATTAACATATTTAATTTTTATTATTTTGATACATCATAATTTGAAATAATGATAATAATAATATAATCTATATGAGGTTATTATATAGTATAAATAAATTATTATTTCTCTAATAACACTCTTTTTGACAGTTGAAATCACTATAGTTGTTATTTGATAATATTTTTAATAGGGTATCCAATGATTCTTTCCATAACCTTAATAATATCATATAAATAATATATATCTATTAATATTATTCTCACGATCATCCTTGAAATGTGGTGATGAATGAAAAAAATAGAAATCAATCATTCTAAGGAGGAGGTTGTTCGTACGTACACATTTTTGATGATTTCATTTTCCATTGAACTAAAGAAATTAATACAATATTTTATCACTTTAGAATATATAATAGTTCATTAATATCATTATTATTTACTCAATTAATCTTCCTAACTATCCATGTATGTTTTTTTGGAAAATGATACATGTCACTTTATGAAGCTGGTAGTCTGCACACATGCATGAATTTCATTTTTTTATTAATGTAAAAAGGGAAAAGAAATTAATTGTTATTAAATTAGAATATATTTTTTATATTAGTAATAATTTTGAAATTTTATTTTAATAAGAATAAATATATTTTGGGAATGTAATATAGAAAAAGAAGAAATTAGGGAGAATTAATACCCACCTTGAGAACTTAGGATTTCCCTTGGATTACGACTTGGAAAGGGAGAGATTAGAATAGTATATTATGAAAATAATATTTTAAAGGTGAAATATGATTCTATATTAAGGAATTTACAATTAATTTCTAGGTTAAATTGAATTTCTTTGCGGTGTTGAAGGGGTGGTGAGAGGAACCTTTTATAAGTGGTGAGATATTTTTTAAAATTTTTCTACTTAATATAAATAGTGAACATGTTTCACATGTAAATTAGATAAAAAATATAAATTTATTAAGCGGATTATGACATATGACTGATTATACCTTAGCCACTAATTTTTACAAGTGTTTTAAGAACATTTTTAAGTCCTTTACACTTATATTTTCCACTTTAATCTTTTTTGGATTTATAATGGTAACTAGTTGTTTCCCTTGTAATTTAATTTTAATGCATAAAAATAAAGTTGAACATAAAAAATAATTTGTACCTAATAATTCTAAATAGGAAATAAATTTTATGAGATAAAATTATTATATGTATTGTATATCTATTTTATCATTAGTGCATGTAACACTTGAAAAATCATTTTAATGAAAGTGTATTTTAAACCTTAAAACTATTGTGTATGGTGAATTAATTAATGTATTTGTTTTCAGTGATAAAATTGTCCTACTATAAAATAAATAAAATTTATGTGGATTTTATAGTAATTCAAAACCGAATTTTATCAACATAATAATCAATTAGAAGAAAACACCAATAATGGTTTCTTTTATTGGAAAATAGTACTTAAATTTATAAAATGTATAAAATATGATTTATAAATTAATATTGGTATTTAAAAATATATATTATTAAACATAAATTTCAAATTTTATTACCTAAAAGGATTTATAATCTTATAGTACTTTCTTATATAATGATTATTTTATAAAAGATACCATTTAGGTAAAAACTGTACATTTTTCTATTCAATAAAAAATAAAATATTTAATATAATCCAAAAAAATAATATTAAACGAACATAAGAAATTTAAGTATACAAATAAATTTTATTTTTCCAAATTCATATTCTAAAATTTTAGAATTTAACTTGTAAATGAAAATAAAAAAATATAATGAAAACAGTTTTCAATTGACAATAATTTTTCAAATAAAAATATTATCCATTTTTATTTATATTATCTGAAAATTACTAATAAAATTGGTGTTAATATATTTTTCACATAAAGAATATATTTTATTTATAATGAATTTAATTTATTAAAAAACTCATAAAAAGTAAATTTTTTGAATAGTTACATATTAAAGAATAAATCAGTCTTAATAGTTATTTAGTAATACCAGATTAATTTATCAATGCCTTATCATTTAAAATGAAATTATTTTTATTTATAAATATATTTCATAATCTGGTTAGGATTATTTTTTAGTCCAAATTATAAGGATACATTTTAAGGGTTATATGTTGTTAGGTGGTTCATTTTTCTTCAATGTAACATGTGTCACATGATATTGAACATATTAGGTTCTAAAGGAAATAAAATACATTATATTTAGTAATTAATGTTTTGAGACATGCACTAGGATCCACCACATGGCTTGGTATGAGCTCATTCAAGCATTTTTCTATCTTTTTTCCCTGAGCATTTTTCTATTAAGATCATGGTGGTGTGATCCTTATTAAAAATATAGGATCTTTATATAGAATTAGGGTTGTTTTTAATATTTTATCTCTATAAAATTTATTAATGGGTTTGATTGAATTTTTCAAAGATGTATGAGGATAGTTACTCCCCCAAACACATTTTTCACGACCTGACCCAACCAAGGCTCGAGCTGTGACTAACTCAATCCTGCCTCCATAGGCTAGGTGGTAGAAAAGAGAACTAGATGGTATATCCTAAATGGGAGAAATTTTACTAATATACCAATATGCACAATCCTAAAAATATTAATACATAAGTGTAGAGGAATTATATTAAAATATTCAACAACTAGAATTTAATCTAAGCATGTACACCCTCTAGGGTGTATAAGAGTATAAAAGTGTAAAATGAAAATTAAAAGAATGAAATACATGCCCAACCAGAAAGGTGTCACAAAAAAAAACTAGAAATTAAAAGTCCCAATAGAGACCAACTTCTGATCTAAAATCTCTAAATATCATATTCGGCCCAATGCATCAAGTATCCCTATGCTCTTTTGAAGTCACCACTGAAATTTCTATTATGTGCATAAGACATGAAATGTCTAGGAAAATCCCATATCGGGGTAATTATATTCATACCAAGTAGGATTCCTCAAAAATGATGAGGGGTATCAAGAGACACGATATGAATAGACAATAAATAGATCATCCCAAAGAAAGAGAGTAAAAAGAATCCAATAACATGTATATAGATGGATAGATATATAGTCAAACCAAAGAAACCCAAATGAGAGATAAGTGGATATCCATATCAAAACACAACCTAAGAATTATTTTCAATAGTTCCATAATTACATCAATGATACAAAATATCTCATGTGTTTTATTAGATGTAATTGCGTTGAGACCCACACCTCAACACTATACTGTAATGTCAAGGGGGCTTAATCTACAAGTAAAAGACTTGAACCCAAGTAAATCAAGGGGTTTAACTTAGTAAGTACCTATAGAGGACTCATGAACTGATGAATGAAGGGGGGTTACACGATTTATGTAGAAGAACCATGACCTAGTTAGTGAGGGGGGTTCTACTCTATTGGTCGAGGACCTGCACCCTAGTTCGGTAGGGGTGTCCACTCTGGTGTCATGAGGACCTACACCGTATCCTATATAGGGTTCCACTCAGTAGAGAGAGGACTCACACCTTTATCTTTTAGAGGTTTCTTACTCAATAGGATGAGTACCCACACCCTAGTGTGTTAGGGGGTTCCACTCTAGTGTAACGAGGACCCACACCCTATCAGATAGGGTGGTTCCACTCAGTAGTTTTAGGAATAACTCTATGTTACATTAATGGTGCTCCACTATATAGTTTTAGGACTCACACCTTGGTTTTTCAGGGGGTTCTACTCTGGTTTGATTAGGACCTACACCATATTTTATATGGGGTTCCACTATGTAAATAAGGGACCGATGCCCTGATCTGTCATGTGGTTTCCACTCTATAGGTCAAGGAATCATGCCCTGTTGCATTAGGAGGGTTCCATTATTTTGATCCTCTTCCGTATCATTTTCATTTTCGGGAACCTCATAAATAAGTTTCATTTTGGAAAAAATCACATCATTTATTTAAATACACTATGTAGGCCACGATCATGTTTTAAATGAAAAATAACTCAGGATAGACTACTCATGAAAAAATATATGAGTCCAATCAAAGGAGATATGAGTGGTTGATGTTTCCTAAAATAGAAAAAAAGGGAACAATATGTTTGAGGGGACCCACATGATGTGTGGTCCCACTCCATAAACTAGAAATTTCAGTGTAGTGACATCGATGACTTCCCATGTAACCAAACATTGTGTGTTAGTGGATTACACTATGTTTATGAGTCACTTTAGGTTCTTCCCATGTTCTCTGGCACTCTCCATTTAATTTTCCTATGTCCGTGTACTTTGGTACATGACATATTCCTGGCCATTCCCATACTCGTTTACTCTTAAATAATATTCTGATTTTTCCATCCCAAGGTCACACGGCATGTGGGGGTCCCACATGGCATGTGAAACTTAACTCACTCAAAACCCTAGCCGCCATATATAGGGAAATATATACCTTGTGTTATTTGGACTGCACGACATACAGTCAGGATTTTTCTAGATGTTTATATATGGAATTCATGAAACAGATCCTATATTTCTACCTTTGGATATAGCCTCTTTTCTTCTTGAAAATGGTGGATCTAACTCAGGCTAGTGGATTTCAGTCATCTGGTGGTCGAAAATCTGTACCAGGTTCTTCCCATGTGAACCTGCATTCACCACCACATGTCAACTCGACCGAATCACGTCCATGTATCTATGATCTCAAATCCATCAGATGAAACACCCATTATTTCATGATTAATCCCAAATCCGTCCTTAATTAGTTATCTGTTTTTCGTATGTGAAGTTTTTGTTAATTTGGGGGTCTGATTGGGCTCAGTCCATCCTGGAAATGTAGAATCATGACTGTGTTTCCCACTGTGACCAATGTGAATAAATTTTGGGAGAAAGGCCTAAAAAAGGTTTATCAATAGTTTCCAAGATTTAATGGCCACTGATCTTGAATAGGGATCTTCAGGTTTATAAAATAGTTTTATAATCAATTAAATTTCAAAACATGATAGCATGCAATTTTTCAAAATTGGTACAAATCAAATTAAAAGATTTATGTTTCTGAACAATTTAATAAAATGATACAGAATCCATAAATTATGCATCCTAATGGTTTATTTGTTACTTTTTTCTGATTTTTTTCACCAGTGATTGAGAGGATTCATTTTTTTCATTGTGATTTAATATACTTTTACCCAGAGTCTCATCATAATCTGATTCGATTCACCAATGGAAGGAGAGGAATAATTCTCTCAATTCTCTCAAAGTTTAGGTGGTTAACCGTAGATAATTCCGTATAGGTGTATTTATAGGAATTTATATTAGGTTTATTTAATTAGAATAAATAAATTTTGTTGTTTATTTTAACAAAATGAACCCGCCAACAGTTTTTATTACTGAACACCCCCTTCCATCCCATTTTATGTCGCTCCTACATTGTGTTTCATACACAACTGTGGTGTCGAATTTATGATTTGAGATTCCATTAAAACGTTATTTAATTATATTAATAAACTCTTTTTTCACAATTTAAAATATATTTAATATTTTTATAAAATTAATTTAGATAACACTAGTACTTGGAATTTCACTCCATCTCATAAGTTGTCTCTGAATATATATATATATATATATATATATTTTTTAAAGTATTAAATGAAAAAAATTGGGTCTCTACATCATTCTGTCCTTAAATATTTGTGTCCCCTAATATAAAATCTAAAAAAATAGATCATGTTACTATGCCCACATCTGGCTCTCCCACTCCCAGGAACTCTACTGCATGTTCCTATGTTGCCACAAACTAATGGGTTAGTCCCTCCATACAGGGCCCTCTCATGTCGATCCTCAACATCCACAAGGTGGTCTGAAAAAGTAAATTTTTCCTTGATGTCTAGATCACCCAAATAAATAATGTGCATATGGTCATGCACGTATCTTCCCAGTTGTGACATGTGGAAGCCATCATGAACCTACTCTAACAATGGTGGAACATAAAGAAAGAAAGCAACCTCACCAACCCTCTCTTTGATCTTGAATGACTAGATGAACCTCATGAATGTCTTTGAATCCTAGAAAAACCTATTTAATCCTTATAATGGGTAGAATATCATGAAAAATTATCTCTCTACTCAATCTCAAAGGGCCTGTGTTAGAGATTAGTGTAGGATTTATTCATACTCTCAGTTATCCTTATATTATAGTGGAAGACCTAGACCTTCTTCATCATTGCCTTCACCAACTATGGATACACATTTTATGCCACACAATACAGTCAGAGAAAATAGTAAAGCGAACCCCTTTAAGATGAAAAAACTTCTATGTGTACATTTTCCCCAAACTATCTGCCAAACTATACTCCCTGATAGCATGGAAGTGTGCCGACTTCGTAAGAGAGTGAAATATCACTAAGATGGCATCATGGACCTTCAGTTTATTTGGAAGACCTGTCAAAAATTCCATGGATATGTTATCCTAATTCCACTACAGTATCTCAAGGAGTTTTAACAAACCTACCATATCCTTGTGCGAAGCCTTCACCTTCTAACAAGTGATGCACCGATAGATGAACTCAACCGCACTACATAACATGTCAGACCACCAAAATTGCCAATAATGGTAAATGTACATCCCACCCACACCAAGGATGTAAAACTAATGGAGATGTGTGGAACTCTCGCATCACCTTCTCCTGCATCGTGATTGTAAACATCGTCCATCCATGGAAAAGGATGACATGATTCCCTCCTTTAGAAAATAAAAATGGTAAATATCATGGGGATATATGGTCACACAGTACCTCGATTTAAAGTCTCCCAATTAGGAATCTCTCACACATTGTATGGTAGGATTCAAAAAAATTGAATATAGAAAATATACACCCTTCTGCTCCAACAAGGTTTGCTATAAGGAAGCCAAATACTAAAAATATTACTACACCAAACAAGCATAAGACATCTTATTAAGGGTATTTTTTACCACATTTCCTATACCTATATTATATACTATCTCGAATTCATAGCGTTGTTGGAACTCCAACTAGAGTTAGTATCTCAGGTTCATGTCTCTCTACGTGAAGACACACCTTTGACATTGATGGTCATTATAAACCAAAAAGGACTCCTATAAGATAGTTCCTCTACATCCTTAGGAAAATAAACACCACTTCCTACTCTAGGTATTTAGTGACATAGTTCATCTCATGTTGTCTCAACTTCCTCAACCCTTATGTGATAACTTCATACTGCTATATCAACATGTAGTCGAGCCCAACACCTGGGTTGTTGCAATACACTACGCACTCTACACCCTCCACGTATATTCTCAACATAAGATCACTCGTCACTGTCTGACTAAACTTCTAAAAGGCTCTTTGGAACTACACAGTCAAGGTGAAGGGCTTCCCATTCCATTTAAGAGTGGTAAAAGGAATTGAAATATAGAATAAGTCTACCATAAAACTCATGTGGTACCCTTCTAAACCAAGAGAGATCTGCACCCCCAACACGCTCTTGGCTGGATCTCAAGAAATCAATTTATTGATCATCACTAGTTACATACAAAACTCATGCTCTAAAATAGCATTCCCTAAACAGTGAACCTTGTGAATCTAGAATTGGAATTACAAGAGCTTACCATATTGGTGGTTCTCATGAAGAAAATATTAGACCATCCTCAAAAAAATTTCAATCCCATCCTCAGACACATTGTATATAAGTATTTTTTTCAAAGAACAAAACCATGAACTGGTCTTCGTACCAATGTAAAATCCATTTCACCAAATCTATAAAAACGGAAAGGGAATTCATCACACCTATGAGAATCAACAATAACTCATAGTGTCCATGGTGACATCAGAATTCCATATTTGGGATATTAGCTTCACGAACACTCTAATAGTGGAATTCAGACCTAGGATCGGTATTCGAGAACCATCTCTCGCAATGAAAATGGTGAAAGAGTTCATCAATACTCATCAAGAGGTAAATTTTCATTATCAGGTCCTGGTTCGGGTGACAATAATCCAGAAAACCTGCAAACTCTTTCACACGTTTTTCATGAACAACACTAGGGGTTCATATGGGGACACAATGGGTCTAATTAAACCCTTATATTGAAGGTCCTATAACTAAAAAAATAGATCCAAGAGATCATTATAGGCCATATGATATGATGAAGAAGATATCAGAGTGTTCTCAGGATGCATGACTATGAAATACTCCATTACTCACCCCAGAGCTAGTCCTAAAACTTCCTCAAGAAAGACACCCATATAATCCTCCATGAAATAAGGAATCTATATGACTAAAGAGAATAATACACCAAGGGATACACTCAAAAATATATTTCTGATGGGATACAACTTCATGCTCATAGAACCCACTCGTCCCACCATGTGATCTCCCACTTCCACAAAATAGAATCACAACCCAATTGTGTTAAGTCATATGACTCATATATGATGATAATTAATCTAGTATTAGAACATGGATGAAAAATTCATACCCAATAGGATGTCATAGGGTTCCATTATGATGAATAATGTTATCACATGATCAAATCTCTACTAAGAGATAGATCACACTTCCAAAAGATAAATGTTATAGAATAAGTTTTCCATGTAGGAGCCTCAAGAAGAATTTTCTTGGCTAAATCTTCAAATAAAATCTCCATATATCAAACTACGACTGTTGATATGGTGGAATGACTCACAAATATTTCTAATAATATTGTTTCAATAGTATAACAAGAAAAAAATCTTACTCTAATCATCTCTTATGCCACAGGGTCATATGCCTCCATAGCATGTAGCTATCTACGACCCGGATGGACATATACTAATTCCTAACATGGGCCAACTAGTGGTGGTGGTGTAAGGATTTAATAGTTTCATCCACTAAACATATCTTTTATTCATAGATATCCACCTACTGCTCTTCTAGCCTCACCTCCTTGGGGGCCTTCTTTCCCTCTCTAAGAAGATCCCTAATCCGAAAACTGCCTCTACCATGGAATTCTGTTTGCTATATGCCTATGATACTTAGAATATCTTCTTGGGAATTAATTCCCAATGTGACATGTCCTATCAAAATAATTGAATAAACCTATCTAGGCTTCCCTAGTCTTATTTGAAACATTTACTTAGTGCATGATTCTGATCATGGAGAGGTCTCCTACACCGAGAACCTTTCAACTGGAACCTTCTTGCTACTACAGATAACTCAATCCTGTAATTCCTAGTTCCTAATATAGCTACCAAGTGTCCAAATTAATGGAATATCCCATTATCCTGTTCATTATCCAACACCCCAGAATAAGTGGAGATTCACAAGGGTACCATTCTCACACATATATCTGTCTATAGAGTCCCTTCTCAAAATTCCATACTAGAATGTGACCATCCCAGATCATGGGGAGGGAGTACAATGTAAGGTATGTTAACCTCAAAAAATACTCATCCACTATCATCCCTCCCTATTTTATCTCCAGAATCTCTTGAATATTATCTAAGTACGAATAGGAGAGGTAGTACACCTCATGAAAAACAATTGGATATTTGGCCATGATACTATCAACTCATCATGCATCTGTGTAACAAGACTCCACCAGTGATCAAATTATACATGAAAAGTATATCTCCTAGGGAATCTACATAATTAATTAGATTTTAGATAATCTAGAAGATATGATCCACCAAATCTAAAAAATCCTCTCTTACTAGAGGATCTGGCATTTCGTGGAACCACAGTAAACCTTGGTGCTGGAAATCCTGGAGTGTGATAGGATTGTGAACATCCTCCGACCACTCTACTGAAATGATTTTATGATCAATATGTGTAGGATATTGTGACCTTTCCACCAGGAAGAATTATCTTTATGGATGGACCCTGAATTATGCCTCATCTCTCATTGGATCATTATCGGGATCTGAAACTGGTATCCGGGCTGGTTGTCATCGCGGAGGCATCCAGAAAATTTAATCAAGACATAACACAATTATATGGGAACATATATATAGTGGGGAGTTGATTCATTAAATAAAGTTTAATATGAAATATTATCTTATGCATGTAGCATCAATCCATGCAACAAATATTTCACAATGCTAAGTCGACAAGTAGGCAGTCAAGGTCCTAGTGAATGGATACATCAACTGACTATACCATCACTGGGTTCCCTGGACTAAGAGACACACTCAATAAAAATTGATATTTTGACCTAAATTCTTTGAAAATCCTTATAAGGGGACTATAGAAAAAACCATACCAGGGAATGAACATCTCAGATACCAATCTTTCATGACCCGAACCAATCGGGGATCAAGACACAACTACCCCAATCCTTCATCCAAAGGCCAGGTGTGGCGATAAGCACCAAAAGGAATATCAAAAACAGGATGGATTTGTTAATGTACCTATATGCACACACGTGACCATCTTAATATAGAAGTGCATATGAATAATGATAAAAATTTCAACTACTAGAATGAAAACGAAATATGTAAAACCTCTAGGCTCTATAATCATATGATCGTGTAAAATGTACCAGAAAAAATACCCATCCAACTAGAAAGATGTCCCAAACTGAAAAAATTAGAATGTAAAATTGTTGAGAGAGCCTAAATCCTAATCTCTAAGCTCTTTCCACTGTACAAAACCCAATGTACCATGTATTACTAAGCTACTCTAGAGTCACTGATGACCTATCGGTTTTCAATATTATACATGACATGTGTGGGAAGGGACCTTAAATGGGTGAGTATTTACATACCCATTAGGACACCACAAAATATGAAGGGGATAAGTAAATGACATTATAGACATAGGCATTAAATTTATCAACCCAATTCAAGAGAATAAAGAGGACCCAACAATTTGGATACAAAAAGATATATTTACGAATGAACCAAAGAAAAAAAAGGAGAGGGTAGGGAACTCTATCTCATTAACCATAAAATGATAAAGTTCCAATAGTTCCATAATTCAATCAAAGATTCCTAGAATCTCATGTATATGCATATAAGTAATCGAGTAGAGGCCCACATCATTCCACTACATCACATAGTCGAGGGGAACAATCTATAATAAGAGGATCCATTCCATAGTGATCCAAGGGGTGTCAATTAGTAAGTATCCATAGATGACCCACACCCTATTTAATTATGGGGTTACAATCTCTAGGTAGTGGACCCACACCCTTGTGTGTTAGTGGGGATTCACTTTGGTACCATTAGAACTTTCATCCTATCCAATCAGGGGTTCCATTTGGTAGATTGAGGATTTGTGCCATAATCCATCAGGGCGGTTCTACTCTGTAGGTTGAGGACCTGCACCATGGTATATAATGGGGGTTCCAATCTAGTGAAATGATGAATCACATTCGATCTGATAGGGGTTACACTCATTAGATAGAGGAACAATTCCCAAATCTGGTAAGGGGGAGCAAATATATTGGCCGAGAACCTACTCCCTGGTACATATGGGGGTTCCACTCTGGTGTCAAAAAGACTAAAAAACTATTTGATAGGGGTTTATGATATGTTGATAGAGGTCTTACGACCTAATCTATCAAGGGGATACACTCTATTGGTCAATGACCCAAGCCCTATGGTGTAAGTGAGGTTCAAATTTAGTTATCCTTTGACCGATACCTATCATTGTTGTGTACCTCTTAAATAAGAATCCCACCTAGAACATCTAGCACTGTATCTAAAAAGACACTACATATCCCTCTATAATGTTCTATGTAGAAAAACACTCCAGATAGGCTACTCGTGGGATAGAATCTGAGTCCAATTGATGGTGGTACAAGAGGTTGAAGTTTTCTCAAAAGAAAACAATGGGTACACGATGTGCAAGGGGACCCACACATTGTGTGGTCCTACTCTATCACATGGAAATGTCAATAAAGGTACATTTATAGCTTCCCATGTTACTAGACAAGTTGTATAAGTGGAATAAAAAGTGTGGAAGATCCACTCATGGTTCTTCCCATTTTCTCCAGTTGGGTCTTTGTAATTTTCCCAAGTTCGTGTAATTTGGTACACGACGTGTGACTAGCCATGTCCAAGATTATGTACTCTTGAATTACATTCCATGTTCTCCCAAACAAGGATACGTCGCATGGGGGACTCTCAAATGGTGTGTTATTCTTCACTCGCTTGAAACCATAGCTTCTGTTTCCATGGACCTCCACATTGTGTATTCTTCAGACTACACAATGTGTAGTTGATATTTTTCCATATGTTTATATCCAGTCTCTGTGCACTAGATATGGTATCTCCACTATTGGATATAACCTCATTTCTTCTAGAACATTATGGATCTAACTCTATCCATTAAATCATGGTCATCAAATGGATGTAAATTCGTACCAAGATCTTCTTTTATGAAATTGTATACACCGTCACACCTCTATTAGATTATGTATCCACCATCAGTTTCAGATATAAAATTCAGGTAATAGAAACCATTTATTTCTAGATTTATCCTAAATCCATCTTTGAACACGGATCCTTTCATTGAACATGAATCCATCACGAATCCATGGTTCTGATTAGGCATAATCCCACTTAGAAATGACCAATTGTGACCCTATTGTCTCAAAATTACTAATGAAATTAAATTTGGGGTGAGATCCATAGAAAAAATTTATGGATCATTTCTATGTGTTCCTGACCAATGATAATGAAGGAAGATATTCATGGTTAGAAAACACAATGACTAGTCAATTAAATATCAACACTTGGGAGCATGAAATTGTCCCTAGTTAGAGAAAATCAAAAGAAGATATTGATCTTGATCAAAAATTCAATAAAATTTGGAGGAATCCTCAAATATTGATTCATATAAATATATTGGATAATTGTTTTTCAAATAACATTCTCACCAAGGATTGATTAGAATCCTTACACTCGCTGCGCTTAAATCCGGAGTCTCGTCGTTGATTGATTTGATTTTCCAACAGAATGATAGGAAGAATGATCCCTTTACTCTTAGGGTTCATGAATATAACCCTAGATAATTTCCATAGTAGTTGATTTATAGGAATTTATATTAGGTTAATTAAATTTAGATAAATAAATTTACTTATATATTTCAACAAAATTCTCCTGCCAATGGTCTCTATTTCCAAAATCTCCTCGCTAATCCATTCTAGGTTGTTCCCAAGTTTAACATCCCATTCAAGACTTAACCATGATCTCAAATTTATGATTCAGTATGTTTCATTAGAGATATACAACTTTATTTATGAAATTGTGCTCATGAAATATAATTTTTTTTAATATTTTTGTAAAATTAATTTTAGCCACACCAGGCCTCGAAATTTCAGGTCATCTTAGTGCCTAGCTCTAAAAATATATATTGAAAAAAATTAATGTTTTAAAAGATAAAAATTTATTCTCTATAACATTTTTAAACGATATTGGGATGCCAACAAAATTTTTGAGTTTAGTACTCTCTAGGAACTAGTTGTTAGTTGGTGTTTTGTCGATAAATTTTGGAAGTACCATGTATATAGATACTCAGGGAAAAGTCTACTAAAGATTTATCATAGAAGTATAAAAGTTAAATATGACTTATAGATTCCAAATTAAAAATATATGGATTTTGGTTTCTTTCTAAACCATAAATAATTATCCTAGTACTACCTACCATTTTACATATACTATTTTCCAATTAGGCCTATGGTGCCTTCCCGATCGCCCTGAGTTAGGAACTTCTGCTAGGGTATCATATTTGACTATGTGGGAATGGATACACCATAAAAATACAAAAAAAAGTGCCAAAGATATTCCATCTAGAATGATTCATGAAATATCTTTAAGTGTGGAATCCAATGAAAAAAAATAAATAATAATATAAAATAATAAAAATAATCTAACCAGAGTCAACATTGCATGAAAAACCAATATAATGAAATGAAACCAAAAGTAGTAAAACATAAAAAAAAATATTTATATATTGAGTCAAACTGAGGAACATGTTTGATGATGTTTACGACAATACATAAAAAACAATAAATATAAAAAGTAGGGAATCCACTATTTCTGATCACGATATATCTTTATAACCCATCTCCACCCAAAAACTCATGCCATCAAATGTGAAAATGGATCAAGAGGCCTCGAAATTTGTTTCAATGCCTTTTACATTACTTGCGTCATATAAAACCACTTTTTCAAACACCTAAATTCATATGCATGGTGTGAGGAAAGGTTAAGTAGGGTACCACCATGAATCTATATAACACTTTTAGAAATGAAAATCCTTGGTTCTAGTTTGAAATGATCTTGGAAAAAATATTCAGTCTTTTAAAACCATTTAATCATTTCCATTTGTTTTATAAATAATGAAAACTATTCCATATGAAATAAGAAGGACACACATGATATAAATGTATAAGGAAAACGAAGAATAAAAAATCACCACAATATTGTAAGATTAAGTATAAGTAATAAGAATCATGTCAAACATAATATAACTAACATGTGGGAAGCATTAAATAATGGATTCTAAAGATAACTAAGCCTCGATCATTGAGTAGTGGTAGTCATATTAACATAAAAATTAGTTAGACATGATCATATCAAGTAATTATTGGAATCAACCCCTAATTATAACCATTTTGAAATTTATACCAACAAACATCGGATCACCCACCTACGAAAGGTCAACCATATGACCATATAATCAATATTCAAACCACATCATTCAATGAAAAAAGAAATAATATCCCAAAACTAGAAATACACCTTAAAATAAAATTATAATTCAATTATAATATTTGAAAAATAATTTATAATGAAGAACCCATTTGAAATATTATTAAAAACATTTTATAATCATAAAATTACATTTTAAATGGAAAATAATAAGAACCGTATCTTTTCCTAACAGAATAAAAGAACCATGATAAACACATGTACAAAAAAACTCAAAAATAAAATTTAATCATATTATAATATTAAATATTTAAACAATAATGAATGAGGTTATATTAACAGTAAAAATCAATATATATATATATAGACACCTACCTTAGACTCATCAGAAACAACTTGAATTTGAAAAATGTCACCAAGGATTAGGTGACGACATCCTCATGAACCTAAAACCCAATAATATTTATCAAAACATCATACTCAACCCTATAATACTATATCAATAGAAATTATGATTTGTATAACCAGAGATATATAAAAGAAAAATGACGAGGCTGAAGAAAGATAGAATAAATAAAGGGAAAAATTGGTTTAAATTTAAAAAATCCACCCAATACTCAAATAAAAACCAGTAAAATTAAAGGGGTGGAGAAAAAACATTTATAGGATGTTTAGGTCACAATATGGAGGCATATAAAAGGCTATAATGTTATAATTTTATCGAGGAAAATAAGTAATTTTATATTTTATGTAACCTGGATAGACCATAATCTTATTGGAATTCACTTTTTCCACAATATTTAATACTATAAAAACATTTGATAATTGAAAAAAAATTCCTATTTAGAAAATAAAAGAAGATATATTTCATGACCATAACTTCATTTTCAAAAATTTCATGAAAATTAAAATTCTCCTACAAAAAACCATGAAATCTCAAAAAACACATCTTCAGAATTTGACTCACTATGGGAATTAAAATACTATTTCAAACTACCCTGTAAAGGATTATTTTTAATAAGAAAATAAATTTAATATTATTTTATAAAAATTCATGATTTTTATAATAGAAATTAATAACCATTTGAGATTGAAACTAAAATGTAAAAAAATTATAAAACCCCCACCTATTAAAAAAATTTCATACTAAAATCATTTCATTGTTACCTAGAGAAAATATGGTTTAATGTTTTTAAAAATTATAAAATCCTCTTCTATATCAAAACTTTTCATTAAGTTTCTCCCATAAAACAAACAAAAATCTCAAAACCCAAATATAAAAAAATTCAACAAACATCACCGAAAATAATTAATTCCAATTTATCAACACAGATATACACTCTTTTTCTATTAAAAAATAAATTTCGAAATATAAATCCATTATCAAATAGATAACCCAAAATATATAATCATTAACATGAATCAAAATAACTCCTAATATAATTAATTAATTCATAATAATTACCAAAATTACTCATAAATAATGAAAAACAACAATATCAGAAATTACGAATATCAATGGGTTGAGTTTTTTTAAATTTTAACTTTTTTACACAATGAAAAATTTGAATAACCTTGTACCAACCATGAAAATGAACACTATAAGGGTCTCAGACCTTACTACATGGTGTATGATTCATTCCGGATATGTGAGATCACTTAGTGTGTGTGTGTGGGGGGGGGGGGTAGTGATATTCAGTGTTATGTTTCTATTTATTTAAAACAACCTTCTCCTTTGAATGTTCATAATTGAATTTGAAAAAAAAAATAAACAAGAAATCCCACATGAACAAAAGTAAGTATAAGGTTTATTATTCAATAAAAATACCTATTCTTTTGTATGGAATTGATGTAATATAATACCACACATCCACTAGAATGTTATCCTTTATGATTACGAAAATCATTGAATATTCATCACTTACATAGCCCTATAGTCCTTTGATAGTGCATGTAATCTTCAAGAATAATATAATAAAAAACATTTTCATCAACAAAACTAACATTAATCAAAAGGCTTAAATATTGTTGCTACAATACTAGAATAATTTTACACTTTCCTTCTTGTAGGTTCTCTTTTTTCCATGTCAATTTATTAAATAACAGCATGAAAAAACACCTATCTGAACACTTATATCTAAAAATATCTATCCAATTACTTCACCTTCACGTACCTATCCATATATTTATTTTCTATTAGGTATATGTCTCTATGGTAGTTTTTTTTGTATCAATCCATTTGATACCACTCTATTCATTTGATATCCTTTATCCAATAGTCTCTCAAATGATGCAGTGACAGTAGATATCTCAGGCTTCTTATTAAAAAAATCACATCTTCAACAATGTGAACAAAAAAATTAACTCAGAAAACCTTTTATTATTACACATGATCCACTTTATATAGACAACTTTTCTCCAAAAATCAAGTGAGAAGTAAAAAAATAAAATTTAATTTTTTTTCTCAAACTTTAAATATACCGCTTAAATATTTCTTTAGTTAACCACTTTGGAACCTTCTAGTAAATTATACCCAAAACCCTTCATAAAAAAAATCCTTATATCATAGCTTAAATGATCTCTTCGAGTAACATAAACTCTTATCGAGAATCATTAACTTTCCTTAATGATTTTTGAATCCTTGAATGTCTAGCCTAGAATCATCACATTGTATGAAATTAAAAGAAAAACATTATAATGTTACTTAAAATATGTTTGATGATATCAAAAATATAAATCCACTCAACTAAACAACTATTCTGTATATGGTGAAATCACTAGAAAATATTTGTCCTGAGTACTTCAAGTTACACTACCTGACGGCTTTGTCTGATAGATTTTCTTAGAAACTTATATCTGATGCCTTTACTTAGATTTTTTCCTTATGGATTTCACATTCTAATGTAATCACAATGTTCTTATAACAGAACTTATACTTATCTTTTTTATAATGAAACATCATCTAGAACATCCATGTTTCTCAATTGGGCACATCCTCATACTTGTTTTTCTCCAAGATCATTCAACTATTTCTCTTTTTGGGGAGGATGGTTCATAAACCTCCATCATAAAAACATTTTATGGAAAACAATTTCTAGAAACATAGTTCTTATAAATTCTTCCATAAAAAAATCTAGATTCATGAATTCCTTAGAATAGTCATAATATGTTTTACTTTAAACATCACCAAAGCATTCTTGATTTTATGGGTTTTGAAAAAATAATTCAAATATTGTTGGAAAACATTCATATAAAAACTTCACTCATCTTCATCATTCTCCATCCAATAATCTTACTCTGGAAACATAATAATAAATTCTATAAAAATTGATTTATTAATTGACAAAAAAAGAAGACCATCATGAAAACCCATATTTCATGAAAACCAAATTCTTTCACATTGAAACCTCTTGGACTCAATAATATCCCATATGTATTTTACTTTTAATCAAGGAAAATAAATCACAAAACCTATAAAACCTAAAAAACGTATCATTATCCAATAATTATAATCCTACATGAGTGAAATTGGTGTAGGAAATAAGAACCATTGAATATTAATTCCATGTTTTCTATAAAGTAGTGATTACAAAACATTCTAAACATATTCCTGAATACAAAACCTTTTCATCATGACCCAAAAAATAATTTTATAGTTTCATACATCCCCACTAACAAAAATTAAGATAGTTCACACATGCTAACATCACATCTCACCCATTTCAATATCTCCCCCTAAATATTTTCTCTCCCTTAGAAGTTACTGATCATATCAATTGATAGATTTATGTTACATCTTTTCTCCCAACATTATTACACTATCCATTTGAAAGACAAGTGGAGAGGTAGAACTATATACCTTAGCCGTGAAGAAATTGAGATTATACATCCATAATCAACATCAATTAATAAAATTTATCCTTAAAATATTGTTTATAAAAGACATCAACCACTCTCCCCATTGTAAAAAAAATCCATCTTTTGTTCATATCTTTCAATATTATATTTGATAAAGTTATATTTAATATAAATTTTTATATATCTAAAATGTTTCACTAGATTATTAGTGTGATTAAACACACTTTGGTTATCACAACCAAAGATAAGGGGTAGCCTTAAATAAACAATCACATAAACCAATTATGACTTCATCTATAATAATTTTGTTTTATCTTAATTAGAACATTCATACATAGATTTAGTAGTATTGAGAGTTAATAATCATTTCTTCCTTTTATAAAAACTGACACATCTTTCTAAAAAAAATAATAATCCACAATATTTGGATATTTTATCATTGAAATGAATTTTCAAATATGTATCTCTATATCCAATATATCATTATTTCACATGTTGTCAAATTTGAACAAGAAATAAATTTTCATTTTATTATATTTGAGAATTATTTTAGAGCCACAATATAAAACTCATTTGGTTCCCTTTGATACCTAAAAAAAGTGTAACAACATAATATAGATCAATCATTGTATCTATTAGATATAAATAATTTCCAATCAACTTAATAAATTATTTACAATCAACTTAATTTACTTTAATATCTTTTTAAAACATAATTCCCACTAAAATGTGTGTATAAATATTCTTTTATTTTTTCATAACTAATTTCTTTAGGAGTTCCTCAATATACATATCTTGATAAACAAAAATGTACATTTTCTTTTGAGAGATTTGAAATCTAGGAATGTATTTCATTTTTATTAGCATTGAAATTTCGAATAACATCTTCATATCATTATAAAATTATTCACATATTTATTTATCATCCCTTATGAAGATGAAATCATTAATAAAAATTATGATAAGTAAACCCTCTTAATTTTTGTTTCAGTATAGGTTTCATTCAAAAATTAATTTCATGAAATTTAACTTCTTCAAGAAAGTATCCATTTTTGAAAAACAAGATATTTAGGCTTATTTCAACCCATACAAAACCCTATTTAACATAAAAACATAGATTTTATTTTTACTAATGAAGAAGAAACACTTTTTCACAATATAAAAATTTTCATCCCACACTCTGTTGGAAAAATTAGACCTAACAACCATTTATAATGTCTTATATATATGTGAGGTAGTAAAAAAATAAATATTATGTTTGTTTAAAGTGTGACTATTGGGGAAAATTCCTAATAAAAATTAATGTATTGATCCTATGTGTTTCATTTAAAAAAATAATATTTTTTTTTTCTTATCACATTAATTTTGTGATTATAATTGTTTTGGAAAACCTATTTTGTTTTAATCACATTCTTATATTTTATTTTGGGTACACATTCCCATGTCTCGTGCTTCTTATTCAGATTCAATTGTTCATTCATGTAATCAACAATCTATTGATTCTAAAACGTTTCTTCAAAATGACTTGGCTCAACCTTTGAATTTAAAGTGGTATGTGTGACTATACATGATTTTAATCTAGTTCAAACCCATTTTACTTGATTTAAAAGGATATTTTGGAGCTCCAATTACTTCCTCACCCATGTATGAAATGAAAAAACATGTTGCTGATCACATAAAATAGTTGAAGTAATGTATTAGTCTCGTATAGCATCTATATAATTACTTATACAAAAAAAATATCATCTTGTTTAATAGGAACAACATCTTATTTTTTTGCTATTATATATGTATTTAATTGTAACCCCTTTATATAATAATGTTCATGAACTTTCACATATATAGTTTCATCATTATTTGTAGTTTCTTTGTTATAGAGCATTTATCCTATACTATTAGGAGGGTATTCAAGAAAGATAAATTCAACAACTCTTTGATCCAACATACCATGATTCTATTATTAACATTGATTATACAAGGTCTTCTAAATAAAATTAAGTATTTAATATTTTTAGTTTCTTTATAATACATATTGTATGGATTCATATGAAAATTTCATTTGGGAAAAATGTTTTAAAGTTGAAATATCTTATCTCCAAATGAGTTGAGAAGTATCTTGTTCAATCAACATAGTTATAGTCATTTGAACCAAAATTCTATTTTTTTCAGCTACATTATTATTTAATGGCGTTTATTATGTAATAATTGCATAATAAACTCCATGTTTTTCAAGATAATCTTTTAAATTATAATTTTTTTACTTTAAACACCATTATTTTTTTAAACATTCATTATACAATATCCAAAATTATTTTCAGTAATTATCTTGAAATTCTTAAACATTTTTATAGACTCTTTTTTAATTTTGAAAAACATAGTACTTTTAATATGAGTGAAACCACTAGTAAATTATGTTAAGTAATTAATTACATTTATTGGTATATATCTCATGGGACCACATATTTTATAATGTATAATCTCCATGGGATGAGTTGTATGTATCTAAACCCTCTTATGTACAAATTTTTTGATATTCCCTTCCAAGAATATAAAAAAACCAATATCTTCTTGTGGTCATGTCATGAACATCCCAAATAATTTATCTATTTGAAATATTATTAATATTCCTCAAAAACATATTTCCCAAATTTTTATTCCATAATTAATTTTCTTTCAATATGATTATATAAAATAAACCCTGTACATCTCCAATAGAAAACATATTTCCTTTAGTTCATTATCCTCTTGTAATAATTTTCCCATATTCAAGAATTTTAAATCGATAGATATATCTTCTAAAAATAACTTTTTTAATTATTAAATAATTTTGAAACACTTTAAAAGTTGTTTTATTTCCCATAAAAAATCATGGGGAATCTTTATTTCAAATTTTCATTTCTAATGATAGTAGATCCAATGCCTTTGATTCTAGTGAACTAGTTATTTCCAAAAGTCACTACCTCTTATTTTCAATAATTATATTCATTATAAACTTCAAATCTCATGTTATATGTGATTAAAGTGCACTATCTTATATCAAAGTCCATTATCCTTTTAGGTTCATGATAGTTTCTAATTAATTATGTCCTTATCCTTGGCATTATTTTACTTTACATGGGGATTTGATATTTTCTATATAATATTATTTGAGATGGAAGTATAATAAGACATCACATATAAATATATTTTTTTTGATCACATCTTTAAAAAATAGTTTCCTATGGCTGAAATCTAATTTTAAATATTTAATTAGCACTTTTAGGTTTTCTTCTTTGAGTGGGTTGACTCCACATTAAAATATACCTCCACATCCTTATATGTTAATTTTAATTTTTATGATTAAACCATAATTTTTTGGATACCCAAAGCATCTATAGTTTATATTTATGCATAGAAAAGATATTTTACTCTATAAAAAACATTTTTTCGAGAACTATATTGTTGTTTTTCGACATCTATCCAAACATAAATATTTAATCATCTATATGAACCATAATTTTGATATCCATCTTAAATCTCCGTCTCTAATATATAATTATTTACATCATCAATAAAGTCTCTATTTGTGGTAGTTTTTCCTAAAACATTAATTAATTAGATATTTAATAATTTTTTACCTCACATTGTCTAGCTACATACATGGTTCCCATTAATTTCATCTTCTTCAAAACATTTTCAACATATTTATTAACCTATTAGGATGATATTTTTTGATGTTTCAAAGTTATACACTTGTTATTACATTCAATAAATTATAAATATTATTTTATAAAAGTTTATAATTCCTTGATAAGATTTAAAAAGTTTTAGATGAACAAAATCAAATTATTTCTCTATTAAAAACATCTTTTATTCAACTTTTTAGTTAATGTTTCTATCTTCATCAAGTAACATCTTTGGGTCATCATTATATTTTATCAACCAATATTTTTCTTAAAGAGTTGATTCCATATTATTTAATGATAGATCTTTCTTCATCAACATCTTATTCCCTCATTCATATTTTACAATCCATGAAATAAAATCATTCAATTACATTTTAATAATAAAATTCATCTGAATTTCCTCTTATTCTTCTTTTAGGTTACTACTTTAATCACTTGTAAAATTATAGTCAATTAAATATTCAATAAGATACTTCTTTGGAACATAATCACTCAAATTTGTAGGTTCCTCTTCCCTATCCTCATCATCCTCATATTTAAACAAATTTTACCCTTTTTATATTTAGATAAATTATTAAATTTTTCAATTGAAAGGAAATTTTATTTTCATGTTTTATTCTTTGTAGGTATTTTGGAATATCCACCTTTATCATCACTATATTCATAATCCTTTAGTCATTGAAAATTTATATAATAATTTCCAATGTATTTGTAGCTAAAGAATCTTAGTAGTAAATTTCATATACACTTACTTATACCTCAATCTATATTTATAGATAACAAATACATAAATTCATTAATAAAATTACTTACATCATATTCAGTGTCCATGTCAATGTATCCTCTCTCAAGAACATTCTTAGACTTTACTTTTGTTATAAACTTAAAAGATATTTCCCAATGAATAATTCCATTGTTCTTGATAGTATTTACTCTTCTCATTTCTTATATGATGAGAATTCTATGTATTTCATCCCAAGAGAGTTCCCCAATATATGTCTTCTAATGATGATAACTAATTATAAATTATAATATGAATAATTCATATAATCTTTTTAGTAATAGATGAATCTTCCGACATCAAATGAAAAAATATTATGATTCCTATAATGTCAATAATCCCTGTGAAGAACTCACCATCATACTCTTTATCTATAATTTATGATCATCAATCTTCAATATCTTGATTTGTAAATACACTTTATTTAATTTTATGTTAATTTAATAAATATTTTTCATAATTTTTAATATTACTTTAATTGTTCTAAATCATTTTACCCCAATAAATTCACTTTAGCATAGTGAGGATGGTCAACCATTTCTAGCCCACCCATATTTCTCTATATTCTACTCATCTTATGATGTTAAGGGATAACCTTTATTCAGAGGAGGGAAACAATTTATAGAGGCTTTAAAAAAATTATATCCCATGGATAGTAGACCAATTGGCATTTTTTCTTTAAATATATTATAGTAATTCCAGTTAAATATATGAATCCAATTAATATTAACTGAATTTTGAACATCCATAGTAGATTTGATTTTCTTAAAACATCATAAAATAAAGATTCAATGAAGAAACATTTACATTAAAACCAACTATACGAACCACCATGGTTTTGTGTGATCACCAAGATGGGGGATAATCAGTAATATTAATTTTTAATTTTTCATTCCTTAAAAACTATATTCACCTCTAGTTAGTGATAATTTACTGTTATAGAAAATGAAAACCAAGCACTCCCATAAGATCATAGTTTCTTACAAAATTCACAACTCAATAAGAGTATCTAGTCCTTTGTTTGGTTTGGAAATAATCCAAAACCACGAATTCACTTGAAATAAATCCATTGTAGTCATAAGAATTATGTAATATCCATTAATTACATAACACTATAGTCCTTTAATTGTGCATTTTCTCCTGAAAAAAATAATATTATATAATCTTTTTGGTAAAAAAAGAACACTCACCAATTTCATTCATCATTGTAACTATAAAACATAAAAATTATTCACAGTTTATTTATTACAAGTTATTCTTATTCAAATTCAATTCATTTCCCAAATGTGAGTAATCAATTCTATCTCAACATTTTTTTTCAGAACCTATCAGTCCAATCACTTCTTTTTCACATTAATATCCATTTATTTACTCTATTTCTAGTGTATTTAAATCTTCTAGACTCCTTTTTTGGTATTATTTCTTTTTTACTTGTTAGTTAATATGATACCATCCATCTGGTAGCACTGTGTCCAATGCTTCAAAAAGAGTTCTCTCAAGCTCCTCGGTTTGGACCTCACTTCTTCAAAAATGTGTACAAAAAAATAAACTCAAACAAACAACTATTATTTTACCTAATACTCTTTATATTGACATGATTTCTCTAAATATCGATGGAAGTGTGCGAAATTGGAATTCATATTTCCCACTCAAACATTGAATATCCCACTTAAAATCTTCTTTAGTTGGTCACCTTTGAAACTCTAGGTAAATTAGAGTAAAAAATCATCATAAAACCCCCTTATATCACAATGTCAACAATATATTCAAATGTTCACAAATATCAACAAGAATTATGATGTTTCCCTCCTGATTATTTAATTATTTATCTTAAATCTTAACATTTCCACATTATATGAAATTATAATTAAAACATTGTAAAGACCGTTAACCTATGTATGATGATATTAAAAATTTCCATATGGTTTACTTGCAACCATTAATATGTCAAGTAAACTCACTCAAAATATTTATCCAATTCTCCTTGAGTTAAAATATTTTTTTGGATATGTTTGATGAGAATCATGCAATCTTCTATTCAGTGATTTTCTTTGATTTCATACTTTTAGAGTTATCTATCTAATGGGATCCCAATGTCCACCCGCCGGACATCGTATTCTATTCATCTGATGAAACTTCATCCTGGATATAAATTTATAATATTTTGGTAAATATTTAGTATTTGATTCATTAATTTCTTTAAAACATTTATCTATTAGGTGAACATGGTCCATAATCCTTTGTCCCAAAATCATTATTTGGAAACCATTATGTGGAAACCAAGTACTACCAAATTATTCTATCAGCCATATTTATCTAGAATTGTGAATTACACATAATTTTAATTATGTGTGGTAATTTGGAGGTCATAAAATGGTCACCAAATTTTGTGTGTGTTGATAAAACAATTTAAATATACCTTTGATGCTTTTAGTCAATCCATTTTCCCGTGTTCCGTCTGATCAAACCTACTGATATACATAGTATCTTCATCCCATATTTCTCTATCAGGTATTATTAATATATAAATTTCATAATATTGACTTATGAAATTAATTTATGAATTGGAAATTAAATATAATCCCTAAAATCCCTTAAAAAAACAACTTTTTTCACTTCGACACCTCTGAGACTCAACACATGGGTTCCACAAGGTTTACACTAATCATATAACATAATTGTGAACCTATAAACCCTTTTAAATTATCACGAAAAACATAAAATCCCACATAATGTAGCACATATTATACCCTAAACTAATCAACATTGATGAAAACCACCACAAATCATCATAAAAATGGATACTGATCTCAAATTAATTATATAGCATCCAACTACCCAATGTAACTCATCGGTTGACATAAGGAAGAGATAGACACTAACTCCCCCACCAAACTATCATGATTCTATTGTTAAATCACTATACTAACTATAATCCCCTAAAAGTAGGAGGCATCTTAACCATTTGGTAATGAATATTCTGAAGCCAAACTACTACATTACTCAAGCAATTCCACCACAAAGGGTGAGGTGTGTTAGAAATTTCCCCAGGATGGAAACTATGGAAAGGGTATCAAAAAATACTAAGTGATAACAGTTTTAACCTCAACTTCCAATAATTATTCCACACATATTCCACTATGAATTTGGTATGACCCATCTAAAAGTGAGATTCCCACATCATCTGATAAATAGTGATAGATAATAATAAGTAACCCAAAGTCAACACATCAAAAAAAAATAATCAATAACAAACATCACAATATGAAACCAAAATATTAAGATATAAATTACATATATACATATGAATATCCAAATAGAATAACATATATGTTGTCTGTAAGGTTAAAACATAAAAAACAAAAAACCCCAAAAATAGAGTCTAAAATATCCTGTCATGACCCGTCCCCTGGGGCCCGCATCATGACTACCCCAAGCCCGCCTTCCAAAGGCCAGGGGCTGGCGACTAGCACCAAAGGTGTATTTCCGTAAAATTGGAAAGGCTTTTCCTTTATAAATCGTAAACACACACTACCAGAGTACAAGCGGAAACTAACACTAAGAAAAAACTGCAGAACAAGAGTACTCAAAGTAAAGGGGCTAGAATACAATCCCAAAAGTAAGGTACAAATACAACTAAAAAACAAGTACAACTAAAAAATTGATAAACAGCTGAATGGTGGAAGTAGCTCATGGATCATCCTCCGGGGTTCCTACATGAAGGGTAGGTACAGATGGCCTCCTCAGCCCTCCACGTTCTTTAGACTCCACTGTGTACCGAAACGTCGTAAGGTCCACCTTCTGGTATTGTCCCATCCTGGCGCTCTCGGCCTCTGTCAGCGCTGTCCGTCGTCTGCATCCAACACACCAAGGTGCGGGTGTAGCCCGTGCAGAGGTGAGTATAACGATACTTAGTTGGAACCCCGAGACCCTCATGTTCTCAAAAAATACATCAAGGATAAACCAAAAAGTATGATTTCAACAGATAACCATTACTTAGGTATATTCCCATACATATACCTAAGCTTTCAAGTAACCCATCTCAATCATGGGGAAAACACAAAGGTCATTGACTTAGATCAAACCAGGATTTTTATTATCGAAACCGCAGTTGCTGGAGAACTACTCCTCTGTTGAGTACAGTGGCCCTATCATGACTCCAAGGTGCTACTCACTAACCATTGAATGTTGAGATACTCCTCCTGTCGAGTACCGCGGGTCTGCTGCCAAATCGGGCGCTCCTCCACTGTGGGTCTGCCGCCAAACTGAGCGCTCCCCCTAATAGCCATCAGAGGTACTCCTGCTATCGCGTACCATGAGTCTGCTGCCAAACCAGGCGCTCCGTCTGCCGGGCTAATCGAATCACTCCGAGTTGAATCGGTCATGCAGTCGTCAGGTCTATAGCTAAAAGGTGTCTGCACTCTGTCTGCTTGTCTCCAAGAGGATCTGCTCCCCGAGCTACTGGTCGGTACTCCAAGTGTCACGATATCTCACATGGAAGTATCTCAAAGGACTGTCATGTCATAGGGGTCTTAATGCAACAGATGGCGCGTCAATCAGACGCCCGGTCTGAGAGTTATTGGCATTTCCGTTATAGGGGCCCGATTGGTTTTTAGATTCAAACCAACCCATCCGTACTCCAAATATTTCCTATCCTCAAGTAGAGAATATCAAAAACGACCACCTCATCACAAGGGTCCCAGTGCCGCAGACGATGCGTCGATCAAACACACAGTTAAGAAGTAATTTGCGTTTAAGAAAAACTGGCCCGGCCCGTCAAGCCGGTTGGGATGGCAGGTCGGCCAATCCTGGCTCAGTGGGTCCGACCCCTCTGGGGGGTAGGGCCGGCCCGGTGGGGCATGGCCCGGCCCGGCTGGCGTAGCTCGGCCCACAGCTAGTGTGGATCCGGGGGAGCGGCCCCCGGTTTTCCAAAATGACGACACCGAGCAACGCCACCCCTCCTGTCCGGCCGCTCGAAGCCAGACGATCTTCACCGGCGCGAGTGGACCGCGGAGCGCAGGTCGTGGTCCTCTACAAAATGGCGGCCTTGTGGCGCCGTGGTCTCCCTGTCTGGCAGGCTACGGCTGGCCGGTTTCTCTTTGGTCGAGCGGCCCACGGATTGCGGGCTGCGGTTCTTCCGCAGCGCAGTGCCCTCGTGGCACCATAGTTTCTTCAGCCCGTCCAGATTTAGCCGGCCGGTTCTTCTTCAACCGAGGGTCTCACGGATGCGGGCCAAAGTTCTTCACTAAGATGCCGGCACACGGCTGCTGCTTCCTCTGGTATCCCTCACCTCTGATTATTGCCGCCAAAATATTCAAGAACCATCGGAGGGTCATCGGGCCGTGTTTATTCGGCCTGCGCCCTCAGTGTTAGGCGATAACATAAGGCCGAATACAATCCATAGTTTTCGATGAGGATCAAAGTACAATTTAATCACTTAAATTAATACAAACCCCCTACCTTGATTCTGATGCTTTCTTGTCCTTGTCGCGGGAAGAGGATTCAAAGATGATGTCGATTCGTTGACTTCGGGATGCGTCTGAGGAGGAAGCGTAGTCATCGTTCCTCACGGGCACAATCTCCTTCCTTGATGTGGAGGAAGAAGAACGAAGAAGACGATGATTACAGGCCTTGTGTTCTTCATTGGATAGGGTAAATTTTCTTTGTGGGAAGAAAGACCTCTCCTAATTCTCCAAAAGTTCCAACACCAAAATATTTTCCAAGACAAATATTATAATAAGGATTTCCAATTTTTAATAGAATTTATTTACAATTCAAACTGATTCGAAAGAGGTTCCAATTAATTAATGCATATATTAATTAGATAGGTTGGCACATTCAATGGGTGGGAGGTGGAGAGGTTTCACCATAATAAATGAGAGGTGTTGTAAAAATAAATAAAAGGGGAGTTAATGGGGAGTTTAAGGGATGTTGAAGGGTTAGAGGCTCGTGTGGGCCCTACCACACATTATCCTCTCATGGGAGGTTATGTGGATGTGGGACCCACCTCTAACTTCCCCTTGTAGGAAATAACCACCATTTATAAATAAAATTGTGTACAACAATTTTATTTTATTTATTATAAATCCCCAAAATTAACTTCCATCCTGCATAAAATGCAAATGCGGTAAATGTCCCCTTAAGCGAATACCGATGCTGTGAGTTTATCGGTGTCTTCAGATTTCAATTCAGAGCACCAGTTCAGAATATAGAAAAACCCGCTCATACGTTTACTGAACGTACTTGAGGAAAAACATCAAAAATTGATTCCGGGCACATCGGGCCTCGGAATCTGGTGTCGTCAGAAACAGTAGACTCAGAAAATTCCAAATTATTTAATAAAAAAAAATCCCCTGAAATTTCCAAGTCTTTACATTACCCCCACCTTAGGGATTTAAGTCCCTATAAAGCTACAACACACACTAGGGGAACAAATGGGGGTATTGAGCTCGCATCTGAGCCTCCCACTCCGAAGTGCTCTCCTGGAGGTTCCCATGCTACCAGCGAATGAACACCAGTGGAATCGACCATCAACATAGGACCCACTCCAATCGATGCTCGATCTCCACCAGGACCACCATGAGTGTCGCCCCGTCATCAATGTCCAGCTCCCCGTTGTCAATGATGTGGGTTGGGTCGTGCACATATCTCCTCAGCTGAGATACCTGGAAGACGTCGTGCACCCGGTGCAACTGAGGTGGAAGGACCAGGCGGTAAGCCACCTCTCCTACCCTGTTGAGGACCTGGAATGGTCTGATGAAACGTGGAGATAACTTGCCACCTCGACCAAATCTCCGTTGATCCCATCGAGGTGAGACCCATAGGAAGTCATGGTCGCCATCCTCGAACTCCAGTGGTCTCCGTCTTCTATCAGAATAGGACTTATTTCTTCTCTGTGCAGACTTCATCCGCTCCTGGATGATCTGCACCTTCTCCATCGTAGCTAGCACCATCTCTAGCCCTAAAAGTGCTGACTCCTCTGGGTCAGTCCAGCACAGAGGTGATTAGCATGGTTGGCCATACAGTGCCTCATAAGGTTACATCCCGATGGTGGAGTGGTATCTGTTGTTGTGTGCAAACTCCACCAAGGGTAAGTGATCCTGCCAACTATGATTAATGTTGAGGACACATGCACGGAGCATGTCCTCAAGAGTCTGAATGGTCCTCTCAGTCTGACCGTCTGTCTGAGGATGGAAGGTTGTGCTCAAGTGAAGCTGAATGCCAAAAGCCTCATGTAACCCCTTCCATAGCCAGGAATTGAAACGAGTGTCTCGATCAGAGACGATAGTCGATGGTACACCATGAGGCTGCACAATCTCTTGAATGTAGAGGCGTCCCAAGCTCTCTACTAAGCCCTGCTCTCTGATCAGTAGGAAGTGGGTTGACTTGGTGAGTCGGTCTACGATCACCCAGATAGAGTCGTGTCCTCTGTATGTACATGGAGGCCCCGCCACGAAATCCATGGATGTCTCATCCCACTTCCACTCTAGGACCTCTAAGGGTTTTACCAAGCCTACCGGTACCTGGTGCTATACCTTCACTTGCTGACAAGTAAAGCATCGTGATATGAACTTTGCTACTACCTTCTTCATACCCAGCCACCAGTGATTTCATCTATGGTATTCATACATATTCACCACTCTCAGATGTACCGGTAGAGGGGAAGTATGAAACTCTCTCAGTACCTCCTCCTATAGTGAAACTGGTACCACAATAAATCCCCTGAAGAGGATGTTGTGCTCCCTTCCTTCAGAAAACCCTTCAGGTGCCTCCCCTGAGGATATCTGAGCCCATCATGTCTTGCAGTTAGCGTCCCCATACTGCACCTCCCCGACTTGCTGAAGAAGTGGAGGAATGAATGTGAGAGACTGTAGAAAGGATGCTATATCTCTATCCACAAAGGATATCTGCAATGCGGCCAACTGCTCTGTCGTCTCTCCTAGTATCTGAATGCCTGATCTCCTGCTGATAGCATCTTCTACAACATTTACCTTCCTAGGAGTAAAGACTATCTCGAAGTCATAGTCCTGGAGGAATTCAAGTCATCACCGCTGTCTCAGGTTCAGGTCCTTCTAAGAGAAGATATACTTGAGACTCTAGTGGCCAGAGTAGATT
Organism: Viscum album; assembly: GCA_963277665.1. NCBI lineage: Eukaryota > Viridiplantae > Streptophyta > Magnoliopsida > Santalales > Viscaceae > Viscum > Viscum album. Next base: position 515,986,380 of record OY728127.1, on the reverse strand, counting down.
GAAAAGCATTCACCCAACGAACTATGTGTGAGACTGTCCAATTTAGAAGAACTCGTTTACACACTTCTTCACCTACATCCTATAAAAGCTACTAACTTTTCAAAAAGGGAAATCATGTCTCATCCCCTGGATGAACAACAACCATTGCCTAATACAGTACATCCTGACATGAACGGTACTATTTCATGCCATGAACGATGTCTTAAGGCCTAAATTCTACTACCAAGAGATCCAACCATTACTCTTGCCTCTAAGGGTTGAGTCACACTGTCAGCATCAGTGTGTGGTCACAGGGTCTCCTCTAGTAGAAATCTTGAACATGAGGATCAAGTCAATGGTTTTAACCAGAACCTCTCAGAATCAACCACATAAAAAGGGGATGGAAGAAAATGTCACAATGAAAAGTGTCTTTTATTACTGCAGATCAAAGTACAAAGACACAAAGCATCCAAAAACAAGGACATCAACGAAGCTAGAAGCATCATAAACAAATGCCTCCTTGTATAGAGCTAGTCCTGCTCCTGTCCACTTGCTGCTCGACTGGCTCCTCCGCCACATCTGCCTACACCAGGTGTACCTCCACGGTTGAACCTCTGCCTCTGACAAGAAGGTCCCTCTACTGCCTGCTGCTCATCTGCAGGACGGATCAGGCAATCTCGAGCTATGTGACCTTACTCACCACATTCATAACATTGCCTTCTCCTCATATGGATTGCTCTAACTCATTTTCCCCACACAACCATACCTGTACCTTAGGGTCGCCCACTTGTTGGCCTAGTCTGCTTGGAATTCTGTGTCATCTGTCTACTTCTGGATGTAGAAGACTCCGCTACGGTCAGAAAGCCCTGCGGAAAGAGCAGTATCTCTTGAGCCTTTACAAAGATTAGATTCGCTGGTAAAAAATCTACCCTGAAAAGACCCTCAAAGTCAACCCAGGTGAGAGTCACATCATCATAAAACCGGAGCATCAGGCTCCACCACCTCTTAGCTGCTCCCTGAAAGAGTCTAACAACTATGTACACCATCAAGTCAGTGGGTGTCCCAACTGTGTGGAAAACGCGTGCTACAACCTCTAGCCAGCACCCAACAGTCTGAAAATATGTCTCACCTAGAAACCTCAGAGGCCTTTGTCACTAGAACTCATGAAATTATCTCAGGCGGCATGAACTCTCTACTGCTGGGGCTGGTGGTATTGGTGGCCCATCGGGTAGTGGTACCGTTGGTGCCTCCGCTGTGATGGGGCCCTGCACCATGGCCTTGATGTTCAGTGGGCTACCATCATGCTCTCTACTCAGAACCCACGCTGACTAACTAGGTGTAGACATCCTGAAAAGAAACAGGAGCTCCATGATCAAAAAGATTATACCTGGTGAGCTGACCTGGTTTGAGATGACTTAAAGAAAACCTTTGGAATCACACACGCAATCAGTGTTTTTGTGCACCAAGCTAGAAATATGTAGTCAGGGTCCCCGTGTATGGATACATCGGCCGCTGCACCAACACTGGACTCTCGGAACTGATAACCACACTCGTTACCCTTAACACTATTTCTTCACAGAAAAGAAATATCAGAGTCCGGATTTCTACGGTAGAACCAACTCCTATGATACCAATTTTTCACTACCCGTCCCCCGGGGCCTGCATCGTGACTACCCCAAGCCCGCCTTCCATAGACCAGGGGCTAGTGACTAGCCCCAAAGGCGTAATTTCCTAAAACTAGGAAGACATTGCCTTTATAAATCATAAAAACACACAACCAGAGTACAAGCGGAAGCTAACACTAAGAAAAAACTGAAGAACAATAGTATTGAAAGTAAAGGGGGCCATAATACAAGACCAACAGTAAGGTACAAATACAACTGAAAAACAAGTACAAATGAAAAAGGGAAAAATAGCTGAAAGGTGGAAGCAACTCCTAGATCGTCCTCTGAGTTTCCTACCTAAAGGGAAGTTACAAATTGCCTCCTTAGCACTCCATGTTTGTCAGACTCCACCGTGTACCGAAACATCGTAAGGTCCACCTCCGAGTACTGTCCCGTCCTGGCGCTCTCGGCCTCCGTCAGCGCTGTCCGTCATCTGCATCCAACACAACAAGGTGCGGGCGTAGCCCGTGCATGGGTGAGTATAACGATACTCAGTAGGGACCCTGAGACCCTCGAGGTCTCACCAAATCCAACAAGGATAAACCAAAAAGTATTATTTCAACAGATAACCAATACTTAGGTATATGCCCATACATATACCTAAGTTATCAAGTAACCCATCTCAATCATGAGGAAAACACAATGGTCATTGACTCAGCTCAAACCGGGATTTTTATTATCAAAACCACAACTACTGGAGAACCACTCCTCTGTCGAGTATAGTGGCCTTGTCACGACTCTGAGGTGCTACTCATAAATCATAGACTACTGAGGTACTCCTACTATCGAGTACTGAGGGTCTGCTACCAAACTGGGGGCTCCTCCACAGTGGGACTACCGCCAAACCTGGTGCTCCCCCTAATAGTCATCAGAGGTACTACACATGTCGAGTACCATAGGTATGCTGCCAAAACAGGAGCTCCGTCCTCTGTGGGTCTGCCGCCAAATCGGGTGCTCCATCCACTGGTCTAATCGAATCACTCCGAGTCGAATCGGTCAAGTAGTCATCAGGTATACAACTACAAGGTCTCTGCACTCTGTCTGCTCATCTCTGAGAGGATCCGCTCCATGAGCTACTGGTCGATATTCCGAGTTTCATGAAGTCTCACGTGGAATTATCTCAAAGGACCACCACGTCATAGGGGTCTCAACGCAATAGATGGCACGCCAATCGGACGCCCGGTCTGAGAGTTATTGGCATTTCTGTTCCTGGGGCCCGGTTGGTTTTTATGTTCAAACCAACCTAGTTGTACTCCAACTATGTCCGAACCTCAAGTAGAGTAACTCAAAAGGACTTCCTCGTCGCGAGGGTCCTAGTACCATAGACGGAGCGTCGATAGGATGCATGGTCAAGAAGTAATTCGTGTTTAAGCGAAACAGGACCATCCCGTCAAGCCTGGTGGGCTGGCGGGTCGGCCCGTCCTGGCTTGGTGGGTCTGACCCGTCTGGGGGGCGGCCCGACCCGGTGGGGCATGGCTTGGCCTAGCGGGGCGTGGCTCGGCACGCTAGGGTGCGACCCGGCCCAGCCCGACCCAGTTTGGCGCGGCCCAGCCCGGTTGGGCGCGGCCCGGCCCGGCGGGGCGCAACCCGGCCCGGCGGGGCGCAACCCGGCCCGGCGGGGCACGACCCGGCCCGGTTGGGCGTGGCCCGGCCCGGTTGGGTGCAACGCGGCCCGGTTGCGCGCGGCCCAGCCCGGATGGGCGCGACCCAGCCCAGCTGGCGTGGACCGTCCTACGGCCAGCGCGGTTCGGGGGGCGCGACCCCTGGTTTTCCGAAACGGCGGTGCTGAGTGACGCCGCCCCTCCTGTCCGACCGACCGAAGCTGGCCAGTCATCATCGGTGCGAGCAGGCCGCTTGGGCGGGTCGCTCTCTTCCACACACGGTGCCAGGCAGTGCTGCGACCTTCAACCCGGCCGGCAAGCGGCCCTCCAGTTCACCGTCTAAGCGGCCCGCTGAACGCGGGTAGTGGTCCTTCACAGTGCGGTACCCTTGTGGTTCCTTGGTCTCCCAGTCTAGTCGGTTACAGCCATCCGGTTCTTCTTTGGCTGAGCGGCCTGCAGATTGTGTGTTGCGGTTCTTCTGCAGCACGAGACCCTTGTGGCGTCGCGGTTTCTTCAGCCCGGCCGACATTAGCCGGCCGATTCTTCTTTATCCGAGTGGCCCGCGGATGTGGGCCGCAGTTCTTCACTACTAGGCCGGCACACTACTGTCGCTTCCTCCAGTCGCCATCGCCTCTGATTTCCGCTGCCAAAATAGTCAAGAAACATCAGAGTGTTGTCGGGCCATGTTTGTTCGGCCCGCGCCCTCCATGTTAGGCGATAACATAATGTCGAAGACAATCCAGGGTTTTCAATGAGGAAAAAAGTACAATTTAATAACTTAAATTAATACAAACCCCCTACCTTGATTCCGATGCTCTCTTGTCCATGTCATGGGAAGAGGATTCAAAGATGCTGTCGATTCATTGACGTCGGGACGCGTCCGAGGAGGAAGCGTAGTTATCATTCCTCACAGGTGAAGTCTCCTTCCTTGACGTGGAGGAGGAAAAATGAAGAATACGATGGTCGCAGGGCTTGAGTTTTTCATTGGAGAGGGTAAATGTTCTTCATGGGAAGAAATCTCTCTCCTAATTCTCCAAAAGTTCCAACACCAAAATATATTCCAAGGTAAATATTATAATAAGGCTTTCCAATTTTTAATAAAATTTCCATGAAATTCAAATTGATTCGAAAGAGGTGCCAATTAATTAATGTAGATAGGTTGGCACATTCATTGGGTGGGAGCTGGAGAGGCTTCACCATAACAAATGAGAGGTGTTGTCAAAATAAATAAAAGGGGAATTAATGGGGATTTTAAGGGAAGTTGAAGGGTTAGAGGCTTGTGTGGGCCCCACCAGACATTATCCTCTCATGGGAGTTTATGTGTGTGTGGGCCCTACCTCTAACTTCCCCTTGTAGGAAATAACCACCTTTTATAAATAAAATTGTGTACAGAAATTTTATTTAATTTATTATAAATCTCCAAAAGAAACATCCATCCTATATAAAATGAAAATGCGGTAAAGGTCCCATTAAGAGAATAGCGGCGCTGCGAGTTCATCGGTGTCCTCATATTTCAATTCCGAGCACCGGTTCAAAATATAGAAAAACCCTCTTGTATGATTACTAAACGTACCCAAACAAAAACTTCAAAAATTTATTCCGGGAACACCGGGCCTCAGAATCTGGTGTCGTCATAAACCACAGACTCGTAAAATTCCAAATTATTTAAGAAAACAACTTCCATGAAATTTCAGGGTTGTTAAATATCCGATGAAGCTATCTATATATGGCCCATATAGAACACAAAACCAATCCCATATAAGGTGAAAATGGATCCAGATTCCCAACTATATGATCCCATAACATTAACTTTACCTACATTTGATAAAACCAAAACTGTATATACAGAAATTTATATGCATGGTGTGTCATAAATCATAGTAGGTTACTACTATGAATCTTTATAACACTTTTCAAAGTGAAAATCATTAGTTCTAGTTCAAAAACCATTTTTTAAACAATTAAAACATTTTAAAAACATTTTCACTATTTATATCCTTTTATAAACAATATATCCCATTCCATATGCAAGAATTATAAAATAAAAAATATAAATTTGTGAGGTAGAATATAAATAACCATAGTGTCAAAAAATTTCAAGAGTTGGTATATATGATAAGCATCATCTCAAAGATAATATAAGAAACATGGGTGACACATTGACCTGTGGGTTACAAAGGGTCCTAAGACTCACTCATAGAACATTATTTCACCCATGATCCTAAATAATTTTTAATACTTAAGCCTCTCAAGTCATCATCCATATTGATTCTTAAGTAACACCATACCTAATTATAAATCATTACTTATCTAGTCACTCACCAACCCAAGGTCACACATGTTCCAATATATTGAAAATTTATACCCCAACAATCCTAAAAGAAACAAATAATATTCCACAACCAAGAATACACCTTTAAATATCATTAATATTTAAAAATAAAATTTGTAAATAGAAATTAATAAATAGAAACCCTTGTAATTTTTTTTAAAATATATTATATATAGTGGCCCTATTTTATCATACATTACTATTATATAATATTAAAGATAAAAAATATAAAATTATTACAAAACTTGGATCCAAAAATTTAGTGTCTTTGGAAAATTTGGAACAAACATAAAAATTATATAATAAAACATCACCATTAATTAATATATTCTTATTTAGATTCTTAGTTTCCCTTGTGTACTCTTTTGTACACTAGTCACCTAAGGATATATATCAAAAAATGGGGTTACCTAAAAGCCTAGTAAGAAGGTAGATAATAACATGAATTAATATTACATGGGTGATCATTATCATCAACAATATAACATAATAATGTGATCATATTCATAATAATTATAGTAATCATTAGATAATTTCATGGAATTCAGAAATTCATAAAAAATCAACATCAGGCTTAAGTGGTCAACTACCACACATAGTTGTGAACAAAGATAGAATCATGTTCAAGCATACAATATGTGAATAATCATAAAATAATATTTATGAACAATGATACCATAATGTTAACCAATATTACACATTATATCTCGTGATAAATCACATTAATTAATGAATTGGATAATTATATAATTATAGAAACACCCATCACATCATAAAATTTACATAATCATGAATGCGAAATAGAACGTATAAAAATATTTTACATAAAATAACCCATGGAAAGGAAATGAGATTCATGAGAATTTAATAAAGTATAATTTCATGAAAATTTATTTTTGTTACTAGAATAATAAGTCAATAACATACTTGGCATAATAATCATCAATCTTGAGTGAAGAATAATCAATCACAAGAAAATTAAAAGATGTATTTTTAGAAAGAAGAGTTCTTTTGGAAAAATCTTTTCATGTGTCATAAAATAAGATTATAAGAATGTATATCAATGAAATAAAAATTTAATAACATTGAAAAATATTTCAGGAATATTAAAGGAACATACATATAGAAATTTTCCAACAAAGAGGGATAATATAAAGAATGGAGTTTGGGTTCAAGAATCACCTTAAATTTAGTCTAAATGCTTTCTACACTTTAATATCCTAGATATTAAAATTATATCAATTAATTAATACATCAAAAACTTAATTTCCATGTATATGATTAATTATAAAATTAATTAGTTTGTTTATGGCCACATTGATGAGCTTTAGAGTTAATTTTTTTTTGTCTTGAGAGTGTTCATTTTCGAGGTTTTCATGATTGGTTCACTTGTATTAATTCATATAAGATCATGTAAAATAGAGATAATTATACAGAATTGATATTATTTTTATTAATGATCTTATAAAAGTTTTGTTTTTCTTATATATTATTATTCTTTATATATGAGGACAATTCATTAGATAAATTTTTAATGATATCCATTTAGATAAATTTTTTCAGTTTTCAATCACAATAAACTCATTTTGTTTTATTGATTAATTTCATGTATATTTATTCTAGAACAAAAAAATGTTTAGAAAATATATTTTAAAATCTATTTCAACAATTATAATGGTTTTAATACCATCCATGAAAGTGGTAAAATAAAATAAAAATGCATTGTCCACAATGACGGTTAATCAAAACATCACGTACGATAATTTTTATTTTTAAAATAAAAGGGAGATGAGAAGAAGTATGATGATGAATTATTCCATTAACGTAACAAAATTATAATATATATAAGATACTAGAGTTATCATTCCGCTTGGATATGGGGAGTTTATGAGGGAATATTAAAAGAAAATAAATTGAAAAGAAATTAATATAAAATGAAAGATGATTTTACCTCTTGAATTATTCTCCTTGAGGACCTCATTAGGGAAATTTGTTTTGGTTTTTTTTTGAAACCATAGAATCCTATAAATGGGGTAGAGGCTTGGGAATATTATTGGTAATATATTATACATGATTTAAGTCATTTTAGATGTGAGGAGAAGAGGTGGTGATTGGTGGTATTTATATGGGAGTAGATGGGTGTTTTTTGAATATTTTATTAACTACTTTATTATATTAGCTCAATACAATGAATATTTTTAACCTTATGAATAAATATATTAAATGAATAAGGAGGATTATAGATAATGGATCTTAGATCATCCATAACTTAAGAGAATAGTGATTTTAACTTATACTATTAATACCAAAAATTACTTTATTTCTCTATTCACAAAAAGTTCAACCATTTTAGAAAAATCCCAAAAATCATCCCGACAATTTTTTGATGTGTATAATTATAAAAGTAACTCCATTATATGAAAATAATTTAATAAATATTAAAAATTAATTTTAAACTAAAATCATCATTTACTTGAGAATATTGATTTTAAAATTATAACTAATTTTGTAACATTATGAAAAAGTAATTAAGGTATCAAAAATTTATCCTATATTAATAAGACAGAAAATATTAATTTACTAATCTTTTTTATGAAAATAAATTATCTATTAAATAAATATATTAATTATAATATTGTAAATAATTATTTATGTTTTAAAATAATAACAACACTTAATTAATAAATTTGAAAACATTTATTTACTTATACCATGATAAAATTATATAATAAAATTATTTATAAAATTCCTAAATTATATTTATACTTTCACTGATGAGGTTACTATTCTATTGGAATAATTTATACTCTTAATGGTCATATTACAATTCCAATGTTCAACATATTTTTCTATTGATATTGGTTTCTTAATTTATAGAAATTTCACTTATGTCAGTAATTATTAATTTTTAAAGATTTTATTGTGTTCTTAATTTGATTTTATATTGTTTATAAAATAAGAGATAATTATAAGAATAGAGTTTACATTGATAAAATTTTGGGTAGTTACATTCTCCCCCTTATGAAATTTCTCCCTCATTTTTTTTCTATATTTTAAGTTAAAAATAGGTGAGGGTACTTCTCCTTAATTTTTTCTTCAAATTCCCATGTTTCATGTTAATACATATGATTTTTCTATAGTACTTTGACCAGTTGAGTAGTCTAATTGTGTAGAAATTTTTATATATGTTCCATGATCTTCACTAGTTTTCCTTATAAGAGAGATCATTTTACTACTGAATTGCCTCTAGATTCAATACATGTGAGGGATATGGAATGAACTTCCTTAAGAGGGATATATGAGTTATAATGTGTACTTGAGACAAGTTTAGTGGTATTTCTAGTCGATAGGACACTACACCGACACAGTCAAGAATCTAAAATGGGCCTATGTACCTAAAATATATTTTTCTTCTCTTCAAAAATCTCATGATCCTCTTTCATAGAGATATACAGATGAATACCATGTCTCCAACCACAAACTCTATTTCTCATCAACGATTCTCTACATAGATCATATGTCAAAATAGGGTTTCCTTGATGTGTTTCTAAATGGTTTTCAATATTTCCACTATTTCATTGACCATTTCCTATCACAATTGTATACATTCACTAAATTCATGCCATTATGTCTGTGTTCTATGCCTTTTACCATAAAGGGATTCATTTGAATCCATTTGGATGATCAAGTGAAAGGTTTTGTTATAAGAGAACTCAACTGGAGGTAGATTCTATTTCCATCCACCATTTAATTCCATTAAAAATTCTCTCAACATGTCTTTTAGTGTATTAATTTTATGCACAGATTGGGCTTGATTTTAAGGAACATAATCTGTACTGAAGATCAGTTCAGGGTTTAGAGCTAATTGTAGACTTTTCAAGAACATGGAAGAGAATCTCAAATCTCAATCATATATAATCAATAATGGTACTCCATGTATCTTTACCACTTGTCTACTATATATCCATGCATGTTGATATAATGAGAATTCATCTCAAATTGTGATAAAGTTATATTTATTTATAACATGATCCAAAACAATCCATATTGAATTATTTCTTCTCAGTTTCTTTAGATGTCCATTTACATTATCCATGGTGATATTTTCCCATTTCCATTTAGGTATGTGTAATGGTTAAAATATACCATTATAATTTTTCCTTTCATCATTTATTTTCATACATACTAGACACTTTGTTATATATTTAGTTATATCCTTTTTTATATTGTCCCACCAATAGTTCCCTTGGAGATCTCGATACATATTTTTTCTCCCTGTGTGAATAGAAAAGTTTGATCTATGTGCATCACTTTGAAGATATTTCTTTACCTATGGATTGGATAATACATAGAGTCATGACCCAAATCTTATGAATCCTTCCTCTTCAATTATCACCTCTAGAGATTTTTCTTTTCTGATAGCTTCCACCTTCTTCTGAATTTCCAAGTTATTTCTTTAAGCATCCTTTATTTACTCCACGAGAGATGGTTGTGTAATCATTTTAAAAAGGATTATTTATGTTCATTTTTCTCTATTTTCCATCCTTTTAAAATTTAAAAATATGGGATCCTTCTCAATACTCATAATTGATAATGTTGTAGGATCTTTTCTACTTGGAGTACTGACCACTTTATTTACCTTTCTAGGATTATAGTGGATTGAAAAGTTGTAATACATGATGAGATCTAACCATAATATCTGGATAATATTAATCTCCTTCTATGTTAATATATATTTGAGGCACTTATGATCAGTATATACCTCACACGTCTTTCAATAGAGATAATGAATCCAATTTTTTCACCCAAAGAACACAGTCGCCAACTTCATATCATGAATAAGATAGTTTAGTCATGAATTTTCAACATCCCTGATGCATTGGATATAAATATATAATTTTTAATCAGTAGACATCCCTAGACATTTTTTGAAACATTTTTTCATACCAAAGTGTTCCCCACTTATCCCAAGTGTGAGTACTGGCACAATGATTAGCCTCTATCATAACTCTTCAAAGAAGTCTTTACATTCACTTCTCCAGAAAAAACTATTCTCCCTTTCATGTCATCTTATTTAGTGTGGTTGAAAATCATGATAGGTTATTCAAAAAAAATTAATACCAATATAGACCAAGGAATCTACAAATCTCTATTATAGATGCTGGCCTGGTCCACTCTTCGATTTCCTTTGTCTTAGAAGGGTCTAAGGATAATTCTTTTCTAGTGATGACATACCCTGAGAATGATATATTCTACATACAAAACTCACATTTACTATAGTTTTCATATGGTTTCTCCCATTTTAATGTCTTTAACACAATATTCATATTTTCCTCATGTTCCTCCTTGCTCTTGGAGTATATCAAAATATCATCATTAAAGACTACCACGAATTTGTAAAGATAATCTATAAAGACTCTATTCATTAAGTATATGAATATTAATAGATCATAATTGAGTTATAAAGGATACACTATGAACTCATAGTGTCCATAACTCATTAAAAAGGTAGTCTTAGGATTATCTTCATTCCTCACCTTTAATTGGAGATATCCCGAATGAAGGTCCACCTTAGAGAAATACTTGGCCACATGAATTTGATCAAATAAATTATCTTTCCCTGGATGGGGATACTTTTTTATTATAATTATTTCACTCATGTAATGATTATAAATGAAAATAAGAATCAATACACTCTTCTTCTTGACAAGGAAGATAGGTGCACCCCATGGTGAAGCACTTAGGGGTATAAGAACTGTCTCATGATTATCTTGTAACTGATTATTTAGTTCATCCAACTCAATGGTAGTCATTCTATAATGTGTCATTGATATAGTAATAGAACCGAGAATATGTTTAATTGAGAACTGAATCACTTGGTTTGGAGGAAGACCAGGTAATTCTTCAGGGAACACATTAGTGTAGTCCCTCATAATGGGAATATCCTTGAGCATGATTCTCTATATTGTCTAAAACATTTGATTTAGATACGCTTCCTCATGTGGAAATAATATACACAATTTAGAAGGTGATTCTGAAAGATATTCCTAATCCTACATACACTTGTATAAAATTGGTGGATACCTTAGGATATAAAGTATGATCTCCCTTTCCCGATATTTTATGTTGTATTTGTATAAATATATCCAATACATGGCCAAAAATAGTATCAAACTACATCAAAGTAAGTAAGACCATATTTTATTGTATGCTAATTTCATAAAAAATAATTGGCATTGAGTTATATACTTTGGATTAAATAATTTTCCAATGTTTTTTCTAGAAAATAACTCAACTTCTATATTTTGAGGTTGTGTTTGTGTAGTTCTACTAAACATGAATGATATGAAAGGATACATAGATATAGAATCTATTATTAAATTCTCTATTATTGAATGAATAACAAACCTAACTTTCCCCACATCATTATCCATATCCACCTCAATAGTAGTTATGGCAATAGATTTCTATTTCTCCATTGGGTTTGGGGGTTGCTGACGCAGATTACCCTCAAGGTATTGAGGTTTAGTGCACTTGATTGCATAGTTCCCTTACTTCCTATAGTTGAAGCATTGGACTGTGGCTGGTTCTCTCTTTTCTCCACAAAATTTTCCAGCTTCCTCTTGTATCTTCAATATTCATGAGCTTGGTGACCTTCTCTCCTATGTTTGAAGAATTTCCCTATTTCATTATGGAAATTCCAATGATATTGCTTCCCACATTTTTGAAATGTGATTTCTTGAGTTTTCATTCCACCATTGTCATTAGATCCTCCCAAATGAATCTTCATCATTTATTTTTTGTCTCCATAATCTTAGGACCTATCTCCAAAACCCATCTACACTTTCAGATCACATAGAAAAACTCCTTCATAACTACCAATGTCTTGAATTTATAGATCATTTCATAGGTGTGGTCTGGATCCACTAAATAATCTATATATTTTTTTATCATTATTTATAAATAACCTGAGGCATACCTTGAAATCATTTTGAAAATTTATTTTTAATTTGTGATAGATTCACCTTCATTTTTCTTCATCTCTAATAATTATCTGTCCATCTTTATTCAAAGAGTTCAAGGGGAATACTTGTTAAGAAATATTTTATTAATGTATTCCCACTCTATCTATTCAATTTCATCATTTGGATTGGTTTTATTAATCAATACCAACCATTGATCATCCTCCCCATCTAAATGATAAATGGTTAGATTCATATTCTCCATCTCAGAATAGTGAATCATCGAAATTATATTCTCTATTGATTTGACCAATTGTTTTGTGACTAGTGTATTAGAGAATCCACTAAATGTTGATTATTATTTGCACATAAAAGATTTGATAACCAGTTTCTCCCTCTTAGGGGAAGGAATACATTCCAAATTAATCAGGTTATTATTCATAACTTGATACATATGTGTAATAATCTCTATGAAATTTTTAACTCCACCTCCCAATGTATTGAGGATGTCACTTGGGAAGTCACTGTATTTTCCATCACATGTGTTATTGTTTTGGTTTCTACTAGTTCCCAACATTTTATAAAATAGAAAAGGTTTGAACAGAACAAAAGTAAAAAATTCTTGAATAAATAATCTATTGTATTACGAAATGAACTCTGAAGGAATATCTTGTGGGATCCTCATGATTATCATTTTTTCTAAAACAAATATTCTTTGGTGATTACATGTACTTATCCTCATACCATGGGTTTTCACTAATGTAATCTAATAATATTTGACAAATTAAGTATCATGTGATCTAATACCAACTATAGAGTCTCTAATTTTTCTTACATTATTGTAACATAATTTATTGAAAAAATAATACAATCTTTTCAAATCCAAGATCCAATGGTTTATTGTCTTAGGAGAATTAGGTCCAAACATAAAATTTACATAATAAAACATAATTTTTTAATTCCTTATTATTTATATTACTAATGGTCCTCTTGTACTCTTTTGTATATATATTCACCTAAGGATATACATCAAAGAAATGGGTGAGCTAAAATCCCAATAATAGGATAAACAAGAACATGAATCAATATAACATGGGTGATAATAATAATAATCATCCTAACATAATCATGGGATAATCTTAATAATCGTGAGATAAATCCTTATATAAAGGCATGTAATTTAAAAATTCATAAAAATTAAACATCATGACTTAGTGGTCAACTATTAAACATAGTTGTGAACAAATATAACATCATGTTCATGCATAACATATGTGCATAATCACAACAACATCATTTTTTTACAAAGATAGCATAATGTTCACACATATTTCACATTATAACATGAAATACATCACATTAACTAATGTATTTGAACCCATTATAATTGTAGGAGTATCATCCACATCATAAAATTAACATATTTATGAATGCCACATAGAATGTATACCAATCTTTTCCATAAAATAAACCATTGAAAAGAAAATGTTTTTTGGTGAGAGTTTCATAAAAAACAATTTTATGAATAAATAACGGGGTTCCCAAAATAAAAAAGTATTAAAATTCTTAGAATAAGAATCATCAATCCAGATTGGAGAAGAAACAACCTCAAGAGAAGTAAAAGATATGTTTTTTAGTAGTAATAGTTCTTTTGGAAAAAAAATTCATTTGTTATAAAATAAGATAATAAGAATGCATGTCAAATAAATTAAAAGGAAATGACAATTTAATTATATTTTAGTAATATTAAATGAACATCCATGAAAAAATTTGGCATGAAATAGGGATAACCTAAATAAAGGCGTTTGGGTTTGATAATCCTCTTACATTAAGTCGGAATGACTTATTCACTTTAATATACTAGATTATAAAATTTGATTCATTAGTTAGAAAATATAGAACATAGTTTAAATTTATATAATTCATTAAAATTTTATAAATTTTTTATATCCATTTTGATGAGTTTTAGATTTCAATTCTTCTGTTCATAGAGTGTTTGTTTTCTTGGTTTTTCTGATTGGTTCACTTGTATTCCTGCATGGAAGATTGTTTAAAATGGGGAAAATTACCCAGAATTGAAATTTTATGTCATTATATAACTTCAAAATGTTAATTGGAATTATATATTATTTTTAATATATGATGATGATTAATTAAAAATTTTGTTTAATGATAATCGTTTAGATTAATTTTGGCAGTTTTCAATCACAACGAACTTGTTTTAATTTATTATATAATATTTTGTACATATTTTATTTCAAGAACATAAATGAATTATATAATATATTTGAAAATATTTTAAAACCCTTTTAATTTTATTATTAACACCTTTAATGTTGTAAAAGAAATTTTAAATGCATATTCCATGATGGTGGTCAATAGAAACATCACGAACGATGATATCATTTTTTAGAATAAATGTGATAGTAGAAGAGGTTTGATGGGGAAATTTTCCATTAACATAACAAAATTACATTTTATATAACATTAATTAGTAATAATTACACTTTTATAATGTTAGGATATATGATAACAATAAAAGAAGATAAATTTAAAATAAATAAAAAGATAATTAAAGATAATTTTACCACTTAAAATTTTCTCCTTGAGGACCCTCTTTGGGAAATTGGTTTTTGTAATTTGTTAGGACCAAAGGATAATGGAATTTGGGGAGAGTATTGGGAAGGGTATTGGGTAAAAAATTTACAAACATAAAGATGTTTTAGTTATGATAAGAATAGGTGGTGAGGTGGGGTATTTATAAGAGATGAGAGGGGTGTTTTTTTGGATTATCTTATTAATTAGATTATTATTTCGGTTCGAGACAATGAATATTTTTAAACTTATTACTAAATATATTAAATAAATAAATTCCATATAGACTATTATTCTTACATCATTTGTGACTCAAAAAATAGAGATTTTAACTTATACTATAATATATCGTAAATTACCGTATTTCACGATTCACCAAAAAATCAACTATTTTAGAAAAATTAGAAAAAGTTACCCTAATAATTTTTAAATAAGTATAATTAAAAAATGAACACAATTTTAGTAAAATAAATTTCTAAGTATTTAAAATTTAATTTTCAATTAAAAACATTATTTAATTAGAAAATACTGATTTTTAAATTATAGCCGATTTTATAACATTTGGAAGAATTAATTCAGGTCTCGTAAAATTATATTATAATCATAAGACAAAAAATATTAATTTATGAATATATTTTATAAAAATTAATTTCAAATAAATCCTTATATTAACTATATAATTTTAAATAATCATTTATGTTTTATAAAAATATCAACACTTAAATAATAATGTTTACAAAATTTATTTACCTATACTATGATCTAATTATATCATAAAATAATTTATAAGATGAATAAATTTTATTTATAGTTTCACAAATTAGTTTACGATTCTATTTTCCTAATTAATATTCTTAATGGACACATTTCTTTTCCAAAGGACAAGTTACTATTCCTTTGGTATAAGTTCCTTAATTTCTAGAAATACCTCTTATTTCATTCAGTATTCATTTATAATGTTTTTATTGTGTACTAAATTTATGTATATGTTTTATAATATATAAAAAAATTTTAAGAAAAAATTTTTTATTAATAAAATTTCGGGTCCTTACATTATAGGAATAAAATACACTTTATAATGGAAAACATGAGAAGCCAATATTTTTCCAACAAAAACAAAGTGTCATGAGAGAAATATTTATAACAAAAATAAAATATTAATTTAAATCATATAATAATTTTAAAACTGAATAAAAATTTATGAATAAAACAACGACTAAGGCAATTTTTAGATATATAGAAACAGCAAACATATATTCGATGGAAAAAGTATTCATCAAAAAATATGATCAGTTACGATGAGATGGGATCCATGTGAGCCTAAATATTAGGATGAAACAAAGTACCACTATATATATCCCTAGTTTTGTCCATCCATGACCATTATGTTTAGTATAACAGAATAGAAATAGAATAAAATGGATAAAGAAAAAAGAAGTTGGAATAAATCACGGGGAACCAAGGTTTACCTTAATGAAATCCTCCCAAAATTATAAGGGAAACCACCAAAATAAATGGGTGGGTATGAAATATGGTTTTAAATTGTCTAGGTCATCTGATAGATTAGAATTGATGAGGAAAATTGTTATAATTAAATAGAGGAAAACATAAAATTTTACATTTCTAGGTAACATGGTTAGACGGAATGGTTTCGCTAAATGATTTTCTAAACCACGAACCAACCACATGGATCACTTCCCCTTATGAAGAAAACAATATAATTTTTAGGTAAGGCCTTCATGGTTATAAAAACTATGTGGAGACTATATGAAATTTTACTATCTCACAAACAACCCTCTCACAAGGTTAAGAGAATAATTATCACTAAATTTGTTCCAACCACGTGGGAAAAGTTTCTTCTATAAAGATTCATATTTTAACCCCATAGCTAAGAGAAAATAAAATATTATTAAATTATACATTAAATCAAAATATAAAATACCTTTGACACAAAGGGTTTCATATATAACTCCATAGTAATGGTTTGAACAAATATTCTTAAGAATTAGGATTGGAATATTTATTATGCGCTATTGTTATGACTAGATTTTAGGGAACAACGTGATATATAGATGTCTATGTTATTACCCCACCCATCATGCTCATGGGATAGTAGCTGGAGTTAGTTTGGGTATCTATATTGGAATATATTATGTATTTACCTTCCCTTAATCTTTAGTCATTATAGGGAAATGATAAGTGTGATATTAGAGTATATAATCCCTTCGTCAAGTTATGAAAAATGTGTATGTTTCCCTTTATTTTTTAGAATTATTACTACTAAGAAGATCATTGTATGGTTTATCCTTATTTATAATGGTTTTGTAAGAGTTTCCTCTACCATTAGAATATTAATAAGATGTTTTGTTCTTTTGTTATGATGAGGTAGGGAACTCCCTCATTGGATGTAGTGAGTATCCCCTATCTATAGGGTTGGTAATCCCTCAACCAATAAATGTTTTACATGACGAGATATAGGTCCTATACTATAATTATATTTTCCAAGGATAAATTCATAGAGATGTTTGTTTATGATGGAATCACTTGGAATGAGATATTCATGTTGGAAAAATAATACTTTGGGGTTTCAGGTTCATTTCCTTTACTGTCATATGATTAGTGATATAATATTTAATAATGAATCTCATGGATAGGGGATCTAATATACATGAGTTATTCTCTATCAATTCACCTTATAGTTGACACACATATTTGGGATTATTTTTATTATATAATATAGGTATTTGTAAACTTTTCCAAACGTGGGTGAGTACCGAGGATCAATATTTTTATCTTAATGTTAAGGGGTTTGGTTCTTGGGACCTTGTAGTGATGAGGAAATTATTTCATTTTATTTATCACTTACCATTCAATGAGAGAGATGTTATGTTTTATGGATTTTTGATAGCTCAAGAGATCATGATATTGTGTTATGTTAGGTATCTCAAGTTTCATATTTAATACATCAATCAACTGGGTTGTGATGTCAATACATATTTACTCCTTGGATGTTCCAAATTATTAATGAAAATGTTGGTTTTATTCTATTGTTTTTAATTTTGATATATTATATTGACTATCCCATATTATATTTTTGATGGATCCTACCTGGAATGTTATTAATAACTAAGTAATTAGAATTTTTACTACATGATTTCTATTATATACATATTATGTGTAGTTTACTGATGATCATATATGATGTCGAGTTAGTGGATCTATTTCATAGTAGTTATTTATGGGGTAAAATACTGTGGGAGAATGTTCTAGAAGATTTTATGATGAGAATATTTCTTTCAACTTTTTTGGGACTATTTTTACCTTTATATATTCTTTTAATATATATACTATTTTTTATGTTTATATGTATTTCATGTTTAGGGATAGGTTTAAGTCACATGTATTTTATGATATAGATCAGTTATTTCATTTTTGGTTGTTTTATTAATTAAGAGATGTGAATATTTATTATTTTTTTTTATAATTTTATAGGACAAGAATTTATATATTGGGATTTTATTTTTGGGTTCTTTTCCCTAACCCCTTGTCTATTTGTGGAGTTCTTAAGGTGCTATAATAGAATTAACAATAGTCATAGGGGAGTTCCAAGTGGACTAGATCATGTTAGAATAAACCTGGTGGTTTTGTCTAAGAGTAATAGACGATCTAAGGTTGTACGATATTACTAAAATTAATTGATTTATAGATTAATTTTATATGATAAATGATATCATTTGAGGTATAAGATCAGAAAAAATCAATGTACGATAAACTAGATTTATAAATGGTCTTATTCAAAGTGTATATTTTAACAGACAATTTCCAATTATTTATATTTCTTACCCTTGTAGATCATTTATTATTTTTGATATCAATTTCATTGAGGAATAATTATGGAAACACCAAAAATAAAATTTTAAATTCTTCAAATTATAGAGATCATAGAAATTGGTTTAGACACTATAGTACTTTTGTTTAGGTCATCTCACTAATCAGCCATTAATAAGGTCATTTAAGAGTTTATTAATTTATAATAACCTTTTATTAGGATTACTACCTCATTTTATAAATATATATTTCTATATTTTTATATGGGGATTTAATATAAGTATGATACTATTTTATTAAGCTTATCTATATCAGGGTAGGATTCTCCTATTCTGTCACCAGGTTCATTTATTTCGAATGACCAAGTGATTTGTAATATTTTCTTGATTTTACCAAAGGACATGGGTAATTGTAGTAAGTTTACTATCTAGTGATCCTCTCACTAAATCTATATGATAAATATTATACTAACACTTTTCTTAGGGGAACATCTCCCAAGGGTCCGATCATGATTTGTAAAATGATCCTTAAATCAAGGGTGCTTCTCCATAGGGACATGTTATCATTTTTAGGGTGTGTTTGTTAAAAGGGGTGTTTGTCCCTAGGGATAGATGATTGAAAAATCATTGATTTAGTAATATTTTTTTAATGTGTTCTTGAATAATAATTTTTGTATTTTTATAAAATGGAAAACACTATCTCATTGGGATCCATCCATTTTACGATGTCCTCTCTAAAACACTTGTGATTAAATATAGAAATTAGATAAATCAAGAATCTTATATCTATTTGGGAGCTTTATGAGTGACCAAAGATGAATCTGTAACATGGATTACATGTAACCTATGATTAAATATAGGTCGTTAATGTTTGAATTTATAATGATGTACCATTATGAATCAAGAAGAAATGAAATGTAGTTCCTTGATAATGAAAAGTAATTTACCCATAAATAAAGAGAAGAAAAATTTAGATGTTGAATGTTGGAGAATAAAAAAATAAAAAATATATTACAATATGATATAGTATTACTCAATAAATTAGAGACTATGTTATAATGGGATATAAAGGATTTGGTAAGGAATGAATCAAAATAAAATTAATGAAATGTTATGAAATAGAAATAAAAATCCCTTAAATCATAAATTAATTATCGTACAAGAATTCAATGGACATGATTATTTAACAACCCATGGTCTATTTGTAACAATGAGAGGGGGATTTGGTGAATCAATGATATCTTTTCTTTTTAAGAGTAACTCCCTTTATATGAAACCACTATAAATAGTTATGTTTCAATACATTCTCCATGTATCATCTCTACCTTAATGGCATGCATATAGATAAAAACATAGAAGAGGGAACAAAAGGATTTACGAGGATCAGACATAAAGTACCACCCCTTTCCATGACGGTTAGACACCCCACAATGGATTGACCAGTTTAGAGACAAGCAGTTATAGAAGTAATAGGATATAAACCTCTACATTCATCCTCCATCAACTGGTTATAAAATCAAGCCACAAATCCAATCTTCAAAAAGTTGTTTAACCCCTCAATTGAATCTTATAATTTGAAAAAAAGTTATGTATCTTGAAATAAAAACTTTTACACCATGCTTATTCTTCCCCATAGGATTGTTATCCGAATTCATAAGTGTACATGATCTGGTTCGCCTATGTAAAACACATTCATAAACTTCATAAAGCGACAATGTTGTTCAGACTTCTAGACTTGAAACATAACATATATCATTAATTATATAAGAAATTATTCTATTACTAAAAACATGAGTAGATTTTTCTTTTTGCGAATAAATGAATCATAACATCTGATACAAACCTCAAATAGTTAATCATTATGTTCACCCAAATTTCATATCCATCAATAGTTAAAAGTGTAGTAGAAAAAAACTAGTTCATCTCTTTATGTTATAGAGAACCAAAATTATAATTCCAAGATAAACATAAATCAACACCCAAAATTTGAATCTCACAAACTCAAACATATACAAAAATAATTCACAAATAGAAAAAATAATGAATTCACCTTAGTTTTATATGGTTCATTTCTTCGTCCTATATCTATAAGAGCACTCTACCAGAAAAATTATTAATAAAATTATATAAATCAGAAATAGTATAACTTATATTCCAACATTACACTTTTTATGGTCACTATATTACATCTTAACAACTAGTCTGTCATCCTTTTATAGAGTTTCATTGTTGGAAAAACATGTTACATTGCCATTTGATATTTTTAATCATCCATTCATTGAATTATTCATTCAATTGGGGCCACCACTGACTCAACCATCCATTCAAGTGTACTTTTAACCTTTCCAAAAATATTTGTATAAACATCTATTATAATTTTAGTAAACTTATTATAGTCTAATTTTTATATAGAAATATCCTTTTATTGTTGACCTGACAAGACTGAAATTGAACTACGAATGTTTGAACTTTTGATGAGTAAAAATATAGTGACTAAATAAATATTAATGATCCAAAACCTCTCATACATAATTATTTTCTCAAGGAACCTCTTCGGATTACTCAAAAACATTAGGAAAAACAAATCATTTTTCTATGTTCATTTATATTTTCTCTACGTTCCTCTCATTCAGATGATCCCCATGTTGAATTATTCTACCTTAAACTATATTTGGACTAAAACTATTGTGAACATGTTAGAAGACTTTTCTTCCACAAATTCGTCTATACCTATAAAAAATTTTATTCTAGCATATTCTAGTTGAATGAGAATTTCATGCAACTGTGTTTCATTCTAGAATCAAAAGTTAGATTATTTTAACGGTGGATAACAATCTAACTATCACAAAATAACATTTTTAATTTTGATATTCACACATATATTTTTGAAATAAATTTAATAAAAAAATTTTCTATCTTCAATTATTGTAATATAATCTACTTCAGTTTTATTAAAATGACCAATGGTTATATATATTAGATATAGCTAATTTTTGGTCTACTAAAACATTTTCAATCTATCGAATGTAAACAGAAACCAGTTTTTGATTTTTGGAATCACCAAAAAAATATGCATTAAAAAATAATTTTAGAGATCCATTTTTAGTAAATCAAAATTTTATATATTTAGATCCCTTGATTTATTTAATGATTGACTTCACAGATTCCTAGTGTTTCTTTCCAAGGATAGACATGATTCGTCCCACAACTATCATTGTAAAAGAAATATTTGGCCATATACGTATCACCATATAAATCAATATTCTAATTGTTAATGCATATGGTACTTTAAAATGTACCAAAATAAATCTTCCATTTAAGGTACCTATGACTTTGGATAACTTGAAGCATCCGACAAAAGGAGTTTTGACAGATTTATATTTGATAATCGTGAATTTATTAATGGTCTTCCAAATAAATTCTTTGTATATTAATACCAAAGAAACATATTTGTGATCCATCAAAATCTGTATCCCTAATATTTTATTATATTTGACATGATATATCATTTCAAATATTCTAGACAACTTACTTAACTACTCTTGGGTTAGTTGAATCTCTAGACCTACTTACAAAATTTCATCACATAGAGTATGTAGAGAACATAAGTATAGTCATTTGACATCTTCCGATATCAATAGTTATTAATGTCACTTCTTGTGAAACCCAACTCATTATTTAAATATTAATACTTATACTTCCACTATCGAGGTGTATGTTTCATGACATATAGAGTTCAAATCTATTTACAAACAAGACCCTCCTTCCAAATTACTTCAAACCCCTTAGGGTAAATAATTTACTTATAATCTAAAAAATAACCATGGAGAATCTAATTCTTTAAATACATTGAATCTCGGAATAAGGAACTGACATTAAACATTTCATAATCATGAATTAAATGATTAATTCACATTGAGGATATTTTACGGTTTATAGTTTTTGAGAATTAGGCCACAACTATTACATATCAACTTGAAAATTACATGTAGACACTACTAATCAGAATCCCTTTTTTCAAAAAATAAAAACTCTTAAAAAGAAACATTTCTAGATCCAAGTTTTAGACAACATGAATTCTCCTTGATCCCATCCTTGATCCTATTCATCTTTACGTCATGTGGAAAAAATTTCAAAAACTTGGTATGAGCATAAAAATATCAGTATGGTTTGAAAAATAAGGAAAGGAAACATTAACCAATAAATAAATACAAATAAATGAAACCATACTTTTCGATCATAACATACCTCATGAAATCATAATATTTTTGAATAACACATAGAAATCATAAATCATAAAGGTAACTTATGGAATTCATAACATACTTACATTATAGATATTACAGCTACATAGTGAGTCAGATTTGAAATATGCATCACAGCATATTCCCTAAATCTATTAGGAGAAACATTAACATTTACCTCCGTCATGTTACCCAATGCATTGGAGAGCTATCTCGGGCTCAGCCGCCCTAGGATTATCACAAAACCTCCTGTAAACATAAAAAATTCCCAAGAACCATAACATATTCAGAACACATAAAACAATAATAAAGTAAATATAACATTTCCACATTTCAATCGAAACATATAATTTCAAGATATAGACATAATTAATGCTTTATCAAAGAATTTTCAAAACCATTTAAAACATTTAATAAATAGATTTTTGAATCCAAGTGTCCCATACCACATTGAAACGTTTAAATAAATTATCATTTGAATACATTAATGTCCATATAAATAAATACTTAAAACCTTTTTTAAAACATGGACATTAATGATAAATATTTAAAATAATAAATCTTTAAAACATTTAAAATGATATTTTTGTTAAAGAGTTTTTAAAAAAATGAGAGACTCTTGAATACAAATAATTAAGGAATAATATTGAATCAGAACTTTATAATATCATGAGAATAAATAGATTCGTGATGTAATATGTCAAAGGTAAGTATATACACTATATAATATTTAATAGGCACATAACGACAATGAAGTCTCAATAGATTATAAATTGAGACGAAATCCCTTATAAAAACTGTATCCTTAGATTAAGGACAAATAAATTAAATAATAATGTTTGAAAAATATAAATACACTCAATATGATTGGATATTTAGTTTAAATCAATCATAGGAAATTAAAACATGTTTTTTAAGACAAAACCAATGACTTGGATGTTTTACTCAATGAATAGGAGTTGAGTTAAAATTACTCTTATTAAGTTCATATCGATGACTTTAGAATTTATCAATGGAGTGATTATGTGTATCAAAAGTATATACACACAAAGGGGAGTGTAAATTACAACAAAAATAAATAAATAGTGATTCCATACATAATCACAGCATGAAATAATTATGAATTAGAAGATTAACCCATGGAATGGAAATTGGGTTAAAAGGTCCCCTTACCGATTTGGTAACTTACGAAACATGCAACCAATGAAAGAAGGATTATAAAATGAAGATGTATATAACCATAAATTTAATTATATTACACAATAAATACAATCATGGTCAGTACATACACTACACTAAAGGAAATAGTGGCAAATATAGAATGAATCTCACGGGAATAATAAGTGAGATGAAAATCCCTTACCACGTTGTAATCAATCGAGTCGTATGAACAAAAGTTAATTACCACCAAATTATTAAAATAATAACATGAACATAAAGAGAATAATGATAATATATATCAAATGGTAGTACACAATAAACCACATGAAATAAATTTGTGGTGAACAATGGAAATCTCATAGAATTAAAAGTGAGATAAGAAACCCCTTACCTTGTGTCCAAATTGACTTGTTTTTTACTTGTACTTACTGAATAATAAACTTAAGTTAATTTATACTTTATTAAGAACCATTTTTAAAGTTTAATATTCCTTTTATATCACTTATTAACATGTTATAAACAATATGTAATCATTTATGTTAATAACGGTCATTTTGACGATATTTGGTACATGAGTAAAAAAATGAACCCCTTATAATTACAAGTTGTCAATGTAGTCAAGAGTCCATTAACTCTTGAATGATATTCATGATTTATATATCACATATATCATATATATATCAATTACATATATGTATTTATAATAGTACATAACATCTAGAGATAAGAAATGAAATGCACCGTTTGTGGAGATGGTAAGCTGTACGTACGCATGGACGATACTTTCATTTCTATTTCATATTTTAATTGATTGAAAACATAATGATAAATAGTTCTATTATAATTATAGATTAATATAATATATAATTTGAATAACTCCATCCTTTTTATGTCCCACATATGGTATGAAGGAGTCATATCACTTTGAGGGGGCGGTAGTCCGTACATCCTCAAATGAAATTATCGCGTTTAATCATAATGGAAATAAAACAGGTATGATATAAATTAAAAATAAAGAAGCATAAAGAAAAAATAAAAATAATATATATCATATATAAATATAGTTCCGTCATAATTCCCACCATAAGAGGTGGTCGGATATAATTGAACAATCATCGTTTTGTGGGGCGTTAGTTTGTCATCCACAGAAACATTATGTTCATTACCCATTTGATAGAGGTGTGAGTAATTTTTGTTATAATAATTCTCATAAAAACAACCTAGTATATTTTTTATACTGTTTTTGTTATAAAATTAAGGAATAAAAAGAGTTTAGGGGGTTGAAGATGTAAAATAAAACCACATGACTTAAGAGAATGTTACCATTAAATTGGGTATCTCCCTTTGGTTTGAACCAAAAGGTTTACATGAAGTGCCTTATGACTAAAGTAAGGCTTCTAGGAGGAATATAGGGATCTTGAGATCTTATTTGAGTAGGGTTTGGATGAGCCAAAGAGATTTAGAGGTGTGAGGAATGGGTTATAAGTGAGGGATTTTTATAAGGGGGGAGGGGCTCTTTAGGAATGTTTAAAAATATTATTTTATTATATAATGATTTTAGGTTTCTAAAAGTCTCAAACTTATTTAAGTAGACTATAAGATGAATCATGGTAGAAATAAAATTATCTAATAATAATAGTTTAGGTTTTGGATATTATTTTAATCTTTACAATCGTTTTTATTCAAATATTTTATTAATGAGGTAAACACTGCATCATTATTGTCTCATAAATAATTTTATTTATTTTATGTCTAAAAATAATAAAAATATACCTTGATTTAGGGAATATTTTTATATTTCCATTGAATATTTATATTCTAAGAGATAACTTATATAACCCCGCGTAAAAATTGATTTACTAAAAGATATATGTTTATGTCATTTTTGTATTTACTTTAAATAAATTAATATAAACTGTCATTATCACTCTTAAATGGATCCTTGGGGTCAAAAAATCGACCCAATGATGCCCAATGTCAGATATATATTACCCAATAGGATTAGGACACATTCTATAGTAATTTAAGATTATTATAATTATATTTTTTACCGTTATTTAACAGATTTACCCTTTAACCATGGTAAATAAATTTTTTACTAAAGTAAATATTCAAGTTGTATAAAAATAAAAGTTACCTATTTAATAAATTTGTACGTCCAGATTCCAAATATGGAATCTATTTTTAAAAATTCATAACACATAATTGGTAGAAATTAATTTAAAATTAATTCCCCTATCAAAAAAGCGTGTTTTTAAGAAATAATAACTATCCAAAGATTGAAACTTATTTATGTCCAATTTCAAAGTGAAATTACTTATAATGACCAACATTGGATTAAATATTAAAAAAATAATCTAATTTCACTTTAAAAACAATTAAAAATATAATCTATCCATATAAATAAATTTGATTAAAAGGCGGTTTTGAATTAAAATACAGTTTTTTCAGTATTCATAAAAAATGAATTTTATACGAAAAATACCCAAAATTTACCCAAAGTAGATTTTGATTTCGCGATTCTAAAGAATAATTTTATTTTGTCAAATAGAACATATAAAAGTGACCAAAACTAGATTTAAAGAGGGTTCTCTATCAAAAGGCGGTAAATCATCCTTTTAATGAATATTAGAGTATTTATGACTAAAATAATATTATTTATTATTTAAGCCTCTAAATTTTATTAGATTAATGTAAAAACATTGAACAAAAATGTATATTCATAATTTAGTTAGTTCTGTACATTCCCGCCAACACAAAATCTAGGAGTTAACTACCAATTAAAATAATATTATATTATTATTTTTTTGTATAACTCAATGTTGTGTGCAACGTAATATTTCAATGAAACCCATTGTTGTGTATCGAGTACGCCATCGAACATAGAATCCCATTTAATGTTAAATTAATAATTAATTTTCAAATATTAATAAATATAAAAATGTCATATTCTTTATTTACCTCGGATGTTACATCCTTCCCCATTTAAGGAATTGTGTCCTCACAATTTTATAATTGGGCTCAGAAACTTCATTGAATGTCCCAAATCAGAAAAAGTGTCAATAAAAATATCACTTTAAAATAATTAAAGTGATTTAAAAAGGTTACTCGAGACACCAGATACTAGGATTCCATGAAAACATGGATATGGAGGAGAAAAAAAACCATCAAGTTCTGATGTAGTGTGATAGAATACATGACTAATAGAAAGTTAACCACCAGAAAATCACATACTTGTGATGGGTTAAAAATTATTTGATTCCCCTATAGGAAATGTTAATTGAAATCATTTTTGTTTTATGTTACTTTTCATTGAGTAATTTATTTATTATCTTAACTAAAAACATAATGAAACACACTTATTGTCATGTAGACTTTCATAATTTTCTAAATTTCTACCACAAAATGAACTTTTCTCCAAATAATGAATATTTAAACTGACTTGGTCACATTAAAAGTTCTTGAATAAACTTCTAGATTATCACATAATCCACAAATGATGAACTATATATATACCGTATCTTTAAGCATCATCCAAAACCAAAATAATTAGTGCGAGATCAGATAATACCCAAAAAGGATAATCCTTTGTAAAAAAAATACTACTCTTAATCTCCCAAATTCAACAAATAGTAATCATAGATCAACAAAGACCATTCAATTCATGAATGTCCTTAAAATACATCAAAGTAATCCAAACTATGATTGAAACCCAAAATTCAAAAGTATTTGATCACATAGTATCCCACAAAAAACGTAACATTTATCTCCAAAAACATCAACTACTCTTAAAGTCTCATACTGAAGTGTAATTAACCAAATCAAATATTCTCTATGATGACTTAATTATTTCCATAGATAACCCAAAATAAACATATTTTTTATTCATAAAATCATCTAACTAAAAATAATTAGTTATACTAACCAGGTACTTTACGTAGTCTAGTGGTAGGAGATAAATCCCAGTCGCACATTAGTTGTGGGTTCGATTCCCACAGCTTAGTCCGATGCAACGGGTTGTCACGCAGTCTACGTGATGTCCTTTTTTCAAAAACTATATAATTTTATAACATTCCCAAAAAGAGATAATTTCAACAAAAATAACCATAAAATATTTTAACAACAAAGTTTATCTAATAACTTTCATTTTTCATGCCAAAATGTATTAACCTATAATTTCCTCAAATTCATGGATCAAATAAACCCAAATGGTTCTTTATAACTATATTCACAAAAGAAATGATAATTATTACATAAATAAAATTTTCATGTATCAAACTACAGGGTTACACATACTATAAAAATTCTTCTAATGTAATCCCATTATCAAAAGAGCCTTAATAGTTTTAAGCATTTCACCATCCTAAAATCATATATGGAAATTGAATCCCTTATATGTTGACTTCTTACTCATTCAATGTTCTTTATGATACATTATCAATTCCTTTCCAATTTAATCAGAAATAATTCATTCCTACAAAAAAATCATGAATCATATCTTAAGATTCAAAAATGTCTAGACATCAGTTATGAAATAATCCATACCTTTTATTAGTTATTGTCAGTTTCCTCATCCTCAATTGGAATTGAATTAGATATTGGAAAAAAATATTTGTTAGATCCTATTGATCCCATTCCCAAACCTTCTTTATAGGACATTTGTTTGTATAATGACCATGCAAACCACATTTATAACATTCAATTGATCCCTAAAAAAGAACTTCTTTACCTTACCTAGAGTCAACTAGATGGTTCCCTTTTCAATGGAAGGTTCTTTCTTTATGACCTTCACTTCCACATCTATAGCATCTTCCCGTACCTTTGAAAAATTTTCCTTTGTGTTTCTTTCCACACCCATGACACATAGGTTTTTTAGTATACTTACCTTTATGATTATTACCTGAACTTCTATAGGGATTTGTTTCACGAATATATAATGCCTTATAAAAATAACAATGGTTCAGGTGGTCAATCATGAATCCAGATAGTTGGATTAGAATAACCACAAGAGTCTTCATTACATCTCCCATTGCATTCAGTTTCTCATTCAGAAAACCATCACATTTTTCTTCACATCCACTATTACTTTAGTGCCTGCAAGATCTAGCCATTTTCTAAAACCAAAAAGGCCAGAGTGAGTATATCAGTAAAATCGTCATATAATATATTATGAGGAGGGTAAATAATAAGATATACTTATTCATGTTATCATAAACTCAATCACATTATCTTAAATAACTATGACTATTTTTAAAATACTAACTATTATGGTAATGTCACTTATGTTTAAAGAACACCAAAACCTCTAAAGTTATCAAAACCAACCTCTAATACCAACTATAAGATCGGAATGGCCCGAAGGCCATCATTTTAATTATTATTTTTGATAATCCTCCTTTTAAGGGGTGAGTTGGAACCCTTACAAGGCCCGAAGGCTTAGAGACAATTACATGACATGTAGGTCTTAGAGGGAATCACCCAGACAAGACAACTTCGAACTGATCCTCCCCAGCATATGTCATGATATCAACACTCCACCTTTATAGGGATGGTCGGCTTGCTGTCCTATGTAAAGATGCACAGGCTCGGTACCGATGGCAAAGCCATACCCTCTCATTCTTCTAATTCTGGTTAGCTCTACTCTAGTGGATGCGCCTGCAATGAATCCTTCTCTGAAGCCTTGTCCCTTGTAGTCTAATTGGTACATCTGAATTTCATGTGGCCCGAAGGCCTTGGGGTGGCCCTAAGGCCTTAAGGTGGCCCGACGTCCTTGAGAATCAACTGGCCCGTAGGCCTTGGGTGGCCCGAAAGCTTTACAGGACCCAAGGACCAAACCGGTGGCCCAAAGGCACAAATGGTTTAATAGTTTCGGTTGCTACAGTACCGAATAGTGCCTGCTACAGTACTGCTACAGTACTGCTACAACACCCGGAAATCCTCCTCCACCCAAATTTGATCTCGGGGCTCTTGGATGCACCTTCCAAGTCCTCACCAACCGGGCTGAGGCTCATGTACAATGATACCAACTATAAGGACCTGACCTTAAACATTACATAATCTTGAATTAAAAGAATAATTCACATTGAGGATCTTTTTAAGTTTAGAGTTTCAGAGAATTACGCCACAAATATTACATATCAAATTGAAAATTACATGTAGACACTACTACTCAATTTTTTTTTTCATAAAATAAATACTCTTAAAAATAAACATGTCTAGTTCCATGTTTTAGACAACATGAATTTTCCTTGATCTTGTATTTGACCCTATTCATCTTTAAGTCCTATGAAAAAAATTTCAAAAACATGGGATGAATATAAAAATATCAGTAAGGGTTGCAAAATAAGGAACGAAAACATTATCCCCTCAATAAATACAAGTAAATGAGACCATAATTTTCGATCATAACATACCACATAAAGTCATAATATTTATTAATAACACATAGAAATCATAAATAATAAAGGTAACTTATGGAATTTAAAACATATTTACATTGTAGCTATCACAGATACATAGAGAGTCACATTTTTTATACCCATCAAATTATATTCCCTAAATCTCTTAGGAGAAACATTAATGTTTACCACCATCACGTTACCCAATACATTGGAGAGCTATCTCGGGCTCACCCGCCCTAGGTTAATCATGGAACCGCCCAAATATGTAAACAATGCCCAAGAACCATAACATCTTCATAACAAATAAAATAATACAAAGAAAATATAACATTTTCACATTGCAATTACAACAAATCATTTCAGGATATAGACATAATCAATTCTTTATCAAACCATTTTCAAAACCATTTAAAACATTTAATAAAGAGACTTTTGAATCAAAGTGTTCCATAACACTTTGAAACTTTTAAATAAATTATCATTTGAGAGCATTAATTTCCATATAAATTAATCCTTAAAATCATTTTCAAAACATGTACATTAATGATAAATATTTAGAAGAATAAATCTTTAAAACATTTAAATTGATATTTTTGTTAAAGTGTTTTTAACAAAATGAGAGACTCTTGAATAACAATAATTGAAGAATAACATTGAATCATAACTTTATAATATCTTTAGAATAAATAGATTCATGATGTAATATGTCAAAGGGAAGTATATACAACATATAAGAGTGAATTGGTTTATAACTATAAAGAAAGTATCAATAGAATGTAAATTGAGACAAAATCCCTTACAAAAATTGTATCCTTAGATTAAGGATAAATCAATTACAAAATAATGTGTGAAAAATATAAATACAGTCAATATGATTAGATATTAAATATAAATAAATCGTAGGAAATTCACACATGTTATTTTAAAGACAAATTCAACGACTTGGATGTTTAACTCAATGAATAGGAATTGCGTTAAAATTACTCTTATCAAGTTCATATTGATGACTTGAGAATTTATCAATGGAATGATTATGTGTATCAAAAGTATATCCAAAAAATGGTGAGTGGAAATTAAAACATAAAAAAATAAATTGTTATTCCACACATAATCCCAGCATGACATAATTAATAATTTGAAGATTAACCTAAGGAATGGAAATTGGGTGAAAAGGTTCCCTTACAAATTTGGTAACTTACGAAACATACAACCTATGAAAGAAGGATCATAAAATGATGATGTAAATACCCATAAATTTAAATATATCACACAATAAATACAATCATGGGCTGTACGTACACCACACAAACGAAAATAGTGGAAAATATAGCTTGAATCTCACGGGAATAAAAAGTGATATGAAAATCCCTTACCACATTGTAATCAATTGAGTCGTATGACAAAAAGTTAATAACCACCAAATTATTCATAGAATAAAATTAATATTAAGAGAATAATGATAATATTTATCAAATTTCATTACACAATACACCACATACAATAAATTTCTGGCGAATAGTGGAAATCTCACTGAATTAAAAGTGAGATAAGAAACCTCTTAACTCATTTCCTACTTGACTTGTTTGTTCCTTGTTCTTCTAGAATAATAAAATTATGTTAATTTATACTAGATTAAGAACCCTTTTCAAGTTTATTATTCCTTTTTTATCGTGTAATGCCATGTTATGAACATTATGTAATCATTTAAGTTAATAATGGTCATTTTGTTGATATTTGTTACTTGAGTCAAAAATGAACACCTTATAATTACATGTTGTCCATGTGGTCAAGAGTCCATTATCTACATAATAGTATACATGATTTCGATATCATATATAATATATATATAGTATATATATGTATTTATAACAGTACCTAACATTTGGAGATAAGAAATGAAATGCACCGTTCATGGAGACGGTAAGCCATACATACACATGGATGCTACTTTCATTTCTATTTCATATTATAATTGAATGAAAACATAATGATACATAGTTATATTATAATTCAAGCAAAATATGATATATAATTTTAATAACTCCATACTTTATACGTCCCATGTATGGTATGAACAAGTCATATAACTTTGAGGGGGCGGCAGTCCGTACTTCCTCAGAATTGATTTAATAAAAGATATATGTTTTTGTCATTTTTGTCTTTACTTTAAATAAATTAATATAAAGTGGAATTATCACTTTTAAGTGGATCCATGGGGTCCCAAAATTGACCCAAGGATGCCTATAGTCGGACATGTATTAACTACTAGTATTAGGACCCATTTTAGAATAATTTTAGATTATTATAATAATATTTTGTTACCCTTATTTACCAGATTTACCCTTTAACCATGGTAAATAATTTTTTTTGATGTAAATATTCATATTGTCTAAAAATAAAAGTTGACTATTTAAACAATTTGGACCTCCTGATTCCAAATATGGAATCCATTTTTACAAATTCAAAAAATATAATTGGAAGAAATTAATTTATAATGAATTCCCACAGTCCAAACAAAACCGTGTTTTTAAGAAATAATAACTATCAAAAGATTGACACTTATTTATGTCCAATTTCAATGTGAAATTACTTCCAATGACAAAAATTGGATTACATGGTAAAATAAATATATAATTATACTTTAAAACTAATTTAAAAGATAATCTAATGATATAAATAAATTATATTAAAATGATATTTTATTTAAAATACAATTATTCTCACTATTCATAAAAAATGAATTTTATTAGGAAAATAACAAAAATTTACCCAAAGTAAATTTTTATGTCCCAATTATAAAGAAGTATTTTATTTTGTCAAATATAACATATAAAAGTGACCAAAAATAGGTTTAATTTGGGTTCTCCATCAAAAGGCAGTAAATCGGCCATTTAATGAATATTAGAATATTTATGTTTAAAATCAAATTGTTTATTATTCTAACCCTAAAAAATTTATTGGATAAATGTAAAAATATTTAACAAACATGTATATTCATATTTTAGTTAGTTATGTCCATTCTCACCAATACAATGGCAAAGAATTAACTACCATTTAGAATAATATTATATTATTATTTTTCAGTATAACTCAATGTTGTGTGAAACGTAAGATTTCAAAGAAACCCGTTGTTGCGTATCAGGTACACCATCGAACATAGCATCCCCTTTAAAGTAAAATTAATAATTAATTTAAAAATATTAATAAATATGAAAATTTCATATTCTTTATCTACCTCGGATGTCACACGAGTTGTAAACTGTCAAATGATATAATGCTCAAAACCATTTAGAAGGAATTATTTTTAACTACCAATAGAAAAATTGCTGAGTGATATTTTTTATGGGAATCCTTTCCCCACCAAAAATTGATTATATCTTTTTGTTTCATTTAGATTCATCTTTCAAATGATATTAAACTTTGTTATTTATTTATTGTTTCTACTTCAACAGTCTGTATAACAAACCAACATTTTATAAATGAAATTCCTTTTTTAAATGAATAAATTCCTTATTCAGAATTAAATCTATAGAAAAAAAATGTACTAATTTGGATATTTTGGACCATTATAAGTTATATCCTGATAGATTTTAAAAATCAATAATCATCATATTCATTTATTTTATAACCCATATAAAATGATCATATTATTATTATTATTATTATTATTATATATTAAGGGTTATGATAAAGACTTGTTAACATTGAAAAATAATGTGATGGCCTCAAATAGTAGGATTGTACCCTATGAAGTAAATTTATTATAGACTTCCAGGGAGATATTTCACTCTGATTTTACCTTGACCAAGCCTAAGATATGATTTAAAAACTAAATCATGAGTAGAATCATTTATGGGAGAATCTATAGATCATCAAGTTCAAGAAACAAACAATGTTCTCTAAACAACCGAACAAAATATGACCATCACACACCTTAGTCTTATGACATATAATGTTTTAATATGGTGTTATGTATATATAATATAATAGTATGAGTTATACAATTTTTATTTTTAATAAAATAATAATTATATTTAATATTTTTATTATTACTTTACAATGATTAAAAAATAATTTTGATAAAAAATAGATTTTTATATGATGAAATATAAATAGTATTTTTGGGAAATATATAGTTTCAATCAGACATTCTTTTGGATAAAATAATGGTTTTTTTAAATAATTGATATTTTAATAAATTATTATTATTAAATAATATTTCTTAAATATAAATGATAATATAATTTTATGAATGAAAATGTAATTTTTATAAAGGATAGAAAACTATTATTATAAAAGTTTATTTTTCAATAAATTGTGATTTTTGATTTAAAAGTGTTAATTCTCTTATTTTTTGAATTATTTTTGATAAAATAAATTTTATTTTTGAAATAAAGATATCTAAATTATCTAATGGTAAATTTTTAATAATATTTTAAGATAGTTAAATTTTTGGATCAAAATTAAATATGGTATAAATATACTGTATGTATTATGAAATTATAAAAGCCCAAAAGTTATTTAACAAATAATATAAAGATTATACCTGATGAAAATTATGTTTAAAATTTAAAATATTGTGTTTTTGAACTTATTTTATTTATTGTATAATCCCTTAACGAATTCGTCCAACCTATATTATATTTTAAGGTATTTAAATCAATTCATTATAAGCATTACTTAATACCACATCACCAATGGTATTGTTTTATGGTGTTTGGTTATTAGTATTATAAAATAATTAATACCACCCCTAATATTAGTAAACCATGGAAAAATATTGGAAGGTTTTTGGTTTTTATTAATTTATTTTATAGAGTCCAAAACCAAACTATATAAATTAATAATGAATTCCCCTCTCTTTTTCTATATAAAGCCTCGCAAAATAATAATCTTCTCCACTCCAAACAATTGGCGGATGATTTTAATATTAACTTCACTATATATCTCTCTCTCAGGGTTCCCCTGAAACTTAATTATCTCCTTCCAATTTTTATGAATCTCGCTCTCAATGTAAGGGATTCTCTCCTTCTCCTCCTTATTTAAACACCTTCTTTATATTATGACTTTTATTTTCAAATTGTTCATTTTGTGATATTTTTTATGAATCTCCCTTAATGTAATTGTGATTTAAATGTTAATAGAGAATCCTTTCAAACTCATTTAATGCTCCAATGAATCATTACATACCCCAATTGTATTGTCAAAATCATAATGTGATTTTCCATGGCAAACATATTTGTAGTGAATACCTATTCCCATTTACACTCGATGGTATTCACCTAGTTTTATCTATCATCAATTTTTATTATTTACTTGAATGTAACCCACAATCCTTATCCTTGTGGTTAAAAGATATGAAATACATCATCATGTTGTATGATCTATGTGGCACACTTATGATCATACATGATATGAAATTGATAGGTGGGATAAAAATTATATATCTCTCCAATGTATGGGTCATGTTTTTTCTCATGATATTCTATGTATGCTGAAGGATAGGTTTTATTAAGCTCTCTATGTTATATTTTGCTAGCCGTTATCCTTAACTTATGTTTATAATGTCTTGTTTTATGTCGTTTCCACATTCATATGTTTCTATGATGTCATCATATTATATCATGAATCGTTTCTCAATATCATTATTTTCAACCATTTTATCTATTTTTGATTTTATTATTGACTTAAATATAATAATTTATTCAGGTTATTCTTCAATTATTCAATTTCTTGGATTTTTAGATCAACCCTTATTATATATTTTCCCAGAGTATCCCATGTTATTTGAAAATATTTAAGGAATATAAGGACATGTTTTATTGTTTTTCAAACATTATGTTGTACCAATGTCTTAATTTGTTATGTCATGTACCTAATTTCACCAACATACTAGGCTTTAAGATCTTATGGGGTTATATTAAGTGTTTCTTTGTTTAAAAAAATCATGAAATAAAGTAAATTAAAATATGGGTTATAATAGTTGGTGTCAGAGAAAAGACTAGTTACTTTTGAGGAATATTATTAGAATAATATAGTAAAATCATTAGGGATAAGACTAAACATCATAAAATATCCCCATATAATGGTAATATATAGAGTAATCTATAAGTACCCAACCATAAAACATTACATAATAATGAGTTAAGTCACAAATTTTACTTTATTTCACATTAAGGATCTTTTTAGGTTTAAATAATTAGAGAATGACAACATAATACAGACATATCATCCCTCATTAACATAACGTGGATAATACTAAAAAAATATCCATTTCTTCTAAAATTTTAAAAACTTCAAAATAAAACATTATTTCTTTGAAAAATCTTTAATCATTCAAAAATAATTCCTTATTTATCTTAAACATCTTTATAATCTATGAAAAACTTTTAAAACATGGAATAATAACACATATTTCAGTAGTGGACATAAATAAAGGAAAATTGTTTGTCCAGTTAAATCATGAAAGCCCCTTAAAAACCATTTTTTTGAAATCTCATAAGAATGAATAGAAAAATCATGCAGTTTACTTGGGACGTCATTAACATATCACTCATACATTAAAACATTCAAGTGAAAAAAAAAATCAGTCTAATTCCATCTCCAGAGTACCCAATGCATTGGAGAGCTATACTGGGGATCACTCATCATATCTTCAGCTGTAATGGGATCAACCGAACATTTCTTGAGCTATATTGGGTAGAACCCAACATATCCTGAGCTATAACTAGATAAAACTAACATATATTGAGTGATATTGTGCTCAAACTAATATAAAAATTTCCATGGAACAAATCACGAATAATAATCATGATAACTCAGTTGAACCCTTTAGAAAAAGACATTCAGATTTCAAAAATACTATTTTTTCGTAAAAAACAAATTAAAATATAAAATCTATTCAAAAAAAATTAAATAATATTATTTAAAAATAACATTGAAATTATATAATAAAAATTTTATAATAATAGATAGTCATGAAATATGGAGAAACCTGACATGCAGTATAAAAAACAATATTTTTGAATTCTGTAAAAGAGACATTTAAATAGATTTCCAAAGGATTGTCCCTTACATCGGGTTATACTATTTTAAAATATGTAAAAACATCCAATATAATGGTTTTAATAGAGTTATTAATTTATTAAATAGAAAAAATATGGTTTATATCACATCACACTATCTTCTTTATAATATTTTCCACCCATTTGTTAAAAAATATTTTTTTATTTCCATTGTTTCAAGTGTGTTTTTTTCATGGAGTCCAAGGATGGTTTGTTACAGAATTACTTGTAAAAAAGAAATAATAATAAAAAAGTGATAAGATATATAAATTTAGCTCATTTTAAACAATTACATGTGAATTTAACATCGATATGATTGCACTAATAGAAATAAAAACTCATCATCCACGAAGGTTGAGAATTGACACACCATAGACGACGATCTCATTAATTAAGAATAAAAGGATAAGTTGAACTATTTTATGATGCATATACCATCAAAAAAACAATATTAAATTATATATATGATACTAGACTTCTCATGAAACATTGGATATGAGGTGAGGATAAGGTATAAGTGAGAATGAATTTAAATGAGAGTAAGAAGGAATTTACCTCTTGAAAAATTATCCTTGAGAACCTCCATAGGGTCTTGGAAGTGAACTTATTGTGAGGCCATGAGCAATAAAATGTTTAAAGGGATGAGAGTAATGGAATTTTATAGAATATAGTCAAGAAATAAGGCTCATGGGGTGAATAATTGTGAAGATACTCCTTCTATAAGTGAAGTGAGGGGTAACTGAGGAACCACTAAAATTATTAAAATATAATAAATATATCATAGGGTTTAAGACATCCAAAAAAGCAACAAAAAACTAAAGGATATTAAATTTTAGGTTGAATATTATATGTTTTAGACCTTTTAAATAATTTTATGATTATAAAATAATTTAATAAATTATTTTATTCATGAAGAGTAATTTTTTCAAAATAAAAACTATTCAAAATTATGAATTTAAACACATCAAAAAAAGATTCAAATTGTACTAATTTTTTATTATATTAGATATATGTCATTTTATTCTGGGGAATTCTTGATTGACATAAAAATGTAAAATTGTATTTATTTTATTATTTTTAATATTATTAATTTAATTTAGTCATTAATTAAATAATTACTATGTCATAATTCTTCACGCCATTAAGGTAATTATTTATTCTTTAAAAATTAAAAGAAAATTCATGAAGAAGATAAATTTCTTAGATTTCAAAGAACTATTTAATTATAATAAAATTTAATATAAAACCATACATAAATTATATAATAAAAAATAAAACTATAGTGGGAACACCTTGACATACTTTTTAGTAAAATATTATAATTGTCTCAATGTGATTACTGCGGGTAAAAAATGTACCAAATTAGAATCAAAAGGATATAATAGTCAAATATTTCTTATAAAATAACATCTAACAAAAATTTATTTCATTTAATAATTATTATAAATTTAATTAAAAACAATTTATTTATTTTTACTATGCTCACACAAGCACTACATCAGCGTTGCATAAGAATTAATTTTAATTATTTCATATATATATATATATATTTAAAATAAAATTATATCATAAAAATTATTTAATTATGTTCAAAAATAAAATTCTATATTCATTCAATACGTATATTTACTCATACAAAAAACACAAAAACTTCTTAAATTCATTATTTTTACTTTTCTTACCCTTGCAATAATAGATCATGAATTTGGATATGAAGAATATTACATAATTATAAAATTATAATTTAACCAAAAACTTAATTTATATATAATAATTAATAAATATTATTTAAAATAATTTTTACCATACAATTTGTATTTATATGCAAAATTTACATTGTCAATGCTGCGCAGGCATTGTTTTGGAACTACTAATAATATTTATGCTCATCATGAAATAAATTATCACCTACATGTTCTGAATTATTTTAAAAAATTATTTTTCTTATAGAATCATAATATAGTTATTAAATAATTTTTATAATTTTTATATAATAATTATTTCTCCATGACATCAGAAAAACCATATTTTATTTGATAGTATTTGTTACTATTTACCAA
Source organism: Viscum album (assembly GCA_963277665.1). NCBI lineage: Eukaryota > Viridiplantae > Streptophyta > Magnoliopsida > Santalales > Viscaceae > Viscum > Viscum album. The sequence continues at coordinate 515,946,490 of OY728127.1, read as the reverse complement.
AAATTAATCTTTTTCCTAAAATTATCAAAAACTTCATACTCAAATAATTTAATCATGATGAATTCAAAAAAAAATTCAGTTTCAAATTAAAATTCTATAATTGAAAAATTAATTCTTTATATAAATAACCATGTAATTTATTATTTATTTTAATAATTATATAACATAATGAAAATAACTATATAATTTATAAAAAATTATTTTATAAATACATGGGTTGTTACATTCTCCCCCCTTTTGAAACACCATCCTCAATTTTTTTTCACTTATTAAACAAATGGGGATACTTTTCTTCATAGCATTTTTGTATTCCCATGTTCATTATTCAACTATGTGCTTTGTCCACAAAACATTTACCTAGTGAATTACCTTGTTCCGCAACACTCGCTCTGTATGGTTAAGAATCAAAACATGATTTTCCATATAATAAAACATCACTTCTAGTTGAACTAATTCAGGGATCAAACCATGAGATGGATCTGGCACATAATTTTTTAACATCGATACATGAAAAAAAAATTTGTACCTGAGATAAACTCAGTGGAAAGGCTACTGGGTAGGCCACTGGTCTAAAATTCTCCAAACTTTCATAAGATCTAATGAACCATGGACTTAACATTCATTTCATACAAAAATACATACAAATTTTACATGGAGAATCATTGAGAAAAACGTGATCACGTACCTCAAAATAAATTTATTTCCTCCTATTATCTGCATAACTTTTCTGTCTTCTCTGACCTATCCTCATGTAATGCTGAATCAATCGAACTTTATCTACCACATCATCTACCAATTCTAGTCTCATCAACTTCCTTTCCCTAACTTCATCCTAAAATGATAGAGTTCAACACTAATTTCCATATAATTATACAAAAGGTTAAATCTTTATACTGCAATGAATGCAATTATTATAAGAAAACTCAAATAATGAATGATTTTGATCCCAAATTCCCTAGTAATCCATTGAAAAAGATCAAAGAACATCCTACAATATTTTAATTTTTCTCCCTAACTATCCATTAGATTAAAGATGAAAGGTTGTGATGAAATTTAATTTAGTACCTAATGACTTATGAAGGCCTTTCCAAAGAATATAAGTGAAACTGGGATCATTATTAGATACAATGGAGAGAAGATCTTCATGTAACCTAAAAGTCTCTTTGAGTTATAGTTAAGGGAATTCATCTAATTAAAGGGTATATCAAATACGAATAAAATGTTCAAATTTAGTCAAAAGATCACCAATAACCCTGATTTCATTATTACCTCAGGAAGTCTTTGGACCCACCATGAAATCTATAGACAAATTCTTCCATTTCCACTCTAGCACTTGAAAAGGTTGAAGCACCCCATTCGGTAACTTACATTCTATATTAACCTATTATAATGTAAAATATTTCATGGAAAAATCAGTTGTAACTCTTATTGATCCTTCCAACCAGTAATACTCCCGAAGGTCTCATTACGTCTTAGTGTTCTCTCAAAGTACTGAAAATGGACAACTATGAGCTTTAGAAAACAACACTTTCTTTAACTATAGATCACAAGGAACACATAATCCCTTCAAAAATCTCAAACCAAAATTTTTATCTATGTTTAACTTAATAAAATTATTCTATTAAACCAATTCTACCATTTTCTGTATGTCATGGTCTTCTTTCTATGCTTTTTCAATATTATTTAAGAGATATGACCGCCCTGACACCTAAAACAAAATAGACATAATTCATAAACCAAAAACATCCAAGACAAAATTCATCAAATCATAAACCAAATTTCATGTTCTAAATGTATCATGGTTAATGTAGAATTACTTTTTTGAATCAAAGAATCAACTAATCTGTTTTTTTCTCGGATTTTTTTTAATTATGTAGTAATAATCCTTGATTGGATCCATCCATCTTCTTTATCTAATGATCAATTATTTCTGAGTGAATATACACTACAAAATTTTATGGTCATTATATTTTTCAAATTTCACTCCATAAAATGATTCCTCAAAATTATTAATTCAAAAATAGTAGTAGCTAATACCAAATCATGTGTAGGGTAATTTAACTCACTAGGTTTCAAATAATGTAAAGAATAAGAAATTACCTTATCATTCGACTTTATGACACAACCAAGTCCTTTTAGGGAAGAATCACTATAAATGAAACATTTACATTTTCTAGAATGTAGGGTCAGAACATTTGATTCACTAATCTTATTTTCAATTCCTAAAAAAATAATCATAGTCTTTTTTATCTAATGAACATAACACCTTTTCGAGTTAACTTGGTCCTAAGACTAGATAACTGTGCAAAAATTTCAACAAACCTCTAGTAATAGTTTTCCAAACCAAGAAAACTATGAATATCACTTATATTTTTGGGTCTTTCCCATTCACCAAGAACTTTTTTTGCAGGATCAATAGTTATTCCATCTTTAGTAATAGTGTGACTAAGGAAAGATTTTTTTCAAAGTTAAAATTCACACTTGCTGAATTTTCCATACAGTTACTTTTATTTTATGGTCTTCAAAAAAACCCTTAGATTTCATTCATGTTTCTATTAACTTTTATAATATACCAAAATTTCATCAATAAACACAACCCGAAACATATCCAAGAACTCATGGAATATTCTATTCATAAGATACATGAATTTAGTAGGTCCATTAGATGACCCAAATGGCACAACTAAAAATTCATAATGCCCATAAAGAGTATAAACCACAATCATACAAATTTTTTCTTTCTTTATTTTCAACTAATGGTATTCTAACCTGAAGTCAACCTCTGACAAATATTTTTCTCCCTAGATATGATCAAATAAATCATAAATATGGGGAAATGATACTTATTCTTAATAGTGATGTTATTCAAGTATTTATAGTCAATGAAATGTATCATTGAACACGCCTTTTTTATCAAATAATACTGGAGCACCACATGGTGAAGTTCTAGGTTAGATGAATCATTTATTTAAAAATTCATGTAATTGATTTTCCAATTCTAAAAGTTCTACTTGAGCTATTCTATTAGGGTGTTTTGGAATTAGATTAGCATGAGGAACTAAGTCAATAGTAAACCCATCTTCTTAATCAGGAACAACAGAAGAAAAATCATCATGAAAAGAATACAGATACTCATTTACCACTAACATCTCTTTAATCTAAACAATTCCTTTATTTTTTACAATATGTGAAAAATAAATTTCATTTCTAGATTTCAGTAGTTTCTCATATTCTTGATATGTTATATGTGACATGGGTTCATTATTTTACACAAACTAAAAAACATTCAGAAAAGAAATATCTTTAGCACTACAATTAATCATAACTTGGTAAACAGAAAGACAATACATACCTAGGATAATATAAAACTATTCTAAAAGAAAAACAATAAGGTTTTCAAGAAAAGTCATTCCATAGAAATTGACATGAAAATTATTATAATTTATTTTTTCATTATTATTTCCTCCAAGTGTTTTCACCATAAGTTATGGATTCATTTATTGAGGTGAAATTCTAAATTTAGAAATAAAATCTCAGAAATGAGGGCATGTGTAGACCTAGAATCAGAGAACACATGAGAAAATTCTTTAAAAAAACAAGAAATATACCTTATACCAGTTCATTTGATGGTTCAACGTCTGCTAAAGTAGATTCAAATGATTATCCCATATCCTTATATTACTAATGTTAGTAATTTCTTGTATGAGTGACTAGCATTGAACACAAATTATCATAAAAAACCAACTTCTTATAGTAAAATCATATTACCATAAAATTATCATCATTATTATAATTATTTTCCATACACTCACAATTCATGAGTCTAAAATTTCCTCATAGGTAGAACTTCCTAGAATTTACAATACATTTTCCAGGATTCTTTTTACCACACTATTCACTATAAGGGAAATTTATTTTCTTATTTCCATATTTATTTGATGAATTCTTCCCCAAATTATATCATCCTAAACACTTATTATTCTTGTCATCACAACGCACATATGTGTCAGAAAACTCCATTTCAACTTTTCAGCACAATGAACAACTTTATCATAGCTTTTAAATTCTAGTGTGGCCAAATTTCTTTTCAAACCTGGTTTCAATCGATAGTAAAACCAATTAATTTATCGATTAGTGTCCTGAAAAAAATCTGGCACATACTTGTCCAATCATGTGATGCCTTCTTCATATTACTCAATGTAATATTCATCATTTCCCCCCAATTCTAGTTTTCTTCCATTTTTATTCAAATAACCTTTTGGACAAATTTCTAATGCAAAATATCCTTTAATGTTTCCCATTCCATAGAATCAAGATGTTATTTATATATAGTATTCTTAAATAAAGGCCACTATAGATAAAATTTACCTTCAAAATGATAAACAGAAAGGGTTACCTTTTCATGTTCCAAACATACCATGATATCAATTATATTTTCCAGAGTATTTATCCATCCTTAGACTACCACTAGGATTCATGATCCATGGAATGATATGGGATGTTTCCATATGAAATGATCCCAAATATACATGTTTTTTCTTATTAGATTAGGTTCTTCTCTAGCATGAATACCACCACTTTTTATTGTCTATGTCCTCTAAGCCATTACTGAAACAAACTTCTTAGTTCCAATTCACACCATTGTAGGCTATAGATCTGGAAATGTGTCTGCCTCTCAATGCGTTTCTTATTCATATTCACTATTTATACTATGGATTTTAAAAAATAAATACATATCCTAGATGTTGAAACATGCTAATATTCAAATTCTATATAAATTTAAAATAACCAACAATTATAAATTATTTATGGTATTCTATTAACATCATCCAAACCCCTATGATTATCTAAACTGTTATTTGATACCATCTATAAGAAATTATCCTTAAAACATTATATAATGCTTATTTAAGGTGATAGTATTAATTTATTTCACATTGAGTATATTTTCAGGTTCATAGATTTAGATAATTATGACATAATACATACATAACATCTAACATTTATACATGATGGATAATACTAATACTATAACCATTTCTTCCAAAATATAAATCTCTTACAAATAAAACTTGATTTCATTGAAAAATAATCAAATATTCAACATGATTTCCCCATTTCTTATACACATCCATATAACCTATAAAACAACCTTTAAAATCTTCGAGTGATGAAAAAAATCTCAGTAAAGGTCATAATGAATGAAAAACCTTTAGCCAAGTGAAATAATGGGAACCCATTAAAACCCTTTTTCTTAAAAACACATAACCATTCAATGAAAAACCATGTCTTTTCCTTGGGAGATCATTAACATATCACTGTTACATTTAAACATACTTATAGAATAACCTTTCTTTCTTCTTCTATCACTAGAGTACCCAATGCATTGGAGAGATATAATGGGGACCACCCATAATATCATGAGCTATAATGGGTTTAACCCAAAATATCATGGAATATAATGGGATCAAAAAATAATAAATAATCTATTGGGAATATGTAATGAAAAAAACTCATTATATATCATTTAAAACCTTGAGAAAATCACATTCAGATTTCACAATACCATTTTTTCATAAAAATAACATTAAAAATATTAAAGTTGCGCACATAACAATGAAATAATATTACTAAAAAATAATTTCAAATAAATATAATAAAAAAATTATAACATTAAATAGTCAAGAAATAAGGAGAACCCACTCATGCTGTATAAAAAGAAATCTTTTTGAATTTCATAAAAAAATTATTTAAAAATATTTCTATAAACAATTCCCCTACATCAGGTTCGACGTTCTTAAGAGTCTTAAAACCTCCTATATAATGATTTGAATAGTGTTATTAAATTTTTATAGAACTATAATTATGTTTATGGAACCTTACATGAACTTCTTATAAGGTTTTCCATCCATTTATTAACAATATTTTGTTATTTACATTGTTTTGGGTGTGTTGTTTTCATGTTTTCTAAGGTCGGTTTTTATGGAATTATTTTTCAAAAATAAATTATAATACCGAAAATACAAGATATATAAATTTATTTTATTTTAAAAAATTACATGTGTATTTAATCTTGACATGATTACCGTAACAGAAATGAAAACTCGTCCACGTAGGTGGTGAATTGAAACACCACAGACGATTATTTCATTATTTAAGAATAAATGGAGAAGATGAGATATTTTATGATTCATATACAATCAACAAAACAACATTAAATTATATATATGATACTGTATTTGTCATGAAACATTGTTCAATAGGTGAGGATAAGGTGGAAGTGAGAAATAATTTAAAAGAGGAAAACAAGGAATTTACCCCCTGAAAAATTCTCCTTGGGAACCTCCTTAGGCACTTGTAAGTGGTCCTTATATTAGACCAAGAGAACTAGAATGTAGAAATGGGAGACAATAATGGAATTTGGGAGAATATAGTGGAAATAAAGGCATAAGGTGATGAATATTTTTGAAGGAATGATCCTCCTTTTTAAGTGAGGTGAGGGGTAACTTAGGAATTACTAAAATTATTAAAACATAATAAATATATTATTGGGTTTAAGACATCCAAAAATTCCTAATAACTAAAAGAGATTAAATTATAGAATTAATCTTATAATTTTTGGCTTTTTTTGAAAGAATATTGTGATTTTAAAATAATTTAATAAATTATTTTATTCATGAAGATTAATTTTTTGTCAAAATTAAAACTATTCATAATCAAGACACTAAACACATCAAAAAATGTTTACAAATAAAATTAATTTTTTATTATATCATATACATGTCATTTTCATCAGGTTAATTCTTTAATTAACATTAAAATATCAAATTATACTTATTTTATTATTTTTTATATTATTAATTTTGTTTTATCCATTAATTAAATAATTTTTTAGCCATAAATTTTCAATACATTAAGGTATTTATTTATTTAAGAAATAAAAAAAATAAAATATCAAGAATAATATAAATTTACTATATTTCAATACAATATTTAATTCTAAGAAACTCCATTGGAAAACCATATATTAAAAATATTATACAAAATAAAAACTATTGTGTGAACACCTTAACCTAATTTTATATAAAATATTTTTGAGGTCTTCAAATTATTATTGTGGGTCCCAAATGTCTAAAATTTGAATAAAAATAGATAATGGAAAAATTGGATATAAAATAAGATTTAACAAAAAATTGGTTCATTTAATAATTCTAATAATTATTATTAAAAATATTTTATTTTATATTTTAATGCTTGTACATATATCGCATCAGCATTGGATAATCATTATGATTAAATATTTCATATATAAAAATTAAAAATAAAATACTATCATAAAAAATTAATTAGGTTCCAAAAGAAAATTCTATATTCATTCATTGTGTATATTCACTCACATACATAACAAGACAACTTCTTATATTTATTATTTTATCTTTTAATGCACTACACAAACATTACACATACATTTGGATATGATTAACATTATATAATAAAAAATTACAATTTAACAACAAAAAACATAAATTATACCAAATAATTAATGAAAATTCATTCAAATATTTTTTATCCTTTAATTATTATTTATATGGAACCAAAATTAACATTATCAATGTTGTGCAAGCACTGCGTCATCACTGTTAATAATTTTTAAAGTCATCAGGAAATAAATTGTATCAAACATTTTCTGGATTATTTATAGACAATATTACTCTTATAAAATATTAATTTAATTATTAAATAATTTTAATAAAATTTATTTGATAATTATGTGTTCATGACATCACAAAAAAATAATTTATTTTATAAATGACTATATATTTTACTCTTCACGGAAAATTTAATCTTTTCTGAAAACTATCTGAAATTCATTCTATGATAATTTCATCATGATGAATTAAAAAATTGAAATTATTTTTTAAATTATAATTCTATAATTGATGAATTATTGTCTTAAGTAAAAAACTATATAATAAATTATTTATTTTAATAATTACATAACATAATGAATATAACTATTTCTTTTAAAAAAAATTCTATAATTACATGGGTTTTTAGATAAATTGTTTCCAAGAAAATATATCCATGTCTAGAAACTATAATTGGATGTATATTTGTCATAGTTTTACCTCAGGTAATAAACCAAAAAACTGAACATTGATCCGGACTTGATCATCTTTTAGAGCATGACAACAAACCATGATACACACCTTGTTTGAAACTATTGGGAGGATATTATTTACTAAATTTATAAGAATATTATGCACCATTATGATGGTAAAAAATTACCATAACATTTTATAATAATAAATAGATCATGAATAACATAGTTTGAAACCTAAAACTCATTATTCAAGGAATATATGCCATTTATTAATTATATATTTAATGTTCATGGTTTTCTGTTTACTGGTTTAATATTTAAAATATATTGATCCATAATTTTCACCTTATTCTAGTCAATGTACATAAATAAAAGGAACCATGTAAACAAAAAAAATGAGAGGGTCAATATAATTATCTTCACAAATGAGATTCCCAACCTAATTATAGGACTTGTCAAATTTGTGACAATACATTTTCAATTGAATTAGTTTTTTAACTAAAAACGGAATCCAGAGAAACGTCCCCATCTCCATAATAAAGAGAAAGTTTCAATTGATACCTTTATGTGAGTAATGACTCTAACATTTTATGTATATTTTCATCCCTTAATTTTGGAATAATATATCAACACCATTGAGAAAATATTCTATATCCTTCAATTCATTAAACAAGAGAAGGTCATTTAGGCAGTTTATCATATTGAAGGAAAAGATTACTAATAGTCTAGATTGATTATAAATATGAATCCATATTCTAATATCAAAGCAATGGAGTAAAGGAATTTCATAAAAATTTATTTTATAAATATTTTCCTCTCACTCACATATTGGAAATGGTGACGAAATTTCTTAGCCTCAAGAAAAAGAAGATGAATCCATCAGGGAGTATGAGTAAAACACCATAATAGATGCACGATACACATCCATATTTATTATATCACCTGAAAGTAATGTTGAAAACTTATTTGGAGGGACGAAATTGAGGCTACAAAAATATTTGGGAACTTGACACTTTAATATCTATAAAGAAATTGTCTAATGTTCCCTCAAATTAAAAACCGATATTGTTTAATATCACAGGTAAAATGGTTAAAGTGATAATAAGTGGAGAATATAATTTATTATTAGGAATTTAATTGAGAAAAATCATGGTGGAAAGAAATTAAAACATCACAGTGGTCAAAAGTGTGGGTAGAAGAATCCCAAAAATTTCTTGAAGTCAAGAAGTAAATTGTTTATGTGTTGGAAAGAAGAAAACCTAGCTGGAAATTGTCGATAAGGGAAACCCACAAATGTTATAGAAGAAATTAATTCCAAATTCAAACCATAGTCTATTTACCAATGTTTCTAATAAAAATAAAAATAAAAATATTAAAATCAATTCACTAATTCAAGGTTTGTTGATGAGAACTGACAATAGAAATCTTCGTTGCCTATAGTGTAAGTGCGAGTTTATACCATCACAACTCCTAAGTTGGATCATGAAAATGAATGGGTGAAATGTATTATAAATATCCATTAAATAATTGTAAACGTACATTATGAATCTAGTTATATGAATTATTTAAAATCAAGAATGTTTAATTGAATTATTTAAACAACACCTCAAAATATGAAAGTCAAGTTGTCGATGAAGATGCAAAATGGGTCAACTATTTAATCCCAAGAATATAACTCATATGATATCAAAATATGGGGGATTAATTTTCCACCAAAACTTTTGATACTCCCTTTATCATTATTTTAATTAATTCTAAGAATGGATTGGATTTATTTGTATAGAGTCGTCATAAATTGCTGAGAGGATGAAATCTCCCTCTGATTTTATATGAGTGCAAGGAGAAGGTTGAATCTCATTTTATATCTCTATCTCAATCATTGATATTATTCCCTTATAAAAAATCATATCCTTCAAAAATTATTAAGAATAAGGAAAATACCATTATAGAAGACATGCCTGTTGTGGGGAATTCATTGATGTGTTTCCCAAAAAATTTCTTATCATTCCTTATAGTGGAGAGTTCGAGTTCTCAATCGAGGTTATACCCGAATAATCTCTAATATCTAATAATATATAATATCTAATAATCTATATATAATTTTCATTATTGAACTTTACTGTAAAAAGAAATAATAATAGGAGAATATAGATTAAGGGTTTATACACTAAAGTGTTTCATCACGGGGTGAATCAGTCCTATTTTTCAAGAATAAGGATAGGTTTATGAATACATTTATTTTTGTAAGCTCAATAAGATCACAATAGAGAAAAATTATACTATTCTCTATATTTATAAATTATTTAAGCAGTTACATTTATCCAAATACCTAACCATTGTGGATATTCTTTCATGACATGACCACATAAATATATAGAAGGAGGATAACCCCATGGCTACTTTTTGTACAAGGTAAGGGCACTATGAGTTCATTGTGAAGAAATATTTACTTACTAATGGTCTATAAATATTCTTGTTATTGGTTGATAGTGTTTTTATGTATTACCTTGAAAAAATATGTGGTATTTATAGATGATATTCTTATATACTCCAAAAGAACAGAGGAATATGGGGAGAATTTTAAAGTCATTCTAACGACTTTGAGAAAGGAATGGTTTTTTGAAAAGTGTGTCAAATGTTAGTTTTATATGGAGAAATAAAACATCGATGGGAATTTTTTTACTCAAAAATTGATATTTTTGGATCCTTAAAAAACATAGGACTTTGAATGATAAAGAATCCAAAATATGTTAAGGAAATCAGTAGTTTATTTGGATTATCTGAGTATTATCGTCAATTTGTGAGAAACATATCATGATTTTAGAACCCAATAAACATGTAAAATTAGAAGGGAGTAAATTTTTTAAGACTTTTAAGTATGAGGAAATATTTAATGGGTGGAATAAATTTATAATCACAACACATGTACTTACATTACCCCTAAGTAGGGAAGGATTTTTGATCTATAATTATGCACCCAAAAAGGTCTTGGATTGTGTATTCATGAATTATGAGAAAATGATAGAATATGTCTACCAAAAATTGAATATATTTGAGATTATATGCACTAAAAATTGTCTTTAATTGACTACAGTGATCTTTATGTTCATGATTTAGAGACATTATCTCAACGAGGAGAAGTGTTACTTATATACAAACCATAAAAGATTCATGTATATATTCAAAGAAAAGGATTACAATATGAACCAATGACGGTGGTTAGAGTAGATCATGTATTATTATTTTTTAATCTTTTATCATTATATGAAAGAAAACAAATTGGTTGATGATCTAAGTAGAAAGGATCTTGTAACTCTATGCATGATAAGGATTACATGGGACCCAATTTTCTTAGACATATAAAGGATAGAAATGGGAATGATAAATGGATATTTATATTAAATTATTCAAACAAAATATTATCCATCTATTCTTGAGAGAATTAAAGAGGTCCAAAAATACAATGAGGTTCTATTGAAAAAGTAGAGAATATTCTAGAGTTTTTCGTTGATAAAGATGGATTTATAACGTTTAGATCCTATATATGTTTTCTATCAAAACCAAAAATAAAGGGAAAACTTATGGACGATGTGAATAGATCATCCTTATCTATTCATAAAGGAATCCCTAAGATGTATAATTATTTTAAGAACAACTTTTTATTGGATAACATAAATCCAAATATTTTAGAATTTGTATATTGATTCTTGGTATTCCAACAAATCAACATGGAATTAAATAAGCCTAAGGGTATGACAAAACTATTACCCTTGCCATATTAAAACTAGAAAACATAACCATCGATTTAGTTTAATGACTCCCCATGAAAACTAAGGGTAATAATTACATTCATATGGTTTTCGATCACCTTAGAAATGTTTTACATTTTATCAAAGAATATTTATCTCATAAAAACATGCTAGGTTATATATAAGAAATGTGGAAAGACTGCACAAAGTTCAATTGTCAATTATATCTTATTTATATCTAAGGATTACCTCATGGTATTGGAGAATACTTTTGAAATAATTTTACATGAAGCTAAATATGGAATCCCGCCTTTTTATTTTACAAACATTTGATTACCTTTTACAAAAATAGATGACATTTTAATGCTAATTTCTTGAAAAAGGCATCCATCATACATGAAAACATAAAACACTATCGAAATATACATGAAAGGATTCATCATAGGTTCATAATAAGTACATTAGCATGTCTCATACCCCAGGAACATACCACAATGGAAAGGGTGACCATAAGGCATAGTAAGGGAAAACAAGAGAAACAAATTACATGTGATCTTCAAGGAAAATAAATAAGAACATGAGGAATATAATTATGTATTGAAAACGATAACTTGAGGTATATAATAAACAAAATGAAATAAACCATAACATGTAAATGGGTCTAAAACATTTATTTTAAATATTCATAATAATATCACTAAGGATTTTCACCAAGCTGTCATAAAAATTACCAAGGTTATTCACTAAGTTATTATAGAACATGTTATCTCTATAGATTAAATTATTTACCCAATGAATTGGATCCTTATTAGGGAATGCCATTAACATTTCTTAATAAATTTGATCCATATATATTGTAATAAAACATTTTATTAATTACCAGTGGAGAATAAAATAAATAGGTTTCATATCAAGATAATTGTGTTTTAAAGAAAATTATTTAAAGACATGGTCTTTATGTAATTATTATTCCATGAAAAAGGAATGTGGGTTGTAGGTATATTAATCCCTAAATAAAAAATATAATTTTAAAATTTAGTGGAATACCCCTATAAAATAAAAAGTTTTTGGTATTCAAAAATGGATATAAGAGAATTTCTTGAGAAAAATAGTGAAATTTTGAGATGAAAATTTTGTTCTATAATGGGTTTGAAACATGGGTTTAGAAAATGGGAAAAATAGAGGGAAAAGGGTATAAAATTAATAAAATTATCTTAATAAAATAATTGGTTAGAATTAAATGAACAAAATAACATATTGTTAAAATTAGAAAGACATGGTATATAAAAAGGGAACTTGATAGGGAAAAAGATGTTGAGATTTCCCTTACATTGTAGAATAACTACAAAAACTCAATGATTGGGACCTTGGAGGATTTATGACACCTTTTGAGGGTTCATTAAGAGGTAAATATATCATATATTAATGTATTATAAATTGGTGATGAAATATAATGGAGAAATGGATTGTTATTTATAGTGAAAGGGCAGAATTTGTTTATTAATTTCCTTGGACACCTATGTAGTGGTAAATGAAAAACCATGGAGTTTTCCAATGTATTTGTCCATGATATTTTCCCAAGGTATTAGAAACATGGGAAAAATATTATGATATTTTAATCCAAAGGAGCAGAGCATAATTTTATATTATTTATTATATAATTATGTTTTCATTAAACCTACTGAAAACTGAAATTTTTTTTAATATTCACCAGAAAACATATTTTATAAAATGTCTATTAATTCACCCAAAACTAATTTAAAGTTTGTTATAAAAAAGATGTTTATTTTATCATTATAATTTTATAAGTTAGATATATTTATCTTTAAAATATAAAATTTCTTATTTATTAAAAATAATCACAGATAGAAAATGCATTGTAAATTTTCGGACACTTGAATAAAATAAAATTATTTTATCTTTTAAATTGAAATAACAGAATTTTAATAATTATATTTAATTAAAGAGAACATTATTACTTATAAAATAGTTTATTATAATAATTATATCATTTTTAAAAGGTACAATTTTAATACCAAAAATTAATTTTCAAATTCGTCAAATTTGTAAGAAAAAATAAAATCTAAATGGAAATGATGGAACACAAATTTTATTTATAGAATAGGAATATACATTAAGTAACTAAGGAAATGAAACACAACCCATTATAACACCAGTATATTACCTAAGGTTAAGGTTTTCAATTGTGAAATATTCATGGGGTGGCTCTGCTAACATTACCTATGTGGTAATTTCAAAAAACAAGAACTTCTATCAAAGGTGATTTTGTTTAAGCCTAACTTGTTGAATCTGAGAATGGTCTTGGTTAAAATCAAATCCCAATTAAGATAAATTCCTCATAGGTTCTAAAGAATGTGTCACAAAAAAACTTGGTTACACTGGTAAACCAATAACTCAGCTGGTCTGTCATAGCTCAAAGGGAATTTTAGATCGCCATGGGTTGACGACTAGTACCTGTCATCACAGAAACAAAAAGATGGAACAAATTTGAAAAAATAATTTCTAATGAAAAATAAAAATAAGACAATATTAATATCCAATGAAACTTCATTAGAAGTAATTTACCATAATTATATAAGTAAATAAATCCCAAAGTACTATAATTAAGTACCAAAATAGGGAAATGACCCAAGTCCCAAAAGACACAACTCACAAAGTCTAAGGTTCACTAGCTAGATCCAAATCCAAGAAATTATTTCTTTTGATCAAACATATAAGAAGATAATGTTCAAACACCCAAAAAAACTAGTATGGTGTGAGTCAAATATTGATAGGATTTCACCCAAGGATTCTATAACAAGGTGCCAATATCAAATTAACCAAGAAGGTGCTTTAAATTTTAAAATAAACTGGTTTGGAATTCACAAAATCATATTAAAAACATCATTATTTATAATTTAAAAGATTCAAATACAATAGAAATTAATCCATCACATTTAAAATTATGGAAATACATTTCAAAATAGTGAATTTACCTTTAATCGAAGGGTTCTTTACACAAATGGACCTCAAAAAAGGCTTTAATATTCATATTTATGTAAACTAATTTATATAAATTCTAAAGGCATGTAAAATAGTTTAAGACAATTTCATATATACATTTGAAATACAAACATGTGTGAAACATGGTCATGTGCCAAATAGGTATGATATTTCCAGGCTATAGGGACACAACATTGTGAAATGTAAAGCATATATGTAGGACCCTTTGGGTATAAAGCCAAGAAGACTCATCATCATCTCCCAAGGAATGTGATGTATTGATACAATTTTTTGGAAAAATTTAAATCATAATGTGCCACCCAAGATAACTCACTAACTACCTAAGTCTTTCATGTTCTCATGTACAAACAATGATGAGAAATTTATTTTAATACTTCTAAAAATACAATAAAATCACATCCCCCATTTCAAATATGCCACATTTCTCTCTAAATCCCATAATTAGTTTTTAATAAAAAAACATCCCTTTTCTAAAAGATGAAACAACTGGGTTTCCATGAAAACCATTATATTCAATTTTTTATAAATAAATATTTAAAACAAATTCATGTAATTTTAGAATCCAAATTTTATAATTAAATTATACTGTTTAATTTTCAAACAAATTCCAACAATTTCATAGCAAATCCTCATTTCATTAGAATTGGATTTTTTAGAATTTTTCATCTAATAAACTTTCCAAAATTAAATCCAATAATTTAATTTTTCAAATAATATCCATCAATTCCATAAAAAACACCCAAATTCTTTGGAATTGGTGGGGGGGGAAATTTTATGCCAAAGCAAACCAAAACCCCATTTTACTAGAATTTGGTTTTCAATAAAATGAAAGAAGTAAATTTATCCAATTAATTTAATTGAATTTTAAATCAAACTAATTTTAAATCAAGAAATTAAATGTTAATTAAATTGGAACCCAAATATGGAACCACCCACTTTATCATGGAAACACAATGCCCGTAACGGAACCCACCAATGAGAACGAAGGCTCAAATGATCTAGGTACTCAACCTAGAAATGAAATCTAATAGCATTGAGTTTTGTTACATAAATTTCAATATGGTATATCAAACCCAAGGATGTAATAGATAATGAGACACAGAGGCATGAAGAACCCTTATCCAAATAGACACACTAAGATCAACATAATGATGAATCACTGAATGAAAAGGTTCAGAGGGGTTGGAGGCTCCCAAAATCACCTGTGGAAGGCTCTAGGTTGAGAAAAAGGATGTATGGAGGAAGAAACAAAGAGAAATCATTTTTATACCTACTAAAAAAAATTGACATTGGATTATACATGGTGTGTAAACTAATTACACATTGTGTAATTATTAATTCTCATATACGCCAAAAAACCCATCACCTATTGTTAAAAATGAATTATTTAAATTTTAGGATTTACATGGTGTGTAACCATATTACATATTGTGAATTTATTTAGAACGCTATAGAAATGACCCGTTAAAGTTGAGAATCCCAAAAAAAAATAACCTCATCATTATAGGTATCCTCCCAATACCTTCCAAAACCTACCCAAAAAACAAAATAAGAAAACCAGAATAAGGTTTAGATTATACATGATATAAAGGTAAGAGGATGTTACAACCTCCCCACCATAGAAATATTATATCCCTATAAATCTTATAAAGAATATTCCATGCCAAAAAAATGAGGACACTTATCACTCACTAGTACCTCCCTCTCCAACATCTCATGAGAATCGGAGTCATTATTCCATTGAAGACAAACCAAAGGTATCATCTTCTCATGAAGTAACTTGGTTTCAGAATCAACTATCCTGAATGACCTTGTCGTCGTGGATAAATGATGTTCAACCTTAAAATCACTCCAACTGAAAACATGGCATGTATCAGATAGATACTTTCATAGCTGTAATACATAAATCACGTTATGTATTGATGTATTTTGTGGAAGTTTAAAATGATATGAAACATTCCCACCTTCTCAACAACCTTAAAAGGTCCTTGAAAATGGAGTGAAAGCCTTCCTTTCATCCCAAACTATTGATGGCCTAACTAAGGGGAAATAGTCAAGAACACCTGGTAACCAACTGAAACTCTAACGGTTTAATGTGATGGTCAGTGTTAGACATATATTGGATATGTACCATAAACATTCTCTAAATAATATAAAAAATATTTATTTTCATTTGTTGCACCATACATGGTCTAACCAAAGAACTTTCACCAAATTACATCCATCATAATATATATTTTCATGGACATTTTTACATGGCCTAAAAAGTTTCCATTCTAATTGTGGTTTGGTAGATATTATTATAAGATAAATCAAATAGACCCAAGTGATCTTCCCAATCCCCACCAATGTAGGGAACACAAGTGCGAAACATATCCTTGGGAATATGTATAGCTCTTTCTATATAGTCATCAGACTCCAAATGGTATGTCATACTTAAACAGATGTGAGGTACTATTTACCCCTAAAGGCCTCTCAAAAAACTAGAAGTAAACTAATGATCCCTATTAGAGAATATAACAGATGGAACTCCGTAAAATAGAACAATCTATTTTACATAATGATCTTCCAACTCCTCATTTTTGTGGTATCATTAATGGTTATAAAGTGGGACAATTTCCTCAACCAATTGATCACCTCGCATATCTATTATTCTTTATCTTGATAGTGGATACCCAACCAAAAAAGTCCATTAAATCTCATTCCACTTCCATGTATGGACAAGATGTGTTTGAAACAAACCTGATGACTTCTGGTTCTTGGCCTTCACCTGCTGGCATGTATAACAAAGAGAGAAAAACTAAACAATGCCCTATCTTAAACATGGCCTCCAGAATTTACACCGCATATCATAGAAAATATTTATGGACCCTAGTTTTAGTTACCACTAGGAACTCTGAAATCCCCCATGAAATATTTCTTGACTGAATATGACACCACAAAATGATCTTGATATCACATAATTCCTTCTTTAGAGTATAACCAGTGGGAAATTTTCTCCCCACCATAAATAGATTCTTTTATGCTATGAAACTCCTCATAAATATATTGATCCTAAATAATCATTTTCATAAGATCATGAGTCAATTTAATGATGGAAAAGAAAAAACTTTATCCCCTTACTCATAATCTCCAATATGAAACTATGAAAAGAGTTCCATAAAATTCCACTATTTTGATGATTCTTTTTCTGCACGGATTTGATGTTTCCTAATCAAGGAATCACTAACAAAATTAACATTCCAAAGGTTATATGAGATATTAAAATCAAAGACTATGGGTATTTCACCCAATGCCTTGGGCATAGATTCAGATCATTTTAGAAGAAGATACAACTCAATCTATTTTGGTTAGAATAAACATAAAACCTTTCTTCGTAAAGGTAACAATACCAACTTTTATGAGTGTTCATCAAAACTTCTTGTTCAATTTCATGGGTCAGATATTTATTTTTATGTGTCATAATATGAAAAGATCCATACACAACTTCATGATTAACCTCTATATGAACACATCCTAAACCTAAACCCGATGCATCACAAAATACCTTATAGCCCTACCCGGACTCCAGAAGATTCAACACCAACACAATAGTCAAAAGATGATTTAACTCAAAAAAAGTACTCTCACATTTTACATCCCATGAAAACTTTACTTCTTTATGAGTGAGAGTAGTCATTATAGAATCAAACTTTGATAAGTCTTTAATGAACTAGTGTTAGTATCCAGCTAAAACCAATAACCTCTGAATCTATAAAACATCCTGTAGTTGTTCCCATGTCATAACATCTTTCACTTTCTTTGGGTGAACTAAAATACCATGTTCTAACTCCATGTGTCCCAATAATTCCGCTCTCATAATCTAAAAAACACACTTTTAAGGATTAGTATAGAATCAGAAAACTATCAAAACACTCATAATTGTCCAGAAATGATGCACTTAATCCTCTATGTTGTTAGAATAAACAAGGATTTCCTCCACAAAGAGAACCACAAGGGTTTCCATATACTCTTGGAAAATCCTATTCATTAATCCATGAAAATATCCAGAGAATTGGTTAGACTAAAGGAAATAACACGGAACTTATAATGGTCGTACCTTCTCTAAAAGGTGGTATTCAGAATTTCAGATTAATTTATCCTCAACTGATGGTAACCAAAGAGAATATAAATCATTAAGAACCAATTATTTCATTTTATCTGATTAAACAGATCACTAATCATTGGAAATAGATACTTTTTTTATTGTCACTCAATTTATCATACGACTGTCAAAACATAAACATAGTAAACTGTTATCTTTCTTAAAAATTGAGAATTGGCACCTCAAAAGGTGAAACACTTAAGAATATAAAGACTTTCTACATAAGTTCATCCAACAGGTTATTCAACTCTTCCATTTCATCTATTTCCATGCAGTACAAAAGATAAGAAACTGGTTGAGTACAAGGAATTTTGTTAATAGAAAAATAAAAGTCCCTCACTAGTGGAAAACTAGAGAATTTAGAAGGAAGAACATCAGAAAAACCAATGAAAGCTTGAAGAAGATCTTCTCTCAATGATTCCCACTCTAGATCCAAATAAAAAATTGACATTATTTTCACTAACTATGGATAAGATGTTTCGTCTCTACTATAATTTAATTCACATTCTCATTGAAAGACACAACACACATCACTGGGTTTAGTAAAAGAGACACGTCAAAGATAACAATAAATATAATATTTATTATAAATGGTCCACTCCATACAAAAAATGATGTCAAGTGATTTCATGTCATGTATCATAAAATTTTAAGAAGGCTTAACATTTTATAGAGAGAAAAAAGCGGGATTATGGAGACGCTACTCTCTCTTGTTACCAGGGGTGTAGTAGTATCCATTTCAAAAGATAAAATCTACATATGAAGTTTTAGATGATTTATAGTATAGGTTGAAATAAAAGAATGAGATCCACCAGTATCAAATAAATAAGTCACTAATTAATAATCTATAGTAATGGAACCTCTAACAGTCACTAGACCCATATCCAATTCCTCAGGAGACTCTTCCACTACATGAAGAAGCATCGTTCTCAATGATTATGGTTGAAACCATTTTTTGTGTGAAGAATATGATTTCCATTTAGTTTTATAAATATCTTATGATCTAATTGCACTACTCTAAGTAAAATAATGATGTTATAATTATTGTATGCACCCCAAGAAACTGCAGGAGCCACAGTTCTTGGGTGCCTTAGTGCAGTCCCTCTTTTAATTCCCTACCTTTCCACCCTGGTATCAAACAAAAGGACATATAATAGAAACTGTAGGAGGTCTTGAAAAACCCTACCATTGAGAACTGTCATGATAATCATCATGCTTCCAATTTGCCTTGAAGGAACTCATCTTGCCACTGGTAGAGGAAGAAACTCATGAAAACCCTAAATTTCATGCAAGGTTCATTTGAAACATTACTACTCTATCCATACCATCCAAATAAGAAGTTAGTTTCAATAAGAAAACCAAACAATGAATATCCTAATAACTTCCCAACTTGACCCTTTGAGCCTTAACACTAGTGCAGAAAACGTTTTTTACGTCACCATTTTTTACGTCGGTTATATAAAACCGACGTCATAATATGTAAAACGAGGTTTTTTACGTCGGTTATTTCTTAACCAACGTAAAAACCTGTGTTCAGTACACCTTTAACGTCGGTTATTTTTATAACCGACGTTATTAATCGCGCGCCTTCGTTTTTTACGTCGGTTATAACAATAACCGACGTAAAAAAACGCGGTTTTCGAAGGCCTTTTTACGTCGGTTATTGAATAACCGACGTAAATAACGCGGTTTTTGAAGGCTTTTTTACGTCGGTTATAAAATAACCGACGTAAAAAAGAATCCGCAGATGTTTTTGACGTCGGTTATTCCATAACCGACGTAAAACAACGCGGATTTTGAGCCCTTTATAACGTCGGTTATAAAATAACCGACGTAAAAAATGAATCGAAGGAAGGTTTTTACGTCGGTTATTGAAATAACCGACGTTATAAATGTTTTTAAAACAATTATCACGTCGATTATTGAATAACCGACGTGATAACTCATTTAAAAATTTACCCAGACCCGTGGATTGTCATTCGCGAGTTTACCTTCGACAGTCGCGACTCGTCTCTCTCGCGCGTAAACCCGAATCGGCTCGTCCATTTCGTTGGTTTAGATTCGTTTTGCGATCATCGTTTCTCATATTTAATCTCCTCGGATCAATCATCTAAACTCGCAGCACTCAGGTAATCCTCCCACTCGTTCGTTTTTTTCGCGGATAGTATATATATATGTGTTGTGATTTTTTTGTTGAAACTAGCTAAGATTCTTCGATTGCGAACCCTTTTAACTCGTTTTGGCACCACAATCTTATTTATCATCCCTAGATCTATTTGTTCGACTTGAAATATTGAGTAATTTTATGATTTCACTAATTTTTCATCGTTTTCTATAAATCCCCGAGAGGGTTGGGGCGTGTCCATTTGGATGGGTTGCCCTTTTACAGTTGTTACTACTTTCTTCACACACAACCATGGCATAGGTGCATGGATTTGGGGTCGGGGGGTGTCCAGGGGGGTTTACAAGGGGGTGGGTGGGTGTGGGGGGCTGTCCAAGGGTGTGGGTGGGTGTTGGGGGGTGTCCAGGGGGGTGTCCAAGGGGGTAGGGGGTGGGGGTGGTGTTTAGGAGGGGTGGGGGGGGGGGCTGTCCAGAGGGTTGGGGGGTGTCCAGGGGGGTGTCCAAGCAGGTCGGGGGTGGGGGGTTGTGTCCAGGAGGGGTGGGGGTGCTTTCTAGAGGGGTCGAGGGCTGTCCAGAGGGGTCGGGGGGTGTCCAGGGTGGTGTCCAAGGGGATGGGTGGGTGTGGGGGGCTGTCCAAGGGGGTGGCGGCCTGTCCAGAGGGGTCGGTGGGGTGTCCAGGGGGGTGTCCAAGGGGGTGGATGGGTGTGGGGGGCTGTCCAAGGGGGTGGATGGGTGTGGGGGGTTGTCCAAGTGGGTGGCGGCCTCTCCAGAGGGTATTTGGGGTTGTCCGGGTGGGTGGGGGGGCTGCCCAGAGGGTTGGGGGATGTCCAGGGGGGTGTCCATGGGGGTAGGGGGTGGGGGTGGTGTCCAGGAGGGGTGGGGGCCTGTCCAGAGGGGTCGGGGGCTGTCCAGAGGGTTGGGGGGTGTCCAGGGGGGTGTCCAAGCAGGTCGGGGGTGGGGGGTTGTGTACAAGAGGGGTGGGGGTGCTTTCTAGAGGGGTCGGGGGCTGTCCAGAGGGGTCGGGGGGTGTCCAGGGTGGTGTCCAAGGGGATGGGTGGGTGTGGGGGGCTGTCCAAGGGAGTGGAGGCCTGTCCAGAGGGGTCGGTGGGGTGTCCAGGGGGGTGTCCAAGGGGGTGGATGGGTGTGGGGGGCTGTCCAAGGGGGTGGATGGGTGTGGGGGGCTGTCCAAGTGGGTGGCGGCCTCTCCAGAGGGTATTTGGGGTTGTCCGGGTGGGTGGGGGGCTGCCCAGAGGGTTGGGGGATGTCCAGGGGGTGTCCAAGGGGGTAGGGGGTGGGGGTGGTGTCCAGGAGGGGTGGGGGGCTGTCCAGAGGGGTCGGGGGCTGTCCAGAGGGTTGGGGGGTGTCCAGGGGGGTGTCCAAGCAGGTCGGGGGTTGTGTCCAGGAGGGGTGGGGCTGCTTTCTAGAGGGGTTGGGGGATGTCCAGAGGGGTCGGGGGGTGTCCAGGGTGGTGTCCAAGGGGATGGGTGGGTGTGGGGGGCTGTCCAAGGGGGTGGCGGCCTGTCCAGAGGGGTCGGTGGGGTGTCCAGGGGGGTGTCCAAGGGGGTGGATGGGTGTGGGGGGCTGTCCAAGGGGGTGGATGGGTGTGGGGGGCTGTCCAAGTGGGTGGCGGCCTCTCCAGAGGGTATTTGGGGTTGTCCGGGTGGGTGGGGGGCTGCCCAGAGGGTTGGGGGATGTCCAGGGGGTGTCCAAGGGGGTAGAGGGTGGGGGGTGGTGTCCAGGAGGGGTGGGGGGCTATCCAGAGGGGTCGGGGGGTGTCCAGGGGGGTTTACAAGGGGGTGGGTGGGTGTGGGGGGCTGTCCAAGGGTGTGGGTGGGCGTTGGGGGTGTCCAGGGGGGTGTCCAAGGGGGTAGGGGGTGGGGGTGGTATTTAGGAGGGGTGGGGGGCTGTCCAGAGGGTTGGGGGGTTTCCAGGGGGGTGTCCAAGCAGGTCGGGGGTGGGGGTTGTGTCCCGGAGGGGTGGGGGGCTGTCCAGAGGGGTCGGGGGGTGTCCAGGGGGGTTTACACATCGATTTGTTTTATATTTCAAAATTGTTTACATTCAAATTATGATTTTTTTCATATAAACATATATTTTTCTTATCTAAAAAATATATATATTTTTGCTATTTGTTATAGGTAATAATGAGTCGAAGTTGGATTACGGCACATCGAATGAGCAATGAATATGAGGAAGGTGTTGATGCCTTTTTGGAATTTGCTAAACGAAATGTTCCAAGTAGTGACATTTTTTTCTGTCCATGCCTGAAATGTCTGAATATGAAGAAGTTGAAAAGTAGAGAGATAAAAGATCATCTGATTTGTCGTGGTTTCAATCCGAGTTACAACCCTTGGATTTGGCATGGCGAAACTAGACAGAATGTCACTGATGATAATGAATCGCAAGATGGTAACTCCGATGGAATTGAAGAAATGATTCGCGATATTGTAGCAGAACAAATTGAGATAGAACCGACAGTTGCACGTCTATATGGTGATGCCGAAAAACCATTATATCCTGGTTGTACAGATTTTACGGTTTTGTCGGCGGTGTTAAGATTGATTAACCTGAAGGCGAAACATGGATGGAGTGACAGAAGTTTTACAGAGCTGCTACAATTGATGAAAGACATTCTTCCAAAAGATAACGATCTTCCAGATTCACATTATAAGGCCAAAAAACTATTATACCCGATGGGATTGAGATACAGGAAAATACATGCCTGTCCGAATGACTACATTATATATAGGAAAGAATATGAATTTCTGAAAGAGTGTCCTAAATGTGGGACATCACGGTATAAGGTGAAAGAAAAATCACAAGATGATGTAGAGATTACAAAGCTCCCTTCAAAGGTATTTTGGTATCTTTCTATAATTCCTCGTTTCAAACGTTTATTTGCTAATTCACATGATGCAAAAAGGTTAAGATGGCATGCTGATGAGCGGGTATGTGATGGAAAAATACGTCATCCAGCTGATTGTACACAATGGAAGAAAATTGATGCCCAGTACCTACATTTGGAAATGAAATTAGAAATCTGAGACTAGGCTAGTGCACAGATGGAATGAATCCATACCGAACCCTCAGTAGCACACATAGTTCATGGCCTGTTTTATTGGTAATTTACAACCTCTCTCCTGAAGTTTGTATGAAGCGCAAATATGTCATGTTGAGTATCATGATCTCTGGTCCAAAGCAACCCGACAATGATATTGATGTATACTTGTCACCGCTGATTGATGATTTGAAACTGTTATGGGCTGATGGTATTAGGGTGTATGATTATTATAAAATGGAATATTTTCAACTGCATGCAGTGCTTCTATTCACTATAAATGACTTCCCAGCATATGGAAATTTGTCTGGATACAGTGTTAAAGGGCATAAAGCATGTCCAATTTGCGAACAACAGACGTCATATAGTCAATTGCATCATGGGAGGAAAACAGTGTACATGGGTCATCGAAAGTTTTTGCCTATGGATCACCCTTATAGAAGACTAAAAAAGGCATTCAATGGATCACAAGAATTTGATACTGCTCCTTAACCTTTATCCCCAGAATTGTATTTTGAGAGGGTGAAAAACCTTGATGTGACATTGGGAAAGACACAGAAATCTGGTAATGATAGACTTATTTGGAAGAAAAGGTCAATATTTTTTGAGCTACCATATTGGAGGTATCATGAAGTCAAACATAATATTGATGTCATGCACGTGGAGAAGAATATCTGTGATTCTTTGATCGGAACATTGCTAGATATTAAAGGAAAGACAAAAGATGGGTTGAATGCAAGGTTAGACCTACTGTCAATGGGAATACGTTTGGAGTTAGCTCCCACTCCTAAAGGAAGACAAACATTTCTTCCCCCGACTTGTCATACATTATCGAAGAGGGAGAAAAGTAGCTTCTGTCAGTGTCTTCATGATATCAAAGTGCCTCAAGGTTATTCTTCAAATGTAAAAAATTTTGTCTCATTGAAAGACTTGAAGTTGATAGGTATGAAATCACATGATTGTCACGTCATGATGCAACAAATTCTACCAGTTGCACTGCGTGGAATATTGCCCATCCGTGTCAGAAAGACTATAATGAGGTTGTGTTATTTTTTCAATTCAATTTGCAACAAGGAGATTGATGTGAATGCTTTGAACATTTTGGAAAAGGATGCAATTTTTATACTTTGTCATTTGGAAATGTATTGTCCTCCAACTTTTTTTGATATGATGGTGCATTTAATGATTCATCTGGTTCGAGAAATAAGGCTTTGTGGACCTGTATATCTTCGTTGGATGTATCCTTTTGAAAGGTATATGAAAATATTAAAGGGATATGTTAAAAATCCATATCGACCTGAAGCCTCCATTATTGAAAAGTATATTTCTGAGGAGGTAGCAGAGTTTTGTACGAGCTACTTGGCTACGACGCAACACATAGGTTAGCCTCCATCTCTCCATGAACGGGTTAATAATGAGGGAAAGGGGATTCGTGGCTTGAAAGTCAAATCACTGTCAGCTGAACATATGAAGAAGTTAGAATCATACATCTTGAATAACATAGCTGATGTTCAACCGTATATCACATTGCATATTAATGAGTTGAAACAATGTCATCCAAAGAAGAAAGAAATGTGGATTTTGAATGAGCACAACAAAACTTTTTTGCCATGGTTTAAAAAGACCTTGCTTGGTAGATCAGATGTATCAGAGACATTAAAATGGATAGTGGGTGGTCCATCTTTAAATGTGATAACATGGTCCGCTTATGACATTAATGGCTATACATTTCATACGAAAGCTCAGGACAACAGAAGTGCAGTTCAGAATAGTGGTGTATTGGTGTTTGCAGAAGCAATGCATTTTTCGAGTGCTAAGGACAGAAACCCAATTTCGGCATCAAGTGAATATTATGGAGTGATTGAAGACATATGGGAGGCTGATTACTTTAAAATTAAAGTTCCCGTTTTTAACTGTAAATGGTTTATTGGTAACAACAGTGTCAGACACGATGAATTTGGAATGACACTTGTTAATCTGAATAGATTGGAAGACACAGCTGATTCTTTTATAATGGAAACACATGCCAAACAAATTTTCTATGTAGTAGATCAATCAGATATGCAGTGGGCTATTGTTTTACAAGGGAAAAACCAATATGTTGGTGAGGATGAATTTGATGAAGATGCTGATTTATGTGAGATCCCTACTTCCTTGGAAAGATTAACAGAACATAATGATGAGTATGTTGAAGACATGGTTTGTTCCATAAGGAACGATCACGACGAAGGAATTTGGGAAAACAATCCAACTGTACATTCCTAAAATTACAGGTAACACAAGTTTATTTCTTGTTTACATTTAGTTTTTTCATATAATGTTAGATACTGTAAATTTTTTACTTATTAAAACATGTATCAAACCAAAACGATAAAACAATAAAAACCGTAAAGAGGAGAAGTCCTGGGCGCACCGGCTGGCCGGTGGTGGATCACCGGTTGGCCGGTGGTCCAGAACAAAGCTCTTTCTGGTCCACCGGCCGGCCGGTGTTGAGCCAGCGGCCGGCTGGTGGTTCAGACAGAGAGGAAGGCTCTCTGTCTGGTCCACCGGCCGGCCGCTGGATCACCACCGGCCGGCCGGTGGACCAGACAGAGAGCCTTCCTCTCTGTCTGGATCACCAGCGGCCGGCCGGTGGTCCAGACAGAGGAAGGCTGTCTGGTCCACCGGCCGGCCGGTGGTGAGCCAGCGGCCGGCCGGTGGCACCAGGCAGTGGGCAAGTCTACTACCTGGGTCCTCCGGCTGGCCGGTGAGCTCACACCGGCTGACCGGTGGACTCAGTGAGTCCACTTTTCAGCTTTCTTAGGCCAACTCCTTGGAAACCTTTTGCCTGTGTTTACCATGTTTATCATTGTTTAACATGCTTACCATATTACCAATGTTTACTATTATTTTATTTAGTACACTTTTCTATTTGTGAACTAATGTTTGTTTTTTTGATTTGAAGGAAAATGACAGATCAATCAGTTGATCAGCCACATGATTCTGGAGATGAGCATATTGGTCATACATCTGGGGAGGAACATTCACATGCTCCTATTACGAAAAAGAGTTCAAAGGTTGGTAAGCATGGGTGCACACGTTTACCAAAATTATCACTTGCCCGTACGAAGGAGGAGAGGATAGTCGTGGAGTTTGATGATGATGATCTTCCTAGAGGTCCAAATTCTAAAGATTTTAAGGGTTTTGTAGCAACTCAGGATAAGAGAAAAGTAAGCATTCTCTATGATGATTGGAGAAGTGTGGATAAGGCGATAATTTCTCAGCTATGGGAGACCATTTTGTTAAGATCTTTTGCTATTGTTTGACTGTTCTTTAAATGTTTCTAGTATATATAATATTTTTAACCTCTTTTTTATCAATGACATTTGATATTCCTGACACTAGAGGAGTCAGGAAGAAATGCTTATCGTTGGCTGCTAGGAGATGGAGGGATTTAAAATCAACCCTCTCATCTGATTTCATTTATGGTCATAGGAGTCGTGAGAATCCATGTCGTATATATCCTTTTATAGATGAAGACACATGGAGACAATTTTTTGAAAGTAGAAGAAAAGAATCATTTTTGGTAAGGGAAATGTAAACTTTTATAAGCTTTTTTATATAAATGATCTTATTATTGTTTTGTTAATGATTACTTATTCTTAATTTACAGCAAACAAGGAAAGCTCATCAAGAGATCCAATCTAAAAATGTATACACTCATAGTTTATCTCGGGGAGGGTATGCATTATTGGAAGAACAAATGATGGAAGAAAAATTTCAACAACTAAGAGCTGAGTCTTCAAGCTCTGGAGAGGTGGCCCCTCCATCCTCTCCATCTAGACATGAGAAATGGAAAAGAGCTCGGAAGGGAAAAAAAGGACAATATCTTTCGGAAGAATCGAGACTCGTAGTTGAGAGGATTGTAAGATATCTATTTTATTTATTTAAGTTTACTATTTTCGTCATATATTTCCAATCATTATAGAAATGTTCAATTAATTATTACAGGACTCTCTTGAGGAGCAGAGTTCACAGGGGACATTTACACCATCTGGGAGGGAAGATATTTTATCTGTGGCATTGGGAAAGCCCGAACATCTTGGCCGTGTAAGAGGATATCCGGCAGGTGTATCGGTAAGAAAAGTGTTGCCACGTTCCTCAACTTCTAACGTTGATGGAGTTTATAAAAAAAAATAGAATCCTTGGAGGCTGAAGTCCATAATATTAATGCGACAATGGAGGACAAGATTAGAGCATCGGTGCAGTTAATGTTTGCAGACTTGCAAAGATAATTTCAGGGTGCAGCTCCCACTCCACCTCTCCCAATAGCTCCCACTCCCCCACCTCAGCCTGCGGACCCGATTTTTGATCCTCCTCCTCCGCCGCAGCTACCTACTTATTGTGAGTTGTATGTTGACAATCCTCAACATCATATAGTTGCATATGGGATGGTATATTGTATAGGAGATACAGTTCATCATCAACAGTTAGAGGTAGAGAATCAGAGGGTCACTGTACAGGATATTATAGATAGATCAGCTCGGATACCATTACCTACAGATGAGGTGACGACAGTTGGACATAGTATCGGCCATTTTTTACTTTGGCCATCCAGACTTCTTCGACTCATTACCATAGAGGTATGGATGTTATATCTTTTATTTTATATTTTTATTAATGTTTTATCATTTGAAAACTAATATATTTTTCAATTTATTTTTACAGGAATACTTCAAAGGTAAAGAAATACTGTATAGACAACAACAAAGACAGATAGCTATGACATCAGATGCAGATACTAGCAGTCTTGACAAATTGTCAAGATATTCAAATTTGTTGGCAGATCATTATGACTTTACAATGGAAGCTCATGTCTGTGGACGTGAACTATGTGTGGGGATTATGAAAACTGATATCATGGAGTTTGTCACTAGAGATAAGTTGGGCATCAACGTGGTGCAAATTTTTATCATGTAAGTCTTAACACCTTTTCCTTGCGTTATATTTATTAAAAATGTATACTTATGTCTGCTTTGTATTAGGTATCTGTATAAAATTTGTGAGAGGAATGAGCTGACAGATGTATATGGATTCGTGGACCCACAATTGATTTCCCCTGAAGCATGTGCATTGGATGAGGAACAAAGAATGCTTTATATTGCTGATAGATTTGAAAAGAATGTAATCACACAGTGTTGGATGATTCCTTTTTGTGAGAGGTATGAAACACATCCCTCTCAAAGAGTTAATTATCTTTTAACATAAAAAACCACTAACGTTAAATTTCCTTTTATCAGGGATCATTGGATGTTAGGGGTTTTTTTCCCTAGGGAGAAAACACTTTATTGGATATGCTCTCTCCATGATGATGTGCGAGAAAGTTTTAAGAATATATTGGAAACGTAAGTTTCAATTTCACAATAGTTTTATATATTATAATGAATTTTAAATTTACCCCATTCGTATTATTTTCTAATAGGGCATGGGTCCACTTTCGAAAAAGCGCAAAGAAAAGGAATTTCAAGATCAAATATGTACATGCGAAGGTAAATATCCATTTATAATTTGTACATTTTGATTTATTACATAAAAATAATATATTGAATTTACACTCATTCAAACAGAAATGTCATGAGCAACAAGGCATCATCGAATGAGGATATTACATGTTAAGATTTATGAATGAAATAATAACAACTGTGACAGTTCTGAGTTTTGACCTGGAAAGATTTCCTCTTTCTCATAATATTTCAATTTGATTTATTCATTATACACGTTGACTACTATCCTTTTCCTCTGTAGCTTTTTGATGACCCTTAACCCTTTACTGCTGAAGATATCAAACACTTACAAGTGGAGTGGTCAAATTATTTTACAGGTTTGATTGACTTTTAGTTGTTTGTAATGTAAAATGTAATTTTGAATATTGTCAATGTAATTGTGTATTTCGTAGTCGTTTAGGTTGGATTTAGTTTTTTTTGAAGTTGACAGTGTAAGTTTTGAATGTTATATAAGTGAATGTTTAATTTTTCTCTACTTCTTGTTTTGGTCTACTGTTGATGGTTTTTCTGGTCTGGATTTTGGTATGGGGGGAGAGGTTCCAAGGGGGTGGGTGGGTGTTTGGGGGGTGTCCAAGGGATATGGGAGGGGTGTCCAAGGTGTGTTTGGGGCTGTCCTAGGGGTCGGGGGGGGGGGGGGGGTGTAAATGAGGTGGGAGTTCTGTCCAAGGGGACGATTGGGTGTAAATGAGGGTGGGGGGCTGTCCAAGGGGTGGGGGTGTCCAAGGGGTGGGGGGTGTCCAAGGGATATGGGAGTGGTGTCCAAGGTGTTTGGGAGTTATGTCCAAGGGGTCGGTTGGGTGTAAATGAGGGTGGGGGTGCTGTCCAAGGGGTGGGGGGTGTCCAAGGGGTGGGGGGGGGTGTCCAAGGGATATGGGAGGGGTGTCCAAGGGGTGTTTGGGGCTGTCCAAGGGCTCGGGGGGGTGTCCAGGGGTCGGGGGGGGGGGGGGGGTGTCCAAGGGGTCTGGGAGGGCTGTCAAGGTGTGGGGGGGTGTCCAATGGGTGTTTGAGGCTGTACTAGGGGTCTTGGGGGTGTAAATGAGGGTGGGGGGCTGTCCAAGGGGTGGGGGCTGTCCAAGGGGTGGAGGGTGTCCAAGGGATATGGGAGGGGTGTCCAATGGGTGTTTGAGGCTGTACTAGGGGTCGTGGGGGTGTAAATGTGGGTGGGGGGGCTGTCCAAGGGGTGGGGGGGGGTCCAAGGGTTGTGGTGGGGCTCCAATGTGGTGGGGGAGGGCTGGCCAGGTTGTTAGGTGGGTATAGATGAGGGTAGGGTTCAGTTGGGGCTTGGGGGAGGGCTGGCATGGTTATTTTTGTTTGGTTTCTGGTTGCTTTTTGGTGAGAGCAGTGCAATTATTTAAAAAAAAATTTCTTTCACGTCGGTTATTTTATAACCGACGTGGTAAATAAATCGGTAGGGGTTTATCACGTCGGGTTTTTCTAGAACCGACGTGATAAACCGTTCACGGGGCTTTTATCACGTCGGTTCTTAATATAACTGACGTGCTAAAAGGCCTGGGAATCGATTTACCACGTCGGTTATTGGATAACCGACGTGCTAAAACGTTTCCCAGGCCTTTTTATCACGTCGGTTATTTAAGAAACCGACGTGATAATAGGCCAGGGGAAGGGTTTATCACGTCGGTTATGACATAACCGACGTGATAAACGATATCCCAGGCATTTTATCACGTCGGTTTTGGGAATAACCGACGTGATAAAGCCCCCCCGCGCATATTTATCACGTCGGTTATTATATGAACCGACGTGATAACCACCGTGATGTTAGGGATATTACGTCGGGTTTTAAATAACCGACGTAAAAAATGTTATTTATAACGTCGTCTGTATTAACGTCACCTAAAAACCGACGTAAATAATAAAAAATAACCGACGTAAAAAATGTTTTCTGCACTAGTGCTTCATCCTCCTATTTGATACTATCTCAGGTGCGAAATGCATGAGGTCAACAAAATAGTTTGTATACTCTATCATGATCATGTTTGACTACTCATGTTTCAATAACTATGTATACATGGCCAATGAAATTTACTCTGTATAGAACTAGTTAGTTAAAATAACATTTATTTCCTTCCACTCTAAGCCCTCATCCTTCTTCACCATTACCATAGTGTCCCACCATCTCCTGCTCGCTTCTTCCACCACGAAAGTGGAACACATCACCTTGATCTCATCAAGTGTGTCCAAGAACCCAAAAAAAGTTCAAAATTACTCAACAATTCCACAAGATCATGAGTATAATTTGATCTATTAAATAATTCTAGCTTATATAAAAGTAACTCTTGAGAACTAACTTTGATAATTCCCTTTGGAGCTTCTATAACTGGAGCCTGAAAGGGAACACAGGGTGGTGCATGTCCTGATGCTTGGACAGTGCACAAAATCACCTATACCAAGTTGGAATCTACAACAAGATTTTTCATTGAGGTTTAGTAGAAGCTTCCTCCTAGATATGATTGACACATATTTTCTGAGGTGTGATGCTCTACAACATGATCAAACAACAATGAAGATTCCAAATTTTACACTCAAACAGAGTGATAGGGAAATCAATCTGAATAGATAGATAAAAAACCTTTTTATTTCTATATATCATAATAAAAATAAGGGAAAAGACTAGAACAAGCCCTAAATATTATTTCTCTATCTACCCTTGGAGACTTAACCATCATACTGTAAGACCAAGCAAGGAACACAATCACAACTACCTCCTCATTCTAGATAAGATTTCACAACTCATACTAACTTCATGAAAAGAAGATCAACCTTCTCTAGTACCGGTTTTTCATGAACCTACCAGAGTACCCTAGTAACTATATAACTGATACTATTCTAATATATCCTGAAGGGAATTCCTGATCCTCATGGGTTAGTGACTAGAACCTTCCATCACAAAAACTTATAATGGGAACAGTTTTCCACAAAAATTATAGAAGTAAAATAAAATCAAGACAATCTAAATATCAAAGAAAACTCCATCATGATTAATGTATCAAAATTATTCAAGGAAAAAGATCCCAAATTACTATAACCAAAGCACCTAAACAGGTAAAACACCCCATGTCCCAAAGGACACAACTCACCATGTCTATAGTTCAATAGTTAGATCCACCTATAAGAGAACCCTTTCCCTTGCTCGAAACTAGATGGGTAATCTAAAAAAACCCAAATGAATAAGTAGGGTATGAGAAAAAACCTAGCAATATTTCACTCAAATATTCCACAACAAGGTGACAATATCAAATTAACTAAGAACGTTATTTCAATTTTTAAATAAATAGGGTTGGAATTCACAAAATAATATTTAAAAAAAACATTTTTTGTAATTTAAAATACATAAATACATTAGAAATTCATGATTCACATTTCAAATGATTTAAAAACATTTCAAAAGATAAAATATACCTTTATTAAATGGGTGATTTACATAAATGGATATTTTCAAAAAAAAGGAATAAATAAATACATTTATATAAAATATTTTATATAAATTCTCATGGCATGTAAAATAGTTTATAGTAATGGAATATATACATTTTAAATACATACAAGTGGTCAATATAGTCATGTTCTAAATAGTTATGACAATTCTAGGCTATAGTGACCCAACATTATGAAACAAAAAATATGTACATATGACCCTTTGGGTATAAGGAAAAGGAGAGTCACCATGAACATCCATTGAATGGGATGTGATGATATGATGTTTTAAAATGTTTCAAATCATAACGTTCCTTCAAATATAAAACACAAACATTATAAGGCTTGCAAGTTATCAAGTATAAACAATGACGGAAAATTTATTTCAAGGATAATTAAAATACAATTAAATCCCAACCCCCTTTTCAAATATGCCACTTTTCATTCTAAAACCATAACATGGTTTTAATAAAATAAATTCCTTTTCAAAAATATGAAACCATTGGTTTTCCACCAAAACACTTTTATTCCATTTTTATAAATAAGTATTTGAAACCAATTCATGTAATTTCACCATCCAATCATACAATTAAATTCAACAATTTAATTTTCAAATAAGTTCCATCAAAGTAATAACAACCCCCCCCCCCCAATTCACTAGAATTGGGTTTTTTCACAATTTTAAATCAAATCAAATTTTCCAAATTAAATTAAACAGTATAATTTTTCAAAAAATTTCCATCAATTCCATAAACACAACCCAATTCATAGGAATTGGGGGTTTTCCCAATTTCATTACAAAGTGAACCTAAACAAAAATTCATTGGAATTGGGTTTTCAATAAAATAAATGAAATCAATTTATCGAAATAAAGAAATTTATTTTGATATAAAACTAAATTTAAATCAACAAATCAACGTTTAATTAAATTTCCAACCAAAGATGGAACCACATACCTTCCTCTTGGAAACTCACAGCTCACAAAAAAACTCGCCAACAAAAATGAAGGTACATAAGGTATATGAACTCAACCTAGAGATAAGATACAACATCACAGACTTTAGATCCATAAATTTCAAGATGATATATCAAAACCTGATGAAGGATTAGGGAAAGATATAGAGAGTTTGAAAAATTCTTACCCAAAAAGAGACACCATAGTTTCCACAATGATCAATTGCTGAATAAAAATGATCAAAGGGGTTGGAGGCTCCCAAAATCTCTCAGGAAAGGCTCTAAGTCAGGACCAAGTAATTTTAGAGGAAAAATCAAATATAAATAATCTGAATTCCTATTAAAAAATTAATTCTATTGGATTTAGATGGATTGTACCCTAGTTACATGTCATGTAATTTATAAATCTCATATCCATTGAAAAACTTGTCTCCTCTTGCAAAAAAAATATTTTTATTTTAGGATTTACGTGGTATGTGACCACATTACATTCCATGAATTTCTTTATCATTCTATAGAAAAACATTGTTAAGGATGAGAATAAAATAAAACTCTAACCTATCCACTATAGGTTTCCTCCCAATAAATTCCAAACCCTACGAGGACAACAGAAAAAGAAAACCAGAAAAAATTTTAGAACAAACCAGATAAAAATGTAATACCATGTTAAAAATGGGATTCGTATGACATGAATCTACTAGTTGTGTCCATCTTTTCACCTTTCTACATTAATTATCCTTTTTTCATTTTTAATAATAAACACAAATTATACCATTAAAATTATTATTAAGACAATTTTTTCCAACGGTCATATTGATCAACAACCTTAATTGAACAATGTTCATATAACGGTCAAAAACCTATGGTCGAATTTCAATTATATGCACTTTATTATTAAATTTATATATATTTTTTTAGTGAAAATTAATATAACACACATTTTCATGACACAATTATAATTCAAAAAATTTGGTTTATTACATTCTCCCCCATTAATAAATATTATCCCTGAAATTCCAAAATGTTTTCATAGTTGAGAAGAGATATGGGAACTTTTTCCTCATTGCCTCATCTATTTCACACATCGATTATTCATATATGTGGTTCCCCCACAACACTTTGACGAAGGGGGTAGAATTTTTTCCTAGAACCTCGTCTCTACGGTCTCATATCTCCACTAAATGATTCACATAAGAGATTTCATGTTCCATTTGTGGCCCTCCTTGATTTAGTACATGTGAAGTGTCTGGTATGTACTTCCTGAAGATAGATACGTGAAAAGAATCATGAAATTGAGCTGGGTTTTGTGGTAGTTCTACCCGATAATCCACTTTTCCTATGCGATCAAGGATTTATTAGGGACCAATTTATTGAAGGTTAATATTCCCTTTCATTCCAAACAAAATGACCCTCTTCTGTGGTTATATTCAACAAAACACTTTTCCCCAACACCAAACTCCACGTCCCTTCAATGGTTGTCAACAAAGCTCTTATACCAAAACTAAGAAGAAAATATGTGTTGTTGGATGGTATGATCCTTTTCATCCGTCTCTTCCACAAGATATATCCCAAGAATATTTCTGTCACCATATTCATCCCAACAAGTAGAAGGTCTACACCACATCCCATATAGAGATTAAAAGGGTGCCATTTGAATACTTGAATGGAAGTTGTTCTTATATGAGAACTAAAATAATTGGATATATTGATCTCATACACCTTTAAATTATATTGGGAATGTTTTTAGAAATTATTCAAGTGTTTGAATATTACTTTTAGATTAGAAATCAGTTTCGGGTGATAGTTCATACTAAATTTCAATTCAATACTCAGAGCATAATGAAAAATTATCTATAATTTTGATATTAACCTTGGATAACGATCAAATATAATTGAGATTGGTACCCCATGAAACCTTACCACTTCCTTCATGTATATCATGGAAAGTTGGTCAAGATTTAAATCTTCTTGAATAAAAATGAAATGGGATGTCTTGGTGAGATGATCCCCCATAACCCATATCCCATTGTTTCCTTTGGATGTTCTTGGGAGTTTTGTGACAAAGTACATAGTGATATTTTCCCACTTCCTTGTTGGTATGGGTAGTTTTTGTTACACCCATTTAAGAAGTTTTCTCTACTCCTTAACTTGTTGACACACCAGACACCATTTGGTGTAGTTGGAAATCTCAATTTTCATTTTATTCCACCAAAAATCATCCTGATGGTCCCTATACATTTTAGTTCTTGCAGGATGTATTGAGAAAGAAGAGATAAGAGCTTTATCAATTAGTTATTTCATTATTTTTGGAATGGATGGAACACATAGCCTTATACAAAATTTCAATAAACATACTTGATAAATATTAAACTCAAAAAACTTCCCATATTTTACATCTTATAACTTATTTTTCAGAAAAAAATTATCTTTGTGACTTCCTGATCTTCTCTAGTAATAATGGTTCAGAAATAATTTGGGATAAGTTTGATGATTCCCCTTCCCTTAAAATTACCATGGATATATTTACAAGGCATATGATCAATGGATCCCATTGAATCCTCATCATAGCAAGAATGACAACATATTTTCTACTTAATACAGCAATAACTATTTTTCTCTTCTAGGATGATAATGGATTGAACAATCATAGTATTTGAGAATTTACAACCATCTGATATATCTCATGTTCAATTACTTTTGTGTTAAACCATAATTCTAACATTTTTAATCTATGAATATATCACATTTCTCCCAATAAATATTGTTCCTCTATATCTTCTAAGAAAAAACTATAATAGCCAACTCCTGGTCATGTGTTGGAAAATTGTTTTCATGAGTTTTCAACTATAATGATTCATAAGAAATAAGCATGTAATTTTTCATGTGGAAACACCCAAGAGCTTTCATAGATCCATCCCCAAATATAGTGAGTCCTTCTCTGATACAGGGTATTGTTAACACGGGTGCAGTAACCAATCTCTTGTTCAACTGTTAGAAACTTTCTTTACACTATTGTGTCTAGAAAAACATATCCCCTTTTCGAGTTAACTTGTCTAATAGATTAGAATGTCATGAATTGTTTTCTCAAAAACCTCATATAACATCACAATAAACTAAGGAAAATATGAATATTTATTACTTTTTTTGAATGAGGCCACTTCTCTACATCATTTATCTTAGAAAGGTCAACTGATATTCTATCATTTGTTACAATGTTCCCTAAGAATGAAAATTATTTTATCCAAAATTTAAATAATTTTGTCTTTCCAAATATTCAATCATTCTATAGAGTTTTCAATATAACCTTGTAGATCATTCTAAAGCTCCTCGTGGCATTGGTCATATATTTCAATATCACCTATAAAAACCACTACAATGTTTTCAAGGTAGTCTGTGATGACTTAATTCATAAAATCCATAAAAATATAATGAGAATTATTCATGATGAATGGAATACCAAAAATATTTTAATTCAAATATCTTGATTTAAAGGAAGTCTTGGAAATATCCTCTTTATTCACCCTCAATTAATGATTAATACATCTAAGATTAATCTTTGAAAGAATTTAGACCCATGAAATTTGTCAAATAAATCATCAATCCTTGTTAGAGGGTACTTTTTATTTACTATTTTTCCATGAAGTTATCTACAATCAATCCCTAACTTCATTATTCCATCATTTTTCTTCATAAAAATAATAGGTTCTCCCTATGGAGACACACATGGTCGGATAAACCTACACTCCAAAAGATTTGGGAGTTATTTCTTTAATTCCTATATCTCCACATTTTCCATTCTATATGGGGTATTTAATATCAAATTGTATCCATGAATGGGTTGATAAATATACCTCTTTTTCTATAGGAGGTCTTGATAAATCCTCAAGAGATATATCAATGTATTCCTGAATAATGGAGAAAATTTTTATTCCTATACCATCATTTCCATATTCATCTTCACTGATCATCTCTATAAAGAAGTATTTGGGAGGTTATTATTGATAATGCTCAATTCGAGACATATCACCTTTAAGAACATTTGTAGATTTTACGTTCAACACCATTTTGATTTCATTACTTCAAAAATTTATCATAACATTATACTTTGAGAGCCATTCCATCCCTTAAATAATCTAAAATTACATCATAGGAATGACTACTTGATTTTCAATGAGATTATTCTCCCCAAAGTAAATACTATAGATTCAATACACTGTTGATTCTTGGATAATCCAACGAGGAATATTTAATGATGACTCTACTTCTAGAATTTTGGGGATTTATTATATATTCTTTGAAAACATGGATGAATGAATGGAATGAAAAGAACTTTAATAAAAAAAATTAATTACTAGATTTGAGAGAGCAATGAGACTACCTTCCACCACATCATTAAGATCTTAATAAATATCTTTCATGATATTAAAATACTGACCCTTCCCCATTGTCCTATGATGATGTTGATGGTGATTCCCCTCTTTTAAATTCACTTTTGGACATTGATTAGTGAAGTTACCCATATTTTGAAAGTTGAAGAATTGGACTCCAGGTAAGAAATACAACATCTTCACATTGTCATTAGTGTTTAGATATTGAGGCTTCATTTATCTATGATAGTTCCAAGAAACATGGACATCTCTTCCACACTTTTAATATTTCTCTCTCCCGAGAAAAATGTTACCCAAATGATTCTTCCTAAAATTGTTGCAAATGTAAAGTTTCCCTTTCTTTCCTCATCTTCCACGATCAATGTTACTACCTAATATTGTATCTGTTTATCTCTTATTCTCATTTGATATATGGGACCAATACATCTCTCTGAACTCTAGATAAAGCTTCATTGCACTTCACACCATATGCTCAAAGTTTTCATAGTCTTGATTGGAAAGATTCTTCCATAGATGGGGTCTTATTCCAACAAAGAACCTATCAATATTTCTATTAGGGTCCATGAAAAATATATAGGTATGAAGATAAATTCATAAAACATCCAACTCATAGATTTATTTAGATTCATTTTCCTTCTACTTAAACTCTAGGAATTTCTTCTCTATTTTTTTCACATCGAATCTGGGAAATATTTCTTGAAAAAGGTTCCCATGAACTATTCCCACCCCATTTCATCAATATCCCCTCTTAGATTAGGGTTTTCAAATAGTTTCCATCACTGATCATCTTCTCCCTCTATGTGATATATGGCATTGGGGAATTTCTTTTGTTTTGAATAATGGATTACATGAAAGATCTTTTCCATTTACCTTATCCACTTTTCATGAATCAATGGGTCGATATATCCACTGAAAGAAGGTGGGTGTTAACGCATAAAGGACACTATGAAAAGTTATTCCCTTAAAGGTGAATCTGGACTCTCTACTTGATTCAAGTTATTTCGCATAAATTGAGGTTGTTGATTCATCATTCTCATGATGGTTTCCATTCGGAATTCTATTAGGAGGTCTTCAACGCATGTTCCGTTATGATAAAATTTATGTGGTTTCTCTAATTTTTATATCTTTTCTAAAATAAGAAAACCATAGTGAGAAAATTGTTTCAATTAATAATATTATAATTCTAAAGGAATTTTATATCTTAAAATAGCATGCTTAAATATGTTATTCATTGACACCAATTACATTTTCTATAAATACTTCATAACGGTTTATAAAAATATTTTGATTAACCAAACATATCCCATAAGAGTTTCCATCCTGGTGTTTAGTAATGCATGTTTTCATGTACAATGTCACATCAGGTCTGTCCTGATGAACCTTGTCATAGTTTTTACCCCTAAGTACATTTGTTCCAGAACCATGTCCACTTTTTTGTATCCACAAATGAATTTCTTTTAATGGAAACCACTTAATTAATACTTCACCAAATACCATGAAGTTTTTATATATATTAATGTTTTTACTACGGTTATTCCTATCGTTTTAAAAACAAATTTCCACAAATAAAGAAACTTTAATTTGATACCAATTTTTGAA
Source organism: Viscum album (assembly GCA_963277665.1). Lineage (NCBI taxonomy): Eukaryota > Viridiplantae > Streptophyta > Magnoliopsida > Santalales > Viscaceae > Viscum > Viscum album. Next base: position 515,906,374 of record OY728127.1, on the reverse strand, counting down.
TCCCATATTTTATGTTATATTAGCTATTTATTACATTTTAAAAAACATAGAATCTTTTAAAGTCTAGTTTCTTAGAAAAAGGGTATACAATACATGAAAACATAAAAAATTATTATAATACACTTGAAAGGATTGATAATAAGTTAATACTAAGTATAATTACTTCATCTTATAACCTGGGGACAGATATAAAGGAAAGGGAGATCATAAGGCCTAGTAAGGGAAAATAAGAGAAATAGTGTTTATGTGATCTTGAGGAAACATCAATAAGAACATGAGACATATTGTTATGGAATGAAAAAGAGAAAATGAAGAATATTATAAATAAAATATCATTAATAATAAAATTAAAATGTGGCTACAAAATATATTTTATACATTCATCAAAATGTCATCAAGGTTTTAAACCGAGGTGTCATAAAAATTATCATGGTTACTAACCAATGTATCATATATCATGTCATATCTAGAAATTAAATTATTTACCCAATGCTTTAGATAACTATCATGGAACAAACATAGTATGTATTAATTAATTTTATCGACATATATCATTTTTTTTCATAAATATGTATTAGAGAATAAAAGAAATGTGTTTCATATCAAAATCATTACATTTTAATGAAACATTTTTAAAGACAATATCCTTGTGTCATTGTTAACCCATGAAAAATTAATCTGGGTTTAATGTATGTTAATACAAGAATAAAATATATCATTTTAAAATATATGTAGAAACCACTAGAAAATAAATAGGTTTGGGTATGAAAAAAAAATTAAATAATTTCTTGACGAAAAGACAGAAATTTTGAGAAGAAACTTTATCAGTACAACGAGTATTAAACATGGTTTAATAAAATGGTAAAAAGGAGGAAAAAATGTCTCCCATTAATAAAATAATCTTAATATAGTAAATATATAGATTAAAATTTACCTAATAACATAGTTCTGAAATTTTGAATACATAATACAAAAAAAGGGAACTAAAAAGGAAAGGAGAAGTTCAGATTTACCTTACCTTGAAGAGTAACTCCTAAAGCATTAATATTAGGACCTTGGGGGCTTGATAAAACCATGGGAGGGCTCTTTGAGAGGTAAAAATATCATATATTCTTGGATGATGAATATATAATGAAATCTGATGGATAAATGGGTGGTTATTTATAGATAAATATGAGAATTTATTTATTAATTTCTCTGGACACCAAGGTATTGGAAAATGCAAACCATGGGCTTACCCATGGTATTTTTCATTATAATTGGACACTTGGGACACCTATTATGATATGTTAATACAAAATAGTCGAACATAATTTTATATTAATTATTAAATAATTATGATATCATTAATCATAACAAAAACAGAAAAGTGTATTTTACTATTCATCGAAATTTTTTTTTGAAAATTATCATAAATTCAAACTAACCTAATTTCTACATTTTTATTTCAAAAATTATGTATATTTTATCATAAAAATTTTCTATGTATGAGAAATTTTACTTTTAAAATAAAAAACCTTATTTAATAAAAATAATAATAGATAGAAAATGCATTGTAAATGTATTTACACTTGAAAAAATAAAATTATCTTATCCCTTAAAATTTATAAGTGTGTTTTAGTCGTAATATTTTATTAAAAAAAATCAATAAAAATACATTAGTTTATTAAAATAATTTTATTTTTTATGAATATTACAACTTCTGTTCAAAAAATCAATTTATCAAATTTTTCATATTTTTATGAAAAACTAAACTGAAAACTAAAATAATGGAGAAAATTTATTTATAAAAAGAGATTGTACATTAAATAAAAAATTCCTTAACACATAACCCCTTATAACACCTCTATGTGACCTATGGGTATAGTGTGTGATGGTGATAGATTCATGGGGTGGCTCATAGAACATCACCTGAGAGGTAATTTCCACTAACAGGAACTTCTCCTATAGGAGATTTCATTCAATCCAAACTTTTTGAAGTTTGGAATAGGATTTTTCAAGAGTGAATCCCAGTGAGGCTACCACCCTCCCAAATTCTGGAAAATGGGATGTGTACAACCTGGATCTACTGGTTGAGGCCATCATTTCTCTTTTGTATTTTAATTATTGTTTTCCATTTGTACTTATAAACACTAATTATAATGTTAAAATTATTATTAAGAGTATTGTTTCCAATGTTCATACTAAAAAAATGTCATAATTGAATAATGGTCATAAAATATTCAAAACCAAATGGAAATATTTCAATTATACTAACTTCATTATTTAAGGGATACAGTTTTGTTGAGTAAAAAATAATATAACACACAATTTTTAGAAATAATTATCATTCAAAAAGTTTGAGTCATTACACTATGATTTAAAACCACATAATTACCTCAGAATAATGTTTATTTTGATATAAAAATATCATTTATAGAGGATAGAATGATATTACATTGAATGGATTTCCAAAAATGTTGGGATCAAAACCTTCACATAGTGTAGTTCTCATATAACAATAGTTTCTATTATAGAATTAAAATTTAATTTTATGAGCCTCTATATGTGAAGATTTTTTGAATATTACATGATATAATGAAGTTGGAGAGAAGAATATGATGGTACCAGGTCTGGCCTAAGAGATGAAAAAGACGGTTGAAAATATTCAACAGCCTATGAAATCCACATAAAGATAATAAAAACATACCTAGATAATAATCATTGAGACCAACAGTTTGAGTTCGTAGATAATTATTTCCTTCATATATCACCATGTAAGAAATCCATGAAGGTAGGGAAGAAGGTAATGCTCAATTCATGATACATCATCCCCTTTGAGATCATTTCTCGTATCATATCCATGACCTATCAAATAGAACTCCCACCTAACGTATCTCAAAAACATGATGTGTTCTATGTATCCTCTATGAGGAAGTACATACCAGACCCCTCACATTTACTAAATCTAGAGGTGGTACCAATGGTGAATTATATTACATTCATGGATCAATTGGTGAAGATATTATATCATATATACAATTATTTAAAAAACAATACAACCCACTTTGATAATGCTATATGGAAGAACAATAAGTTTGAGGAAGAAAATTGGGTATTAGAAGAGGTGATGAAATAAAAACACTATCATATATATTAGTATATTGAATTAAAATTTATACGGTGATATTTTTGAATGGAAAATAACGTATTGACCCAATGTTTTATAAATTAAATTCCATTTTAAATAAATAAATGATGTATTAGTAAATGAAAATATAGAAAACACATGTACTAATTTGGTTATTTTGGACCATTATAACCTTATAGAATCATAACCATTGAATTTGTATCCATTATAAAGTGAACATATTATTATTATATATTAAGGGTTATGATAAAGTCCCATTGACAAGGAAAAAGGACATGATGGCCATGAATAATAGGATATTACCCTTTGAAACCCATTTATTAGAGCTTCCAAAAGAGATAGCATCATTGGGATTTTTAATTGACCAATCCCTAGAGAAGATTCAACAACTAATTCATGAGAAATACAATTTATATTAGAAGTTCAATCTCATCGAGATCTTGACCCAATCTGTGTTTGTTGAAACACACCAAGAAAATCTCACCATCACAGACCTTACTCGTAAGGTATATGTAGGTGTAATAGGTGGTCATGTATCTAAACCCTAATAGTATCATTTTTTATTTTTTTATTTTTAATACAATAATGATTAAATTTATCCTTTTCAATAATAATTTATAATTATTACATAAGAAGTTTGAAAAATATTATATTTGAATACAATGAAACAAAAATTATATTTTTGGGTAATATATTGTTTCCATAAAGAAAACTTTATTTATGAATTAAATAATTTTTTAAATAAATACTATTATCTGAAAATATTAAAATTTATTAATTTTTATTACATATAAATGATAATAAAATTTCATGAATTCAAATCTAATTTTTATATGGGTTAAAAAACTGTTATTGTCAAGAAAAACCTAGTATTTTTCAGTAAATCAGTTATTTAAAAATTAAAATTAATTTATTTATAGAATTACTTTTATAAAATAAATATTATTATTGCAATCATTTTTTTAAATTATCTAGTAGTGAATTTTTCATAATTTTCTAATATAGACAAATTTTTGGGTCAAAATTAAATATAGTGAAAATATATAACATGCAATATAATATTATAAGAGCTCAAAAGTGATGTAATAAATACAATAAAGTGTATTAAAAAAATTACGTTTTAACTTGAAAATAATATTTTTTAAGTTAATTAATTAATTTTATAATCCTTTAAGGAATCCTCCCAAACAAATATTATATTGTATGGTTTAATAATAAATTATTTATAAACATGTGTCACGTTCCCATCACCAAGGGTATTAGTTTAAGGATGTAATTTCTTATCCTTATAAAATAATTAAAACCAGTCCCCTTTAGTAGATAATATGGGAAAAAATGGGATGGTTTTTGTATTGGATTAATTTATTATATAGAGTGAAAAAAATTATGTTTAGTAATTAATAAATAATTCCCCTCTATTTTTCTATATAAACCGAACCAAACTTCTATTAATTTTATCTAAAACCCCATAGAGTATAATTTTATTATTCAATTAATTATATATATCCCTTCTATGGTTCTCCAAAGCTCTCACGATTATCTTACCAAGCTTTATGAAGTGCCCCCTTAAGGTAAGGGATCCTCTCCTTCTCCTATTTATTTAAGAACCTTCTCTAAATTACCCATTTTGTTTCATTTTTCCAAGCGTGATATGTTTTTTTCATGTATAATACTATAATTGTGATTAAAATGGGATAAAATACCCATTTAACTCTCATCTAACCCTTCCATTAATATTTATGTACCCATATTATGCATTCTGAATCATCATATGATTTTCATTGGATAACTTCTTTGTAGTGAATACCCATTTCCATATCCACTTAATGTTATTAACCAAGGTGTATATATTCTTTATTAATTTTGGATTTAAATTTAAATAAACCATTATCCTTGAATATGTGGTCAAAATTGATTAAATACATCCTTGTGTTGCATGATCTTTGTGCCACACATATGCATGTACATGATATGAAAACAACAGGTGGTCTCGGAATTATATATCCTTCTAATGCATTGGGTAATGTTTTTATCTCATAATCTCTAATGTATGGTACACAATAGGTTATACTAAGAACACTATGTTATTTTTTCTTGATGGATCTGATTGACTTCTGTTCATGAAATCATGTTTTATGTTATTGCCACTTTCCTAGGTTTCATTGTTGTTATAATGTTATGTAATGCCTTATTATTCAAGATTATTATTCTCACCCCTTTTATGTCTCATTGATATTACTATAGACTCAAATATATTAATTTCATCATGTTATTCTCTGATTATTCCCTTAATATTCCTTGTATCTCATCACATTCTAATGTATGACCTTAGGTTATCCTATATAATTTTAAAGGATCTAAGGAATATAAGGGCGATTTTCAAAGTTTATAAATTATGACGTTGTACCCGTGTTTTAAGTTATCTTGTCCTGTAACTAATTTCCCAAATTTAATGGGAATTATGATATTATGGGGTGGTATTATGTGTATATTTATGTAATAAATCAGGATATATTATGTATTAAAATATAGGTTTTCATAGTTCATTCATCTCCCATGTTATGTTAAAATGAAAAGAATTCACATGTTCCTGTATTCATCAATCCCACTACACTGATTTAATATGTTCTATTGTATCTTATAGAAATTTTAATTCCCTAACATCCATTATAAATATGAAAATTATAGAAACCACATACGGCTATACTAATCTTCTAACTCTTGAAAATCATCCTAGAGAATTTATTTTATCCTTTAAATATTTTGTTTTTAGTACGTGGACTTATGATGATCCTACTACTAATTACTCTCTACCAATTCTTTCCCATAGACATATATTGTTCTAGAAAATTATTCCACAATTTTCAATGGATTAATTTTTAGTTCATTATTTCAAATATCCGATATCACTAGTATTTTCAAATTTCAACTATTTTCTTCCAGAACAACTTGTACTTTAGTAGTTGTCCTCTTTTCCTAAAAGTTTGACTCATTCATGTTCTAATCCTTAAAAAAGGATATTATAATTTAGGATTAATTATATACATATGATGTTCCTTATATGATTACCACTCCATATTGACTAACAACAATTTTCATTTCGATACCCTTAAATTAAAAATTATCTATACTTTCAATCCAGTATGTCTATGTCCTTTACGAAAAATAGATCGTAATCAATAAAAAAATAATTTTGATATGTGAAATCGCTAGAGCTTATTAGTCCTCAAAAAATATCGTTGGATCTATCCTACTATTTTGAGAGACATCAGTTGAACAAGTATGCTTTCATTCTAATTTATTCCACTCTGATAGCCTTGGGCATGCAAGAGTACCCACACATGAATTTTGACTTCTAAGTCTGCATATGATTCATCTTCTATGAAATTATATTTTGTTTTGGAGTTCCAATTACATTTATCTAAAGATTGATACCCTTATTCTGAAGGATGTTCCAAAAGATAAAACTTTTATATTGACAACTATTATCAAATATTACAAACACAAATTTATGAAAACATTCCAATTATACATGGACATTGACTATAAAAAGGATTTAAACATATCCGATCTGTTTTTAATAAAATTACCCTAATATACTCATTGATTCATTAATGATTCTGAGGAAGTATCATGATATTGTATCGAATTTAATTGAATTAGGTCCCTAGACATCCATGTTAACAGTTTTTAGATTCCAACCATGAGGGTTTTAGCTATTCATTTTGAATGAACCCTTATTATTCTTTCCTAGAACAACCCTATCAAATTATATGATTGTTTTGTTATTGTTCATTAATATACTCTTCACACCAACAAACATCATTTTCACCCCACTATGGTTATGAAGTATGCAATTCCTGACGTTCTTATTTTCACATGTTTAGATTATATCTATTTAGATATAATTTAATCTTTTCGTAAATAATGGGTCATGTCCTTTACTCATCTCTCCCCAAACATAGATCCTCAAATAACTTTCCAAAATATATTGTTTAATGTATTACTTACTCTTTTCTCATCTAACCTCTCCATTTAAATTTCATTCCTCTATAAACCTAGTATAATGACCCATTTTTTTCATACAAAAACATTACATCATTTTATATTAATATTCACTATATTTCCCAAATACACACATGAAGATCAGAAAGGTTTAGTGTCAATAGAGACAAGATATGCAATATTATTTTTTTCATGAAATATATTTAATATATCTAGTAAATATATTCCCACATAGTAGATTTTTTAGATATACAGTACTTAATACCTTTCTACACAACCAAGGTAAAGGATAGATAAGAATTGGTGCACTTAGATTTTTTGTAAGGTTAGTCATTGAAGATATTAGCATAACTTGACCATAAATGTATAACCTCATTAAAATAACATTTTAAAAATATAACTTCTATATCATAGATAAAAAACGTGAATCAAGGTATAAAACTTAGTAGCTCATAGGACAAGAATCACACAGTATTCAATTAACATAGGCCATAAGTACATAACATTGGAAAAAACATATATCTATGTCATACAAATAAGTTTATAACATTGGGAATATGTAAAAATAGAAACAAATACACTCATTTATTTAAGAAAATGATATCAGGTCCTTGCATAACTATATAGAAATGAAATCTAGATCAATAAATAAAATTGTGATAATGAAATCATTTTTACACATAAAATATATGTATCACGAGTTATTAGTCATTAACTAATTCATTATACTGAGATATATGTCCAACCCACCCTTGGGTATAACACAAACACCATCCTTGGTTATAACTTTACCACTGTCCCTTGTTATAACATAACCACATCCCTTAGATATAAAGTAACCACCATAACATATTGGAAACTATATATATGAGATCTAGAAGATAATAAAACATTCATCCTATTAAAAACCATTAAAATAGATGGGATTTATAAATATTTAATTATAGCATAACTCATTTAAAATTAATGTGTTTCATAAACATTTAATCATTTCATCATAGAATAACCTATGGAGAAAGTATATGTTTCATAAAAATGTTGTCATAATAAAAATAAACCATTAATATAAAGAATAAGGATGGTATCATTGAATTATATCTCTTTCAAATATTAGGAAACATCAAAGGATTTTATCTTATAAGGAAAATAATATTGGATGATCACATAAAACATTTGTTGTGGAAAATAACCTTTCAACTTTGAAAGCCACATTTTAAAAAGTAAAATTTCACATATTTTTTTTAAATACCTTCATTTTAAAATTATTTGGATGAATATAAATAATTCTCTAAAACATTTAGTTTTGTTTCTGATAGAAAATAAAATTCACATCGTACACATGAACACAAATATTTCACTCACATTTTCAGTAAAATCAATTGTAAAACATTAAAAAATGACAATAATATTGAAAAAAATCCATTTTTTTAAAAATAAAAAAAGGGTAAAATGAAATTGAAAATTATTTATATATTAGTTTGAAATTTATTTATTTTTTTAGAAAACAAGAAAATGTATGAAAAATGGGTTTTGATGGAAGAGATAATTAAAATCTGCTTTCCCTAAAAACGATTACATTGTAATCTTGTGAAAAAAAGGTCAGGAAAGTGAATGGGAAAAATTATTTTCATGAAATAACTATATTTGAATAAAATTCCTGATTTTATTGATATTTATATCATAATATTTCATTATCTAAAATTTAATCATATTAACATTGATAAACAATGAGATTGTAACATAAAAACTTCACCACTTTGGTATGCTTTTGAATCATAAACCCTTTGAAATTATTACATCAAAAGAAAATTTTATTATCAATTAAATAAATAACTTCATGATATAAAATTTTAAAGGATATGTATATACACCTCATAGAGGAAGAAGGGTTCATAACATTACATATGTTCTAAATAATACAATTTGAGATGAAAATCCCTTACCTTAAGTCTGGATATTCATTACGCACATTCTAACATAATATATATTAAATATATTGTTATTATTAATATATTAGAGAACTATAATCATATATATCTTATCATATATTATTACTTATAACATTTTATCATCATTTTATTAAAAATTCCTTGTTAAAATCGTGTTTCATGAAACAATTTCTTTGTTTTCAATTGAATTTTGGTTTGGTTGTTTCGGACTAATTAAATTGAATATGGTTACGTAATCCCAATAATTATAACCATGATATAAATATAATATATTTGCATTATATATGTATTTATTGTAATTCATAAAATTTATATATATAAAATTAATTACACCATTCATGGAGACGGTAGTTCGTACATACACATGAATGATGTTTCAATTTCCTCAAAGAATCTAAATGATGAAGGTAATTATTAATTAAAAATTAAAGAATAATTTTTACATAATATATATATATTATTAATTTAATATATACTTATTACCATCCATTTCAAAAGGAAATTAAAAAAAAGTCACATCACATTGTGGGGGAAGTAGTCCACACGTACGCATGAGAGACATTATCATTTTCCAACATATTGGAAGGTTTGAAGGAATACGAGATATTATAATTTAAATAGTATAAATATTTCATAAATATTATTTTCAAATGTTAAATCCATCATTATATCCATATGTGAGAGGTGTTAACGGAAAATTAATTACAACGATTTGAGAGGCCGTAGTACATTGTACACATGATCGATGGTTTCCTTTCCCATTTATGGGAAGAATATATTTATATAGGGTATTACATAAAAATAATATAATTTAAGTATATGGTAGTTATTGTTTTATTATATTGGTATTATTAGGACATTTATGATGGTGGTAAGATGATTAACAAAAAAATATCATAGTGAAGACAATTTCCTTCTCTTTGAGCAACATCCATTGGATATCTTATTAAGGACCCTTGGTTTGGTCTTTTTGGAAATCAGAAGCTTGAAAACAAGGATAAGGATATTGGGTAGATATTGTTTTTAGGTTTTCATTAAATCAAATGGATTTACATGAATCAATGGGTAAAGGATAGGTGGAGATTAATTTTTTAGGAGGAGTGGCATTTTTATAAATACCAAAAACTATTCAATAATGGAGAGTCTCTCCCAAACCAATAACTCCAAAATTGATAAATGGTGGATTGGTTGGATGATATTGTCTATCCACACCACCAAAACAAAAAAACACATGTTTTAAAAATTTGGTTCCTTAACCTCTAAGTTTACTTAGCTTCACCATTTCAGTTTTCACTATGATAACTATTTTTTACCGAGGCAATTTATCATTTAAGACTAAAAATAAAATGAGACTTATTATATAATTTACACCTAATAGTTTTAAATATTAAATACAATATATAAAGTAAACAACTTATGTGTGTGGAAAATTAATTTTAACATAAGTGTATGTGATGAGAAAAAATTTTGTTTTACCCTTTACAAACGTAAAGATGTTCATACTATTTATGGGTCAATATCATTATTATAAATTGATAATTGGTCAACGATTATACTATGGATGATATTTTTAAAATAAACCAATTAATTAGATAAGTATAATTTTTTGGATGTTTTATATCTTTTATGAAATTATTATTTATTATAGAATAACATTAATGTCAATTATGACATTATTGATTTAATTAAACTTTAAAAACATACAGAAAAAGGTAGAGTTAAAAAAATTAAATTTACACAACTTTTTATATTATTATATCAAGAAATAAAATTATTAATTCTATTTATATTACTTTTAATATTTTTTAATTTATTATATTTTTCCATTAATTAAATAATTACTATGTTGGCATTGAATATGCATTAAAAGTGATAATATAATTAATAATAATTAAAAATAAATTACACTGAATAAATTAGTTACATAATTCTCAATATTATCGTCAATATTTTTTTCACATATTTATTTTTTCTTAATGTAAATATATAAATGAAATTTTAAAGTTAGATGGTGATATTCTGTCATTTTCATTACACTATTTTTTTGTATTGGTCACATCCTTGGAAATGTGTCCCATAAGAACATAAAAATTGAAACTAAGGTAATAAATATCAAAATATTACCAGTAAATAGAATTTAAACAAGTATTGGAGTCAATTTAGCCATTATCATTTTTATATTAACCCTAGCAAACCTGTTTTAACCTTAACCCTGGTAATTAAGTTTTTCTATTATTTTTATTCATCATCACCAAAAATTAAATTTACCTTATTATATAATATTAATTATTCTCATTAAAAATATGAAAAAAAATTTACTAAATTAAATTTACTGAAGTATTAGAATTTAATTTAAAATTAAACCCATAGAGGCGTCGAAAAAAATAGTTTTCTAATGAAAATTATTTCATAAATATGAAAATTATTTATATCAAAATTCAAAATGAAATTGGTTTAATTGACCAAAATTGGATTATTAATAACATAATTTTACTAATTTTACTTTTAAACCCATCTAAAAATAAAATTTAATCTTTTAAATACATTAATTGAAAATAATTTTTCCAAAAAATTAGCAATTTTCAATATTCTTTGAGAAATTAAATTATGTCCTCATAATTTGAACTTTATTTTTGTAATAAATAATTTTTCATATAAAAAACCTTTATTAAAATACCTTTTTAGATAATGGGTTAATAAAATATCCTTCTAAAAATAGGGAAATAATATTTAAATAGTTTACCTAGAATGAAAAATAATTACGTTTTTAAATAGGGTAACATTAGTTAGAATTGAAAATACGGACATGTATGATTTTTTTCCATAGATCATTAATCAAAATAATGTGAATGGTCATAAGAAAGTTAAAAAAAATACATAAAAAAATCAGGTGAGAAGAATACCATAAATTCCTTGAAAATGATGGTAATAAGGAAAAATGTTTATGTCAAGATCTTTTCCCAAAAGTATGGTAATTTACTTAAGAGAGTATCTAAACTTGATTTCATTCCATTTAATATCTACAATCTCATATTTTAGTTATTCTTTGATCAATTTAATTTTTATATCTTACTACAAGATGTGAATATGATTTTTTATTCCCAAAACAGTAAAATTAATTTCAAAGAAATCATCTGATCTAAAAAATGATAATTCATTCTGTTTATCTCAAATTATCATCGAACCGAAATAGTAATCATAAGTTATAGAATATGGATAAATCTTTTTATGATGAAATAATGAATTAATCATTAAAAAACTATCCTAAATTTAACTTAAATTTTCCAATGAATAGTTAACCTTAAGTCCATTCAAAAAAGTTAAAAAATTACAAATAATGTCACAATATTTCTAAAATTAACATAACATTAATTCCCCAAATATGATAAACAATATCTTAATTTTGAAATAATAAATATGATAATACATTGGTTTTATATTCTTCAGAAACATGGTAATAACCATAATTATTATAAAACCTTAATGAAATCATACATTCTTCCTTATTCACTACGTAAACCATATACTATTGAATATATTCCTTAAATATAAAAATATTGAATACACCATCAATGATAACCTAAACCAATTTTTTAACAAATAATTTCTCAGTCAAAAGGTCCTAAATATTATAAAATTTAATTTTTTCCATAAATATTTTCTTTTTATTCAAAATAAAAACAACTATCTCAACATCAAGAACATAATAAGGGTTATAATTACCTTAATCTTGGGTTTTTTCATAAAATATCACATTTCTATTATACCAATTTCTTAGTTCATTGGTACCATTCAATATATTATTGAAAATTCATAATGGAAAAATTCTGAATAACAGTTATTATATATTAAATGATTCATATAACACAATTCAATTATTCCAATACATAAACACTTTAATAATCCCACATCATTTTTAGTCAATTTACTATGATTCGTCGTCTGATTCATTAATAACTCTTTCTATTCATATTTTATTTCTATTCTCTTCATTGTTAAATATAAAACCTTTACTATTTCATCCATATTTATCCCCTCCTTGAACATTACCCTAGGAAATATATTTCTATAAGGACCATGAATTCCACATTTAAAACATTAAAACGTTACTGTTTCCTTATGGAAACCATTATTCCCATCTTTTGAGTTAACTGCACCTTTTATTTTTCCATGGATATTATTTACTCTACACCCTTCATAACTATACATAAAACATATTCTCATCCCATTGATACATTCCCTTGTGTACTTATTATCATAATCTTGATATATAGGATCCTGAATTTTCATTCCTCCATGGACTCTACCACTCAAGCTCCCATAAAATTATATCATTTTAATATTTGGTGAGTCTAGGAGTTGGTTTAGGTGAATGTTAAAGATCATATATCTTGATAAATTATTATTAATAAGCACAATATCAATTACTCTATTCATTACACCATTTGGTTTCTCATCAACACATTTTCTTTCACATTCAACATTTACCGAGTTCCTTCTATAACCCACACTGGACTAAAATAAAAAATTATAGTGTGAGTAATAATATTCATAGTGTAAATCCACATAATTATAAAAAAAATTAATGGGATATCTAATTAATAAAACCTTATTTCGATCTATGACACTGTAGGTTTATCCTTTGCTATTCATGATCATAATCAATTTAAATCATTTATGATGGTGTATAAAGAGTTGTGAATTTCCCAAAAATATCCCTCAGGAGTGTCCAACCAGGTTTGATGTAAGGCCTATTTTCATGCACCAGGTGATGATAAATTCAAGTAATAATTCTCCATTTTCATATTTATTACACCTAGGTATAATTGTGACATAGCCACATCCAATTCCATTATACATATAGGGTTGTAGTTTCTTGGAAACCACTCACTCTATCCTTCAATAAAATTACGTTAAATTTTCTTATAATTATAATTATAAATATACATACCCTTAGGGATATAATTAAAGTTTACCATCCTAGTTTCTAGCAGCTAAAAAACTTTCTATGACACCAACTATAATGACCTAGTCTTTTCATATAAAAATATTATATCTTTTTAAATGAATATTAAATACATTTCACAAATACATGCATGGGGATCAGAAATGCTTTGTTTATTTTGATAATAGCTAAATAATATTCTTATTTCATGAAGGATCTTCAAAATATTCCATAATGATATTATCATATAGTACACATGATATACATACCCTACATAATACCTTTCTTAATATCCTTTTGAAATAAAGAATAAAAAATGGTGAGATAATATGTTAATTAGGGGTAAACATGGGATATATATTCATAACATTAGATTAAGGGTATTAAAATCCTATAATATCGTTGGAAAACCAAAAAACATGAATTTTAAAGATCATAAACTTGAGCCAAGACATAATGTTTGGCTGTTAATAAGATATTAATAATAAATGAATCAATGTAAATGACTCAAAACAACAAAAAATTATAATAATAAATATATATTGGCATTAAAATAATATTAGAACATTATGAACATGTATAAATACAAAAATGTTCTCTCATTAAGTGAAGGACTTGAAATCAGGTCCTTGTGTAACCGTATGAACATGAAATCTAGGTCAACACGTAAACTTGTGAACATGAAATCATGTTTATACCTAAAATTTTTTTCTCATGAGTTATGAATAATTAACCACAGAATTTGAGGGAGATATATGTCCCAACCCTACTTAGTTACAACAGTATCACCATCCTTAATTATAACTTAACCATCATCCTTAGTTATAACATAACCACTACCCTTGGTTAAAACATAACCACTATCACATAATGGAAATAATAAATATGTGTTTCACGTGATCTTAAAAAAATTATTATATCAATGTACATGAAAATATATTTGTTTCATAAATATTTAATAACATAATAACACATGAAAAAGAAATAGGTTTTATAAAAATTTCATCATTTCATCATGGAATAACCCATGAAAAAAGAAATAGTTTTCATAAACATCATTTCACCATAAACATAAATCCTCCATTTAAAAAATAATTATAGTATAATTCTAATATATACCTCTTAATTATTATATAACATCAAATAATTTCTTATTAGATGTAAAATTATTTTGAATTATCAGTTAGAACATTGCTTGAGGAAAATAACTATTCCAATTTGAATGTCAACTTTTGAAACCAACATTTTCAAATTAAATTGTAGAAATAATTTTATTTTAAAATATTCTTGTAATATTATAAAGTTTTATTTAAAAAATTTAGTGTTAATGATGTTAAAAAATATTATTCATATTGTACTATTTAAAACAATCTTTTCATTCACATTTTTAGTAAATTTTAAAAGTACCCAATTCAGAAACTGATAAGAATATTCCTCAAAACCCATTTTTTTAAAAAAGGGTAAAAATTACTAAAAAATATTTTTATAATAGTAAAAACTTTTTTAATTAATTTTTAAAAAAACTTATATGTTTTAAAAAAACTTTCAACAAAAAAGAGAAGTAAAATTTTTTTCACCTAAAAAAATTGGCCAATTTATTACAAAAAGGGAGGAAAATGAAAGGGAAAAATTATTTTAATTTAATAACCATATTATAAGAAAACTTAATATTTTATTGATATATATATCATTAGATTTCATCATTGGAATATTAATCATAAAAAATCTAGATAAATTGTGAGATTATGGCATAAAAACTTAACCACTTTGGTTTCTTTTGAATCATAAGCACCATGAAAAAATAAAATAAAATTATAATTAAAACATCATTATGATAAATAAATTACTGATTTAAAATTTTATATGTTCTATATATACACCTTATAAAATAATATAGGTGCACAATATACCATATTTCCCAAAGAAGACACTTTGGAAAGAAATTATCTTACCTTAAGTCTCATATTTCTTTTATTCCATTTAATAATACTATATAGTAAATATAAGTTTATTATAAATATATTAAATTACAAAATCCAAATATATCATACCATAAAGTGTTTAGTTATTTCCATTTATCACTAGTTTATTATCAATTCCTTGTTAAAATCATGTTTCGAGTAATAATTGCTTCCTTTTTTATGTATGTTTTGGTTTGATTATTTTGGTATAATTACATTGATAATGGTTACATAATATCCATCATGTTAAAAATGATTAAAATATCATATATATTAATTATATGTGTTTTTATAGTAACCCATAAAATTTGGATATATAAAACAAATTACACTATTAATGGAGATGGTTGGTTTTAAGTATGCATGAATACTGATTCCATTTCATTAAAAAAATAAATGAAATAAAGATAAATTTTAATTCACCTTTATAGAATCATTATTATATCATATATTTAACATATATTTAGTTAATCTATATTTTTTACCATCCATTGAAAAATAAAATAAAAAATGAATCCCATCGCTTCGTGGAGGAGGTAGTAAACACATACACATGAGCGACATTATTGTTTTACAAAAGATTTTATGGTAATAAGGTAGATTTGATAATATAATTTAAGTAGTGTAATTATTTCATAAATATCATATATAGATTTTAAAACCTTCATTTTATCCATCTTTGAGATGTGGTGATTGAAAACTAATTACATCAGCTCGTGAGGTGGTTTTTTATCGTACACACGATCGATGGTTTGTTTCCCATTTGATGGTAGAGGAGATGGAAATAAGTTTTGTAATAAAAAAAATAAAATTTTAGTATAAGGTAGATACTGGTGTTACTATATTTAAATTATTCATACATGAATGAATGTGGTAAGAGGAGGATTAGAGATAAATAACTTAGTAAAGGTAATTACCTATGTTTAGAAAATCCTCCTTTTGATATCTTATTAACGACCCATCAGTTCTCCTTTTGGGATGACCAAAAGCTCAAGAAAAATGTGATGGATTTTCAGGTGATATTTTTGAAGGGTTTTGTTAAGAAAAATTGCATGATATGTGTGAATAATTAAGGGGAGGAGGTCTCCCCTAATAATTGAGTAGGAGTGACATTTTTATAAGTACCCCAAACAATTCAATAATAGAGAGTCACTCTAAAAATAAAAAATTGATAAATAATGTATTTTGGGAAATATATGGTCAATGAAAAACTCCACCATAAAAACATATGTTTTAATCATGTTGTTCCTTAATCTCTAATTTTTCTTATTATTACCATTAATTTTTCACTACAGTAACTAGTATTTTTACCTAGGTAATTTATATTTTATAACAAAAAATATAATAAGACTTATTAAATAATTTTTTCCAATTGGTTCTGAATATTAAATTAAATTTATAAAATAAAAATACTATTTTTGTTGAAAATAAATTTTTTGACAAGATTTTGTAATGTGGAAAACCCCATTTTACCCTATACCATATAAACAAAGTTTTAACTATTTAGAGGTAAATATAATTATAATAAAAGAAAAAATGTGTCCATGAATGGAGTATGGATGATATTTTTAAACATATAAAAATCACATGGTTGAGGATTTTATTTTTCATAATTTTAAATCTTTTAATGAAATATTATTTTTTATAAAATAACATTAATGTCAACTTTGACACTATTTATTTCAATTAACTTTTAAAAAATCAAGATGATGATAGAATTCGAATAAATTATTTTTACACCAGTATATAATGTTATAATTATCTAAAAGTACATGGAATACAATAAGTTATTCAATTTATATTTCTTTTAATATTTTTAATATCATTTATTTTATTTTTTTCATTTAATTAAATAATTTTTGAGTCAACAATGCGTAAGAATTTAATAAAATTAATAATTAATACAAACTAAAAAAATACCCTTATAAAATTAAATTCAATGTGTTCAAAATTTTCATAAAAAATCATTCAAGTCATTCTTTTTTCCCTATGTGAACAGATAATTGAAATTTTTATGCAATAGGTTGAAATTTTGTGTTTTTTTACATAAATTATTATATTGGTCCCTTTCATGGAAAAGTGTCCAAAAATAACATAAAAACAAATAATAAGGTAATAAGTGTAGCAATTTAGTCAGAAAATATAATTTATACAAGTGTTTGGTTGATTTTAAACCTTACCTTTTTAGTTTAAACCCTAGTAAACTAGTTTTAAACTTATTAGTGGATTTTTTTTACAATTAATTATGACAAAAAATTAAGCTATCCTTACTGTATAATATCAATTAATATAATTAAAAATATATAATCCATTTTACTATATTAAATTCACCAATTTCAAAGAATTTAATTTAAAATAAAACCCTCAAACGCATAAAAAAATTAAACTATGTAAACATTTTCATAAATATGAAAATATTTTATATAAAAATTTAATATGGAATTGATTCTAGTGACCTAAATAGGATTAATAATAATATAATTGAAATAATTTTAATTTCAATTCAATCTCAAAATATAATTTCATTTTTAAAAAACATTAAATGAAAATGAAGTCTTTAATAAAAATTAGTATGTTACACTGTTCAATGACAAATTAATCTCTTTAAAAAAATAAAAAAGTCACTGTAAAATAATTTTCATTTTTTGAATCCAATAATGAAGTTAATTGCATCAAATAAATTTTATTAAAATTTCATAAATTAATTTTTGATACTTTTTTCTTAAAATAAATATATATCATTTTTTGAGAATGTTTCATTTTTGAAAAATATAAACACTTTACTAAAATGTAAGTAATTAGTTTATATATTATATTTATCGAAAATATTTATACATAATTTAAAAAGTGGGGTAATTTTTATTCATACCACCAAATTTAAATGGTAGGATATGATGATCTTGTTTAAATAATAATAGTAATAGTATATCATGGTTCATTAAAACTCATTATTGTGTGTACCATAAACTATCAATTATATGAAATTTACTTGAAGAAAATATTTCAAAAAATCTAAGGTTGTTATAAATGGTATGTGTCTCACACCATATAGTTAAAGAATAATTCCATTATATATACTAATATTTACATCTCTCTTTCAAACCAATTGTAAAATATCATCATATTCTATAAGAAATTTCTGAAATCTTTATGATACATAGATTATCATGCATCTATGATGTTTTATTAAGTTAATGGATGCTCCATATTCAATCACCCATGAATCTACTGAATTATGAATAGTGACTACTAGACCTATACATATTCTATTGCATTAATGGATTCGGAACGTTCAGTAGCCATTCATCTGGATCCTTCAATTTGGTTTCTATTACTTCTCTAGTGTTGTTTTCACTAGCTGCAATGTCGAAAAGTATGTCCTCAACATGTTAACATTCCAAAACTATTTTCCCTAGTTTTTTCATTTAGTTTTCAATGATAATTTTTTCGAGCTAATAAACCACTACCATTAGTATTAAACACAATACCATATGTTACATAAACTAATTTTTTCCTAAGCTCCTCACTTATGATAAAATTATGGATTTCCACAAACACAATATCAAACATTCTACCAGAATTACCTACCATTGGGGACATGTTGTTCTATTATTTCAGTAAGAATTAATGAATAATAATAACCCAAAATAGTCTGTGAACGTCACTTTCACTAACTCAAAATGAATTCCAATCACATTCAAATAATTTTAAATATCTACCATTGAACTTCTTTATGATAACCTCATGCTAAAGAATTCACTCATTAGGAATAGTTTTTTAGGGAAACAGGTTCTTAATACATCTCTACCGTGGTCTATATAAGTATAGTTGAGGTATCTTTCTTCTAAACATTATAGTTCATTTTATGTTCCAACGTCACCCTTACTAAACCAACATATTTTCTATCCAAATTTTCATATTTACCTTTCCAAAAATTCTTATGTTACACATGAAACCAATGATAAAGTCCTTCTAGAAGAGATAGTCCTCTATATGACTCTTTCTGAAACCAAATTCAATTCCATTGAAATGAATGACATAAACCTATACTAATTATATTTTCATATATCTAATAGATAATATGACTAAATAAAATATAATATGACTCTGAGGTAAAAGATAAAATCACCTGAGTTATTGAGTGTAAAAAAAGTGTACCCTTTGATACCATTTACCTAGAAGAAAGGTGACTAAAAAATAGATAAAAATATGTGATGTTTGAACTTTGAGTTCAATGGAAAATTTTATATAATGTAAGTTCACGTTTTAATAGAAAAACAACAACCAATTCTTCCCTTACAATCTTAGAGAACAAAATTTAGGACATCAAGCTACAACCTCATCAATGATCAAAGATGAATCAGACTCACTCAAACATGTACACATGTATTAAAGAATATGGAAACAAAATAAGGAACACTTTTTCTTACATGGTTTGTACTTTTATCCAATGTCTGTGGGATAACTCTGAAAATTCTTTTAGAATAATATAATTACATGAATTAAAAATAGTATATCTAAAAATATAGAATTATACTTTTGAAGTTCAATAAGTATAAATCAATAGTTGGTCGCACCACTTTTATAGCATTTATTTTTGGTTAAATGGGTTACAATTCCATCTAATATTTTCAGTCATACATCCAATGAATTCATTATTCAAAATTTTCATCCAATGACTTAATCATCCCATCATGTGCATTATTAAAAAATATTAATGATAATATTCATATTCTTCAAATATTTGGACACATTTCTATAGTATAACCTACATGCTGAATGTTTATGATTCCAATTCTATAACAAGTATAAAGAAAAATACTAATGTTTGAACTTTTTGAGTGTAATCTTTTGTTGACATGAAGAAGATTCATAATCCAAATAGGCCTTCACCTATTGTGTTTGAATTCCTATAGTCAGGATCCTTATTCCTCCTTCAATATAGTAGTTTTTCTAGGATCATAAAATTATCTAAGAATATTGACTTATGAATTCATTAGTCACAAACATATATATAAATATATTATATAATCAAATATTATCATATGACTATTCCTCTTAGTATTTCATTTATGGGAAAATCTATAAATCATGATATTAGATTATTCATTATTTAAATGTTAGATATTATATGTTTTCCTTTAACTCCTCGTAAGTTGATAGTTACATGAATATGGGTATATTTTTTTCCCAAAAAATCATTTGTAATAATCTGTTTAAGGAAAGGTTAGCTCCCCCAACTTCTCACTGCTTTAATATAGACACAAAGAAATGTCCAATTTTCTCCTCAAAAATCTTGAGTCCATATTCCTTAAGACCTATATTATTTTCATTACCATAATACCCAGTCAACATCCATATTTAAATCACCATATTATTTAAGTGTTTTCTCCTTGAATTAATAGCTCTATACTTATTATGATGTGTAAAACAAAAAAATAGCACAAAATGATTATCAAAATGTGTTCCAACTAATCAATAATTAGATACATCACATAAAAAATGACCATCACTATTACATTGTGAGAGACTTATTTCAATTTTACATGCACTATGACCTCCAACATAGCATAGTCCTATATTGATCTTAGAAATAATCACAACCTCCATTGTGATGTTTTATTTTTTAGAAATTATGCACTGAATCATCAGAATATATTTCCTCTAATTTGGTAAATTTATTTTAAATATTTCTCAAATTCTATTTAAAAAATTCATCCAAAAAATGTCTCCATTTTATTGAAGTTTTCTCTAAACTTTATCTATGAGTGAATATCATAGGAGTGTAAAAATACGATATGGGTAGTCAAACGGTCTAACACCCATGTCAAATGTTTTAAGGCTTGCATAAATTTTATACTACATGATTTTTTTTTGTTTTCATAAAACTATTTTTATATATTTTTTATTGATAAAAAGTTATTACTCCAAAACCAGTTAAACTCAATGTAGTTGAAATTTATTGAATAGTTGATAATTTTATTCCCTGTAGAAGAAATTTATAATACTCTGAATATTTCTCTTCTATATAGAAAAAATTACAAACACATAGGTGATTTATCCTCTACATAAACAAATTCCTTTTTTCATTTCTCCAAAATTTCTTATGTGTGTCAACTATCTTACTTAATTTCCAGAGTATCTTATGCATAAGTTAATTAATTTTTTTTCATTTCGCCAAACATAAGGTGAATAGATGAAATACCTTATGGTTGACATAGATCTCCTGTTATTATAATAAACCCCATTTAAATTTTTCTTATCCAATCCTAAATTTATATTGCTCACTCAATTTAGTTCTAGGTCTCTTTCAACTATTTTGTGGCCACCGCAAACATATAAAAAACACTTCTAAACCATTCAAAAACATATATATCTATATTTGAAACACCAAAATATTCATATATTTTTTTTAAAAACACAATATATCTAATGGTTAAAAAAATACCACATTTATATTTTTTTACCAATACAACAAAAAAAACTTATGTAAATATATGTTCATATTCTCTTTCTCCCCCTTATTAATTATAAATAAAAATAAAATGCAAGGGTCGCTTAAATAATTAATCTAAAACATCAAACAAGTGATTTTCCTATTCAGATATGACTAACAATCATTATATACTTGTCGAGTAAAGGACCATAAAACATACACACTTCTCTAAGATTCATTAATTAATCTAGAATATGTTTTCGTGGATTATCCTTTTGTAGAAAAAACAAAGATTTGAAAAATACATATAGTCTATCTATAAAATATCCAGAATCTGATAAATAATTTTATATACTCATTTATCAAATTATTTGATATGAAAGCACCTCTCCCTATAAATATTTATTCTTGTAAATCTTTTTAAAAACATGAAAAAGATCAAGAAAAAGATACGTGACTCCCCCATAACCCATATTTTTATCATCCAAGACTCGCTATTTTGAAACATATTTTAAAAAATAAAAATAAGGGTTGGAAATGTGATTGAGTATCTTATTATGAATATTAGACGAGGCAATCAAAAAATTACATATTTTTTGAGATTCACATAGATTGTGTTTTTTTGATATCTCTATATTAATTCCCCCCACCCTCTTAGGTGATGCACTCATTTTGTTCACATCATGTCAATAAAAATAAACAATAAATAAATATTATTTTTTTTCAAATTAATGACATTTTTAACTACTCTCATTTAATTCTCAATAAGATAGAAATAATAGACAATAATAATAGGGAATAAGTTATGATAACATGTTTTCTTATAAATTACATTAAGGTTGATATTTTCCTATCAAACTATGCTTGTCTTTCCTTTCAATAACCATGGTAGGTTAAATTATCTTGTCCTCTTATTGAACCACATCATTGTTTTAATTAGTTAATTTATATTTAAGGTTAAGGAAATATCATTTACATTTTCTTGTATACTTATGTTTTTCATTCTTATTGGGAATGAAGGATAGTCATGAAATCTTTTATACTAGGCCAAGTATTTCTAAATCATTCACACAGAATTTCTTAGACTTTAAGATATTTACATATGGATAGCTTCTAATTTCATCCCCTTCTTGTGTATAAATTTATTTTTATTTATCAATTCATTTTTTTAGAATTATTCATTTTTATGGATAATGCCAACTAATCTAGACAAATAGTTAGTTTTTTTGTTTCTATAATCAACCTCTTTTAGTTCCTGACTACACTTATTTATAGCCATTAAATAATTTAACTTACCACTATTTCCATTTTAAAATAATCTACCATTATAATTATAGGTAAATTATCCTAGTGGCCTAGTCTTTCATATCCCTATAATGAGACCTTCATATTCACAATTTCCAGAAACATCATTTAAGCATTCAAATCTATTTTAGGCACACTTATTTGATTTACTATTTCCCAAGGCTTTGATTATCTTGGATTTTATAGAAATTTTTATACTATATCACCCCCTTAGTTCATGTCTCATCACATGAAATGAAATGTTATTCTATTTGGAATAATAATTTTTTCCATACTTCCCATAGTACTTGAAATATCCTCCAAACAATGATGTCGTATTTTGATAGTGAGTCTATATAGAATATTTTAGGGTTTCCTTTATTAATATTGAACCATTTTGTTTTGCTAAGGGTAAGTATTTTTTTTCTCATACATATTCTTTATTCTGATTTTTAAAATTATATATAATTTTTAATAGTCTAATTCTTCTTAAATTTTCTTTTAACACCTAAAGAATTATAAATCTAATATCAATTTTAAGACCAATAAGGTATATATTTTAGTTAATCTCTTGGAAATTCATTCTCACTTGTTTTAAATGGACTCACCTTTAACCCTTACCCACATGATAAAGTATACCCTACACCTAATTATGTCATTTTGTTCTGGTAGACCTGTAGTTTATCTCTTATAATGTGATTCCTCCATTGAAGCTACTTTTCCCTTAAGACCACATATCTGTTTCACAAGCTTTGGTGCTTTCATTAATTTATTCTTACTCCCATCAAGAAAAACATATTTTTGTATCATAATCCTCTTTTTTGAAAACTAACTAGTTATCTTATTTTCCTATATTCCTCTCTTATTTATTGAGTTGTGTATTTTTCTCAAGAGATACTGCCAAATATTTTTATGTATCAATTCCAACATTATCCTCATATATCCATCATCATCTCATCTTAATTAATCCAATCCATTATCAAAAAGGGTAGGGAAATTGAATTCATTATATATGTGATAAATTTATGAATCACTATTTTATTAAAAATTAAAAATAATTCATTTCTTAAAAAAAATTATTTATTTTAATCTTATTTTATTTTAAAATTTATTATACTCTTCACTGAATTTAGTCTCTTAATAATTCAACATTAAAAATTCATGGTAAAAGTATCATGTTTAATCAAATTTCATACACATTGGTAATTGTTTTCAAATTCTATTCCAATATTCCATTATGAATATATTTTAATGGATATAAACAATAATATTAATGTATTCACCATAATAACATGATTAGGTAACATTTATTTAGTATTTTTCATATTTTCATGGCTTTAAAATCCTTATCATCTTTTTTTCTCTAGAAATTTTGTTCCCATATCATTTATTATACAATGAGAATATTTTGAAGTTCATCTAGGGACAAATGTCCCATTTCCTTAAAACATGAAACCTTAGGATTAGATCTATTTTTGGAAATTTCTTATTATATTTATTTATTAGCAAAACCATCCACTTTTATCTAAATACCTTGATATTTAAGACTATCTCAATCACTATAATGATGTATTAATCAACATTTTCTTCATACCCCATTTTGATATCTTCAAACTTACTCATTGAAACATTTATATTTTATTTTATGAAATTCTTGTTTCCATCATAATGGTTTTCTAAAAGGCTCTGTATTTATATACTTGATTGAATTTTCATGAATGTTCTATTGAAATTTTCGAAAGGGAACATAAAAATTGAATTTTGAACCTTTATATAATCCTCTATATTTATCAAGACAAAATCTGTTATTGGAAATATCTTAGTGGGTGGAAAACCAAATTTAGTATCATTTATCACCTCCAGGCTAATTGATAAGAGGTGGGGTATCATATAATTCTTCCATAGGGTAACATCCAATTCCTAGATCTATGATAGTTACTAACATAAACCATAAGAATACTAGTACTATTGAAAAATTATATTAATCATATTCATCATATTAATGGATAACTCAGATGGGCACACGGCTTTGATAGTGGTTAGTGTGACCAAGTATTGGTTGGATCACTAAGTGGGTGAGGGTAGAATTAGTGATCCATTTTTGTTTCTATGAGTTAATATCATTCAACCCAACCTACATGATCACTTAAGGTCTTAATCCACTATCTAAAGATTATTTCACCCTTACTCACATGCGTGAATATAATATAGAATATGTTACATGAAGACTTACCAGGATTGACTTCAAAGACCAACTATTTTTTGTGATGGTTAAAAACACCACAATAGATTAAAAAATATAGACACAAGAAGTTATATAATTAGTTGGTGAAACACCCCAACTATGAATATAAATAAGTTGTCTTCTTCTATATTTTAACTTTCATATTTTTTTAAATTCTTCCTCCATAAATACACTAGTGTATTGAGGATCTTAATATTCTATTATAATACTCAACAACATATTATTCAATAATATATGAATATATTATTTATACATAAAATATCATATAAATATTATTTTCAATATTTTAGTTATGAAAATCATAATAAATTATGGATTCAGTTGATAACTCATCTGAATAAAAGATGTTATGTTTTATAATCATTTATCTCCACATATATTGAAAAATAAATTATTTTTTGGGATACATGGTTTTCTAAAACATACCATATAATATTCTATTTAAGGTAAGGTTCGATATAAACTCTTTTTACTACCATAACATATATAAAAATGTTAATGTGGCTTCAAGCCAGGTTTTTTATCTATATTTTGATAATTATAGTATGTATTTATTAATTTTTTTTAATTTTAATAGCTATTATTTCAATTTTTATTCCCTATCACATAAGAAGGATTTATTATTAATATTATTTTCTATTTTAATAATCATTTTTATGGATTTCATGTGATCATTACCCTTTATATTGGTTAATGGTGTATGCATAATATTTATGTATATTATAAAAGCTTACCAATTTTTTAAGTGACAGTAAGAATAGAAGTACAAGAGACTTATTAACTTGTTAAATTAACAAAATTAAAGAAAACTAAGTGACTATTAGACAGGGATAAATAATTTTTCTAATTATTGAAGTGTCCAGATGAAAAAAATTCCAAAGACTGCATGAACAAAATCCAAGAGGTTGTATGAACAAAATACAAGAAAACCCATGAAAAAAACCAAACTACTACATAATTATAGCTCTACCGTGATACATGTTGTCAAAATTTCACAATGTTTTTATCCTACCACACGATTATTTTTAACGGGTCATGTTAAAATAGTAATACCATATGCTAAAATATTTATGAACCAAACATGTAAATTTTAATCAATGACACATTGAAAATTTATCCGATCACATATTGTAAATATTATAGACTGCATATTGAATTCAATCAAATACACATGGAAACAAATCGAATATATGAAGATTATAGTGACATATAACATGGTATTAATTTCTATAAGGATCTACCTAAATGAGAAATAGAGCATTTCATAAGGGAATTATTTTCTAAGATGCTATATTTTTTCAAAAATATTATATTTATTTTGATTTTATATATGATAGTGTTATGGTATCTCATTATTCCAATGATTTTCAAAATAAATATCAATTATTTCAATATTAATGAACTTTATTTGGAATATTTGCGTATAGTATTAAATTCTCACCACATGGGTTAATGTCAAAGGATTCTTTCTTGGAAAACTAATATTTTTAAAGTAAAATTATTTATATTTTCAATATAATTCCTAACATGATTTTTTGGGATAGTTACAATGAATATTAATTTTTTTATTATTGATTTTGATTTATATATTAATTAGTCTAAAAACATCCACTTTACATAGAGTTTTAATATTTCATTTTATCATAGATAACCATGTGGGAATACTTTAACATATGCATTCAATAAAAGAGTCACATGTTTCTTCTGGAATGATGAAATTAAATGGGCTTCAAGATTGGAATAAACTATACATAAAAGATTTTTTTTTATTTTGACAGAACTAATCTAGTATCAAGAGTGAGTATATTTTTGAACAGTATTTTATGAATCACCTTACCAATAAATGTTTCTTCTTTGATGTAAATCAATCATTTGATCAATTTCAATAATAGAGTTCATTGCTACCTCAATACTCCAATTTGATCTATTCATTTGTTTTTGTATTACTGACATCATTATATTCTTATCAATAGTTAATCATGTTGGGGTTTTTACCCATAAAAGGTGGGGATTGGGTTTTATTACCTCATAAAAAGGTATGGTTTCATCCATTTATGGCAAAAGGTAAGGGGGTCGGTTGTTCCTTGTTCTAGATAAAAGGTAGGGCTTGGTTATATGTCTACTTTATATGATATATTTTAGGTTTTTCTTTTGGGTGATAAAAAGGTAGGGTGATCTATTTAATACAACATGTGTAAAAAAGGATTTCTTTAGGTTGTGCCTTCATGGTTTAAAATGGAATTTTTAAATGGTTGTGACTCTCGTCAAATTTAATAGAGTATATTATACATTCTAAAATATATCTCTATAATTGATAGGGTTTAAGAGTGGGGATGTATCCTTTATATATGAAATAATATAAAAAATACTATTTTAATGTATCTTTATATTAAAACTAAATTAAGGTAAAAATCATATTATATTTAAAATATTAAATATGATCAATTATCCCCCTCCCCCCTCTGGACCAGTTGAAAATTCTCATCAAGACCTAAAAATTGGTATTAATGGAGTTTCACAAAATTTACCAACATTTAATATTATTTTATCTAAATAACTGATAATTAAACAATAAATAGAGAAACATCTGTTTTGAAGTGGAATAAATGAATGGGAATGAATGATGGACACTTCAAAGACCTCCACACTTTGATAGAACTCATTATGGAAACCTATAGTCTTGTATGGATTGTTTTATTAAACACCTAAGCATTGAACGTTATATCATCATCATGAATGTATAAAAATATATTAATTTTATCCTAGAAAATTATTTGGAAATGATTATATAATTTATTTTCTAACTTAGATTGTGATTAATAAATTATATATCACCATTAATAGGATTATTTATAGTCATATTTCATGATGAAAAAATATAAAATTTAAAAAATAAATCATTTTAATTATCTATGTTTGGATAGGACAATAAGACCTAAATTAGTAATGTTCATAGTGGATTATTAGTAATTCATAATTAGATAATAATAAATCATTAATATTTTTTTGATAGATGTATAAGAATTTTAAAAGGTATGAGTGATTTAGAGGAATGTTATGATAATTTTATTCTAGTTGAATGTGTTTTAAGAGCCTTACCTAAAAAATTCCTTGATAAAAAGTTAGTAATTTTTGAATGTAAGAATTTCAAATAGTACAATTTAGGTGAGATTAATCTATATTTATAACAATATGAGTTATAATTTTAAAATACTATTCTAGAGAAAAATTTAAAAAAATGGGTTTACATTTAAATCAAAAAATGTTGGGACCATGATGGAAAGAATTTTTTTAGAAGATGCAAGAATTTTTTGTGGTATTTTTTGTAATATAATAAATAAATAACCTCACATTGTGAAATATGGGGATAAGAACTACAATAATTATCAAAATATCATCATCAAAATTGTAAATAAATCCCATCAGATTGTGAAGAAGTTTTTTGGAATAAAAGGTTTATTAAACTCATCTTGGTCCTCGAATGAAAGTTTTAATAATATTGAGAATGTTTATCAAAGTTTTAATGGATCCAATTTATATCTAACTATGTTTTTTAGATTTTGGATTTCTCATAAATCATATGTTTTCTAAAAACTGGCGATGCTAGCCTTATGATGGAAATGGGGGAACATGTGTTTCCCATCAATTTGAGGTTTTATTGGAAAAGAAAAAGATACTTGAAGGATAGTAAGTCATAATAAATTAAATTATATGTCAATATATGATACATCGATCCTAAATATTATCAGAGTCATTAGGAATTCATGATTATAATAAGATGTTTTTGGACGAAGAATGTTTGTCAAAGTTAAAGATTTCTTGTCTCAGTTCATCAATGTGATATCATCAGACCAAAAATTATATTATGTACTGGAATGTTTTTTAAACATGAGTATAAAATGATGCTGGTTTTCAATTAGAACAATATTCCATAATATACAAATATTTCTACAGAGATTTTTATAAATGCTGGAAGGTTTTTATTACTATAATTTTAAAGAGAAAGAAGCTTCAAAAGTCAAATTTACTGTTGACACTAGTCTATCAGACATGGTCTGCCACCAATCAACAGAGTAATTTTGAAACCAATAATCAGACATTGTGATGGTTGAAAAGGGAATCAAAGGTTTAAAATTTTGTGCAAGAAGAATAGTTAGTAGATCTTGAAGAGATAAATGAAAAGGTATAATTTTTTGGGATTGATACACAATGGGATCATAGATCATTCAACAATGTAGTAAACAATTTTCATTTGGATGAAATGTTTTATTTCAACTAGGTTATTAGAAAATAATGATCTAATTTGTTTTTTTCAAAAAGTGGGTCAAGAGATAAAGAATTAATGTTGTTTTTCCATCAAATTGGCGAAGAGTCATCACACAACATGTGGTGATGACTGTTAAACTGGAGGTGACACTAATCCATCAAATGAAATAGTGACCGATCTATTAGGCATAATATGACACTGATAAAAGTTTTTTAATGTTGGACTCCATCATATTCAAGAATATCTGTATAATGAAATGAAAAATATTAGAAATTCTTTGATGATGTTACAAAATATAAACACAATATTATGAATGGAATTTGAAGCTAATGTTGAACAGTTGCAAAGGGGTTCTAGCTTATTTAGAAGTTACAACTATTTTTGTAGTAAAATAAATGAAATAAAATTCTAACAAATTAGCAAAAATGTTTATGAAATAATCGTTTCAATGTTTTATATATATCAGTTCTTACTAACAATCATATTTATAAGTCTTCAATCATGATATTTTGGCAAGTGGGTTAAAAAATAAGAGGGTCCAACAATGAATAAATATAAATTTCAATCAAAATCATATTGATGAATGGCTAGAAAGTATGAATTGAGATTAATTCATGATAATGTTCATGAAGTTTAGAGAATAATTGAGAATTGATGAATAATTCAAAGATGTATAAAAAATTTAAAGTTAGTTTATGTTTCAAGGAATTTGTTTAAGCATGAAAAATTTTCAAATTCCCACCTAAACCACTTTTGGAACAACATTAAAAGTAGGAGAGTACTTCATATTTTCATAATGATAAAGAAACTATTCAAGTGTGGAGGAAGAGTGAGAAGTTCTAAAATTTTATTGACAATGATTTTTCAAATTGAATATTTCTGGGCATGTTATCAAGAAAAAAGAATAAGAAGGAAGATAATATTAAGTGGTTTCTGTTTCAGTATAGTAAATTTGACTTGGGATTCTAGAATGGTAAAAAATAAGTTCAAAAATTTTCCAGTGGAATTCTAAAAGCATATATTTCGGGACAGAGCAATCAGACTGAGGAATCAGACTAAGATATCAGATAGTGTATCATTACAATATCCAGAGAAGTTATAAAATTTTTCTGGATAAGAAATTAAAGAGTTGTTTTGAATATTATATTTGTGAATGTTGATAAGGAATCATAGTAACTTGTTTTGAAGAAACATGTGAAGTTTTCTTAACTTATTACAAAAAAATTTATTAAATCATTTCATGATACTTGAATCACATGCACTGTTGTATTGATTATAGTGCTACTAAAGATTAAGTGTGTATCCTACTTGTTTTTATTAAGAAAAAATTATTTTTTTTCTAGTTTATTGTGTGATGTTTTATTATTTACAAACCATACCAAGGATATAGCTACTCTTTTTGAGTGTTAAACCATGTAAATACTTGTGTGCATATGGATGTGTGATTGTTTCGTTTTTAGCAAAGTGATAAATCTTTAACAGGAGGTGATGTATGTTTTAATAGAACATGAACTAAAAAGAAAATATATCCTTGATTCACCCCTTCCCATATCTGTGATACTTAGATTCTAGATGGGAATATCAAGTTGTATTAGAGCAAAGGTTCCCTTTATTTACTCATTGTTAGAGTTTTTTAAGATATGTTATTATGGATAATATTAATTGACTGAATAGTTAGTTGATTGTAGCCTTAAATAGCATGAAATATTATATTAGTAAAGATAAAATGTTCCATTATCTTATGTCTCATGGGTATGTTGTTATTAATGCTACAACATGTGGGTCACCTCTTGTTGATGAAAATGTAACTCTCATATCTGTTGACAAGAACAATCTTCTAAATGATGGAAGTGAAATAAATTATTTACTCTAATAACTATATGAAAATTAGTTTCTAAGAGTGATGTGTGTTTCTAATACCAAAGGTATCTGGGATAAGTTGAATAACATTTATAAAAGAAATGAAAAATTGAAGAAGGAAAAGTTACAAATCTAGAGGTTGAGGTATCAAGATCACTTGATGGGTGAGTATGAATCTGTCAGTGACTTATTTAATAGGATGAAATAATTTTTAGAACTATTAGATTTCTTGGTGAAATGGTGGAAGATTCTACTATTTTTGAAAAGATCTTGAGTGTTCTTCTTGAAAATTTTGATGCTAAAGTTTCTTTATTAGAAGATAGAAATCTAGAAAAATTATCTCCAGATGAGTTTTAGAGTACTATCATCAATTATGAAAATAAACGGGATAAATTATTGAAGGGGATAACTAAATTTGATCATGAAATTTATTTTAGGGATTCTATGAAATAAAGGCCGGAGAAGATTCTTGAAGAAGAAGAAGCTGGAGATTCTGATTCCAAAAATAAGGTATGTAAAAATATTGATGAATTTATATCATTGTTTACAAAAAATTTGAAAATAAATATAAGTAAATATATGGGGAAAATCTCTTTAAATTTATTTAATGTTGATCCATTAGACACTTTACTGCTAATTATCCATGAACAACGAAAGAAGATGACAGTGATGAAGATTATAGAAGGAAGAAAATATCTTAGATAAATAGTGTGATAAGGATAAATATTATTCCAAAGGGAAACATAAAAAATTATCCAAATCCAGAAGGATAGTCTCTTATGTCTAAAGATGAATGATAATAAAGGAAATCTGAATATGAAAAGTCTACTGAGCCTATGTAGAAAATACAATCATCACAGTTGTAAACATGATGATTTCTAAAGTAGATGTTTTGAATAAGAGGATACTCAATTAGATTTTCATATTAAATAATAATTAAAATAATGTCTATGAAATATTGGATGTTCATAAAAAGAAATCGAGAAATTGAAAAATTAATTTTCATAAAAAATAATTTATTTTTTTTCCTAATGATAAAATTAAACTAATTTGGGTGATTTATAACTTGAAGATATATATTAACAAATAAAACTGTTATAATAATCATATGGAAGTTAAGATAAAATAAAAATAATAATAATTTTATCTTTTCCAACAAAAAAATTCTAAACTAATCATAAAGGTACAAGTCTTAGGAATTTTATCTCTGTTGTTGGTGAAAGTTCTAGAAGGGTTGAACCAGATAAGGAATAAAAAAATTTACCTTAAAATTTAAAAAAAATATTAAATTGTTTCTAAAAAGAAAAAAATCATATAAATCTATATATATGGATAGAAACAACAAAATGTAGAATTGAGAAGCTTCTAAAAACCTAATCTAGAATCCTTTTTTCCAATTCTAGTTTTTATAAGGTTGAAAATAAATCCAAGATAAAAGATAATATTCCGAGTTATAATAACAATGTTAGTGGTCAAAAATGTTCTGAAGATAGTGATAAGAATGTTATTGAGAAATATTCTCAAACCTCTAGGCAATATGGAATTCATTGAGGAAAATATTATTTCCATGTATATTTTTGTATTTTCTTGGATTTGGGAATATGAAAAACATGCTTAGGTTTAATCAACAATAGGAAAAATATTACATTAATTAGAGTGGGAAATTCTAAGGGGGAGCCAATCCTCTCAAGAAAAGAATACTGAGAAGGATGTTTTGAATAATCCTAAGATGAATGGTGTGAAAATTGAAAATTAATTCCAACCGATAGAAAACATTTGTGAAATATGTGAAAAATCTCTACATCTTGAAAAATGTTGTCTTGTTTTCTTACCCATAGACAATATTTTCTTTAAAAATTCTCAGAAGTTGGATGTGAAGAAATATAAAGGAAATTGAAAATATATTGTTGTAGAATCCACACTCAATTATATAAAAGGATAAAAACCTCATATCATGGATATTATGTGTTATTCTCAGATTATAGGACACTTAAAATTGTTTTTGAATTTAGAAGACTCCAAAAAAAGAATCATGAAATTTGGAAATACTGAATCTCTTATAACCAAAGGTGATGGATCACCCATCATTAGGGAATAAAATTTAAAATCCAAGAACTATTTTTCTATTGATGGGATGAAACACAACCTGATATGATTTTCATAAGATTTTTATATAGGAAAAAAAGATAATACTTGTAATATGGTTTTGTTGTGAAAAGATATGAATATGGAATGATAGTTATGAGAGGTGAACATACAAGAGGAATCTTGTTCCAAGTTTGTGTGGTTCAAAACTATTGTTATTTAGGTTTGGTGGAATAAAATAATTTATGGCATAAAAGGATGGGACACACATTTCTGAGTAACTTGTTAATGTTATCAAAGAGAGATAGGGTCAAGGAAATTCCTGATACGTTAAGAAGAATAGATTGGTGTTACATAATTTTTAATAAAGGAACGATTAAAAAATCTTTGCAAAAGAATGTTCACATTTGTTCAAAATGAAATATATAACTTATTCATTCATATATCCTTGGTACAATGATAAAAAAAAATCAAATTAAGGAGATAATTAATTCATTACATTTATTTATAACTTTACTCCCATTACTTGTGTTATGTATATGAAACACAATTTATATACTATGAAAATGAAAAAAAAATTCAGGAGGAAAGATGATAAGGAATGTGAGTATTCATTAATAATTTGATAATAAACAATTAAGGTGAATACAATAATGAATAGTTTGAAAGTTGTATTTAGAAGCATGTAAATATACATGGGTTTAGTAGACCATTCACTCCTCAAAAAATGGTGTTAATGAAAGGGAAAAAAATTATTTTTGGTTGAAATGTGGTGAACTATTTTACTTGAATATGGTCACTCTCATTACATTTCGAGGCGAGCCATGAAAAATACTATTTATATTAAAAACTATTGTTTCTATAGTCCATGTTCTGAAATGACACCTTATGACATGTTTTATGAAAATACTACAATTTTTAATTACTTAGTAGAAGAAATGAGAAAACCTTGGAAAGTCTGATTAGATTGGTGAAAATGAAATTTTTCTTTGCTATGTTCTGGTAATAAGAGGATATATATCTTTCAACAAAAAGAAAAGAATATTAGTTTAATATGTTGTTTTGAATGTTATTGAAAAATATGAGGATGTTTATAAAAAACTATACAAACAAAGGAGATGAAATAGATGAAATATTTTTTTAACAATTCTAATTGGGATGAAAACAATTGTAATCCTACTGAAGAAGAATAATCAAACTCAACTATTTCTATTGATGATAAATAATATTGAAAATCCCATCCCAGACAGAGGAATCAAGTGGAAGCTCAAAACATAATTGGTGGGAAAAGTAAGAAGGTTAAAACAAGAAGAACATCAACAGCTATTACACATATATCATTATATTCAAAGGTTGATCTAGAAGATTTATAAATCATTTGAGCATCATGAATTGGTCCAGTATTTGAATGAATAGTTGGATCAGATAAAAAATAATGGAACTTGGGAACTCATACCTAAACCAAAATAGAAAAATTTTGTCAGTACAAATTATGTTTTTTCAGAACAAGCTAATTTAATATGTCTAATTGATAAAAAAATAAATATTTGTGTGAAAAGGTTAATCAAATATTATAAGAATTTATTAGGATGAGAATTTCTCTTCAGTGGAAAGGTTATAAATTTCAGCACAATGAAGATACAAATTTTTTAGATGGATTTTTAATCATCAATTTTGAATGGTGATCTTGATAAGGAAGTTTTTACTGAACAACCATATGGCTTTGTTGTTGGGAAAGACTGAATTTATGAGTGTAAATTAAAAAATGGATTTATATAGGATAAAAAAACTCAGATATCATGGTATTAAAATTTAGATACTTGTTTAGTAAATATGTGTTTTAAGAATGGAAGGGTTGATAGTAATCTATATATTAAATAATGTTTGTAGTTTTCTATCATTTAATTTTTTTTGTTGATGAAATTTTCATTATTAGGAATGTTGAAATTACTTTTGAATTTTTTTAAAAAGATATGAAAGAGTTATCTAGGATGTCTATTTTGGGTGAAATGTAATAATTTCTTGGATAATAAATATCACAAAATAAGAAACACATATTTTTTTCTTATGAAAAATATTATAACGAAATTCTTAATATTTTTATAGAAAACATGAAACTAGTTTCCTAAATGATTTTAGTGGGTACTAGATTGACTAAATATATAGAATTTAAGAAATTTGTCACTAAATAGTTTCAAAATCTAATTGGATGTTTTTGTATTTGACTTTATCAAGACCAAATTTTTTATGATATTACCATATTTGATATTTCGATGGTTTCTAAAAGAATAACATTTATTGGCTATAAATGTTAATCTCAGATATATCAAAGGCATAAAATTTTCAAAATCAGGTATGATAGCTTAGAAAGTATTCACTTTTTTGGGTATTTATATGCTTCTTGGGTAGGAAATTTTGATGGTAGAAGTTCTATATATTGTAAAATTTTCATTTGAAGAAAATTATGTGATATTAGTAATATAAATAAATAAAATTATGTAACTCTTTTCATGAATGAATTTGAGTATGAATCTACCACTAATTCTTCTGGCCAATTTATGTGGAAAAAGACTCAGTTGGAAGACAGACTTGTTGAAGTAAATGTACCCTTTCTCTAGGGTTATGAAATAAATTTTCTATAATCATTACAAAGAATCTCGGAAAAAACTCTCATTCAAAACATATTGAAATCAATTAAAAGATTATCAAGCATAATGGGGATGGAGTATGTTCCAACATTAGAACATGTTGATTAAATGTTCACAAAACCATTGTCAAATGAATCATTATTAAAGATGAGGTTGAATATGGTTATCAAACCACATTGTCATCAAGATTGATGTATGTTTGTTTCTACACTCATCATGTCTTTGGATAGTGTTTTCATGGAGAATATTTGTTTATAAATATATCCATTGATATGTGCTAAACCTATTAAGGAAGAATTTATATAGGGGAGATATGGGTATGATGTGAACTCATAATCTATGTGTGTGAACTATTATAACAATTTTTAGAGTGGTTATAGGAATATTTTGTTTACATGTAAGTGGAAGAAGTAATGCATGATGTGAAAAAAAGCTAAATAAGATTCTTGATTTTCTACATTTGGGAATCATTGTTTTACTATCAATTATTACTGTTTCCTATAATGAATTTCCCACATAGGTTTAGAATTTTTTATAAGTAATCCATGGCATGAGGTTACAAATTTTAGGAATTTATGTACCATGGTTGCCAAGAAAATCTAATGGGGGATATTATTGAGACCGAGTTCGTAAATAGTTTTTTTGGAAGATGGAAGAATTTTATATTTTCTTTTACTTCCAGGGAATAAATAAATCTCCTCACTTTTTTAAATATGTTTATCGAATGCGTAGTCATAATAAAAATATTGGATGAAAAATTATTAAGTGTGTCCATCTGATTGTGATAAAGTTTTCTATATAAAAAGGTTCATCAAAATCACCTTGGGTCTAGAATAAAAGATTAAACTATAATGAGGAAGAGAATTAAAATCTAAATGGATCCATTGTAAATATAATTATGCTCCAATAATCTTGGTGTTTTCATATATCATAATTTTTCAGAAAACCTATGGTGTCTGCCTTGTAAAGGAAAGTGGAATAACATGTTATTTCAATTAGATTCAGGTTTGATTTGAGAGAAAGATAAAATAGGAATGATGGTAAGTCATAATACATTATATAGTAATTAATATGATGTGATTACAATAATATATATTTTTATAGTCATGAGGAATTCATGATTACAAGAGAACATTTTTTGAAGAAGAATGTTTCTGGAATTTAAACCTTTTCAATCTTAGTTAATTGGTGTACTATCGTCAGACACATAATTATATGAATGATTGGAAGTTTTTTTTTGATTCATATGGAGAGGAATATCTTAGATTTAATTCAGACCAATAATCCACAAGATAAAAATCTTCATATAAATAATTTGATAAATTCTATAAAGTAGTGAGTACTATAATCGGAAAAGGAAAGAAGTCATTGAAGTAGAAGTGTCTACTAACATTGGTTTATCGGAAATGGTGTGCCACCAATCATCAAAGTAATGTTGACACTAGTCATAAAATGTAGTTATGGTTGAAAAATGGAATCAAAGGAAGAATTGTTTTTGCAAGAACATCAATCAGTAGATATTGCTGATATAAAAATAAATTGATACTTTTTTTGGATAGGTGAAAAATGGTATCATAGGTCAATCAAAAATGCAGTCAACCATTTTCATCAGGTTGAAATGTTTGGTTTACATTGTGTTGAAAAAAGAAATATCTTATTTATTCCTCAAAAATTGGGTCAATAGAGAAAGAATAACTTGGTTTGTTTTCATCAAATGGGACAAGAATCATCGGTAAACTTGTGTTGCTGACTATCAAACTAGAGGTGACACAATCCATCAAAATTAAATAGGTATTGATCTAGCAGTCGTAGGCTAACACTGATAAAAGGCCCTAGAAACTAGACTCCGTGAGAAACAATATTATTCGTCTGATGAAAAGGAGAAAAAGAGATATTCCTTAAATATATTAAAAAATATTGGAAAATTATTTTCTTAGGAATTTTAAGCTAATGCTAAAGTGTTTTTGAGGGGTGCAGACATATTTAGAAGTTGCACATATGTTTTAAAAAAAATAAATTCAAATTCAAATGAAGTATAAACAATGTTTATGGTAGAATAGTTTTAATGATTTTTATCTATTTTTTAGTATTGATATCTTATTGAGAATTCTTCAGTAATTATGTTTTATAATTTTGGTTAAGAAAATTAGAGTGGCCATATATCTTCTTTTTAATAAGGATTCAGAATGGAAATCTAAATCAGACTTAAGAATGGTTCAAAAATATGAAGTGAGATGATGTCATGAGAATATTGAAAAAGTTTCATTATGAATTGAGAATATTTGAGAAATATGGAATAATTCAATGTTTTATCTAAAAAATAGTATAATTTTATGTTTAGGGAAATTTAGTTAAGAGAGAAAACTTTTTAAATTCATTTATAAACTACATTTGCCATACCTATAAAAGTACGAGGGTAATTTTTAATTTATAATTGATTTGAAAAAAAATATTCACATGTTGTGGAAGAGAGATAAGTTTATCATTTTTAGTGAGATGTATTCTCTAGAAAGATCAATCTTGTGGAAGTTTTCTGGATAGAAGAAGAAAATGAAGGGAGATCATATTCAGTGGTTAGCAGATTAGACTAAGAAATAAGAATGTGGTTTCCATACTAAGATAAAAGCACATTAGAATTGTTTCAGTGGTATTATGGTAAACATATATTTCTATACCGAGAAATTATACCATAGAGTTGGATTGGGGTATTATAATGAGTCTCATTATGATGTCTATATAAGTTCTTACCTGCTACTAGGAAAGATAGTGAAGAAATATTTTGTATATTATATTTGTGAAAGTTCACTTAGAAGCATAGTAAAATGTTTCGACGAAAATGGTGAAATTATATTAAATTAATACATGGACTTGTATTTAATCCTTTCATGTTAATTGAAGCACATGCACAGTTTTACTGATCATAGCACTACACAAGTGTAAGGGTATATCCTACATGTTTATATTTTCAGAAAATGATAGTTTTAAACAGGATTGTGCGGTATTGGATTATTTCCAAACCATTACAAGGATTTAGATAATATTGTTAATTAGTGAACCATATAAATAATTATGTTCCAATGGATTTGTGATTTTTCTTTTGTTTTTTTGGAAAAGTGATAAATATTTAATAGAAGGTGAAGGTTGTTACAAAATTATGGAAAATTAAAAGAAATGATACCACTATTTCGCCCCTCCCCCGCATAATGATACCTAGCTCTTGGATGGGAAATATCCAAAAATTAATTTCCCCAATCACTATACTAATTATAATTTGTGATGTAGTAAAAAAACAAGTTCTAAATGTTTACCATGGGGGAAAAATAAAGAAATATCAAGAAAAATAAATGGGAATTACCCATGGTACAGAAAGTTCTATAATGGTGATGATGATAATGAAGCTATTTTTAATGATAAGTATAAGAGAGACTATTCTAAAATAAAAAGTAAATTTAATGATATCTTGTTAGGGTTACACATAATATTTATATTCAAGTGATTAATCTTATATAGGAAAATAATTAAAAAAACTACCGTTTAATGGCTTCAACAAAATAGGTAACTAAATTTGATTTATGTTTTTATTATAAATCTGATTTTGTTTTTTCTAAAGGGGGTTTTTTTAGAGAGGTTGATAGAATAAATCATAAAGTAAGAAATATTATTATCATATACAAAAATATTATGAGTAAACATAATTAGCTTCTTACTGAAAATGAAAAATTGAACAATACTCCACTTAGATCAAATGATAAATTATATACTGATTTGGAAAGTGTTCGACATGAAAATCATAGATATAAAGATTATAAATATAATATAATAAAAGTTTAATAAATCAAATGTTATTCTATTTAGAAAAAAATGAAAATATTATTAATGAAATTGAAAGATTGAAAAAAAATCGAACCATGTTTTTTCAATAAAGGATACTTCTGATAAAATTATTAGGTTAAATTAGATAAAAAATATAAATTTTCTTGGTTATGATAACATTTTACCCAAAATTTATAAATCCATTTTTGGTAAAATTTTATGTGGATGTAAATATACTATTACATGATTTAACAATACCATGAAAGGCCGCTATCAAAATAAATGTTCATTTATATTTCTACAATATCATTGAAATATATAAAATTTTATCTTTCTAACATTGTCTTACATATTTCCTGTAAACCCTTTCTTGAAATCAGTTTGGATTCTAAATAATTCTTTCCCTAATCCAATTGTATCGATGTTTATATGGTTGTGAGAGGCTTATTGAATCTATTTATGTAGGAAACTTGAATAGGACCATAAAATAAGATGTATTGTATATAGATAATGGGTGTACATGAAATATGACTGGTGATATATCTAAATTTATATCATTTAGTGAGTGTGATGGTGTTAGTGTTTCTCTATTATGACAATTTTAAAGGAAATGTGATTCGTTTTGGAGAATATGGAATTTAAAATTAATTTTTTTCAAATTATTTGTTTCTTAAGAGTTTAAAACATAATTTAATATATATCTCATAACTTTGTAATGATAATATGAATGTGAAATTTGAAACGGAAAATTTATATGTTTTTAAATATAAAATTGTCTTCTTTTATATAAAAATAATGGATAACATTTATTGAATTATTTTTTCTGAGTTAAATGAATGAAATGAGACATGATTAAATGTTATAAAATATAAAAGAATTTTATGATATATAATGTTTTTTCAAGGTAATTTTAGGTTGTTACAAAACATTTAAAAAATGTAAATCGCATTGATTCTACCCAAATATAAACAAGAAAACACATATAAATGGGATTATTTCTTAAAAGGGATGTACTATAATGATACATTCAATTTTATCAAAAAAATAAAAACAAAAATAATCTTTCAAATTCTAACTCTGGATTTATTTTTCCCAAATAAATTTCTATTATTGGAGGGAAAATGTTTTTATTTTTTATTGTAAATGACTATAGAATGTTTCCAAGGTCTTATTTTATTTTACATTAATCTCTGATGTTATATAAATTTACTACCAACTATAAAATGGTTCAAAATAAAAAATGGTATTTCATTTGGTCAATCACAATTGATAGTGGAGGTGAGATTCGATATATGAAATTTGATAAATTCCGTGAAGGTAATGGGTATAATTATAATTTTTTTATCCCCTAGGATAGTGAAAAATGGTGTTGCGGAAAAATAATAATAAATTATTACAAATTTATAGGATAATGTTAAATGGGTAATCATTGAAAATGTACTTATAGGTAGAAGTTATTAACACAACCTATCATGTCTCAAATCATATTCTAGATAATCAATTCTAAAAGGAAACAAATTTTGATATCTATAATTTAATGAAACTAGAAAGTGGTTACATTGAAATATATGGGTGTAAATTTTTCATTCTTAATACAAAATCTTCAATGGAAAAATACAATTCTAAATCAGATGATGGTGTTTTTATTATATATTCCAAATCATTCAAATCATTAAGGTTGCCTAAAAATAACATTTTTGAAGTAATATATCTATCTAATATTTGATGAAAATCATTTAATGGAAAAAATTATAATTCGTAACATGTTTTGGAGATGTTTAGAGATTTTAACTTTGGTAAACATTAAAATATAGAATTAAATGCATCTGTTGAGTGGGGGAGCTTAAATGATGAAAAATATTTAAAATTACATAAATATCATCTAGTTGAAGAAGTAATTTATTATATAAATACGGGTGTTGAAACCAATTATTCCTTATCAAATGTTTATTCCTATCAAGTTTTGTTTCAAATTTTCAACCTACAAATATTTATGAATCTTTATCAGATTCAAAATGGATAATGAAAATGCATAAATACATAAATCAGTTTGATAGGAATAAATTAAAGAACTTATTAAGTCCTAAAATATTATTATTTCTTAATTGATACTTAGAAATAAGTAAAATCAATTGGGGTTAAAATAAGAAATAAAGACAGATTAGTGGCCCAAGGTTACAATCAAGAAGAGGGAAAGGATTTTGAAGAATAATTTTCCCTTGTTTATCAAATAAAATATATAATAATTATTTTAGTATTTTAATCCCATTCATGAATTAATATTTTCTAAATGGGTGTAAAATGTTCAATTTTTAATGGATATATTTTTTGAAAATGAATTAATAAATTAAACCCCAGGCTTTGAGAGTGTATCAAATCCTAATAATGTTTTAAAAATTTTAATTTCTCTTTATGGTTTGAAAAATTCTCCTTGGATATAGTAATATAGATTTTAATTGTTTCTTTTGAATGATAGTTTTTATAAGGAAATAGATTCTAAAAAAATATTTTTTTAAAATAGATTTAAAAAATTTAATTGGACAAATATATATTGATGATATTATATTTGTATCCCTAGAAGATTTTTTAATGAATTTTGAAATTTAATTTCATCATAGTTTGATATGATTCTAATGGGTGAATATATGTTCTTTTTAGTTTTTCAAATAATTCAAAATAGGGATAGATTTTTTTAATAAAACAAAATTTACAAATGAATATATTAAAAGTATTGGTATTGATGGTTTTAAAATGTCAAATTTTATAATGATTACTTCATGGATTGTATATTATGATGAATCTTGAATACCTATTTATAATAATATTTTTAGAGGGGTAATTAGTAGTTTACATTATTTTATAACATTGATAAAATATTTGATGTTTTATCTAGGTACATGTGATATATTCGAATACAATCCTAAAGAAATTAATTTAAAGTTAGTTAAAATTGTAATTATATATGTTAGAAGATAATTGAATCTCATATTATTTTGCCATTCATATAAATCATTTGAACTAAATAGTTTCTAATGTTATGATTTTTATGGATAGAAAATTAACTGAAAAAGTTTAATGTGTATATATAACTTTGTTGTTAATTTTTTAGTTTCTAGTGTAGTGCCCCAACCCTCGTTACCCAGAGTCAGTGCATTATTTTAATACATTGGAATGATTACAAGGAATCAAGTCCTAAAGGACCGATCAGGTTAGCAGTCTTGGAAAATAGATTACATACATTAAATTTACATTAAAATTTGAAACAT
The DNA here is from genome assembly GCA_963277665.1 of Viscum album. Classification (NCBI taxonomy): domain Eukaryota; kingdom Viridiplantae; phylum Streptophyta; class Magnoliopsida; order Santalales; family Viscaceae; genus Viscum; species Viscum album. The sequence goes on along the minus strand of OY728127.1, from coordinate 515,862,480 downwards.
AAAACACAACATAGATAGTTCTTTGAGAATTCCATTTTCCCTGTAGCTTAACCCTACATATCAATCATAATACACTTCTTGGAATCCTGGGAAAATAAAACATAAGAAAGGGGTGATATCAGATGCTCAGTAAGTGTAAATAATTTAGCGGAAGCTATAAACTTTTTAAGGCAAGATGTGTAATAAAAACAATAGAATTTTAAACATAAACTCGAACATAATATGTTAAAAATAAATAAAACATTACCATTTAAACATGAACATGGATATTCTACTAGTTGAATAATCACATGTAATAACTAATTTCATAATTAGAGAATGCCTAACGCCGGACATAATTACCACATAGTCATGGCCTCGTGCCAAGACTACAAATAAAATTTTTGTCAAGGCCTCATGCCAAGAACTAGTTTGTCTCATGAGACCTACCGATGCATGGAGGATCTATAGAGGGCTCCACCTGTCACTTACTAAGTCCACTGCATTCCTCATATGAACAGTTGAAACATAACATAAATATTCGTATTAAAACTAGCATACGAAATGTCAATAAATTAACCATAAACCATGAATGGTATAAAAATAGAACATCCACAGTCAAACATATCATAACTAATTAAATAAAATAAGTAATATTGTATTATAATACATCAACCTCAATCAAAAATAATATCCAATAGAGGATGCTGACATAGTTGAAAATGATGAGTAAAACTTTTTGAGAGAAATATCCTTTTTGTAAAATCATTTAAAAGTCACACATTTATAAAGGAAGTAATATAAAAGATATTTATGGATCAAAGTGTCCTATACCACTTTGAAACTTTTGAAAATAATTATCATTTCAAAACATTCATGTCAATATAAATAAATCATTAAAATCATTTTGAAAACATGGACATTAATGAAAAAGATTTAGAAAGGTAAAACTTTAAAACATATAAAATTATGATCTTGATAAAGAGTACCTTTCAAAAATCCTTAAAATATTCCTTTTGAAATTATTTTTATGAAAAATGGTCATGTATGAAAAAAATGTCCCAGTAAATACTTACACATAAACAATCTCGGATAATAATGAGATTGAGGAATTAACCCTTACCAATTTGGTAACATACAAAACATACACCCCATGAAAGAGGTATCATACAATGAATATGTAAATACACATAAATTAAATTTTATTACACAAAAAATACAATTTTGGGTAGTACAAACACCACACAAAAGGTAATAGTGGCAATATGGTACGAATCTCATAGGAATAAGGAGTGAGATGAAAACCCCTGACCTTGCACTTTTCTTTTAGTAGAGGGTACGTTTATCCTCCTGTATGAAGACTATAGTTTGTTATTTAATTATACCAGAACCATATAAATATGTATGATATCGTAAATTATTCCTTTATGACTTTATACTACCCATTTAATACTAATTTCCATGTTAAATTAATATTTCGGTTAATAATCGCTTTCTTTATCATACATGTTTTAACTTGTTACTCTTGATTGTATCACATAGATCATGATTTAAATACTTCCAGAATATAAAACATGATTTATTTATCATATATATTTATAATATAAAAATTTATAATAGGCGAATATATGAAATGGAAAACACCATTTATGGAGAAGGTAGTCTGTACGTACGCAGAAATGCTGTTTCCATTTTCTTTTAGTATTAAACAGAAGTAAGTGAATAAGATATATGTAAGTATATAAATACTTATTTATATAAATATATATATCTCTCTATTAGCATTATTATGTTATATATTACATACTTATTAGTAATATATATTTTTATAATCGTCGATGAAGGGTGAACTTGGAAATGAATCTCATAGCGTCGTGGAGACGGTAATCCGTACGTACGCACGAGCGAAAATATCATTCTTTTGATATTAATATAATATATAATTGGATGTTATATAATATATACAGAATCCTTATCATGTTATATTCTTTATTTACATCAAATACACATCATTATTATACCCATTCAAATAATAATGTGTCGAATAACAATTACACCACAACGTGGAGACTATATGTCGTACGTACGCACGTATGGTGACATGTCATTCAAAGGGTGAAAATAATAATGAATTTGTTTGTACCATAATTATAATAACAACACAGTATATAGGAGATTCTGGATTTATTATTTTAGAATGGAAATAATAATGAAATAAGAAGTTGAAGAAGAAAGGAACTTGAAAGTGTGTGGTGAAAACATTACCTCTTCTTAGGGTTCTTCCTATTGATTTGATCAAAAGGACTCCATAGGTTGGATTTATGATCAATATAAGGCCTCTAGGTTGAAGTTAGGGAAGTTGAGAGAGTATTTGGGTAGGGGTTTTCCTATCCAAAAGGCATTGAAGGTGTGAAAATATTGTTAGAAGTTGGGTCCTTTTATAAGGGGGAGGAGGGGCTCTTTAGGAAAAATTTAAAATATTAATTTATAATAAATTCATATTCAGAGTCTAATTGCTCAAAAGTGGATTATTCAAAGTATAAGGTGGGTTTGGGTCTAAATTCTTTAATCCAATAGATTTTAGATAGGTTTTGGTCATTATATTAACCATATCTTTTAGTTTTAACTCTTTGTTAATTAGATTGACATTTACCATGTCACTTTGTATTTTTATATTATATAGTTAATAAACATACTATATACATCAATGAAACCCCAAGTGGTCCATTAATGATACACCTATCATGATACAAGTCTTTTGGCCAATCCTTAGACTTTTAGTAATTGAATATCAATTAATAATATAATATTTGTTTTTAAAAACTCTTTTATGTCAATTATGAAACTATTTGGTATTTGATTTTTGTGAAAATCATAAAAGAATTATTAATTAAAAAAAACATAATTAAATCAATACCAACATGTCATATTAACCTATAAAATTCTTGGAATTCATTGAAAGTCTCAAATTATATTTATTTGGATATTTATAATATCAATTATTTTAATATTTCACTAATAATATAATAACTGCATCGTCATTGTGTCAAAAATAAATGAAAATATTTAACGTCTAAAAATTATAAATAAAATACCATTATGTAGGAAATCTTTTTATTTTTCTAATTAATATTTAAAATCGAATTTATCTTATGTATAAACCTATATTAAAAATGTTTTAGTAATTAAACATTGATTTTAACTCTTTTAACTCTTCTTTGAATTAAATAATAATAAATGTTCTAATCTAATACAAGTGGACCTAAATGATAATATTTTATTTCTAAGGTTGTTTTTGGTCGACATACAATTGTCCAATAGAATTAGGACATGTTTTTGGTTAATATTAATATCATTTTTAACCTTAATTACCCTATTTACTTTTAACTGTGGTAAATAAAAGTAAAGATTTACTATTCAACAAATAATATTTTTATCTCATTGAACCACATTTTACTCCTTGATATTAACCATGTCTCTCGGAGTTTTGAAATTCAGCTCACAGAAGCGGTAAAATTAAGTTATATGTGAATTTGCAAAAGCTCATAAGAGGTGGGTAAAAGACGGTGAAAAGTTCAATAAAAGTTTTATATATCTAAAATTATTATAAACCAACTACAATTAATTACATTGAACTTATATAGGTATTATGTACCAATTTTTATATTAAATAATTTAAATAAAATAAATAATTATTTGAATAAAAATTCGGTTTTAAACTATAACTCAGTGTTTTTCACTATTCATCAAAAATTAAAATTTTTCAGAAAAATACCAAAAATTTACCCTACGATTTTTTTGATATTAAAAATTCAATAATGAACTCCATTTTACTAAATTAAAAACATATAATTTGTATTTATTAATTTAAAATTAATTCCTGCTGTCAAAACAAACAGCGTATTTTTAAGAAACAATAACAATCAAAAGATTGACAATTGTTTATGTCTGGTTTAAATGTGAAATTTTGTCCAAAGACCAAAATTGGATTAAATTGTAAAAATATATTCTAAATATAATTTAAAACCACTCAAATTCATAATTTATCACTATTAATTATTTCGATTAAAAAAGTTGTTTTTAATTAAAATTTAGTGATCTTCACTATTCATCAAAATATGAAAGTTATCAGAAAAGTACCAAAAATTCACCCTAATATAATATCGATATTCTAAATCCAAAAATTAAGTCTATTTTGAATGATAAGATTTATAAATTTTCAAAAAGTGGGTATTACTATTCATAACAGGTAGTTTGATTGCTTCCGGTGTGTGTTAGAACTCGAAGTTGCGTACAACGCACGCTACTGTATTATTCAAAGAGAAACGTACCATGGAAGATTGGGGTGTTAAATTCTCCCATAATTCAATAAATTGTGTCCTCACAATTTATTCTCGGTATTGGAAACTTGGGGTTGACATTTCAAAATATCTTAGTTGAAATCCCACATCGAAAAATGGATTAATGGGGCCTCTATTTAAAATAAAGAGTGGTAAGTATGAAGGTTACCAAAAATAACACATACTAGTGTTCCATGTAGGAAAACATGGATATGAAAGAGAATTATAACCATCAATATCTGATGGATAGTGGTAGAGGACATGGCTATGAAAAGGCCAACAATCACAAAGCCATAAATTTGTGGTGATCTAAGGTACTATCTAGGACAACGTTTTTGTTCTAAGTTTCTTTTATTAATGTTGAGGAATTTATTTATGAGATTGGATAAAATTATAAGGATATATACTTACTTTATAATTAGAGTTTTATCCATTACTAAATTCCTACCACAAACTCATCTTTCACTCCAAAACATAATACAACTCAAAAATACTCTATTTATCCTAATCGTTTAGAGATCCAAATATAATGAATTTATAATTCACATATCAGACATTTTTAAAAAAAGAAACTACATTATACAATCCAGGGACTTCATGTAGTCTAGTGGTAGGTGATAAATCCCAATCTTACTATGGTTGTGGGTTCGATTCCCGTAGCTTTTTCCGACGCGACGGGTTGTCACACGGTTTTCATGTTTTCCTTTTATAAAATCCAAAAATAATCTTTCAAACTTAATCCACTCCAACCTTTAGACTTATCCAAAATACTACTATCCAAACTCATAGTCCAAAATTTACAAGGAAGTTAAACATAATGAGGATCCTTTTTTTCAGGTAATAACATGTGAACGCCTTCCCCATATATTCTTTTACAACACCGCAACATCCTGAATTACCAAAATCATCCATCTCTTATTCCAAAATCACTACCTCATTATCAGGACCATATTAAGGATTACCTTTCCTTCAACCATTTATTTTCCATAAAAAAGTGTATCTTACTATCAAGTCACTTTTTATAGAACCATATAATCTAAAATCCTCAATAAATAGTATTGTAGTATAATCCTTATTTATCTCCATTATTCATGAAACCAGTATACTATTGATACAACACTCAAATAAAATAATTATATAACAATAACAAAATAACACTAGTCATTCCTCTTCTTATGAGGTAGTATCATAACTTGATTATTATCCAATAGCATTATTTGGTGCGTACTCTGATGATTTAGACATTGGTTTGCGTAGTGTCCCAACTCCTTGCAGATGAAGCATTGTACATTTGAAAACTTTTTCTTACCCTTGAAATCACGTACTTGGTGTCTTTTTTCTCCAAACTTATAACAAACTCCCATTCCCTTCAATCATTTACCAAGGTGATTCATTCCACATTTATCACATATTGGAAAATCCTTCTTTCCCTTATTCCCTTTGTCCATATTTCTTTCTACCATCCTTTTCTTCTCTGGCTTCCCTTTAATGCCATAGAATTCAGAGAGTTATTTACTAATCTTTGGATACTATTTATTCATATGATGATAATACGTGGGAGACTATTTCCTTTATAAATGTTGTCTTAATACCATGAATGATATGACCCTTCTTACTCTTTGGATCATATGTATTTAGGGAGTTCCCATTCCTTATACTAGGTGCCATTTCTAAAAAATGGCATACACTAAGTCAGTTTATGAATCACAATTCATAATTCCAAACATGTAAAATACCTAACATAAATTGAATAGTTTATGGATATAATCCATAATCACAAAATTGTTTTCTTTGAGGAGGTATATACTCATAAACCCTTCATATCAGTTTGTAAAGAAAATGAGAATTATCCTAAGCATATCCCCTAGGAGTGTCGTAACCAAGAGTGCAGTAAGGCCCATTGTCGTGCACCAGTTTTCGATCGAGTCTAGATCAAAGTGGTGTTTTCAGGGTTTACCACTGGTTACATCTATGTGAGAGCCGCCTCTACCTGCTCGTATCCAGACAGGGATTTATTGCTCGGAAAACTCACAAAATATCTACAATACCAAAATTCTAGGTTGTTCTTCTATAATAATCCTCAATGTCTATCTTAGGGTAATGTGCTCTAATCAGAGTTTATCTAAATCTAGTTTCCAAGGTTATTTCAAAACTTCCTCTGATACCAACTATAACGCCCCGACCGAAGGTACCTAGATTCAGTGCATTATTTTAATACATTGGCATGATTAAAAGGAATCGAGTCTCGATGGACCGATCAGTTTAGCAGTCTTGGAAAATAGATTACATACATTAACTTTACATTACAATTTGAAACATAAAACACAACATAGATAGTTCTTTCATAATTCCATTTTTCCATGTAGCTTAACCCTGCATATCAATCATAATATACTTCTTGGAATCCTGGGAAAATAAATCACAGGAAATGGGTGAGCTCAGATGCTCAGTATGGGTAAATAATTTAGCAGAAGCAATAAACTTTTTAAGGAAAAATGTGTAATAAAAAACAGCCTTTTAAACATAAACTTGAACATAATATGGTAAAAATAAATAAAACATTACCATTTAAACATGCACATGTATATTCTACTAGTTGAATAATCACATGTAATAACTAATTTCATAGTGAGAGAATGCCTAAAGTCGGACATCATTACCAAATAGTCAAGGCCTCGTGCCAAGACTACAAATAAAAGTTTTTTCAAGGCCTCGTACCTAGACACTAGTTTGTCTCATGAGTCCTAACTATGCATTGAAGAGATATAGCGGACTCCACCCGTCACTTACTAAGTCAACTGAATTCCTCATATCAATAGTTGAAACATAACATAAACATTCATATTAAAACTAGCATACGAATTGTCAATACATTAACCATAAACCATGAATGGTATAAAAATAGAACATCCACAGTCAAACATATCATAACTCATTCAATACAATAAGGAATATTGTATTATAATAAATCAACTTCAATCAAAAATAATATCCAACAGAGGATGCTGACATAGTTTAAAATGATGAGTAAAACTTTTTGAGAAAATATCATTTTTGTAAAATCATTTAAAAGGAACACATTTTTAAAGGAATTAATTTAAAAGTGATTTTTGAATCAAAGTGTCCCATACCACTTTGAAACTTTTGAAAATAATTATCATATCAAAATAGTCTTGATAAAGAGTACCTTTAAAAAATCCTGAAAATATTCATTTTGAAATCATTTTTATGAAAAATGATCATGTATGAAAAAAATGTCCCATTAAATACTTACACATAAACAATCTTGGATAATAATGAGATTGAGGAATTAACCCTGACCAATTTGGTAACTTACGAAACATACACCCCATGAAAGAGGTATAACACAATAAATATGTAAATACACATAAATTAAAGTGTATTACACAAAGAATACAATTTTGGGTAGTACATACACAACACAAAGGTAATAGTGGAAATATGGTACGAATCTCACAGGAATAAGGAGTGAGATGAAAACCCCTTACCTTGCACTTTCCTTTAGTCGAGGGTACGTTTAGCCTCATGTATGATGACTATAGTATGTTATTGAATTATACCAGAACCATATTAATATTTATGATATCATAAATTATTCCTTTATGAATTTATACTACCCATTTAATAATAATTTCCATGTTATATTAATATTTCGGGTAATAATCGCTTTCTTTATCACACGTGTTTTAACTTGTTACTCTTGATTGTATCAATTAGATCATTATTTAAATACTTACAGAATATAAAACATGATTTTTTATCATATATATTTATAATATAAAAATTTATAATAGACGTATATATGAAATGGAAAACACCGTTTTTGGAGACGGTAGTCCATACGTACGCATAAACGCTGTATCCGTTTTCATATAGTATTGAACGGAAGTAAGTGAATAAGATATATGTAAGTTCATAAACACTTATATATATAAATATATATATGTCTCCAGCAGAATTATTAGGTCATATATTACATACTTATTAGTAATATATATTTTTATAGTCGTCGATGAAGTGTGAACTTGGAAATGAATCTCAACGCGTCGTGGAGACGGTAATCCGTACATACGTACGAGAGAAAATATCATTCTTTTGATATTAATATAATATATAATTGGATGGTATATAATATATGCAGAATCCTTATCATGTTATATGTATTATTTAAATCATATACACATCATTATTATACCCATACAAATAATAATGTATTGAATAACAATTTCACCACAACATGGAGACGGTAAGCCGTACGTACGCACATATGGTGACATGTCATTAAATGGGTGGATAGAATAATGAATTTGGTTATACCATAATTATAATAACATCACATTATATAGGATATACTTGAGTTATGAATTTATAATGTAAATAATAAATAAAGAAGAAGTTGAAGAAAAAAGGAACTTGAAAGACGGTGGTGAAAATATTACCTCTTCTTCGGGTTCTTCCTTTTGATTTGATCAAAAGGGCTCCTTAGGTTGGCTTTATGATCAAACTAAGGCCTCTAGGTTGATTTAAGGGAATTTGCGAGAGTATTTGGGCAGGGTTTGGCCGACCAAAAGGCTTTGAAGGAGTGAATAATTGGTTAGAAGTTGGGTTCTTTTTATAAGGGAGAGGAGGGGCTCTTTAAGAAAAAATTAAAGTATTAATTTATATTAAATTCAAATTCGGTGTATAATTGCTCCAAATTAGATTATTCAAAGTATAAGGTGGGGTTGGGTCGAAATAATTTCAACTAATAGATTTTAGACATGTTTGGGTCATTATGTTAACCCTATATTTTAGTTTTAACTCTTTGTTAATTAGATTGACATTTACCATGTCACTTTGTATTTTTATATTATATAGTTAATAAACTTACTATATACATCCAAAAGACCCAAAGTGGTCTATTAATGATACACCTATCATGATACAAGTCCTTTGGCTGAACCTTAGATTTTTAGTTATTGAATATCAATGAATAATATAATATTTGTTTTAAAAACTCTTTTATGTCAATTTTGACACTATTTGGTGTTTGATTTTTTTTTGAAAATCATAACAGAATTATTACTTCGAACAAACATAATTAAATCAATAATAACATGTCATAGTAACCTATAAAATTCCTATAATTAATTACAATTCTCAAATTATATTTATTTGGATATTTATAATATCAATTATTTTAATATTTCACTAATAAGGTAATTACTGCATCATCATTGTGTCGTAAATAAATTAAAATATTTAATGTCTAAAAATTATAAATAAAACACCATTATGTATGAAATGTTTTTAGATTTATAATTAATATTTACAATATAATTTATCTTATGTATAACCCTATATTAAAAATGTTTTAGTAATTAAACTTTGATTTTAACTCTTTTAACTCTTCTTTGAATTAAATAATAATAAATGTCCAAATCTAATCCAAGTGGACGTAAATGATAATATTTTATTCATAAAGTTGTTTTCGGTCTAGATACACTTTTCCAATAGAATTAAGACATGTTTTAGGTTAATATTAATATCATTTTTACCCTTAATTACCCTATTTACTTTTAACCATGGTAAATAAAAGTAAAAAGTTACTATTCTCCAAAAATTATTTTTATCTTATTGAACAAAATTTTACTCCTTGATATTAACTGTGTCTCTCGGATTTTCGAAATTCATCTCACAGAAGTGGTAAGATTATGTTTTAGGTGAATTTGTAAAATCTCCTAGGAGGTGGGTAAAAGGCGGTGAAAAGTTCAATAAAATTTTAATATATCTAAAATTATTATAAACTAACTCCAAGGAATTAAATTGAATATATATAGGTATTTTGTATCAAATTTTACATTAAATAATTTAAATAAAATAAATAATTATTTAAATAAAAATTCAGTTTTAAACTATAACTCAGTGTTTTTCACTATTCATCAAAAATTAAAAGTTTTTAGAAAAATACCAATAATTTACCCTAAAATAATTTTGATATTCCAAATTAAATAATGAAGTATATTTTACCAAATTAAAAACATAGAAGCTTCATTTATTAATTTAATATTAATTCCCACTGTACAAACAAAAAGCGTGTTTTTAAGAAACAATAACTATCAAAAGATTGACACTTTTTATGTCTGGTTTAAATGTGAAATTATGTCCAATGACCAACATTGGATTAAATTTTAAAAATATATTCTAAATATAATTTAAAACCACTCAAATTCATAATTTATTACTATTAATTATTTCGATTAAAAAAGTTGTTTTTAAGTAAAATTTAGTAATCTTCACTATTCATCAAAATATGAAAGTTATCAGAAAAGTACCAAAAATTCACCCTAAGATAATTTCGATATTCCGAATCCAAAAATGAAGTTCATTTTGAAATATAATATGTATAAAATTTTAAAAAGTGGGTATTACTATTCATAACGTCTAGTTAGATTGGTTGTGGTGTGTGTTAGAACTCGAAGTTGCGTACAACGCACACTACTATATTATTCAAAGAGAAACGTATCATGGAAGTTTAGGGTGTTACATCTAGGGGGTATGAGAAACAAAATTACCAAATTTATAAACTAATAATATTTTTTATATTATTTATGCTTCTTGTTGTTCCTAATGTAAACGGATTAAAAAAACTCTTTCCGACCATGGTTTTATTTTTTAGAATATCCCTATTATTATGATACTGCTTCTAAAATTTCTATCTCTAAAAATATTTTTTGAACTCCAGGAATAAACCCATTGATTTTAGGTATCTCATTCATATAGATATTATTAAAAGAGAAAATATTATATTTTAATCCTATTCTATAGAAGATCAGTATACAAATATTTTTACTAAACCCTTGGATTTCCCTAACACTTATAAAATCATATTTGAATTTGGTTCATGGAAAATGTAAATATAATGAAAATTTACCTAGGGTGTTAAACTATTTTTTTACTCAAAACATTACATATTATCAGTATACATGATAATATTTTATTCTTATCCCCATATTGTATTACAATGGTGGGATATAGTTTATTTCATTGAAAATCATTATTTGTCATTATATGAAAATCTTGAATTTTTTTAGATCAATGAGTCCTTAATAATAAATTCATAAAATAATTTTTACTATTATAAATATGACTATTTTTATGTTTTCACATACTAATTTTAAATGTTGTAATTTTTGGGTATCCTAGTTATGTGTTTGTTGTAAATTTTATGATATCTTCTTTCTTAATAATCATTCAACAGGAGCACTATATATTTTATGGAAAATTTATAATATCTAGTTTCTCGCCTTGCTATCTATCAAAACATTTTGGTATATCTTACAATGGTTCTTTTGTTTAATATTTTTTTATCAATTTCTATATGGGGTATAATTTTGGAACACATTTTTTTTTGTAATTTCCAAAAAGGGGGAGAATGTGGAAGCGACTTCTATGAAATTTTATTTTTTGGGTTTTTATAATTACAATACATCTTTATTGTATAATTATAACTTCTTATATATTTTATTTCAATCCTTTATTCCCTCTCACATAAGTAAGATTGGTTGTGAATAGTGTTTACTATGATAAAAATTATATTTGTTATATATTTCATGAAATAATTCATCCCTAGATGGGCCAATGTCGTAATTATAATATTTATATATTTTTTAAAATATGAATGATTCTTTAGGTGACAACAAGGTAAGATGTATAATAAACCACATGACTTGATGCAATGACTCCATGAACAAAAGTCAAGAGATCGTAAGATAGGGAGTCATAGTTTTTCAACTTGTTGAAGTAAACTCATGAACAAAACCCATGAAATTGAATGAACAAAAACCATGTACCCATATGATTATTGATTGACAGTGAGAATACAAGTTTAAAATTTTCTAATTCTTCAATAAACTACACCAAGAATTTAAACCAACCACGATAAAATAAATCTACTACACATTAAAAAACATTTTCAAGCACATGTGTAAAAACTAATTCACCACATGTTTTAAATATGATCAATCACATGTTGAAGTGGATCGACCACATATTGAAATTGATCAACCATATCAAGAAAATAGCGAACTTTCACAATGTAATATTTACTGTAAGGATCTTCATACCGTGTGAAATAAATCATGCCTTAAAGGAAGTATTTTCTATGGTACTCTTTTTTTCAAATAGTTTATATTTTATAAATTTTTATCAACTATTATTTTTTGTGTTAAGGGTTTAATTTATCTAGTGAATTATTAAATACTTGTTAAATTTTTTGATATAAATGATTTTTATTTGAAAGAATTATATACATTATTAAATTCTCATCAAATGGGTTAAATTTCCACAATATTATCTTGTAAAAACATGGTTTTAAGTTTTCAATTATTTATAAATTCAACAAATTACATTTCCTAATTTATAAATTTTTTTAAATGAATATTATTTTTCATTATGATATATTGTTAGTATTTCATTAATTAGTTTAACAACTTTGATTGTATGTCTAGTTTTATTATAACATTTTACCAAAGTGAACCATATAGAAATACATTCACAGATAAATTCAATGATGAAGTCACATGATCCTTTGGGGAGGTTAAAATTCAATAGGTTTCATGCATTAAATATACTATTATTGAGACAACTCAATATATTCAATTTGATAGAATTAGTGAAGCAATGAGTTCAAGGTTATTCTTGAACTATACTCTGAGATACACCTTAGTGATCAATTTATGCTATTGGATGAAAGTAAATCATTTGATCCATTTCGGTTTGATTATACCTTGTTCCATCGATTATTCACTTTGATATCATCATATAGTTTTTGAAGTACATACTTTTTTGTATTCTTATTTTTACTTAATTTCATCGGGTTATAAACCCCATAATAGGTATGAAATTTATTATAATACCCCATATAAAGCATATGGATTCTAACATAAATGGTAATTAACAAGTGGATTAGTTGTTCCTTGGTCTTGGTTAAAAGAAGGGTCTGGTTTTACCACTACTTCAAAAGGTACAATCTCGATTGTACCTGCACATGTAATAAAGTAAAGGTGACTATACTCTTCCATAATGTGTGAAAAAAATATCTTGGGTTATATATCATGACTTCAAAAATGAATTTGTAAATGGTTATGACTACTTTCAATAGTTATATATTCAATTATAGTGGGCATCATCAACCTCTACATTTGAGATGGGTATGGAGTAGAATTTGATCATTTATATATGAAATACTATAAAAATCATTTTGATGATTTATATTTATATTTATGATGTATTTATACAACATCTATAAGTGGTAATTTTTTTAAAATGTTCAATTCACTCCACCTAGTTTATTATTTAGCGATTTTCATCATGTCTTAACAACGAAAACCGTTTCAAATATTCTCATAAAAATATCTAGTCAATATTCCCAAATATCTTAATGATTCTCTCCAATTTAAAACTCAGAAATCATCCTTATTTTGATCATCCAATGATTCAGGTGTTTTATCTATAAATTAACAACTTATTACTATTTGTGATGTGTAAATCTCAAAATGTTCAACAATTGTGTACCATGTTAGGTTAAAACATCTAGTCTCTTATAGAGATACCTCAAATAAAAAACTCAAATCACCTTTGTGTGGTGAGAATCTTATTCCAATTTATCAATAATAATGACATCCACTATAATGTGCTCCATATTTACTCATAGAAAGAATCAAAAACTACATTACAATGATTTATTAATTGATTAATAGTTAAGAGTATCATTAGAATATATTTACTTTTAATAATATTATTATATCAGAATAATTCTAAAATTATACTTATAAATTCACCCGCACCAAGTTTTTTTCGGTCTTTAGTTTTTCATAAAATTAATTTGGGATTCAATATCATGTGACCATCAAAATATGATTCAAATAGTTAAAATGTTTTATATCCCTATCAAATGTCTTATTTCCTACAAAAATTTCAAACAATGTATCAAATATTCCATTTAGAAATTATGAAAAACTCAAATATCATTCAATTTACATGATATCCAATTAAACTCCACATAGATAATATTTCGTACAAAATTGATAATTATCTTCTATGTAGATGAAAGGTCTTACTCTATAGATAATTCCATTACACATAGGTTAAATTTCATATTCATAGATCAATTTTCATCCATGTAGATAAATATTCTTTTTAATTTCTCCAAGATGTCTTATGTGTATCCAATTTCATTCAAAATGTATTGAATCTCTTAAGTGCAGGATAATTAACTATGAAATTTCTCAGAACAAATATTGTGTTGATTAAACATATTATGAGTAGAAAAAAACTCTTCTATGGAAGATAAATTTCTATTATTTTTCTAACCCAATGCTAAATTTCATGAAATTATTATATTTCTGTTTAGTCTCTTTTAACCAATTTGGGGTTTTTTATACATTTCAAAAAAGCTTGAGAGATACTCCACAACAGATATTTAAATATTCTAAAAACCAATACAATTTTACTCATTTCAAAAATCTACAATACATAAAATGAGAATAATTTATATACTTTTTACAAAGGAAAATTGTGGAATAATTTGAAACATGTCTCAAGGAATTGAACTTAAGACAAAGAACCATTTTGAATTTCGTACTCTATGAATCAGAATACTTTGAAATAGATAACACAATATTAAATTTTAAATTCAATAAATCAGTTAAATAATTTGATATATGATATATATTGTTTATTATGTAAACTATATAAATAAAAATTACTTTATAAGTTGAAACATTTCACAAATAATTAAAATTAGTATGAGAAATCCTTATAGTAGATTCCTTCTTTGTCGGATGCACTCAAAAAACTATGATAATAAATTAATGTTTATTAAAAAAAATTCAAAAAAATTATTTATACAAATTTAACTTAATATCATTAATATATAATTTATTGAAAAATATTTAGTAATTATTTGTTATTAAATTTATTCTTTAGGGGTTAATTGTTCTATTTTGTTTTGTTTTCTTCAGTTTGGATATTTTAGTCATTTCTCCTTTATCATTTTATAATCACCTTTATAATGTTCATTTATTTTATATTTCTGTTTTTTATTGGGTTCTATAGTTCCATGAAAGTTTCATAGAGGCCTCAAGGATGGTTTGTAATGAATAGTAAAAAATTATCATTTTATACATTTTTTATCAATGAGGATTTATGATTTTATTAATTAATATATTTATATATGTTACCATTCTTGAATTTGAGTAATGGAATAAATTAATAATAATTACCACATATTACATGTATTAATGTTTTTATAATCATTCATTATTGAAATGTTATAGCATTGTTCTTGTAGGGGGTAACATCGATCTTAATAAGAACATGTGATAATGAATGAATGAGTATGCATATCAATTTATATAGTTGTAGAATCATTTTTATAGTAAACTAATGATGTTAATAAAACATCATTTCATTTTTGGACTGGGAGTAATAATATTTTATATTATAATATAAATGAAAAAAATAAAGAACCACTCATTACGTACTTTGATTGAATCGATCCTTCTTACAATGAATCCATTTAGAATGAATGAATAATGACTCAATCTCATGACCTAAGGGTTCCTAATATGGGATAGGATTTTACAAGATTAAATTTTAGCCTGTATTGACGTTAAAAATATAAATATAAAACAATAGTGGTTTAGTTGAGGTGCATTAATAATTTAAAATGGGGGGAAATTATTTGGAAACATGACTTTGGTGAAGGGAAAACAAATAATCATATTGTTAGTTAAATGAGAAGGGTTTGTAAATGTTGATTTTATTTTGGATAATTGACTCTCAAAGATAAAAAATACTTCTCAAGTAATTAAATATTATTTTAATTATCTAAATTTGATTTTATCCCATTTTACTCTTTTTACCTCTTTTTCTATATTTAATTATTTTTCAGTTTAAATATTTTGGACAAAAAAAATATGATAAACCCACATATCATTTTTATGTTATGATTAAAAATCATTAATACATTTATTCATATCAAAATTCCAAATAACTGAAATTTTAATCATGAAAAAAAAATAAATAATATATCAAAAAATGTTTTAATGATTTTTTTTAAAGAATTAAAAATCATGTCTTAAAAATCATTAAATAAATTTTTATTTATTTTAATACAAATATATATAAAATTAACTTCCTTTAAAAAGTTAATTAAAATTGATAAATTTAATTTTAAAATATAACAATACACAACAGATAGAACACAAATTCTTCCAAAAATAACCATTTTTACCATTAATTGAACTGAAAAACGTTTCTTTAAAATTTTTTATTTATCAACTAACTACCCATTAAATTTAACCAATACATTTTTAAAAAACCATTAATTAAATATTATAAATATATTTAATTAAAATCATTCTTCAAATATGATAGAATGATATAAAATATATAATAATAAACATTTTCTATAAATTAAAATATTATTTCCAATATATTATCATTTTAATTCATACATGATTGAATTATATAATTTTTAATTTATTCTGACCATTCATCAATAAAAATTATTCCACTTAGAGACATGTATATTCGATGAAAATATATTCAAGGTTCATATAAATAATGACCATATATCTATCAAATAAATAGTCAATATTTATATTATATTCTCATATATACCTTAAATAATTCATTAATATAATTTTTCCAATTCCCTAGTATTATTCCTCAATATGTTTATCATATTTATAATATTTTAATTTTTATTACAATTATCACATGTGATATTATCTACGAGGGGGATTTTCATTATGAATATCTCAATATGGTTTTATTTTATTCGCATGTGGTTTTATTATTATTTGTAATTTTCATAATTATTATTATTTTTCATTATCATCAATATTTATTCCATTTTAATATAGTAATTTAATTAAATATTTTTTATCATAGTTCAATATATCTTGTAAAACATGATATTGAACATGTAAATTTATTTAAAGCACTTGAACATTAATGAATTTTTAATGTATAGATATTGTATATATCTATCAATGATACTGGTCCACCAGATACATTCTCTCACATATTATTTTTGTACTCTTATAACATATATGGATATAATTAATTTGGATGTTATTATAAGGCATGAGTGGTAGACTCCATGGGATATCTTGGATTATTTTATTAGTGATCTATATTATTTATGTTTTTACATAACAATTTGTTTAGTTGGACACATTATTTTGATAGAGTGAATTTCATTCTTATACCATGAAAAATACAATGTATTTCCACAAAACTGGTATATTGTTGAATTATTACTGATGACTTATGCATATTACTTTGGAATTTAACTATTATGGATATATTTATATAATATTACATTACCACTTATGATGTAATAATACTCCTTGGAAAGGTTGGATATATATATTATTATTTTTATTTTCATGACAACATTTAAAAAAAATATATTATTTTCAATAAGAAATTTAAAAGTTATTATTTCATGAGAGACCCCAAAAGTTATAATAGTATTGTGGTACGTTTTTATGTTCTTATATATAATGTTAGTATTTTTTAGAAAATTTTCCTAAGTTAATTTGAATATAAAGAGTGATTCTAATGTATTATGTGAAGTTTATTGCAAAACATAATTTATTATATGTATAGAACTATCAATTTATGATAAGAAAAGAATTTGTGAAGTAAAAGTGTGAAAGTTATAGTAAAAATTGTGTTCAATATATTTTTGAAATAATATTTTAAGGATTAGATAAATTATGAATGTATTTTTAGAAAAATGTCTTGATAATTTCATCAATTGGCGAGTTTATCTCTTATTAAAATGACATAGTCCGAGTGATGCTCTATATTTACATAATGATCACTTCTAGAATGTGTATGGTACACCTTATTACTTTACATGGATATGGTATAATGTTCCCATAATATATTGAGGTCATAAATTATATAAAAGTTTAAACTATTCAAAAATAAGAAAAATGGATAATACATAAATTC